>CM069860.1:17712484-18912484 GCA_036172795.1 Pelodytes ibericus
AGAGAACTTGGCTGTTTGATTCAGCCACCAACAGCTGCTACATTGAGAATATAGAGGATATTATGCTAAATGCATTATTTTTATTTTCCAAAGTATTAGCCTTGTTGTCCTGTGAAATGCAGTGATCTCATGGATTCTCTTACAAACTCCAATAAAAAAAAAAAAAAAAATGATTTACTTTGTAACCCACCTAAGTGATCCTCTTTATCACCCAGTCACTTCCCTGCCCTTACCACAGATGCCAAGTCAGGTGTGAAGAAAAAAATAAAAAATTGTCATCAGGTGTAACTCAAACATAAAAATAAAAAAAAAAATCACCTAAAACAAAGTCTTGTTTTTTTCTGATTTTTCACTTACTGCCGATGGATTTTATATATAACATACCAAACCATTACACATGAAACATCTTAAGACACAAGTAGAAATAGAAACATAGAATGTGTCGGCAGATGAGAACCATTCGGTCCATCTAGTCTGCCCAATTTTTTTGAGTACTTTTATTAGTCCCCCGTTCCCGGTCTTATATCTAGGATAGCCTTGTGTCTATCCCACGCATGCTTAAAATCCTTGACTGTGTCTACCTCTACCACTTCTGCTGGCATTGTATTCCATACATCCACTACCCTCTCAGTAAAGTAATCCTTCCTGATATTACTTTTAAATCGTTGCCCCTCTAATTTTAGACTATGTCCTCTAGTTGTGGTAGTTTTTCTTCTTTTAAATACACTCTCTTCCTTTACTGTGTTGATTCCCTTTATGTATTTAAATGTTTCTATCATATCCCCCCTGTTACGTCTTTCCTCCAAGCTGTTCATGTTAACATTGTAGACATTGTGTATTCATCACACTTACCTCCTAATGACCAGCTTCTAATACATGTAGGCTCTTTGAAGTAACTGAGGGTAGACTCTGATAAATAATGACAGATCACCTCGTTGCCCTGGGGCTGTTGATATTACCCATCCTGCAGTCGCTTAGCTGGGTCCAGTCCCATGTCGATCTTGGTTTAAAAGTCCCAGATACTTGTTGCACTTTTTGTAGAAGCAGTCCTTCTCCCCTGGACACTCTTACGATGACAACAAACCAGTCTCTCTCATGTTCAGCCCATAGGTTGGCCAGATCTATAATTACTAAGCCAAAGGTAGGAGAGAAGAGCAGATCTTTCCTGCCTGTTTTGAAAGAATCCCAGTTAGTTCTCCTGGTTTGCAGAGTTTCACTGGTGGGGTTTTTTTTGGTTGGAAAAGAGGGGGGGAAGGGTAGTGGCAGGCACTACAGAGATCTCTCCCTCTCTCTCAATCTGTGTGTCTCTCTTACACACTCTCTCTCTTTCTCTCGTTCTCTCCCCCCCTTTGGGCCCCCCGGTTGAGTGTTTTTATTGATTGAAATCACTCTCTAAAGAAACACTGTGTAATATATTCTTTCCTGGGTTTTATTCCCTGCCTGGCGCTCTGCCTGCACTCCACTACTCTCTCAACCACAGACTCCGAAGTCCAAAAACCTTCTTGTTTTCCTAAATTTCTGAACGTGAAACCAAGGGAGAGGGGCTGGCTAAGGGCCACATCTCTGACTATAAATGATTAGGATGCTCCTCAGCCTAGAAGGCTATTTTGGGCTGTGAGTGTGTGTTTTTGGAGATCTGCTGCCTGTAAATGTAATGACACAGCATCCGAAGGAATTATTTAGGTCAGTTATGTTCCTGATTACTCTCTCTGTGACCTTGGCCAATTCGATTCTTCTCGCCGAGGCGGGCACGGGGCGTTAGCTCTGGGGGAAAAAAGGGGCACAACTTCGAGAGGATGATTAAAACAGGGACTGATAAATCTCAGGAGCCAGGGAGCCCCCTTAAAGGTCTCCTAATTTGTTTTACATAGAACTCAATGGAAGTACCTCCTGCCTGGCTCCTAAAAAAAATAACCAGGCTGGATCCTTCATTGGTCCGGTTGGCTTCTAAAGACTGTCAAGCACTGGACTGAACACAAAATGAAATACAAAAGAAACCTAAATCAGAAGTATTGGGGTCTCGTGCAATCTAGAAAGGAGACTGTCTGCGGGGGTCCGGAATGGGATGGATTTGGTTAGGCGCAGTTTAGTATAGAGATGCTAGCATCTCCATTATAACCTTCCAGCATTTTAAAGGATTATAGAAAAAGGTTTTATCATTGCAATTCTCTCGTGTGTGTGTGTAAATATATATATATATATATATATATATATATATATATATATGCATTCCATCCATACACATTGCATGCAAAGTACATGCATACAGCTGCCACTTACTCACTGACATATACTGCTACACATAGATGCACGTATCTGGCTCTGCACCTCTCTCCAGGGCTATGTACAAAGGTTGTCTAGTGCAGAAGTCATTTGCTCCAAGGGGTCCATGTATAAAGTGGATATAGAGGCAAAAAGATGATCATTGTCAATCTGTGCCTACCCAGAATCCCTTGCACAGAAGG
The DNA here is from genome assembly GCA_036172795.1 of Pelodytes ibericus. Taxonomy (NCBI): domain Eukaryota; kingdom Metazoa; phylum Chordata; class Amphibia; order Anura; family Pelodytidae; genus Pelodytes; species Pelodytes ibericus. The sequence continues at coordinate 17,714,950 of CM069860.1, forward strand.
GTTTGTGGCAAAACTCAGCATCGCCCCTTTCCAAATAGGGACCGTTGTGATGGATGTAAATGGCTGTTGTTTGGCTGTGCTATCCTGCCCCGGCAAGACGCCTCTTTCTCTGTTACGTCCCCCGTGTGCCACAAATGGGCAATTCCGTGCCCTGTGTGTCGCCACAAGCTTTTTAAATTAGGAGCAAACTGCTATAGGTTTCCATGGTTATTACTACTATTTTAGCACTTTTTCCTGAATTAGCACCAGTTTTGTCTTGATGAATAAGGCCCATTGTGTGGGAGGGGTAGGTTGATGTTAGTGAGGGAAAGGAATGGGGAGGAATAATGATGGAGAGAAAGATGTAGGAAGAAGTCACTTGTTAAATTTCAGCTTGATTGGAGCCTATATCCCAGGCCATATCCAGGCCAGCTTGCGGCGTTGGAATGGATACGGGCGTACCAGGGAGACTTATAAAACGCAAACCATCATTTCAAACCGCGGGCCATATATTAGCGTACGTGTGCCTGTAAACTCCATGCGTAACCCTAACATTTCTAAATCCCTACATCTGTGATGCATTATACAGTTTTATACAATATATAATGCAGCAACCACAATTAATCCCAGCTATGGATTTATAGTTTTACTTTTCTAGAGCAAAAGGGGGGGGGGGGGGTACGGTAATCTCTCCGTCCGCTATGCGTTTAACATACGTACTCAATATATCGAGCATCTTCCTTTCCCTCGAATTGTTACAATTATTTGAAGGTGCAGTCAACCCTGTGGTTTTAAAAAAAAATGTTTTTTTTAATGAGATTTTGATTCATGGCCAGGGTACCATTTTACGTATCTGAGAATAAGGGCAAGTCATTTTGTTTCTCTTTCCTATTGTGTGGTATTAGGATCTGTAGAAGGCAGCATTGTTCATGTTCTTTGGACCTTCACAGACTTTGGCACAGATACTGGTACCCTTGTACACATTGTCTATCCCTGATTGACACCCTAGCCTGTCTAACGGGCTAACGTGCTGAGAACCTGCAGAGTTTCACTCCTTCTCTTTAGCTATCTCTTTTAACCTATGCAGACCTTATAACTGTCCTGATTTGCACAGGACAGTCCTGATTTGTGGTGGTGGGGGGGGGGGGGGGGGGAGTTGTGCGTGTACTGGTCCGCTCTCCCACCGCCCTCTACCGATGTCCAATATTTTCGGGACAAAGGTAGAGTTTGGCGAGACAAAGACCCACTACGCATGCCAGTGACATGGCTCCGACAAACCCCTACTGCCTAATGGAAATTCCATTTCCCTGGCTCCAAAAAATAACCTAGCTGACTCCTGAATAGGTCTACAGAAATGTTGTCAAGCCCTGGGCTACCACCATGTGTAAATCAAACTGTCCACGCTTTAAAGTTTGCGCTCACAATTGTTGACAGGTGCACAGTTGAATGGCTGATTTCACTTTTTTAAAATTGAGATTTCTCAATATCCGCACAGTTTACTCTAAATGAAACACTCACGAGAGCGAAGAGGTGGCTGTGGAGATATGAAAGGATTTTGGCAAAAACTTCCGAATCTTTCCCCTCCTGGTACCTCAGGCCTGAAATAAATATGCTGTGCCTGTGGTTTGTTTTGATATGATTATAGAAAGAAAAGGGGGGGGAAAAAAAGACTCTACTTTCCCCTAAGAAATTAGGCAGATTGGTAGGTGGGCTGAAAATTCGGAAAATTAACAGTCAGATAATTGGATTATTCACTTAGTTTATTGCTTTTCATTACATAACGAGTGTTGAGTGTCGGTTATGCATTGTCCATGATGCTGCTTGGCAAAAAACCATATCCACACACGCTCTCTCCCGAGGCCATACCTACGTCCCAAGAGAGTTACAATGTTGCGAGGTACAAATTATTTTGTGTGTATTTGATGGATACTGTTTAGATATCCATATTTTATTTGCATATTTGACTGTGAAAAAAATAATGGCTCCACCCAGCAGCTTAGCTTTGAAGATTCTGAGTGTACAGTTATATGCTCGGAGCTGCGCATGCCCAGCAAGCTCCCCTACTGAAATAATGTGGAAACTGGATGATATGAATCTCCACAAGGCGGACATCGCCCACACACACAATGAGCACCCTTGTATATACACCTACCAACATTTCAGATAGCCAAAGAGGTTCTTTTTTTTGGGGGGGGGGGGGGGGGTGGTAACGGCTGAATGTGTGGCTATGGGCCAATTAGCAATTTAGTGACTTTATGGCCAATTAATCGTTAATAACGAAATTTTAAATAAGAATAAGGCAATTCATTTAAAAAAAATGTAATTTGACCAATGCTGTCTCTCCCCCTTCCCTCCCTCCCTCAGATTTGACCAATGCTGCCTCTCCCTCCCCCAGATTTGACCAAAGCTGCCTCTCCCGCCTCCCTCCCCCAGATTTGACCAAAGCTGCCTCTCCCCCTTTCTCCCTCCCTCCCCCAGATTTGACCAATGCTGCCTCTCCCCCCCCCTCCCCCAGATTTGACCAAAGCTGCCTCTCCCCCCTCCCTCCCCCAGATTTGACCAAAGCTGCCTCTCCCGCCTCCCTCCCCCAGATTTGACCAAAGCTGCCTCTCCCCCTTTCTCCCTCCCTCCCCCAGATTTGACCAATGCTGCCTCTCCCCCCCCTCCCCCAGATTTGACCAAAGCTGCCTCTCCCCCCTCCCTCCCCCAGATTTGACCAAAGCTGCCTCTCCCCCTCACTCCCTCCCCCAGATTTGACCAAAGCTGCCTCTCCCCCCTCCCTCCCCCAGATTTGACCAAAGCTGCCTCTCCCGCCTCCCTCCCCCAGATTTGACCAAAGCTGCCTCTCCCCCTTTCTCCCTCCCTCCCCCAGATTTGACCAATGCTGCCTCTCCCCCCCCTCCCCCAGATTTGACCAAAGCTGCCTCTCCCCCCTCCCTCCCCCAGATTTGACCAAAGCTGCCTCTCCCCCTCACTCCCTCCCCCAGATTTGACCAATGCTGCCTCTCCCCCCCCTCCCCCAGATTTGACCAATGCTGCCTCTTCCCCGTCCCTCCCCCAGATTTGACCAATGCTGCCTCTTCCCCCTCCTTTCCCCAGATTTGCCCAATACTGCCTCTTCCCCCTCCTTTCCCCAGATTTGCCCAATACTGCCTCTTCCGCCTCCCTCCCCTAGATTTGCCCAATGCTCTCCACTTGCTGCTTGTGAGGGGAATCCAGGTCCCCTGCAGCTCTGGATCCTAGTCATAAATTCAGACCTCTATTTAGGGTCTGATTTTAAGACGAACCTCGAATGTAAGATGAGGGGCATTTTTCTGAAAAAATGTTGCTGTTTTGAGCCCTTTGTTTTATTGCTGAGAAACTGTGAAATCTCCAAAATTCAATGGGCCTCGAGTTGTTGCATTTTATGTGCCTGGATTTAAACATTTTGGTTTTTAAGCAACTATTGTATATATTTTTTTTTTACTTTTTTTATTTTTTTTATTTTTTTTTTTTAAAGGTCCAGTTCCTTGATGTGAAAAGCACTTATTTTTATTTTAAAACATTTTGCAGTCCTCCTGTCTTTTACATAATAATTTCAGCGGGGGTCTCTAAATTCCGTGGCATCTAATAGGGAGGGGCTTGGAGAGAGAGGCAGGACTGTTGACCCTATTTCTATGCAATTTTTAGGAGAAAGAGTTAAGGAAAAAACTGAGGAGACAAATCTATTTCTTATATTTAATTTTTCTACTACAAAAGTTGTATCTCTTTCTTCAGATAATGGAGCTAATACTGCTCCTTTAAGGGACGTTTTTCTCCAGCTTTCGGAAGATAAAACCATGTGCTTTGAATTAGGAGCAGATGATCCTAAGTGGACATCTCCTGTTCTATAAGTTGAAAGCTGAATGCTGTGTAGTTTTGCCGACTTCCTCTTCTGTGAGGTTTCGCGTTTGAACAGCGCACAGAAAAGCAAAACACACCGGGGGACGAAACAGGCTCGTGAAGGACTGTATGTTTCTCTACACACTTTCCCTCTCGCTCATGCATGCAATAGTTGAAAGAGGCCTTTTTCCTCCAGCAACAACATACAAAAGCCCCCTTCTTATTTAAATCTGGCGTCTCGCAAAACCCGTTTGAGGTTTCTTAAGCCTGTGTTGAACCTTCAGAAACTTTTCCAAAAAAATAAAACAATATTAGTCAATTTTGTCCCACATGGGGTTTGTTGCCAGAAATCTTTCTTCTGTTCTTCTCTTTTGGGGGGGGGGGGGGGGGGGCAGGAAAAGATTATGCATTCCACAAAATGAAAAGATTACAGTTCCTTTTTAATGATGATTTTCAGACTTGGCGCCATACGTAAACAAACAGACTGACATGGAGCCGAAAGCTCGGTCTTACTACAGAAGTGAATGGATATTTTGGCTTAGCATTGGTTAATAAAATGATATAATTTGATGCACTAAGTAAAAAAAAAAAAAAATCCTGGCGTTAACGGACATAAAATCTTGGCGGAGCGGACAGTGGCAACGTTTCTAATGTGTTTTTTTTTTTTTTTAGTTATTTATTTTGAATATAAAAAAAATAATACTCTTTGATCTCAGTAAATTATGGGCCTAATACTTGCCTTTAGTCTGGCTGGAACATGGTATTTTGCTTAGAACTGGCGGAAGGTTCACACTTTTCTGTCTTCTCCAGAGCTGCCATTTCATGCTTCTCCTCTCGGAGGGGAGGGGGAGGGGGGGGGGGGTGGTCTTGGAAGTCCTGTGATGACATCACTCCACTGTGACTTAACGCCTGTCTACCTTATGACATATGAATATGCTTGAACCTAAGCTTAAGATATAGAATTGACATATCTTAGGAAGCATAGATCACATAACATGTGTATTCATTAGAATAATTAGATTTTTCCTTTATTCCCACTATTAGTCTTCGATGGTGGGAATCTTGTACAGAAGACTTGTCTCCTCCATCCAACAGGGAGCGCTTTGATTTTATTGATAATTTATAAGGATAAAGGAATGTCTAGTACAAACCAGATAAAGGACCAACCCAGCTGACTGTAATTGGGAGAAAATAAATATTAAATAAAACCCATACCTCGCATTAACAGCTTAATGCTTCATCAGAACATAGAGCAAATACATAGAGCCAAAGTACTGAATCTTCCCCAAGTCATGGGATAGACCATTTAAATACTGACCACTGTTCTCTCTTCTACTGCTAGAGCAGAGTATTCTAGCAGCATTATCTGATTTAGCACACTGTTCTTTCTTCCACTGTGCTACTAGAGCAGAGTATTCTATCAGCATTATCTAATTTAGCACACTGTTCTCTCTTCCAATGCGCTGCTAGAGCAGAGTATTCTAGCATCATTATCTGATTTATCACACTGTTCTCTCTTCCAATGCGCTGCTACAGCGGACTATTTTAGCAGCATTATCTCATTTAGCACACTGTTCTTTCTTCCACTGCGCTGCTAGAGCAGAGTATTCTAGCAGCATTATCTTATTTAGCACACTGTTCTTTCTTCCACTGCACTGCTAGAGCAGAGTATTCTAGCAGCATTATCTTATTTATCACACTGTTCTCTCTTCCACTGCGCTGCTACAGCAGAGTATTTTAGCAGCATTATCTTATTTAGCACTGGGCTTTTGATACACCCTTCATTTCTGAATGCGTAATCTTTGTCCCAGTTCATCACCGACTCCTCTGACTTTTTTTCAATGCAGCACAGGACCCAAAAATAACTACATGAGTCACAACGGTCGACAAATGCGACAACGTAAGATATTTAATATCTTGAGTCACCCCAAAAATGAATATGCTGCCAGATAGAAGTAGGAAGGTCAACCGTGGGTTAAAAATACCTGTAGGCATATAATTAGACGCCCTAATGATTGTCATCGTAATGCAAGGGTGTAAGCCGCGCTAGTACTTGACAATTATTTATAGACTTTAGACCCAAACAAACCAGTTTAGGAGCCAGCCTCGTTATCTGGTAGGAGCCAGAGGATGTTCCATGTCAAACATGGGTAATGATGGTCCCTAACCCGGGTTGGTTATGTACCTATCATTCCTGAGCTTTCTTAAATTGTGTGCACCAGAGGCTAGAACCTCCAGCCCTCCAGATGTTACCGGACTACATTTCCCATACTCCTCAGGCAGCCTCTTAGCTGAAAGAGCATAATGGGAGATGTAGTTTGTCAGCAGCTGGAGCTCACCCCAGAAAAAAATCCAAGCAACAGAGTTTAAATCCCAACTAATGCTCGCCTGGAATTCCAGTGGTTTTGTAATTTAAATCACAAGTTGTAAAAATATTAAGTTGGGTTTTTTTTTTTTTTTTTTTTATATACAATTGAACTTATGCTTTGCAGCTCTTAGGTGACCAATAAAATCCCTCCACAATATGTTTCGCAACAATAAAAAAAAATATATATAATGGTTTTTTTTCAGGGTTAAGGAAGGTTGTCCATTTCCGCAAGCTTGGGAACACATCCAAAACCAGCAATGTTATACGATGAGTGAAAGTATGACAGTCCAGTACGCAGAGTTTCAGCTGTGACATCAGAAATACACACAAATGCAGGTCAGATGTGCTGACAGATGAGATACAGAGATTGACATGCAGACAAGACCATTGGATAGCAAGAGCAAAAGTGTTACCCACTGGGGCATTTAAAAGTAGTTGCTGTGAGATAATAGAGCAGTCTGGGGGGGTAATTGCCCATTTTTTTTTTTTTTAATAAAGTTCATGATAGTGCCAGTTACTAATCAGTCGGAGTATCTCATTTGCATTTAATCCACCCTAATCCACTATTGCCGTACGTATACCTTCCTGCCATCTGTGTCCATTAAAGCAAAGCGCAGGGCCAGGGTAATCCACTCATCATTTAAAATGTAACATCTGTGGGTTTTAATCTGCAATCCTGCGAACCATGATTTACTATTCGATCACATCCCGGTTGAGACCTATTCCAATTTCAGGACATTTTACTTGTTCCAACCACATTTTGGGTGAAGAAGCAGTTCATATCTTGCTTATTAAAGTGTCTGTCATGCAAGAATGACACAGCATGGTGCATACATTAAACAGAATCATATATCCTTCATATATCCTCTATATATTGCAAGAGGGCTGGTCCTGATTTCAGATCACCATCTTCTTCAGTTGTTCAGCTTCTCATGGACACTGGAGAGGATACATAATGCATTGACGTTGGCGTTAGTGACCCCTCCACTTTGAGGCTTCTCCCCCCCCCCCCCCTCAGGTGGCGCCATACATATTTGCAGGTATGTTTCTGTGACAGCCAAATGGAAAAGGATTGTCGAAAAAGTCAGTTTAACTCTAAACTGAGGCTGCCATGACCAGATACAGGTAAAAACTTCCACTAGCGTTAAAGGGCACGCTCCCATAATGCATTGCAATCAATCCCAGCAGGCATCTGTGTCTGGCTCTGAGTAGATCTGAGCGTTTTCTCCGAGAGACAAATTCCGGAAATAAATGACATTACTGATACTTTTGCGAGTGATGGGTTGTCTTTAAACGTAGGGATAGGATATTAAAATGATAAACCGGCATGGTTATTAGTCAATAATGGGTTGCGATCGCGTCTCTGTCGCGTTTCGCCCTGCCAGCTGACTGTGTTTGTGGTGGAGGCAGTGTGGTTGCTCGTTATTAGTTCGATGGGTCGGTCTCATGACTGCCGCACAGATTGTGTTGTTTGTGCAGAAATCCCTACTCTACAAGGAAGAGATATGAGCAGATTTTTTTTTACCCTCAGTTTTTTTTTTTTTTTTTTTTAAGTTTTTTGGCACGAGCACCGCTAAATGCTAAATTTGTCATTAATCATTGTTAAGTGCACTTGGAGTTCAAAAAAACCAGAGTGTTTCTTTCATAAACTATAACATCTGGTTTGTGCCACCCTGATCTATGATATTAAACAAAGTCACACCACAAAGGGCTAAAGCATAGAATATACACAAAGGATATAGTATATATTGTATAGGATACAATATATATATCTATATATATATATATACATATAATACACTCACAGTGCTTTAACTCAGAGGTGCACAGACGTTATAGAACAAGACCCTTAAAGGCCCTGGTCTATATTAGGCCAATATTCTTCTCCCAGTCTAATTTAAAGGGATAGATCCCAGGTACATTGCAATCGGGGTAATTTACAGCCCTTAACTCAAGGTATATGCGAGTACTGTGCTGATGCCAGTGGCACCAACTACTCAGACATTGCACTGGACCACCAGAGACATTCCTCCCAAACCAACTAACATTTTACCCCCTAACCCTAGGAAATTCCCATATTCCTCAATGCACTATGCTTTAAGGTTTAAGCCATTAGGGAGGGCAGGAAAGGTGCAGCGTACTAAATAGAGAAGCATACATGCACTATGATTACGTGCTAATTAAAGCACGAAACGCATGGGGTCTTATACACGGAACCTGACACTGTGTCTCCTGGGTGACCAGTGTACGTTTGTTTCTTTTATATGTTCTAAATTTTGGGTACAGTCTCATTTTGATCCAGAAAATTCTTTTAAACCATTTATTTAATTGTAGAAAACTTAATTGTGTATAGAAAAAGTAAAAAAAATATACGTATATATAATATCTATGTGTATGTACCCTGCACCTCGCTTTAATAGTCTTTTTCTAGAGTATAAGCTTTAATATTTAAAAATACATGTTCCCCCTAGATATAGATTTTCCCCTTTAAATAATAGCTTTTTTTTTGACGGGGCGGGGGGCTAAGAATCTTCAGAAATGGTAAATATAGTTAACTATATTTTTAACGCTATTTACCTAACATTTCTGAAACTATTTAAGCTTTCATCTCTTTTGAATGGTCTAGTTACCCGCAGGGCTCCCTTCCCGTTTTCCTCAGGCAGAACTGACCTCTTTAGCTTCACGGCCAATGTTTCCATGGTGTAGGGATGCCCGTTGCTGTCTGGGGCATCCTGGTGGTCTCTGTGATGATTAGAAGAGAAGGCCAGAGTAACATATGTTCCTGAGAGAGACAAACAAGGCAGTAGGTGGTAGGAGCACTTAAAGGACTGTTTATTTATATAGGTTAGGCAGATGGTCTTGTGGACGTGCTGGCCTACCACAGCACCGAGGTGATGGAGGGTGACTGCCTTAGTGCATTTTGCCATGCAGACGCCATTAGCTGTTTATCCAGGCCCCTGGAATGACACATCGTTAGCCCATTGACGATACTCTGCTCAGACCCTGCACTGGACCACCAGAGACTCCCTCGCTCTTAAACCGAGAGAAGTGTCAAAAGGGGGAAAGTAAATTCCGGGATTGGCGGACAGACCGCAGGGGGCTCTTTGGGCCTGGGTGGTAACGTTTTGCCCCCTGCCCTGGGAATCTTTTGGCAGACTCCCATATTCCCAGGTATATATTATGCATTAAAGTCTGTGCAGACAGAAGCATAAATTGTCAGTGATAGAAAACTCCCCATCTCTCATTTTATTCAATGTATCCTGCATTTAATTGTGTATAGAAACTGTTTCCATTTAAATATGTAGTGTAGAGAAGTAGTAAAACATATGAATATATATGTTTATTTTATACGATTTATACTGTGATAAAGTGCATGTTATTTCGGCGTGGATAACTTGGATTAATTGAATTAGTTTAACAAAAATGTAAATATTACTTTAATACGCAGCCTCATCCTACATAACTAAATAACTTTGAACTACAATGTACCTTACATTTTTTTTTTTAGAAAACCCATCTTTAGATTTTTGATCCATTTGCAATTCCTTAGAATAAATTTAATTTAAATAACAAAAATCTGAAGTTGTATACTTAATGTTTGTATGAGAACGAACGCCCACGTATGATTACGCACAGAGTGCGAAACGCGTGGGATCTGTCCGGTTTCCCATGGAACTCTATTAAAAACAATCACTGCATGTTTATTGCATCCGTGAGTTGGGTTTAATTGAGCACATGCAGCCGAGCCTTGGAGTGACATTTCTGCTATTATATGTTATACATACCATACAGGAGAGACACAAAAAAGGAATATGCTTATAGTTCAAACAGCACTATTATGTATACAGTGTATAAGCCCCTGGGTGGCTGTAGCATTATATATGTCCAACATACGTAACGCACTCAGCGAACTGCCTGAACAAGATCAATCCAATCTTTATTAGCGAATTACACAGACGATTCGGGCTCTGATTGAGACACTTTGTCATTAGAGTTTGAGTTGTTGATGTAATTTGCTAATTAAGATTGTATTTATCTTCATCTGAAAAACTCCTGAGTGTGTTTAATATTTTGGACTTGTGGCTGAGTACAGGACTTGTGTGTGTGTGTGTGTGTATATATATATATATATATATATATATACTACTTAAAGTATAGGCTGTATTAAGATTCCTCTGTGTTTAATGAATTTCTGGGGCTGTTTTTTTATAGGAAGAAAGTCCTGAAATGAGAGATCTGGAGGATCTTACTCCAGAGGAGCGGCGAGTACTAGAGCGAAAGCTGAAAAAGGAACGGAAGAAGGAAGAAAAAAGGTTGAAAAAAGAAAGTGAAGTGGAGGAGAAGGAGGAAGAGCCGTCCAAGCCGTCAGCATGTGAACTTTCCTTAGAATATTTAAAGAGGTACTATTATATTATATCATATTATCATTCATTTACCCAGGCACAGCCTGTATAAAGGAGCTTTTTTTTCTCTATCCATGTCAATCGCCAATGAGATCATGTCTTCCCAGGATGCACTTCTTAACATAATTATCTTTGGAGCTTTGCAATCTGTCTTTTTCCACCGTTACCTGCCCCAAAACAGTGTTTAGGTGAAATATGAGTTGTGCCACATGTTGAAAGAGCAACTCTGGGGCAAAGTTCTAAAAATGATGCAGTCAGCAATTGCCATGGCGACTGCTCCACATACAAAGCTTTTACTCCCACTCGGGAAATGGACACAAAATGGACTAGATGAAGCGGCATTGGTGCTATAACCCCTTTGTGCCATGATCAAGAGGCATAGTTGGCAAATGTTTTTTTTTTTCTCAGCTGAAGTAGTTCCTTAGTGTTTGGATGTACAAGGTGACACTGATAATCCAACATGAGTCAACAATTCCAAATGCTTACGTTATTTTTACATAGTCATTTGTTTAAAATGCAGATAACACACTTTATAGTTAATTTGTATCCTTTACATGTACTTTTTCAGTGTTTCTCAGCCTTTTGGTAAATAAATGGCGCTAGTATTACTTTTGCAACACACTATCATAGTATGTGTACTTCACATCAAGTGCAATCATTTTGGAAGCTAAACGTGTTGTTGAAGTTCCCTCTGGATAGGGACAGATATCCTTCATGGGGGTACAGGTACCACAGATGAAGTGGGTGTTGGTACCTCTTTAAATGGGCACATTATGGGGGCTGGGCACAGAGAGAGACAGATCACGCTGCACGGGTACCTACTTTTTCCTCCTTTATGGGGTCCGAGGAGAGAGCAGGGTTAATACAGTGCATAGTGAACCAAGGGTTTCTCTATAGCGGCAGGGTTAAGCAGTGAGCCAAGTTGCAGGCCTTTTTCCATGCCATGGTTAGATTTTTAGCCTGCGGTGCCAAAGTCACAGAATAGAGAGAAGCCAGACTCTATCTGACTTTTATCCCATACATGCCTATTAGACTCTACTAGAGACAGTCTGAGTTTTGAATTACTACCATACAGGCCCGACTTCTTCCTCTGAAAGAACAAATAGGAATCCTTTAATACCGGGATATAGAACTCCTTTAACATCTAACCAATCCGTATGGCATCTGTCTTTATAAATACATTGGACAATGAAAGGGGGGCTGTAACTGCATTTGGCATAATGATCGGTTCTCCACCACCTAGACTGGTTCCACGCAGTGACATGGCTATGACGGACGTGGAAACCATTCCTGGTGGCTCTGGTACTTAGTCCTCCAAGTAGGGAGCGACCTGAGGATCTTTGTTTTTCCTGCGACAGAATGCGGAAAAAGCCACACACACAAAAATAAATAAATAAACTTTCTAGAATTGTATGAATTATGGAAAAAGTTGTAAAATAATAGGTTGCTATTTAGAGAGAGAGGTCCTGGTCTTGCAGTGACTGTTACCACTTAAGGCAGAAATACACAGGATATGTAAATGGTTCCTTGCTTGCTGTGCGGGAGGAAATGAAGGGCACATTGCATGCAGGACACACGCACGGCTCCTCTGTAGCATCCAGCAAGGAGGATGACAAGCCTCATATCTGACTAACAGCTGGAATTCCTCACGCTTGTTTTGAGGCCTGAAAAGTGTGTTTGAACCATCTGTTTTGTGTTTGACTGCACGCTGGAATTAAAGACCAGGCTTTTCCGGTGTGCCCAGAAATACCAGAGATGCCACAGGCAAGGAGACATTCCCAGAATCCTCCAGGAAGTCTACATTGGTACGGTTCCATAGCATGGCTAAAATCAAATCCCACTCCACAAAATGTATAAAGGTATAGGTTTAGCTTCTACGGACACTAACTGCTCCTACTCTGCCCCGTCACACTCTTCATGGATAGGACGTCACATCACATCCCGCCTCATTCAGATGGGGTCTCAGGGAGCAAACAGTGGCATATTAATGAGCAAATTATCAGTGGCATATTAATGGACAAATTATCAGTGGCATATTAATGGACAAATTATCAGTGGCATATAAATGGACAAATTATCAGTGGCATATTAATGGACAAATTATCAGTGGCATATTAATGGACAAATTATCAGTGGCATATAAATGGACAAATTATCAGTGGCATATAAATGGACAAATTATCAGTGGCATATTAATAGACAAATTATCAGTGGCATATTAATAGATAAACTAACACTGGCTGTGGCATATTAAGTCTCGGATGTGCGATACAGGTGATGGGGCATGTCCTGGGGAGTATTTAAATCATTGGCATGATATACAAAGACCTGGATAAAAAGACTTTGGGAGGGCGAGAGGGAGTATTGGGGGGGTCAGATTTTTTTCAGTACGTTTTCCCTGACATTTCTGATGGCGGCCCTATGCCCCATCACCCACATTGCACACCCAGAACATGCCCCATCACCTTATTACATGCCCACATTGCACACACATTAGATGACCCCATCAAATGCACCTGTTACATGCCCCATCACCCCATTACATGACCCCATCACCCCATTACATGACCCCATCACCCCAGGACTTATTGTCTTCCCTGGTTTCTAGTGGCAGGCAGCATGGTGTACTACCAAAGCTGATGATCCACCACGAGGGAGAGGACCATAACATTGTTCTCTGAAACGCAGTTATATGCCTGTGCAGTGTGCCTGTGATCTGCAGTGTGAGTAAGAGGTCCCCTTAACACAATGTATAACACAATGTATATTGTGCTAGTCAGATGGGTAGCAAATCTGCCGGTTAAACTGTATTCGTACCCTAAAGATTTCTGGTCCCCCAGTTAGTAGGTTGCACGTGGAGTAGTGCATTCTGGGAGTATAACCACTGCATAGCTGTAGTTTATATTGACACATAGGGTGGCCAGCAGACATAGGTGGCACACTTCAGGTAGCACTAGCAGTCGTGCTTGTACGGTGTCATTGAGCGAATGTGTCAGCTGTAGAGTCTGTTCAATCCTCACGGTTGCAGCTTCCATCCCCGACGCGGGCGACTTTCATTCTTCTGAAGTCGATAAAATAATATCACTACTGGTCAATTAAAACATTCCCAGGACCTGCACTGAGAACCTTTACTGTGTACCTTTCCTAGTTACAAACGTTAATATTATTTATTGAGAGTTTACTGCTCCTCTAAATGAAAAAAAAAATGTTTTTGCATTCCATGGAATAGATTGTGTTTTTGTCACTGCCGACTGTCGGCACAGATTGTACGATGCTGATGTTGTTTTGTTCATTTGAACCTATTGTTGCGCAATCCAAGGCGGGGAATGGCTCGGAGATTCCTGGATACATTCTTGGCTCATCCTGGCCTGTAAGCCGCCCGATCGCGCTCTGCCTGATGCATTGAGAAATAATAGAAGGCCTCCAGCAGGAATCAAAGTTAATCCTGGACTCCTGCTGCATATATTAAAACAAATCACATGTTTTCCTTTTTGGGGGGATTCCACAGGTGTATTTACTCAACCGGGAAAAAGAAAAACAACTTTTTTTTTTTTTTTTATGTTTTCACTTGTGTGTGTTTAGTGTTAGATGTGCAGCCGTATGCAGTAGCGCATCAGCAGTCAGTGCGTGCTACAGTGTAAACATTATTTTCCCAGAATCCCTCAGGAATCTAAGTTGACATTACAAAGGCTTAGCAAATATATGTAGACTTTAGCCAGGCAGACCAATTTAAAGAGCCAGTCTAGTTATTTTTAGGACCAAGGTAAACCGTACATCCACATTTCTATGTACAAACAAATTTTAGCAGCCAAAATGGTACTTATTTTAGATCACTCTTTTGTAAATCAAATTCTGCCACTCAGTTTTTTTCGACGCTCCACAAAAAGTCGCATATTGAAACTAAAAAGTGATAGTTTTGCCCCTTTTTCTGTCTGATCTATAAAATCCCATTCTGACAGTTTGATACATACTCTACAGACGCAAGAGCAAAAACCCGACCGAAAGAAACAGGATTAAAAATAATACAGTCCCATTCTTTATACATACCCCCCCCCCAATGGCTCTGCCACTTGTCACGCTCTGGATACTGAACTAATATTGAAGTTCTCTTAAAAAATTATGTCCTCAGAAGCACAATTTTAAGTGCGTCTTTTTAGTGTTAGAGCATGACCGATAAAATGCAGGAAGTCATTGTCTGTGAGTAGAAACTGGGTCAGGTTTTATTGGCTCACGGAGTCTCTGCAGTTCACGCGTGTAGCGATCTTCTTCCGAACAGCAGATTGTTTCATTCAAGGCTTTTAATTAACCCAGCTGCTGGTCCCCATCCAGATCCCATATTCAAACTGACCCCATCGGGCCCAGTTGTGTTAATGAGTGGACACAGTCCGCCTTATGTAGATTTTGGAAAACAAAGAGAGTGGCTAGTTGGCGAGCTGTTTAATAATACAGGTAAATGTATCACTCACTGTGCGAAGTCCATCTCACTACTACACAAAGATTGGGTATGTGGGAACGATACATATTACGGGGTAATTCCAGCGAACCAAAGAAAGTATTGCACTATGGAGTTGTTTTTTGTTCACTCTAGCCTTGGATTATTGTCAGAGGGAGCTCTAACAATTGTGGCCTTGGATAATGTTTTGTGGCTGGTGGAATGCGTTGGGCAGGTCGGAACCTGGCGTATTCATCGGGGGGGAGTTCTGTGCAACTCGTGAGCTGGCTGCCGAATTGGACTAGGAAGCTTGAGTTTCCACGGATACGATAATGCACCAGCTACTTACCGTGCAAATGGGGAGCGTAGCAAGTTATCGCGGCCAAAAATCTTTGGATGTTGGCTAAATCGCCCAGCGTAGATACAGAGCACATTCAGTCTGATGACTGGTCAACCTCCCTAGTCCATTTAAACAGACAAGTGCTTTACTTATAGTATTCTGTTACGATGCTCAATGTGGAGTGTTTACAGCAGTGACTGGGAGTCGTCAGGGTTACTATTGTCCTAGGTTTTCAATGGCCTCCTAGAGCACAAAGACTGCTTACATGGGCTTTGGGCTTATCTCATTACGTGGGTAACTTTATGCCTAAACCATGTGTGCATGAATTCCTTCACTGTATTAACAATTACCATCTCTTCAGGGAGGTCAACCCATGCATCTACCACTGGACTATATGGGAAGTACTTTGACTTTAAAATATAATCATACATTTATAATCATAATAATAAACCAAAAATAAGCGGACACATTAAATATGATAAAAAAAACATTTTTTTTATTAAACTGTAAAAATTATTACAATAATGTAAATATACAATTATAATATACATATTATTTGTGTATTGATATTTTTATATTTCCAATATGTTTACTTTAATTCTTCAACACTCTTCTAGTCAATTCTCCAGTTGATATCTAGAGAACGGAAATGCCCAAATTCGGCTATCGGAGCCGAATTCAGGCCATTTTAGCCTATATTGAGTAGGGTAATCCCCATGCCTTTTTCCTCCAACCGAATATGGCCAAACATAGGCCCAAAATTGCCGATATTGGGCCAAATAGACTATGAGTAGCTGAATTCTGGAGATTTACGTAATTCAGCTACGAACAACGATCTGACCCTATTCTGGCCCAGATTGATCTATATTGGGTAGACCCTTAAAAGATGTCTATGTATGTCCTTTTCACTCAGCTTTCGGAGTTAGTTTTTGGTACAGAAATATACTTGGAATGTGGGCAACAAATACACAGGAGCCTGTACAGAGCGCACATCAGTATTTTACCTGCTCCCCTGCAGAATGGGGCGTCCAGTAGAAGCTGCCTTAATTAAAGGGACCCTAAACTGTTTTTTTTTCATTTGTGCTTCTAATATAGAAGCACAAGTGAAATGTCCATTGTCCCTAGTATGAGGATGAACTGGTGGTTACTTTTGATAGTACTCGCTAGTTTATCCTCTGACTGACAGCTGCCATGATTCCATAGGAAGCAGGCAGCCATCTGGTCGGCGACCGGCTCTCTCTGCTAGCGCATGGCATCAGCTGGGGGGCCTTAATCTGGTCCCACCTGCTAATCCCATGCAAAAACGAGGGTCTCTCTCTCTCTGCACTAGCAGCGAGAGACAGTGGCGTCCCGAGTGGGGGGAGGGGGGGGGGCGGACCGCACCGGGTGACACCTCCAGCGGGGGTGACACCCGTGCTGCCGGCACCCCCTCCGCATCGCGCTGATTAACTTTTTTTCTAGCAGCCGCATCCACTGGACGCGGCCGCCGGAAAAAAGTTAACAAAAAAAAAATCTCAGCAACCGGATGTGACGTTACGTCACATCCGGTGACTGTGTTTCCCTCCTCCGTGCAAGAGGGAAGACTGCACGGAGGAGGCGTCGGTCCGGGAGCAGAGAGCAGCCTTTAGGTAAGTGATGGGGAAGGTGGAGGAGGGTGGTTTAAAACGAGCAGGGCTCTGACTGGCACTATTTTACTGGGCTCTGGCTGGCACAATATTACAGGCATCTGGCTGGCACTATATTACTGGGCTCTGGCTGGCACTATATTACTGGGCTCTGGCTGGCATAATATTACAGTCATCTGACTGGCACTATATTACTGGGCTCTGGCTGGCACTATATTACTGGGCATCTGGCTGGCACTATATTACTGGGCTCTGGCTGGCACTATATTACTGGGCATCTGGCTGGCACTATTTTACTGGGCTCTGGCTGGCACAATATTACAGGCATCTGGCTGGCACTATATTACTGGGCTCTGGCTGGCATATTATTACAGGCATCTGACTGGCACTATATTACTGGGCTCTGGCTGGCACTATATTACTGGGCATCTGGCTGGCATAATATTACAGGCATCTGACTGGCACTATATTACTGGGCTCTGGCTGGCACTATATTACTGGGCATCTGGCTGGCACTATTACTGGGCTCTGACTGGCACTATATTACTGGGCATCTGGCTGGCACTATATAACTGGGCTCTGGCTGGCACTATATTACTGGGCTCTGGCTGGCACAATATTACAGGCATCTGACTGGCACAATATTACTGGGCATCTGGCTGGCACTTTATTACTGGGCTATGGCTGGCACAATATTACAGGCATCTGACTGGCACAATATTACTGGGCATCTGGCTGGCACTATATTACTGCGCTCTGGCTGGAACAATATTACAGGCATCTGACTGACACAATATTACTGGGCATCTGGCTGGCACTATATTACTGGGCTCTGGCTGGCACTATATTACTGGGCATCTGGCTGGCACTATATTACTGGGCTCTGGCTGGCACTATATTACTGGGCATCTGGCTGGCACTATATTACTGGGCTCTGGCTGGCACAATATTACTGGGCATCTGGCTGGCACTATATTACTGGGCTCTGAGTGGCACAATATTACTGGTATCTGACTGGCACAATATTACTGGTATCTGACTGGCACAATATTACTGGTATCTGACTGGCACAATATTACAGGCATCTGACTGGCACAATATTACAGGCATCTGACTGGCACACTATTACTGGGCTCTGACTGACACAATATTCCTGGTATCTGACTGGCACAATATTACAGGCATCTGACTGGCACACTATTACTGGGCTCTGACTGACACAATATTCCTGGTATCTGACTGGCACAATATTACTGAAAAAATTGTGGGTGTTTTCTTACATTTTTATTATGGGGGGGGGGGAGTGCCACACTCAGGGTCCACCCCGGGTGCCAAATGCTCTAGGTACGCCCCTGGCGAGAGACCCTCTCATTCAGCTGTCAGAGCGGGGCAAGCCGATAATAACCCTGCGTGTATCTATTAAGATTGAAGGAAGCAAGGGTTAAACATGTCGGAATGTCCCTTTAATGAAGGGAATTGAATTCCATCTGGACGAACATATAACCTGATATGTTCTGCAAGGCAGCATGTAAAATCCCTCACCTTATTATATACACGTATGCATGGAATCAGAAGCAGGATGAGTTAAGGTAAAAACTTTTCAGGGTGAGAGAATATAGTAGCAATTCAGAGATTTAGGGGGATGCTTACAAGTCATATATCTTTTAGACGGCTAGCTAGTTGGATATCAGTGTGACTGCACCTGCAAAAACTCACACTGCCCCCTACTGTTCCTAAAACAATAGTGCTTTTGGCCTCAGGCTATAAATAACGAAATATAATGAATAAACGGCTTTTAACCCCGTACCTGCCTAACGTAAAACCCTTCCGAAAAACAACAGGAATCCCTCTTTGATGGCAAGTTACAGCACATTGAAGTAGTGTTGGTTATATATATATATATATATATAGCCATAATATGCTGGAATACAGCAGGATTCTACAGCTATAGCATCACTGGTGACCCATTGATCCATAGTACCACTGAGAGTGGAGTGTACAAGCAGAAAGGAATGCTGGGAGAATCAATGGCATTGTGCGTGATATATATATATAGGTTTAATGCATGTGCAGATAAATTGATAATAACGATATTAAGATTCGGAACTGCAATTCCAGACAGCAGAGAATGCGTGTACTGCGCATGCGCTGACTTTCAACCTGCCAAGCCGCCTCCCACCCCCCCCCCCCCCGCGTCCATATTCACTGGGGGTTTATGACATCACCTGTCCATTAATATGCAAACAAACTAGTTCCAATGGGAAATGTGCTGCCAGGTGATCTCTCCCAATGTATGATTCGCTTTAATTTCTGCTAACTCAGTGTATTCTGACTATATCTGATTCTTTCCATTCACCATATGTTCAGGCGAGGGAATCCCTTTCATTCTCACAGCCTTTCTCATTGTTGATGAAGGTTTCAGGCTGGAGCCCGTACCCTGAGGCTTCAGTTTCCTGCTGCTAAGGAATGTTCTTACAGCCCCCCCCCCCCCCCCCCCCCCCCCCCCCCAGGTGTCATTGCATTAAGCATTCCCTGTGTGTTTACATGCTCTGTTATGCATGATTCTTCCATAATTAAATATACAATCACTCACGTACATTTGTGTGGACATTAACATGCATTTCTCGCTAATCCATATGAATACAAAGAAGAACATAATAAATAACCACGAACTCACAGACCTTGCAATGAATTTTTTTTTGATATATTCAAATATAGTGCAGTAAAGCATCGTTTCTGTTCCCCATTATATATATATATATATATTTGTGAGCACACGCTGAGCTAGAAAGACCCACACACAATACAATTTAAATATTGTGGGTGGGTTTTGATTTCTAGCTCAGCGACTGCTCATACATTTATATATTTAGAGATTGATGCTTCAATACATTCATTGATATTTTTTTGGAATAATAGTATTTCTCTCACGACTAAAGTAGTAGTATTTTTGGGTTAAAATAACAAAACCAAGTTGTGTCCCTTTAAGTGTTATAGTTTTTCTTAAAATATATATATTTTTTTTTACATAGAAAGACACCAGGGAGGTTATTTATTAAGTTCTTAAAATGGTATAATCAGCAGGAACATTCTCTTGCAGGGGTAGGCAACCTCTGGCACTCTGGATTTTGGGGGCTACATTTCCCTTGCCAGCATTATGGCTTTAAGAGCATTATGGGAGATGTAGTCCACATCATCTGCAGTGCCAAAGGTTAGCTAGCCTTGATCCCATTGGTTATCCCGGTGACTACTCCACTGCCCCAGAATTGACTTTTATTAATATCCCCTCCGTGTTAAAACATACAGGAAATGTCAAATTAGTAACACAGTTTTGCGGTTGAATCCTTAATTTCCCTTCCCATTGATCTGTGCGTCTGGCCACCATTCGTACGTTGTAATTTGTATTGTGTTTTGTTTAACGGTTTGATGATGCGATAATCTCATAGTTTCTAAAAGTCTAACAGATAGATATACACCAAATAAATGACACCAAGTATTTGTACTGGGTAAGCTGGGAGGGGGGGCCACACAATGTTGCTGCCCACTTTGGGGGAAAGTCCACATTGAGGGGCAATGGAAAATATATTGACTATCGTGTTACTGAGCTTATAACCACCATAGGGTTGCAGCGGGTTTTCCCCCAATTTCAGCATGTCTGCCGTATAATCAAAGACTCGGTGTAGGAAAGCACTGAGCGGCTCCTTGACTAGTGAAATTAAAGGGACCTGTCACCCAAACACTGTTTACTCTGTGAATGT
Organism: Pelodytes ibericus; assembly: GCA_036172795.1. Classification (NCBI taxonomy): domain Eukaryota; kingdom Metazoa; phylum Chordata; class Amphibia; order Anura; family Pelodytidae; genus Pelodytes; species Pelodytes ibericus. Next base: position 17,735,716 of record CM069860.1, read on the forward strand.
AGAGAATAAAATTCAATCTGTATATTGTGCTATGAGAATTGCAAACAAAATGCTTAAATTAGGAGAAGCATGTGTCTGTGCTGTCTCAATTACACATTATCCCACTGACATGTCTATGCATTTGCTTGCAGTTCTGGCAACACAATGTATAAATCTTGTGTATTCTCTACATTTACAGTGTTTAGGTGACAGAGTCCCTTTAATTAGCACACGTAAACAACCAAAGTCCCATTTGACATGGTCCAGACTGTGGCTCCCTGGCTCTCTGTTGATTGCATTGTATTCCCATCTGTATCGTTTTATAAAAAGATATCAATATAGATTTTTTTTCATATCTTTTATTTTATCACATTTTTGAAAAAAATGAGTAAATCTGAGCTCGGGCTACCGTTGAGACAACAAGCATAGCAAAAACATTCATAGTTCCTTGACTATTACAATTTGGCGCGCTTATACATATCTTTATACAATAGCACTAAAAAACACATAAAAACATGAAAAAAGACATACAACGTTCACTTTGGATTAAGGCAGGGCCTTACTTTAGTATCAATAACCGGGTTTGATTAGTAATAATTAAAATATAATAAATGACAGTCTAAGTGCATGTTCTCTATCGCCTTGTACAGCCTGGGCTAAAATGTCAATACATCGTTTCCATTTCACTTTATTAGCCATATTTACAGTTTGTTTATAGGAAGTTCCCCTCTCCATTTTTGATTGATACTCCAACTGAATTTTTATTTCTTTCCGACATCCACTTCCTCGTTACTGCGATCTTTATGGCCGTCCTGAAATGCAAAAATAAAGCGTTCTCCCATTTTTTAGTCTTCGGGAGACTAAAACGTAATAGAGTTTCGGGATTCCTTGGCAAAATGATGATAGTTTATCTATCATTTCCTTCCATAATGTGTATGGGGCAGGTCCACCAAATGTAGATAAAGTCCCCATTATGGCTATTACATCTCCAACATGTTCCCGAACTCCCTGGGTACATTCGTTCCAGCCGAGCGGGTAACAGATACATTCTATTTAGAATTTCACCCATGTTAGACCTCTCACTGTCCTATATGTCTCATGAAAAAGCTGTTATCAGATCTCTTTTTGGCAATTATAATCCTAACTCATATTCCCATTTTTTTTATGGGTTTTGAAATCAACATCACCGGAACCCAAAGCAATTAATTCCTTTGATTTCTTAAGTAAGTTTAAATAATAATATAATATGTCTTAACCCTGATCACATGGTCCATTCAGACCCTTTCTCTGTATAGAAATCAGCTGATAAGGATGCTTTGCCCCTGATCTATGAACGAGCTCAGTCTGCAAGTCATCAAGCAGACACATGTTGCGCTCTAAGGGGGGGCTCGCAGGATAGAGAGCTAGGCTTAGTCTACCCTCTTTTCCAGACAATTTGACACACTTTAAAGTCTTTCCTTGGCACAGTGGATGAAAAAGGAAATGCAGGAAGGCTCATTGTGAAAGCCATTGATGTTCACAGCCCTGTTCATTTTTACTCTTAAAGACCAGTAACCCCCGACATAATGATTGTATTAAACAGCTCTCTTCTCAGTAATGTAAACTAGACCTGCTCTGGTTCCATTTCTAATTACTGATCCATCTGGGTAAAAGCTCTTACACTATTAAATATATATATATATAGTGCTATGATGTATATGTTTGTATTTGTCTGTTGTTTATTAAATGACAGAGCCTGTTTTTATTAATGACATTTTTTTCTCTGCTTTGACTTTTTTTTCAGCTTAAAGAGAAGCAGGAAAGCACCATAGAGATGTAGTGTGAGCCATTAAGGCACACAGCAACTCTATGGTACTTCCTGCTGTAGGGTGACCATATCACAGATCTGCTAAGGGAACATGGATGCCAACAGTCCGAAATTTGCATTGACAGTCGTGTTTTTTTCTGGGTATTGTCCCGTCAAATGTGCATCTTTCCCGACATTAATACTGCCTATGTACAGTGCAGTGACAGCATTGTGGTTTTTTACCCCTTCCTGCTTGTAGGATGTTCTATGTCGCCCTACTTTTTAGTGCCTATAGGCTAGTAGGCGGCATAGAATGTCCAGAATTTAACAGCTCACCGCGGCTCACCGCTGTCAGACATAAATTGAGCGTCCGCTACATTTTTGGCAGCTCTGCGATCTTCTGAAGTATCGCAGGATGTTGGCGGGGACCCACAGAGTCTCTTCTATGTTCCTGCCCCCCAATCATGATGGGTAGCACAAATGCTAATACAGTGTTTCTCAAACTTTTATTATCTGTGGACCACCTTACAGACATTTCCTTTTTCCATGGGCCACCTCAATACTCTGGGGTATTCGAGTTGGACAGGAATAAGTAAGTGAAATGGACGTACAGGGCTAGCTTAAATTACACACTTGTCCATTTCGAAGGGACAGGGTATAATCTGGAAAGCTTTTCTTTCTTTACAAATGTCAACCCAATGATGGTTTCGCTAGGATGGTTTGACCTGATCCTGATGCCTTTTGTAAGTTAATACTATAATGGTTACGGCAAAAAGAGGATCAGATGTACAAAGCAGTACTGGGCTAATTATCCCATTCTTTCATCACCATGTATGAATGCACATTAGTGACAAGATGGTGTGAATGTAATTCCACTTCCTGTCGGCGGGAGTTTCGCTTGTTACTGCTGTGCTAAGAAATAATAAAGCAGACCTCAGGAGTAGCCCGAGCCTGACCAGCAATATATTATGCCTGGAATAAATAAATCATCACATAAATATATCATTTCAAGTAGAGCTTAAGGCACAAAAAAGAAAATAATGTCATAAAACAATGCATTTTAAATATTATTATACATTTTAACATTTTTGTTAACATGCTTTTTTTTTTTTTTTTAATTATCTTGACCTACAGGAGATTTTCAATCGTTCAAAGTACTTCATTATGCCAATGTCCATCATGTAAACATTTTTTATTTTGAATGCAGATAGGGTTGCCACCTGGCCGGTATTTAACCGGCAGGCCGGTAAAAAATTGGGATGAGGCCAATGTTAAGTCTATGGAGACTGTACCAAGGCCGGTATTTTTCTGAAGAAAAGGTGGCAGCCCTAAATGCAGAAATGCATCCTTTTTAAGAGAAAAATGTGTTTTTAACATGCCTGGAGTCTCCTGTTCATGAGATCACCGTGTCGCTTGATAAGCAAAATGAACTAGTTTCAATGGGAAATGTGTCATTTGCATGGCAAGCCGCAAGTGATGTCATACACAGGAGACACCACCGGCTCGGTGCAGACTTAATAATTAACACAATGTATGTTTTTTATTCTCTATATTCATTGTAAACCATGTATAGGGGACCGAATACCATTAAAAGCAATATTTATGGTATTGTTGTGTGAAATCTAACGTCTGGCTCCGCTTTGTTTGCAGTTGGTCCCAAAAACGGCAAAACTGGAAGTTCCAGAAGACGAGGCAAACGTGGCTCCTGCTGAACATGTATGACCAAGACAAGGTCAGTTACCGCTTCATGTGTGTTGTCAAAATAAAATGATTACTTTTCATCTTCACGTGACAGATCACCAATAGGTGCCAGCAATGGGAATTGTTTTGACTGTTTATTTAAAATGATCTACACATAAAGGAGGGGAATTTCAAACTTAACACCAGAAGCGGAGTTAGAAAAATCGCCAAAAAGTTTTAAATTCCCCGCAATTCTCTCTTTATTAAGTAGACGCTATCGCGGCAAAACCGCAAGCAAATGCCTAAATTAGATAAATAAATGTGTCTCTCGTTTGTGACCTCACCTGTGGATTGATATGCAAATTAACTTATTTTTTCCCAATGGCAAATGTGGAATTTGCATATCAAGAGACAAGGTGATGTCATAAGCGGGAGACTCCACAGACACATTTAAAACCGTTTTCTCCTTTTGTAGACCTTTGCTTACAATTCTGCTAACACAATGTATAGGTCATGTTCACTCATTCTTTACATTCACAATATGAGCAATGTTTAGGTGATACAGTCCCTTTAACCGCTCATCGGTCCTTTAAGGGCAGGTATTGGCAATGTGTCCGTGGCAAGGTTTGTGAAGTTCCATAGAACATAATTAAATTGTCCATCACAAACCCCAGTTGGTGTCTAACACTGTTTTAGGTCATATGTTTGCTAATTGCACCTCGTTCTGTGTATCTAATGACCGGTATTAGGGTTAGTGTTGGGCGTAAGTATTAAGGTTTAGGCATTTGTATTAGGGCTCGGGTTAGGATTAGGCATTTGTATTAGGGCTCAGGTTAGTATTAGGGCTGGGGTTAGAATTAGGCATTCGTATTAGGGCTCAGGTTAGTATTAGGCATATTTATTATGGCTCGGGTTAGAATTAGGGCTCGGGTTAGAATTAGGCATTCGTATTAGGGTTCGGGTTAGGATTAGGCATTTGTATTATGGCTTGGGTTAGTATTAGGGCTTGGGTTAGTATTAAGGTTTACGGTTAGTATTATGGCTTGGGTTAGTATTAAGGTTTATGGTTAGTATTAGGGCTTGGGTTAGTATTAAGGTTTATGGTTAGTATTAGGGCTTGGGTTAGTATTAAGGTTTACGGTTAGTATTAGGTCTTGGGTTAGAATTAGGCATTCGTATTAGGTCTTGGGTTAGTATTAGGCATTTGTATTAGGGCTTGGGTTAGTATTAGGGATCGGGTTAGTATTAGGGCTCGGGTTAGTGTTAGGGCTCGGGTTAGTGTTAGGGCTCGGGTTAGTGTTAGGGCTCGGGTTAGTGTTAGGGCTCGGGTTAGTATTAGGGCTCGGGTTAGTATTAGGGCTCGGGTTAGTATTAGGGATCGGGTTAGTATTAGGGCTCGGGTTAGTATTAGGGATCGGTTTAGTATTAGGGTTACTATTAGACATTCGTATTAGGGCTTTGGTTAGTATTAGGGATCGGGTTAGTATTAGGGCTCGGGTTAGTATTAGGGCTCGGGTTAGTATTAGGGTTACTATTAGACATTCGTATTAGGGCTTTGGTTAGTATTAGGGATCGGGTTAGTATTAGGGATCGGGTTAGTATTAGGGCTCGGGTTAGTATTAGGCATTTGTATTAGGGCTCGGGTTAGTATTAGGGCTCGGGTTAGTATTAGGGCTCGGGTTAGTATTAGGCATTTGTATTAGGTCTTGGGTTAGTATTAGACATTCGTATTAGGGCTCGGGTTAGTATTAGGGATCGGGTTAGTATTAGGGATCGGGTTAGTGTTAGGGATCGGGTTAGTATTAGGGATCGGGTTAGTATTAGGGATCGGGTTAGTATTGGGTTTCAGGGTTACTGTTAGATTGTTATTATTAGGGTTACTATTAGACATTCGTATTAGGGCTTTGGTTAGTATTGGGGTCGGGGGTTAGTTTTAGGGGGAGGTTACTTTATTTGGAGGCTTATTACTGACAATATATAAGTGCTGACATTCCAACGCTTACACTGCCGCGGTAAACGTTTGCGCTGTAACGTCGTACACCTCCGAGTCTGACCGTTCAGTGAAACTGCCGCACTCAACTGTCAGCGGGGGGAAATGGCCGCAATTAACTGCCCGCCAAGCCGCTGATTGCATCATGTGGTTATAAATATAGAAATCTATTCAAGGCTTGGAAGTGAATGTCATGGGATGGGCCCCTTTACTCCTGGCTGTTTTGTTTCTCATTAGCTACCGTAACATCCCACACAATACAGCAGATGTTCAATGCAGCTGTGGACAAAATAGTCCTGAGCCAGGAAAGGGGGGGGATGAGTTCTCCTTCTCCACACCTGGTTCATATAACGGAGAGTGAAGAGGCCGCTCCGTGCTCAGTCCATATTGGCGTTCAGTGTTTGGACGCAGGTAGCAGAGGATAGACATGAACACATTATACAGGGGAATTTTTTCCATAAAATAGAACAGTGTCTAGAAGTGTCTAAAAGACTAAAAATGATCATGCAACAATCAAGAAAAAATTGCAGGGAAAAATCTGCAGTGTCTCCGGTTTATGACATCATCCGTGGCCTGATATGAAAATTAACTACTTTTCAATAAGAACGGTGTCATTTGCATATCAAGCCACAGGTGATGTCATAAAGAGGAGACACCAGAGACATTGGTTTTCTCTTAATTTATGCTTTCGCCAACACAACGTACAGATAATTTTTGATACTTTGTATTCTCTACATTCACAGTCCCTTTAAAGAGGGAAGAATGTTATTTGGGAACATTTCTGTGGCATAGAGCGACCTTTTTGAATGGCGTACCGCATTCTAATGTTAATTACTCAATAAGGAGAGAATGGCAGGGAATTGAGATGTGAATTTCAAACTTAAGGACAAAGTATCGAAGTTGGAAACATTCAGCTGCATTGGTCTTAAGTTTAAAATTTCCATCGATTCTCTCTTTATTGAGTAGGCCCTCTGGTCTTTGCAGAAGCAGACTTAGCGCTTTAATCATGAAAGAGGGAATTGACAAGGGAATTTCAAACATACGGTCAAAGATGCTGAGTCCCTCGTCTGTTCATTAGTACAGCAGGATGCTGCTATTTGTCAGCACAGCAATCCCATCAGCAGAGAGAGCAGACTGCCAGTAGCTGTGAGGAGATGAGCATCTCCTCCTTGGCTGGAGGCTTATTCCACATTTATGATGCCAAACACCAATCAGCGCTGCGTGCAAGGAAACTTATGTCTTTGTGGCTCTTAGTTTGACAGATCTCTCTGTTTGGTCAGTAATGTATCTAAAGCACTACAAATACAAAAACAGAATTAATGTTTTATCTAAATGCAAAAAAATAATGTGAGACAGATCACAAAATATACATTAATTTTTGCATTTCGATACAACATTAATATATTTTGTATTTGTACTGGTAGTTACTGAATAATTGTTTATGGTGTGAGACCAATGTATGGATTTAATTTGAAATGGCATGCATGATTTAAGAAACATTAAATACACTGTTCTACAATCTGTAATGTCAGAGGCGGGGAAAAAACACATTTCTAGTAATTCAACTAAAAAAAAAAAATTATTTATTTCCGACACTGATAAATGTATGTTGGTTCTATGAGACAGAAAAGCTATATATTGATTGCTATACACATAATATTTGGAGTTCGGGGAGATTCTGTATTATCTCACTACTAGTCTAACATTCATGTGGATAATTATTTAAATGAAACTTTGATGATAGTTTTTCAGGTTGTTCCTCTCTCATTAAAGTATTATTTATTTCAGTATTTACTATAGATTATAAAGCACAGGGACCAAACGTGTATTTCTGTGGAGACAAATTAGAGCTTTTGTAAGTTATGTTTCCTATATATATATATATATATATATATATATATATATATATTTCCTCTTCCATCCACATCAATCTCTAGGACAGACAGAGCTCTGGTAAAGGATTTGGGCAATAAACTAATACACGTGAGCCAATAACTCTAATACATGGTCGCAGACCTGACTGACACAAGTAGTCTCCGATAATATGGCCATCCATTATCTGAGATCTCCTACAGGAAAGTCACTAGCTGCCACCCAATGTACTATACAGATATAACACAAAAAATAGCTATAATAAAACTTAGATTTCAAAAATGAGATGCAGATAGCCCGGAATAGACAATTCCTACATTAAATGACAATGCATATTATGTGTTGAAAACTGGCCAATTTCCACCCTTGTGTTGGGGCTTACCCAAGTGGAACAGCTCCTTCAATGCATGATTAGGAGCGGTCAGCAGAGGATATCCGCCTTTCCAATGCATGTAGAGAATGGCTTCCGTATGCTATGATTTCCAGGAAGGAAGGAAGGACAACCTTTCTGCCTTAGCACACCAGTGGATGAAACCTCCGATCTAGAGCAGTAGATTTGCTCTAGCGCACATGAGTGATTTTCATAGAGAATGCATTAGGAGCCTCTTCCCAAGCCCTTCAAGGATGATGTGTGTATCGGAGAGCAGCATCACTGAAACGCCAGCGAGGCAGATAATGATCTGAAAAAAGAATTAGGAGAATGAAAACCCCTTTAAATCTGGCGGAAGTGGAAAACATCCTTAAACCCTTAGTGAAGGAAACGCCCAGTTAGCTTCGAGACACTGACCATCTAAACAACTTGCCAACCATGGCCCAGACCTTGGTGGCATCATTCCTTCTATTATGGATGTAGTATCCCTTTACACCAACATTCCCCATTCTGATAGTGGAGTAGCGAGCCACAAATACCTGGAATAGGAAAACTTAGTAATCGAACAACTTATTCAACTTATACTTAACCATAACTTCACATTTGGACAGGACGTCTATCTCCAACGAATGGGAACCACAATGGGCACATGAATGGTACCACATTATGCCAACCTGTTCATGGCCACATTAGAGGAGGATTACATCTCTACCTGCCTCACCAAAATGTCAGGATATCTCCTCTACACTATATTCTAATCATATGGACTGGTAGCAAAGAGGAACTTCTCAGATTTCATGAAGACTATAATGCCTTCCATCCCAATATCAACTTGACACTGAGTACTCTGACACAAACATCCACTTAATGGACACCACCATATACACTAACAACAACTCCATTTGAGACGGTGCAATCTGTATACGTGTGGGTTCAATCTGTATGCGTGTGGGGAGGGCTGTGGGTTCAATCTGTATGCGTGTGGGGAGGGCTGTGGGTTCAATCTGTATGCGTGTGGGGAGGGCTGTGGGTTCAATCTATATGCGTGTGGGGAGGGCTGTGGGTTCAATCTGTATGCGTGTGGGGAGGGCTGTGGGTTCAATCTGTATGCGTGTGGGGAGGGCTGTGGGTTCAATCTGTATGCGTGTGGGGAGGGCTGTGGGTTCAATCTGTATACGTGTGGGGAGGGCTGTGGGTTCAATCTGTATACGTGTGGGGAGTGCTGTGGGTGCAATCTGCATAAGTGTGGGGTAGGCTGTGGGTTCAATCTGTATACATGTGGGGAGGGCTGTGGGTGCAATCTGTATACCCGTGGGGAGGGCTGTGGGTGCAATCTGTATACGTGTGGGGAGGGCTGTGGTTCAATCTGTATACGTGTGGGGAGGGCTGTGGGTGCAATCTCTATACGTGTGGGGAGGGCTGTGGGTTCAATCTGCATAAGTGTGGGGAGGGCTGTGGTGCAATCTGCATAAGTGTGGGGAGGGCTGTGGTGCAATCTGCATAAGTGTGGGGAGGGCTGTGGTGCAATCTGTATACGTGTGGGGAGGGCTGTGGGTGCAATCTGATAATGTGGAAAGGATGCAGAAAACAGCTGAAGGGGAGCAGAGGAGGTGGGAGGTAAGGGGAAGCATGTGGAGTTTATCTGTCTGGATGTAAATTCACTATAGGCGAGATCAGTAATGGGGGGGGGGGGGGTAAACACTCACCTCTAGCTGTCTGAGACATTCCATATATGATACAAATGTATTAATTTGGGAGGACACAAAGGGTTAACATTTAGGGCAGCTTTTCTGCTTAAATATTTTTTTTCAGAGTTCCCCAATCCTTGTTTAATACATCAATGCATCTATATTTTGTTTCACCTATTAAAAATTAATCTGCGAAATCTCCCTTTCACGATATCTCATTCAACAGCCACATCTAGTGGCATAAAGTGGAAATGCACCCGTCTTATCATTTACTGAGTTGATATATATTTTTATCGAACCGATAATTGTTTCTAATGACCTTTCTTTCTCTTTTTTTTGGCAGATTCCTGATGAATATTTCACCGTTCTCCTAGAATACCTGGGAGGTCTGAAAGGCAGCGCTCGTGACACCACGGTCAAAAAATCTGAGGCCTTAATGAAGGAGTACGACAGCGCCGAGACGCAAGAGGAATCCGATCGGCCCAAGCTGACGAGAATCCGAGAAGTTCTACAGCTCCTGTCCTAGGAAACTTCCCCCGTCTGTGAACGATTTCAGTAATAATGCCAGCGAGCAAACAACCTGCAAATGCCAAGATGCGGTGTGACTACAACTCCCATCATCCTCGGCTGGCCAAAGGATGATTGGTAGTTGTAGTCCAGTAGCAATTTTTAAGAGCTCCACGTTGCTCAAGTCAACTCGAGTGTAATCATAGTTATTCAGTGAGATTTAATAAAAGAGACATAATTTGGAGTGATTATTGTGTAATATGGTTGTTTTTTTTTTTTTTAATCAGTCCTGGATTTGTATTTGGATTGTAGCATATTTACTATTCTTATAATAGAGTTTATGGTTTTGTACAATAATGAGTATCGATCCCCAGTGAGACTCATTAACTCATTTTTATAGCCCATTAGCTTTTTAACAACTCCCCCCTCACCTGGGAATTATCCATGGCAACCTAGGCCCGCCTCCTGATCGCTACCTCCAACATGTCTGCTTGTTTGTGAGACTTTTTTTTTTTTTGAACCTACATAGTGTATAATGTTTTATATATGGCTTCGCAGAACTGCATAGATGGAAAATGAGTCCATGCCGTCTCCTATAGGTGACAGCAGCTCGTTGGCATGGCATGCAAATACTGTGTGGTCCATTGTAGAAAGTCATTTGCATGGAGTGCCAGAGAGTGATATGCCATAAAAGGCTGCAGTGAAACATTCAAAACATGTTTTGTTTCTTAAAGGACCAATAAAGGGCTTAATAAACTTACAGTATGCTTGACTGAAAGATTTTCTTTAAGACTAAGACGTTTTTAAGTAGAAAAACTTTAATGAAATAGATTAGCTTCAAATATCTCTATCAGGGGGTCTCTTGTCACTTCATGGACACGTTTAAAATGTATGGATCAATTCAAATCATTTTTATTCTCTACATTCACAGTAAAAAAACATGTTTAGGTGATACAGTCCCTTTAATATTCTGACAGTTGTAACTCTGTTTTGTCTACACATTGATACCAATTCTTGCATTTTCCTCATTCTAGCCTGACATGCTGTGTTTTTTTATATTGCAGTTGGTACCGGCCACGTTCACCTTTGGGGACCTTTCAACCCCTTCGTGACGTTAGGACGCACTATGCCGTCCTGATTTTACAGTACCTAAAAGTCGTTAGGACACCATAGTACGTCCAGCGTTAAACAGTTCATCATGGCTCCCCGCGATGAGCTGTGCTCTGATCCCGCTGCACTTGCGGCGTGAACCCACCTGTCAGATGAGGCCACTTTGCCGGTGCTACATTTGGAGAAATGTAGCACCGGCTACATTTCTACAAATCTCGCTGTGCCCGAACTTCCGGGTTCCGGCACGCCTCCGTGACATCACACGTGACGTCCGGAGGTCTGGCGGTTTTTTGGCAGGGACGCACAGGGTTTATTAAGACCCTGATCGGGTCTTTGCCATAGTGTTCCCCATTGTGATCGGTGGCCAGGAACAAATTGTGATGTTTTGGCTATTGCGTCGTTTGGGACGCAAGCACCTTGCGTCACGAAGGGGTTAAAGCTTTCGTGGGGGCTGCATTTTGTAATTTCATTCTTAAAAAGTGCTAAACACTCAAAACAAAATGACACATTTTTCCACTTTCCTTGAAGCAGAATCAATGCCAAAATGTCTGTGATTTGCTGTCGGTCACGTTTGTTTAGGAGATGTCACTGACGGTAGAGGTGAAATCAAGCACTAGGAACCTTCATTTCTCCAGTGTGCGCACAGTCTGTATGGGTCAAAATAGAGACTCACAGACTGTCACGGATGAAAATCTGTCAGGGACCGTACACCCCCCTCAGACAGAGGGGGATTTACTGCTTCCTTCTTAATATAACCAGTGATCTCTTCTGCACATAGTTTTTGCCTGTTGTGTTTAAACTCTTCTATGAGGAGGGTAACTATTGTGTAATCTGTATAATATGACACTATTTTCAGATTTTTCTTTACTATGTCTATGTATTACTGGCTTGTACGTTTGCTCATATTGCATTATTATTTTTTAATAACTTACAGGAAATCTCTCTTTCTCATTTTAAAAGATAGGAGCTATTTTGGCACCGTGTGAATGTTTGTTGTCAATAAAGGAAACCTATTTTTTAAGATCATCCGTAACTTGTGTTTAATATGTACATATCGGAGGTCTTGTGTGTGTCTACTTGATAGTGATGTGAATGACAGACATAGGTGTGTGTATATATGTCTCGGACTGGAATTAAATAACCCTGTCACTCAGGATACTAAAGGCCTAAGTGTTGTATGGTTACAGGGTGCCCATAGGATTGCCTCCCAGCTGGCATTTTATCAGTGTTTTACAACGGGCGATATGATAAACATTTAAATACATAAGTGGAATCAACACGGTAAAGAAGGAGAGTATATTTAAAAGAAGAAAAACTATTCCACGCATCCACTACCCTCTCACTAGAGCATACCTCCCAACTTTGACCCCCTCCCAGGGCGAATCAGGACACCGGGGGGCATAGTCTGGGGAAGGCGGTGTCAGTGCTACCGCTCATGTGCGGTAACACTGTCAGCCACTTTAGGTCCTGGCATCTGAAGCCAGGATCGCCACTGCCCATGTGCACAATGGTGGGCATGCGCAGTAAGCATTCGCTGGTGTCTGGGACATCAGAGAATACAAACAGGACCAAAAAAGTGCTCTAATCGGCAAGAACATTCCCTTTGTTTCCATGGGGACTGCTCCACTTTGCCCCAGTTATATAAATGAGCCCCTATGTGTTATGGTAAATGGATAATAATTGTCACAAGTACCCAGTTCCCCACTAGTTATGCCCCACATGCAGATACACCATTTAAACAAGGACATTGGTAAGTGAGGCAGCTCAATGACTCTTGGCACCTCTAACATATAGAGGAATGTTTTGTGTAGGCCAGGCAGTCGTTCATTATGAGGCTAGTGCGCTACTTTTCTGACAACACATTTACACATCACTCCAAAAGGGATTTAATGCCATTGTGACCTTTTATGTGTTTAGTCATAGTTTAAACCAGTGATTGCCAAACCAGTCCTCGGGATACCCCCTAACCGTCCAGGATTTAGCTATTATCCACTTTCTTTTTATAACACTAGTGGGTAATAGCTGAATCCTGAGGGCACCGTGAGGACTGGTTTAGAGAAACCGAGTCTCCAATACATTGTTTATACTGCTGATGTAGAGAATAAATTGTGGATGAACTGGAGAGTGCGCAGGTTTGGGCACATGAACAGTACCCCTGATAGATTGCGTGGCGGTAGCGCTGACCCTCAGCCTTTCAAATACTGACCCCTGTGGTCCCGAATTTTTTCTATACGAGTTTGTTTGCATTGATCTCTAGGTAAATTTTGGAACTTTTTTCATTCTTTACAGTCACAGTACAAACAATGAATAGAAACCACTTGGCCCCCTTACTACTCAGTCACGCCAGTCTGTAAAATATCATGTGTCGCCATGTCTACACAATGTATAGCTATCACTTAGTGACAGTTCCTATTCTTTTCCTTTTATAAACGCACAATGTATAGTTACCGCGGAGGAATAAGACTGGGATCTTACTGCTTGTGTGAGATTCCCCTTCATGGTGTAAGATTCTCCCCTGCATGCTGTAAGATTCTCCCCTGCATGGTGTAAGATTCTCCCCTGCATAGTGTAAGATTCTCCCCTGCATGGTGTAAGATTCTCCCCTGCATGGTGTAAGATTCCCCTGCAGTGTGTATGAGTGTATGGTTCCACAACAATAAAAACCATATAATGTGTATGAGTGTATCACAGGGTCCCACAGCAATAAACCCATACTAATATGTATGAGTGGATCACAGGGTTCCACAGCAATAAACCCATATTAATGTGTATGAGTGGATCACAGGGTTCCACAGCAATAAACCCTTACTAATGTGTATGAGTGTATCACAGGGTTCCACAGCAATAAACCCATACTAATGTGTATGAGTGGATCACAGGGTTCCACAGCACTAAACCCATACTAATGTGTATGAGTGGATCACAGGGTTCCACAGCAATAAACCCATACTAATGTGTATGAGTGGATCACAGGGTTCCACAACAATAAAAACCATATAATGTGTATGAGTGTATCACAGGGTCCCACAGCAATAAACCCATACTAATGTGTATGAGTGGATCACGGTTCCACAGCAATAAACCCATACTAATGTGTATGAGTGGATCACAGGGTTCCAGGGCAATAAACCCATACTAATGTGTATGAGTGTATCACAGGGTTCCAGGGCTATAAACCCATACTAATGTGTATGAGTGTATAACAGGGTTCCACAGCAAAAAAAAAACTATATTAATGTGTATGAGTTTATCACAAAGTTCCAAGCAATAAACACACACAAATGTGTCTGAGTGTATCACAGGGTTCCACAGCAATAAACCTACACTAATGTGTATGAGTGTATCACAGGGTTCCACAGCAATAAACCTACACTAATGTGTATGAGTGTATCACAGGGTTCCACAGCAATAAACCCATACTAATGTGTATGAGTGGATCACAGGGTTCCACAGCAATAAACCCATACTAATATGTATGAGTGGATCACAGGGTACCTCAGCAATAAACCCATACTAATGTGTATGAGTGGATCACAGGGTTCCACAGCAATAAACCCATACTAATGTGTATGAGTGTATCACAGGGTTCCAGTGCACTAAACCCATACTAATGTGTATGAGTGTATCACAGGGTTCCACAGCACTAAACCCATACTAATGTGTATGAGTGGATCACAGGGTTCCAGGGCAATAAACCCATACTAATGTGTATGAGTGTATCACAGGGTTCCAGGGCTATAAACCCATACTAATGTGTATGAGTGTATCACAGGGTTCCACAACAATAAAAACCATATAATGTGTATGAGTGTATCACAGGGTCCCACAGCAATAAACCCATACTAATATGTATGAGTGGATCACAGGGTTCCACAGCAATAAACCCATACTAATGTGTATGAGTGGATCACAGGGTTCCACAGCAATAAACCCATACTAATATGTATGAGTGGATCACAGGGTACCACAGCAATAAACCCATACTAATATGTATGAGTGTATCAGAGGGTTCCACAGCAATAAACCCATACTAATGTGTATGAGTGTATCACAGGGTTCCACAGCAATAAACCCATACTAATATGTATGAGTGTATCAGAGGGTTCCACAGCAATAAACCCATACTAATGTGTATGAGTGTATCACAGGGTTCCACAGCAATAAGCCCATACTAATATGTATGAGTGTATCACAGGGTTCCAAAGCAATAAACCCATACTAATGTGTATGAGTGTATCACAGGGTTCCACAGCAATAAACCCATACTAATGTGTATGAGTGTATCACAGCAATAAACCCATACTAATGTGTATGCGTGTATTACAGGGTTCCACAGCAATAAACACCAAATAATGTGTATGAGTGTATCACAGGGTTCCACAGCAATAAACACCAAAAAATGTGTATATGTGTATAAGTGTATCACAGGGTTCCACAGCAATAAACACCAAATAATGTGTATGAGTGTATCACAGGGTTCCACAGCAATAAACCCTTACTAATGTGTTTGAGTGTATCACAGGGTTCCACAGCAATAAACACCAAATAATGTGTATGAGTGTATCACACGATTCCAGGGCAATAAACCCTTACTAATGTGTATGAGTGTATCACAGGGTTCCACAGCAATAAACACCAAATAATGTGTATGAGTGTATCACAGGTTTCCACAGCAATAAACACCAAATAATGTGTATGAGTGTATCACAGGTTTCCACAGCAATAAACACCAAATAATGTGTATGAGTGTATCACAGGGTTCCACAGCAATAAACACCAAATAATGTGTATGAGTGTATCACAGGGTTCCACAGCAATAAACCCTTACTAATGTATATGAGTGTATCACAGGGTTCCACAGCAATAAACACCAAATAATGTGTATGAGTGTATCACAGGGTTCCACAGCAATAAACACCAAATAATGTGTATGAGTGGATCACAGGGTTCCACAGCAATAAACCCATACTAATGTGTATGAGTGGATCACAGGGTTCCACAGCAATAAACCCTTACTAATGTGTATGAGTGTATCACAGGGTTCCACAGCAATAAACCCATACTAATGTGTATGAGTGGATCACAGGGTACCACAGCAATAAACCCATACTAATGTGTATGAGTGGATCACAGGGTTCCACAGCAATAAACCCTTACTAATGTGTATGAGTGTATCACAGGGTTCCACAGCAATAAACCCATACTAATGTGTATGAGTGTATCACAGGGTTCCACAGCAATAAACCCATACTAATGTGTATGAGTGGATCACAGGGTTCCACAGCAATAAACCCTTACTAATGTGTATGAGTGTATCACAGGGTTCCACAGCAATAAACCCATACTAATGTGTATGAGTGGATCACAGGGTTCCAGGGCAATAAACCCATACTAATGTGTATGAGTGTATCACAGGGTTCCAGGGCTATAAACCCATACTAATGTGTATGAGTGTATAACAGGGTTCCACAGCAAAAAAAAAAACTATATGAATGTGTATGAGTTTATCACAAAGTTCCAAGCAATAAACACACACAAATGTGTCTGAGTGTATCACAGGGTTCCACAGCAATAAACCTACACTAATGTGTATGAGTGTATCACAGGGTTTCACAGCAATAAACCCATACTAATGTGTATGAGTGGATCACAGGGTTCCACAGCAATAAACCCATACTAATATGTATGAGTGGATCACAGGGTACCTCAGCAATAAACCCATACTAATGTGTATGAGTGGATCACAGGGTTCCACAGCAATAAACCCATACTAATGTGTATGAGTGTATCACAGGGTTCCAGTGCACTAAACCCATACTAATGTGTATGAGTGTATCACAGGGTTCCACAGCACTAAACCCATACTAATGTGTATGAGTGTATCACAGGGTTCCAGGGCTATAAACCCATACTAATGTGTATGAGTGTATCACAGGGTTCCACAACAATAAAAACCATATAATGTGTATGAGTGTATCACAGGGTCCCACAGCAATAAACCCATACTAATATGTTTGAGTGGATCACAGGGTTCCACAGCAATAAACACCAAATAATGTGTATGAGTGTATCACAGGGTTCCACAGAAATAAACACCAAATAATGTGTATGAGTGTATCACAGGGTTCCACAGCAATAAACACCAAATAATGTGTATGAGTGCATCACAGGGTTCCACAGCAATAAACACCAAATAATGTGTATGAGTGGATCACAGGGTTCCACAGCAATAAACACCAAATAATGTGTATGAGTGGATCACAGGGTTCCACAGCAATAAACACCAAATAATGTGTATGAGTGTATCATAGGGTTCCACAGCAATAAACCCTTACTAATGTGGATGAGTGTATCACAGGGTTCCACAGCAATCAACCCATACTAATGTGTATGAGTGGATCACAGGGTTCCACAGCAATAAACCCTTACTAATGTGTATGAGTGTATCACAGGGTTCCACAGCAATAAACACCAAATAATGTGTATTAGTGTATCACAGGGCTCCACAGCAATAAACACCAAATAATGTGTATGAGTGTATCACAGGGTTCCACAGCAATAAACACCAAATAATGTGTATGAGTGTATCACAGGGTTCCACAGCAATAAACACCAAATAATGTGTATGAGTGTATCACAGGGTTCCACAGCAATAAACCCTTACTAATGTGTATGAGTGTATCACAGGGTTCCACAGCAATAAACACCAAATAATGTGTATGAGTGGATTACAGGGTTCCACATCAATAAACACGAAATAATGTGTATGAGTGTATCACAGGGTTCCACAGTAATAAACACTAAATAATGTGTATGAGTGTATCACAGGGTTCCACAGCAATAAACACGAAATAATGTGTATGAGTGTATCACAGGGTTCCACAGCAATACACCCTTACTAATGTGTATGAGTGGATCACAGGGTTCCACAGCAATAAACCCATACTAATATGTATGAGTGGATCACAGGGTTCCACAGCAATAAACCCATACTAATGTGTATGAGTGGATCACAGGGTTCCACAGCAATAAACCCTTACTAATGTGTATGAGTGTATCACAGGGTTCCACAGCAATAAACCCATACTAATGTGTATGAGTGGATCACAGGGTTCCACAGCACTAAACCCATACTAATGTGTATGAGTGTATCACAGGGTTCCAGGGCTATAAACCCATACTAATGTGTATGAGTGGATCACAGGGTTCCACAACAATAAAAACCATATAATGTGTATGAGTGGATCACAGGGTTCCACAGCAATAAACCCATACTAATATGTATGAGTGGATCACAGGGTACCACAGCAATAAACCCATACTAATGTGTATGAGTGGATCACAGGGTTCCACAGCAATAAACCCATACTAATATGTATGAGTGTATCAGAGGGTTCCACAGCAATAAACCCATACTAATGTGTATGAGTGTATCACAGGGTTCCAAAGCAATAAACCCATACTAATGTGTATGAGTGTATCACAGGGTTCCACAGCAATAAACCCATACTAATGTGTATGAGTGTATCACAGCAATAAACCCATACTAATGTGTATGAGTGTATTACAGGGTTCCACAGCAATAAACACCAAATAATGTGTATGATTTTATCACAGGGTTCCACAGCAATAAACACCAAAAAATGTGTATATGTGTATAAGTGTATCACAGGGTTCCACAGCAATAAACACCAAATAATGTGTATGAGTGTATCACAGGGTTCCACAGCAATAAACCCTTACTAATGTGCTTGAGTGTATCACAGGGTTCCACAGCAATAAACACCAAATAATGTGTATGAGTGTATCACACGATTCCAGGGCAATAAACCCTTACTAATGTGTATGAGTGTATCACAGGGTTCCACAGCAATAAACACCAAATAATGTGTATGAGTGTATCACAGGTTTCCACAGCAATAAACACCAAATAATGTGTATGAGTGTATCACAGGGTTCCACAGCAATAAACACCAAATAATGTGTATGAGTGTATCACAGGGTTCCACAGCAATAAACACCAAATAATGTGTATGAGTGTATCACAGGGTTCCACAGCAATAAACCCTTACTAATGTGTATGAGTGTATCACAGGGTTCCACAGCAATAAACACCAAATAATGTGTATGAGTGTATCACAGGGTTCCACAGCAATAAACACCAAATAATGTGTATGAGTGTATCACAGGGTTCCACAGCAATAAACACCAAATAATGTGTATGAGTGTATCACAGGGTTCCACAGCAATAAACCCTTACTAATGTGCTTGAGTGTATCACAGGGTTCCACAGCAATAAACACCAAATAATGTGTATGAGTGTATCACACGATTCCAGGGCAATAAACCCTTACTAATGTGTATGAGTGTATCACAGGGTTCCACAGCAATAAACACCAAATAATGTGTATGAGTGTATCACAGGTTTCCACAGCAATAAACACCAAATAATGTGTATAAGTGTATCACAGGGTTCCACAGCAATAAACACCAAATAATGTGTATGAGTGTATCACAGGGTTCCACAGCAATAAACACCAAATAATGTGTATGAGTGTATCACAGGGTTCCACAGCAATAAACCCTTACTAATGTGTATGAGTGTATCACAGGGTTCCACAGCAATAAACACCAAATAATGTGTATGAGTGTATCACAGGGTTCCACAGCAATAAACACCAAATAATGTGTATGAGTGTATCACAGGGTTCCACAGCAATAAACACCAAATAATGTGTATGAGTGCATCACAGGGTTCCACAGCAATAAACACCAAATAATGTGTATGAGTGGATCACAGGGTTCCACAGCAATAAACACCAAATAATGTGTATGAGTGTATCACAGGGTTCCACAGCAATAAACACCAAATAATGTGTATGAGTGTATCATAGGGTTCCACAGCAATAAACCCTTACTAATGTGGATGAGTGTATCACAGGGTTCCACAGCAATCAACCCATACTAGTGTGTATGAGTGGATCACAGGGTTCCACAGCAATAAACCCTTACTAATGTGTAAGAGTGTATCACAGGGTTCCACAGCAATAAACACCAAATAATGTGTATGAGTGTATCACAGGGTTCCACAGCAATAAACACCAAATAATGTGTATGAGTGTATCACAGGGTTCCACAGCAATAAACACCAAATAATGTGTATGAGTGTATCACAGGGTTCCACAGCAATAAACACCAAATAATGTGTATGAGTGTATCACAGGGTTCCACAGTAATAAACACCAAATAATGTGTATGAGTGTATCACAGGGTTCCACAGCAATAAACCCTTACTAATGTGTATGAGTGTATCACAGGGTTCCACAGCAATAAACACCAAATAATGTGTATGAGTGGATCACAGGGTTCCACATCAATAAACCTACACTAATGTGTATGAGTGTATCACAGGGTTCCACAGCAATAAACACCAAATAATGTGTATGAGTGTATCACAGGGTTCCACAGCAATAAACCCTTACTAATGTGTATGAGTGTATCACAGGGTTCCACAGCAATAAACACCAAATAATGTGTATGAGTGTATCACAGGGTTCCACAGCAATAAACACCAAATAATGTGTATGAGTGTATCACACGATTCCAGGGCAATAAACCCTTACTAATGTGTATGAGTGTATCACAGGGTTCCACAGCAATAAACACCAAATAATGTGTATGAGTGTATCACAGGTTTCCACAGCAATAAACACCAAATAATGTGTATAAGTGTATCACAGGGTTCCACAGCAATAAACACCAAATAATGTGTATGAGTGTATCACAGGGTTCCACAGCAATAAACACCAAATAATGTGTATGAGTGTATCACAGGGTTCCACAGCAATAAACCCTTACTAATGTGTATGAGTGTATCACAGGGTTCCACAGCAATAAACACCAAATAATGTGTATGAGTGTATCACAGGGTTCCACAGCAATAAACACCAAATAATGTGTATGAGTGTATCACAGGGTTCCACAGCAATAAACACCAAATAATGTGTATGAGTGCATCACAGGGTTCCACAGCAATAAACACCAAATAATGTGTATGAGTGGATCACAGGGTTCCACAGCAATAAACACCAAATAATGTGTATGAGTGTATCACAGGGTTCCACAGCAATAAACACCAAATAATGTGTATGAGTGTATCATAGGGTTCCACAGCAATAAACCCTTACTAATGTGGATGAGTGTATCACAGGGTTCCACAGCAATCAACCCATACTAGTGTGTATGAGTGGATCACAGGGTTCCACAGCAATAAACCCTTACTAATGTGTAAGAGTGTATCACAGGGTTCCACAGCAATAAACACCAAATAATGTGTATGAGTGTATCACAGGGTTCCACAGCAATAAACACCAAATAATGTGTATGAGTGTATCACAGGGTTCCACAGCAATAAACACCAAATAATGTGTATGAGTGTATCACAGGGTTCCACAGCAATAAACACCAAATAATGTGTATGAGTGTATCACAGGGTTCCACAGTAATAAACACCAAATAATGTGTATGAGTGTATCACAGGGTTCCACAGCAATAAACCCTTACTAATGTGTATGAGTGTATCACAGGGTTCCACAGCAATAAACACCAAATAATGTGTATGAGTGGATCACAGGGTTCCACATCAATAAACCTACACTAATGTGTATGAGTGTATCACAGGGTTCCACAGCAATAAACACCAAATAATGTGTATGAGTGTATCACAGGGTTCCACAGCAATAAACCCTTACTAATGTGTATGAGTGTATCACAGGGTTCCACAGCAATAAACCCATACTAATGTGTATGAGTGGATCACAGGGTTCCACAGCACTAAACCCATACTAATGTGTATGAGTGTATCACAGGGTTCCAGGGCTATAAACCCATACTAATGTGTATGAGTGGATCACAGGGTTCCACAACAATAAAAACCATATAATGTGTATGAGTGGATCACAGGGTTCCACAGCAATAAACCCATACTAATATGTATGAGTGGATCACAGGGTACCACAGCAATAAACCCATACTAATGTGTATGAGTGGATCACAGGGTTCCACAGCAATAAACCCATACTAATATGTATGAGTGTATCAGAGGGTTCCACAGCAATAAACCCATACTAATGTGTATGAGTGTATCACAGGGTTCCAAAGCAATAAACCCATACTAATGTGTATGAGTGTATCACAGGGTTCCACAGCAATAAACCCATACTAATGTGTATGAGTGTATCACAGCAATAAACCCATACTAATGTGTATGAGTGTATTACAGGGTTCCACAGCAATAAACACCAAATAATGTGTATGAGTGTATCACAGGGTTCTACAGCAATAAACACCAAATAATGTGTATGAGTGTATCACAGGGTTCCACAGCAATAAACACCAAATAATGTGTATGAGTGTATCACAGGGTTCCACAGCAATAAACACCAAATAATGTGTATGAGTGTATCACAGGGTTCCACAGCAATAAACCCTTACTAATGTGCTTGAGTGTATCACAGGGTTCCACAGCAATAAACACCAAATAATGTGTATGAGTGTATCACACGATTCCAGGGCAATAAACCCTTACTAATGTGTATGAGTGTATCACAGGGTTCCACAGCAATAAACACCAAATAATGTGTATGAGTGTATCACAGGTTTCCACAGCAATAAACACCAAATAATGTGTATAAGTGTATCACAGGGTTCCACAGCAATAAACACCAAATAATGTGTATGAGTGTATCACAGGGTTCCACAGCAATAAACACCAAATAATGTGTATGAGTGTATCACAGGGTTCCACAGCAATAAACCCTTACTAATGTGTATGAGTGTATCACAGGGTTCCACAGCAATAAACACCAAATAATGTGTATGAGTGTATCACAGGGTTCCACAGCAATAAACACCAAATAATGTGTATGAGTGTATCACAGGGTTCCACAGCAATAAACACCAAATAATGTGTATGAGTGCATCACAGGGTTCCACAGCAATAAACACCAAATAATGTGTATGAGTGGATCACAGGGTTCCACAGCAATAAACACCAAATAATGTGTATGAGTGTATCACAGGGTTCCACAGCAATAAACACCAAATAATGTGTATGAGTGTATCATAGGGTTCCACAGCAATAAACCCTTACTAATGTGGATGAGTGTATCACAGGGTTCCACAGCAATCAACCCATACTAGTGTGTATGAGTGGATCACAGGGTTCCACAGCAATAAACCCTTACTAATGTGTAAGAGTGTATCACAGGGTTCCACAGCAATAAACACCAAATAATGTGTATGAGTGTATCACAGGGTTCCACAGCAATAAACACCAAATAATGTGTATGAGTGTATCACAGGGTTCCACAGCAATAAACACCAAATAATGTGTATGAGTGTATCACAGGGTTCCACAGCAATAAACACCAAATAATGTGTATGAGTGTATCACAGGGTTCCACAGTAATAAACACCAAATAATGTGTATGAGTGTATCACAGGGTTCCACAGCAATAAACCCTTACTAATGTGTATGAGTGTATCACAGGGTTCCACAGCAATAAACACCAAATAATGTGTATGAGTGGATCACAGGGTTCCACATCAATAAACCTACACTAATGTGTATGAGTGTATCACAGGGTTCCACAGCAATAAACACCAAATAATGTGTATGAGTGTATCACAGGGTTCCACAGCAATAAACCCTTACTAATGTGTATGAGTGTATCACAGGGTTCCACAGCAATAAACCCATACTAATGTGTATGAGTGGATCACAGGGTTCCACAGCACTAAACCCATACTAATGTGTATGAGTGTATCACAGGGTTCCAGGGCTATAAACCCATACTAATGTGTATGAGTGGATCACAGGGTTCCACAACAATAAAAACCATATAATGTGTATGAGTGGATCACAGGGTTCCACAGCAATAAACCCATACTAATATGTATGAGTGGATCACAGGGTACCACAGCAATAAACCCATACTAATGTGTATGAGTGGATCACAGGGTTCCACAGCAATAAACCCATACTAATATGTATGAGTGTATCAGAGGGTTCCACAGCAATAAACCCATACTAATGTGTATGAGTGTATCACAGGGTTCCAAAGCAATAAACCCATACTAATGTGTATGAGTGTATCACAGGGTTCCACAGCAATAAACCCATACTAATGTGTATGAGTGTATCACAGCAATAAACCCATACTAATGTGTATGAGTGTATTACAGGGTTCCACAGCAATAAACACCAAATAATGTGTATGAGTGTATCACAGGGTTCCACAGCAATAAACACCAAAAAATGTGTATATGTGTATAAGTGTATCACAGGGTTCCACAGCAATAAACACCAAATAATGTGTATGAGTGTATCACAGGGTTCCACAGCAATAAACCCTTACTAATGTGCTTGAGTGTATCACAGGGTTCCACAGCAATAAACACCAAATAATGTGTATGAGTGTATCACACGATTCCAGGGCAATAAACCCTTACTAATGTGTATGAGTGTATCACAGGGTTCCACAGCAATAAACACCAAATAATGTGTATGAGTGTATCACAGGTTTCCACAGCAATAAACACCAAATAATGTGTATGAGTGTATCACAGGGTTCCACAGCAATAAACACCAAATAATGTGTATGAGTGTATCACAGGGTTCCACAGCAATAAACACCAAATAATGTGTATGAGTGTATCACAGGGTTCCACAGCAATAAACCCTTACTAATGTGTATGAGTGTATCACAGGGTTCCACAGCAATAAACACCAAATAATGTGTATGAGTGTATCACAGGGTTCCACAGCAATAAACACCAAATAATGTGTATGAGTGTATCACAGGGTTCCACAGCAATAAACACCAAATAATGTGTATGAGTGCATCACAGGGTTCCACAGCAATAAACACCAAATAATGTGTATGAGTGGATCACAGGGTTCCACAGCAATAAACACCAAATAATGTGTATGAGTGTATCACAGGGTTCCACAGCAATAAACACCAAATAATGTGTATGAGTGTATCATAGGGTTCCACAGCAATAAACCCTTACTAATGTGGATGAGTGTATCACAGGGTTCCACAGCAATCAACCCATACTAGTGTGTATGAGTGGATCACAGGGTTCCACAGCAATAAACCCTTACTAATGTGTAAGAGTGTATCACAGGGTTCCACAGCAATAAACACCAAATAATGTGTATGAGTGTATCACAGGGTTCCACAGCAATAAACACCAAATAATGTGTATGAGTGTATCACAGGGTTCCACAGCAATAAACACCAAATAATGTGTATGAGTGTATCACAGGGTTCCACAGCAATAAACACCAAATAATGTGTATGAGTGTATCACAGGGTTCCACAGTAATAAACACCAAATAATGTGTATGAGTGTATCACAGGGTTCCACAGCAATAAACCCTTACTAATGTGTATGAGTGTATCACAGGGTTTCACAGCAATAAACACCAAATAATGTGTATGAGTGGATCACAGGGTTCCACATCAATAAACACCAAATAATGTGTATGAGTGTATCACAGGGTTCCCCAGTAATAAACACTAAATAATGTGTATGAGTGTATCACAGGGTTCCACAGCAATACACCCTTACTAATGTGTATGAGTGGATCACAGGGTTCCACAGCAATAAACTCATACTAATGTGTATGAGGGTATCACAGGGTTCCACAGCAATAAACCTACACTAATGTGTATGAGTGTATCACAGGGTTCCACAGCAATAAACACCAAATAATGTGTATGAGTGGATCACAGGGTTCCACAGCAATAAACCTACACTAATGTGTATGAGTGTATCACAGGGTTCCACAGCAATAAACCTACACTAATGTGTATTTGTCTCTGCAGTTATCATGGCTATTTAGAGAATCATTTATCAGCTACATAACACTCCCTATGGGTTACACATTCCTATCACTGTAGCACACGAGTACATATATATCATACATCTATATATCCATGTCCATTGCATTGCATTTTCATGCACATGTATGCTCAGTAGGATGTACATAGATCACATTCCAGAGGTAGCCAACTGCATTTGCATGAACATGAGACATGAATGATGGGGTGTAGACCCCTGGGCCAGCTCATGAGGAGTGATGTAGATATATCTGTTGGAGATCAACATTGCCACTGGGCTTCATTAATGAAAGAAGGAATGAATTAATATAATTCCCAGGTTAAGGCCAGAGTAGCCGAGTTCTAATCATTCCGAAGAGCTGCCGATATTGAGAATGTTTCAAGTCAGCTATTTTGGCCATAACTTGGGATCTCCTTTCACAATTACATGCAATCCCTTATGTTATGAATGAAGCCCTATCTGCCAGATGTTTATACTACAGGTGACACACACACACACACATGCACATGTATGTTTGACTTACCATAGATAGGTGAAGAGGTCGCTGACACCAAGGCCAGGTGATCCATCTGACCTGGGGAAGTTGTAGGAGGAGCAGGCATATCTTCTGTGTCCTGTGCCGGCCATGTGTCCTCGTCATCATGTCATCAAATGATGCAGGGGGTTGAGGAGGCAATAATAGTAATTAAGTGTAAGTTCGTGCCAATAAATTGTATGAAAAAAGAAAAGTGAGATAAAGAAAATAAATACAGTGACAAACTGCTGCTTAACCCAATCAGTGAACACTGTTCCCTTTTGTGTTCAAGTTGAGGATGCTGCAATGTGCTGCCTACCCACCCCCCCTACAGCTAACGGCTATCTTTCTCTAGACACAGCCTTGCAGTTTCTCCACGTGTGGCATTTTAACATGTGCAGTCACATGCACCATTCCCTGAGTGTACATTCCTAGGTATCCTTGATGCAGTTAATACATGAATTACTGGTGTGTATTTCAAATGCCACTTCTTCACCATTTAGTCAGACCGGTTATTCCCACCAACAGCATCCATAATCTGTTCCCATAGTTCATTCTTCCTCCTCTGGCTGCTGCCCCGATCACCCAGTTTATGTACCAACACTGAATTCTCCTCAGCTGGTATCTTGTAGGCCTTGCTTTCCCCCCTCTCCTTCTACCACTTCCCTGGTGCCCTCCCTGCCCTGATCCCTGGCTTGCCATTTTTAGTTTATTTTCCCTGCTAAACCTGCCCTCAAAGGATTTTCTGGATATGGGGCTCATTTTATGCAAACATTCCTCGACAATGATTGGGTTTGAGTTGATTGCACCTATCATTTGTATTGATTTAATGAACTTGAAAGCCTATTACGTTGTTTTCAGTAAGTGAAGTCCAGATTCTTTCCGCTTTTTTTCTGTGTACGAAATCGCCCATGGGATATAATGGGGAGTTTTAGGCTACCACTTCAGTACAGTGCGTATTGAACATTTTTCGGTAGTATTCGGTTTCGGAAGCTATGGTTGTGTAAACCGCTATAATTTTAATTGCGAACATATTCGGAGTCACATCCGGGCATACTGGGTAGCTGGTAATTCAGTTCCATATCTGTCCTGAATCAGGCCCGGACTTCAATCAACATTTCGGGTTCGGCCTGTTTACCTATCTGGCCATTTAACATGTCCTAAATTCACCACAATGTGGCGATATAACAACACATATTATATTAATCAACGGGAGGGGTTTTGGATCTCCATTGGCACAAAGAAATGTAAAATTTTATATTAATGTCACTAAGAGCGGCCTCAGGCTAACAGGGAAAATGTAGCTGATGCTCAAAGCATTTTTACCCTGCTCTGCACACTATCTTCTCTGACGGCCAGATAATGGACCCAGGTTTTGATTTCACCGCCCACTCCTTCTTCATCATTATTTCCTTATTTTCCAGAGTTTATCATTTTTACTATTTACTTAATAGACCTCAGTGAGATGATGGTTTAAGATGTAATACATTTTCTTTGGCCAATAGAGCATGGAGCCAGATGGTCTATAAAATGCTTGCTCTTTGTGTTTAAGGTGGTGTGCCTTTCTATGAATAGGAAGCTCAAGGATTAGAGTCTAATGAACTTGCCGTAATGGTCAATTTTGGAGCAAACGTTCCTTCAACTATAGATGTTTTCAAATAAAATTCTTTAATGTGAAAATACAAATAAAGTATATTATTGCGCCCTCTTTGCTCCATATAGGTCTGTCAGACATGTTTAGAACCTTGGAGTCAAATCATCAATAAAACCTTGGGCAAGATGAAGTAATATTTGACCCAAGATTCTAAACAACATGTCCGCAACCTGATTGAGTTTTTTTGAAGTAAAAAAAATAAAAAGGCTTGATAAGGGAAGCTACTGGTAGTCTGTCATTAAATAATTTCTATATAAAAAATCTACACGTTATGCTATCTTTCAGTTAAAATATAAGTAACTTTTTGTTACAGTTAGTGCTGTAAATATTTAATTGTGGTGAATTTAAAAGTAAACTGTAAAAATCAGGTATTAATGGCTGAATTGGCAAGCTGGGCAATTTTTCTCACTTGGCTATCAATGCCTGATTTTTGCACCTCATTTCTCAGTTCACTTTTAGAGGATAGTCCTCGTGGCTTGGGTCCACAGTAAGATATATGAGACAGTTACATTTTATTATAGCCAATTTATAAATTTCAGATTTTGTTGGTGAGAACGTGATGAAACGATTGCATTTTTGTCACTACAAAAAACAAGCCAATAATGGTATTATGTTGCGCTTTATTCCAATATTTATCAAAATTAGAGCGTAAATGTTCTTAACGACACAAATCCTGCCATGGATGAACATCTCGGCTGGGCAGGAAAAGTGGGAGCATAGAGCAGAGATGCTCCAAACGTGCAGAACAACGGGTGATGAAGAAAAAAAATCAGGGGGCAGGCAAAAAAGCAAGGTCAGAGGAAGTCCAAAGGCTCATGGCAGGCAAAACTGATTCAATAGCGAGGCCGAGGTCAGGAGAGGTGAGGTAAGCAAGGACCAGAACCATTTACTTTAGGAAGCCTTCCCCGGCTCGTACACAGTATGGGAGACGTGCCTGAGACCTCCAACCAGGTCCCCTTTGGTGTTGCCGCGCCCTTCAGACATAAAGACCCCCCCGCCCGCTGCAGAAAGCCCACTATGCGCAAGGCACTCAGCAGTACTACAAATCACCAGGACGAGGGTCAGGACATAGGTGCCACAGATGGGCGACCCTTGCACTGGGCAGAGGTGGGCCCTGGTGTCCCTTTTTCTCCCCGTTTAATTATTCCATGAAAACTGTCTTTTTTATTTATATAAAATAAATCTTTTATCATGCCGGCTACCTATATACAATAATTAGCTTACAATCAGATATCTAACAGATTGTTGAGAGCTGTATCAGTAAATGCTTTAACTGAACACATAAAACAACATTGGAAAAATGATTTGATTCTTATATTTTATGATTATCCTACAATGAGCATATTATCACCACTGACCCGGGGTGACAAATCCAATGCATGTTCAAAGTTACTGGTAGGTGGAGAGGAAGGGACCAACCATCTAAGGGTCGACTCAACAAAGAGAGTATTGCAGGGAATTCACACGTCAATTTCAAACTTGAGGCCAGAATAGCGGAGTTGGAAAAGTTCTTCCATTCAGCTGCATTGGAGAATTTTGACATTTCCATCTCTACTCCCTGCAATTCTCTCTTTTTAGATTAGGCCCTTCAGTATTGCAGTGGCTATTCAACACGGAAAATTGCATTTGAAAATCCATCATTTTGGGAAAGAAACTGGGTGCTGGTGGAAGTCCTGAGAGTGCAAAGTGGGTGCTGGTGCAAGTCCTGAGAGTGCAAAGTGGGTGCTGGTGCAAGTCCTGAGAGTGCAAAGTGGGTGCTGGTGCAAGTCCTGAGAGTGCAAAGTGGGTGCTGGTGCAAGTCCTGAGAGTGCAAAGTGGGTGCTGGTGCAAGTCCTGAGAGTGCAAAGTGGGTGCTGGTGCAAGTCCTCAGAGTGCAAAGTGGGTGCTGAAGCAAGTCCTTAGTGTAAATCAGAGGTCGGAAGGCGGTAACAGAGTGGGGGTATTGGTGTCAAAATGCACCTTTGCCTGTGTAGACAAAAATCCTTGCACCGGCCCTGACAGGAAGCACAGAACACTGTCATTGAAAGCTTTGGTACTACCACTGAAATATTGTCCTCAGCAGTTGGAGGTTAGCCTTTACTGCACAATGGATTCTCAAAAGTACAACTCTTCATTATGTAAGTCCCAAATCCTCTCCCCTAACAATTAGATCAAGAAACATCCTAAGGCTGATCGCCAGATAAAATGATGCAGAACAGTAGTTCTTTTTCCCCCCGTGAATACCTGGAAAGCTCATTTAATTTATAACATTTCCATCATTCAAGAATTCCTTTGAAAAACTGGTTCTTGGCAAGGACACACCTCTCAGGCAATGTAATCTTACCGTATTCTTTGTAATGATGTAGCCTTAATCAATACATAGATGGTACTTTAAGATATGAGCCATGTAGCTTCATGTGCACATATATCCCATGATTTTATAGGGGCAGGCGCAGTGCTGTATTTACCGCGAGGCATGCTAGGCGGATGCCTAGGGCGGCAAATTTTGGGGGGCGGCAGTGCCCCCCAGCACTGGAAAAAAAAAAAAAAGAAAAAAAAAATCTGTCCCTTTAAAAAAAAAAAAAATCACGCTTGCAGGCAGAGACGGAGGTGAGAAGGGATCGGAAGATCCCTCCTCACCTTCCCTCTGCCGGCAGGCTGCACGCGGTGCCGAACAGGCAGCACAGAGAAACCTCCGTGCTGCCTGTTCGGCTCCCCATGCAGTGTGACACGGAAGTGCCAACAGTCACGTGACCGGCGCGCTGACGTCATACGCGCGCCGGGTCACTTGAACTGTCGGCACAACCGCCTGGGAGCCGAACAGGTAGCACGGAAGAGACCATGCTGCCTGCCACTAGCCACCAGGGAAAACAGGTAAGTGCTGGGGAAATGGGGGGAAATTGTCTGGGGCATATTAATGGGACATAACACTGGCATATTATTGGCAAATTTACTGGGGCATACTAAATGGCAAATAGCACTGGCATATTATTGGGCAAATTGGCAGGGGCATATTAATGGGACATAACACTGGCATATTATTGGGAAAATTGGCTGTGGGATATTAAATGGCAATTAACACTGGCATATTATTGGCAAATTTACTGGGGCATACTAAATGGCAAATAACACTGGCATATTATTGGGCACATTTACTGGGGCATACTAAATGGAAAATAACACTGGAATATTATTGGGCAAATTAGCAGGGGCATATTAAATGGCTAATAACACTGGCATATTATTTTCAAATTTGTTGGGGCATACTAAATGGCAAATACTGGCATATTATTGGGCAAATTGGCTGGGGCTTATTAATGGCAAATAACACTGGCATATTATTGGGCAAATTGGCTGGGGCTTATTAATGGCAAATAACACTGGCATATTATTGGGCAAATTGGCAGGGGCATATTGAATGGCAAATAATACTGGCTTAATATTGGGCATATTGGCTGGGGCATATTAAATGGCAGAATAACACGTGCATATTATTGGGCAAATTGGCTGGGGAATATTAATGGCAAATTATACTGGCATAATGGGCAAATTGGCAGGGGCATATTAAATGGCAAATAACACTGGCATATTATTGGCCAAATTGGCTGTGGGATATTAAATGGCAAATAACACTGGTATATTATTGGCCAAATTAGCAGGGGCATATTAAATGGCAAATAACACTGGCATATTATTGGGCAAATTAGCAGGGGCATATTTAATGGCAAATAAC
Source organism: Pelodytes ibericus (assembly GCA_036172795.1). Classification (NCBI taxonomy): domain Eukaryota; kingdom Metazoa; phylum Chordata; class Amphibia; order Anura; family Pelodytidae; genus Pelodytes; species Pelodytes ibericus. The sequence goes on from CM069860.1 coordinate 17,767,491, forward strand.
ACTGGCATACTATTGGGCAAATTAGCAGGGGCATATTAAATGGCAAATAACACTGGCATATTATTGGGCCAATTAGCAGGGGCATATTAAATGGAAAATAACACTGGCATATTATTTTCAAATTTGCTGGGGCATACTAAATGGCAAATACTGGCATATTATTGGGAAAATTGGCTGGGGCTTATTAATGGCAAATAACACTGGCATATTATTGGGCAAATTGGCTGGGGCATATTAAATGGCAAATAATACTGGCTTAATATTGGGCAAATTGGCTGGGGCATATTAAATGGCAGAATAACACGTGCATATTATTGGGCAAATTGACTGGGGAATATTAATGGCAAATTATACTGGCATAATGGGCAAATTGGCAGGGGCATATTCAGTGGCAAATACTGGCATATTATTGGCCAAATTGGCTGGGGAATATTAATGACAAAATAATACTGGCATAATATTGGGCAAATTGTCAGGGGCTGATTAAATGGCAAACACTGGCATATTATTGGGGAAATTGGCTGTGACTTATTAATGGCAAATAATACTGGCATATTATTGGGCAAATTGTCAGGGGCATATTAATGGAAAATGATACTGGCATATTATTGGGCAAATTTGCTGGGGAATATTAATGGCAAATAATATTGGCAATGTGTATGTAATGGGGTGGTGGAGGCATGTAAATTGGGTGATGGGGCATGTCCTTGGTGTGCAACGTGGGTTATGGGTCATGTCGTGGGTGTGCATCGTGGGTAGGGCGGGGGGTGCCCAAAATTTGTCTTCCTAGGGCAACACAAAACCAAGATACACCACTGGGCAGGGGGCAGCACCACCTGCAGTGTCCATAAACATGATTTTAGGTAAGCACTGTGTCCTGTGTGCTAATATAGGAGGTCCGATGTGACAGAATGAATGAAATTTGCATTTTACAAAACATTGTGTAAATCCTTTCTGATCTATTTTCCAGAAGTCGCCACCGCCAGGGGTCTAGCAGCCATATTGAAACTGACCCCAAACCGTTATCAAAAAATGATTCATCAGTTCATTTAAGCGATATAAGAACAAATCCAAGCATTATTTGCCCACCTACTGCAAAAAAGCAACGATTAACCCTTCACAAACTATTTGTAGCATGTTATGTACTCAGTTTAACAGATTAAGTTGGTGCAGATAAGCTCAGCTCCAGAGGGCCAGGCGTACTTGAAAAGTAGCCCAGTAGACTCAGTGTCCCTCATCAGTCGGTCTCCTTGATCTGTCTCCTATCTTTTGTCTCAGGCTTCTATGGGTGTGGCGCACACTTCATAGGACATTGGCCTCAAGGTGAAAAGAACATCGGCCGTCAGGTTCAGGTCTTCTCTTTTGACCCCGGGTGGCGGGCTGAAGGTGAACTTCTGGAGCATACCGGTGAAGAATAAGAAGAGTTCCATTCTGGCCAAGCTCTCTCCAGCACACACCCTCCGTCCTGTTGATTTAATGACCGCATATATAGTTATGGCAGTAATACAGTAGGTATTGACACAGGTCTCCATAAGCCTAACCGTGGTTATTCATGAACCCTACCAAGAGCTTAACTTCAGATCAGTTATTAGTCTTATTAGTGTTGTTCACATGAGTTTCCCTTACTCAGTACCAACCTACTGCACTGGTCGATCGACCAATCAAAACCCTTCTGTTGTCTCCTGCACAGTGAGTGGCCGCCTCCAGACGTGTTTCACTATTAGTTAAGCCTATGACTAAGCGGCATTACAAGGCAGGAAGCGTGTAAGGAGTCTTTTCTCATCAGGAAGTGGTTTCTGACTGTTTTGCTAGTCAGTATGTGAACTAATTTTTCTATTCAGCAATTTTTTATGGTCTGCTGTTAATTTACGGTGCCTGCGTTTCCAAAACCCGGGATTTCTTCTACATTTATTTGTAAGCACTGGGTGGAAGTGGAGCTACCTTTATATTCTTTCTTTTTTTCAGCCTAATAGCTGTCCAGACCAATTTCTCTATCTCAATATAGGCTTCTCTGATAAGAGAGGCAGCTCAATGTGCTGCAGAAATAAGAGGTGCAGTCGAATACCAAGTGGATCGAGTCAGCAGGAGAGACACAAAGTTCATTTTGTATTATAAAATGCCCTCCCTGTATTTTTTATTTTAAATTGAAGAGTTCCTACAATCACAGACCTCATGACCTTATGACCTTATTACCTTTGGAGAAAGCCCAGAATGCATCATTCTTTACAAACTTCCCCTCGGCATTGAGGAAATTATTGGGATTAAATTCCATGGGACTCTTCCATTGGGTTTCATCGTAGTTGACCGAGGTGAAAAGGGGGATTACTGTTGTTCCCTGGTAAATATAAAAATTTGTAATGCAATTTAATCGGACATCGGAGTCACCTAAACGGGATTTGCAATGGGAATGTGGAATAAGCCAAACTATGATTTATTTGTTGACTGAATTAACCCCTTCGTGACGCATGGTGCTTGCGTCCCAAACAACGCCAAGCACCAAAACGTCACAAATTGTTCCTGGCCACAGATCAAAAGATGATTGGTAGCCAGGAACACTCTGGCAGAGACCCGATCAGGGTCTTAATAGACCCTGTGGATCCCTGCCAAAAAATCCACTCAAAGTGGCCTCGTCTGACAGGTGGGATCCCGCTGTAAGTGCCTGCAGCGGGATCCGAGAACAGCTCATCGCTGGGAGCCGCGATGAGCTGTTTAACAAAGGACGTACTATGCCGTCCTAACGACTTTTAGGCACTTAAATTCAGGACGGCATAGTACGTCCTAACGTCACAAAGGGGTTAAACAGGTTAAATGACAGCTGTCGGCAGAAGATTAAGTTAAAACATACTAGGTTAAGTTGAAAAAAGACTTGTATCCATCAAGTCCAACCATTTTCCTAATCTTTATTTACCATTTTTGATCCAAATGAAGGCAAAAAAAAAAACCTTTATTTCAGCCATTTCGAATTCTTCTTTCAATGGGGAACAAAATTCCTTCTAGACGCCAAACGCCAATCAGATGTCTCCTTGATCCAACAAGCACTAAATAAACATTAATGACTATACTAACATGCATAGCCCTCATAACAAACGTATCCAGGCCCCCTTTAAAGGCATCTATTGCTAGCACAACCTCTTGAGGAAGTGAATTAAAAAAGGTTAAATTTTTAATTGAAAATAAACGCACACACATAAAGTACCTTATTGAGCCCTCTTTGCTCTGTATACACAGAACTTAATTTTATGCTGACAGTTGTCCTTTAGGTGAAAAAAAATATGAATTTCACATTTGACTCATGGCATCACTTTGTGGTACCCATTTACAAGATCATGTTATGACACCATATGCAAATAGATTATTTTCCATGACTAGAGCCATTGTGTTACATTGTATACGTTATATATAACTTTTTACACTACATATTCACATTGTCCATTCTGATCAGATAATATATCCCTTTAAGAACCAAATACCAGTTCACATTTTAATCTGCATAGTGCAATTTAAAGGGACAGTGTATTACAAAATGGGCAATGGATGACCCTCATAGTGACAGGAGGTGTCGTGTGCAATGCATATTTTGCTTTTAATTAGTAGTTTTGAGCTGCTTTTTGTCCTCTTGCTAAATAATCTCTTCTTTGTTTACCTTGGGGATGAAATAGCCTCTGAAGTTGGTGTCTGCAAGTGTGGAATGAGGAAGATACTGAAAGATGTTTCCAAACCGCTGTATCTCATGGACCACCGCCAAGCAGTATGGCAAGTATTTCTGGTCGTCCCACGTTGGGTGACGCTCCAGCCCAATCACGTTTTTTAATTCTTCTTGTGCTTTTTCTGAAGGAGGGGAACAAAATAGCGAATTTAGAGGAAACAAATATGATCTGTACATATTACTAAAAGTTCTCGTGTTTCTGACATCACTTTGTCCGATATGCAAATGTGCTACTTTAAATGGGAAACACGTAATTTGCATATGTAGGCGATGTCATGAAAAGGCACATTTTTTTCATTTAATTTCCGCTTACAATTCTTCTAACAAAATGGCGGATCATGTATAAACATTGCACACAAGCAGATTGAGCCAAATACTGACACAATCGACGTGTGAGCCAATGTATAAAGAAGACTCCGCGACAAATTTCTGGGGTCTGCACTCCCTCCGGCGATTACGTACATTTTGGTTGTGCCGGCGCTTGTGGCGTCGGTGCATCCTATGTATAAAACATTTTTTTTAAAAATCAGGCGCTGATTATTCCCTCCCCACGCCCTGCAAATTGTTGGGATATATAAAAAGATGCAACCGCCATTAAAAATAATAAGATGGCCATTGCGCCTTTTTATGACACTCCCGACACTTTTCGGGGATTTCTATTGTCTAAATTTACAGTATTAAAAAAATAAAAATAAAGATAAGGTGATCCAGCTCCCTAGGTATCCATCATGGTTGTACTGTATTAGCAGAGAGAGGAGGAAAGGAGTCTCTGTGACGTAATGAACAAAAGATAAAACATCTCTTACTCTGAATGTGAGGATATTTCATCATGAAAAGGATTCCCCACTGCAGTGTGGTTGACGTGGTCTCAGTACCTCCAAGTATTAGATCAAAAGAGGAGGCCAACAGGCTTTGTTCGTTGAATATTTTATCCTTTCCTTCCGTGACGGTTTCCTTAGAAATAAATTATACACAAAGGATTACTCAATCCCCATTTAAAACGTGAAAAGATACTGTATTTTCTGGCGTATAAGACCACTTTTTAACCCAGGAAAATCTTCCCAAAAGTCGGGGGTCGTCTTATACGCCGGGTGTCGTCGTTTTACTTACCTCGTTGCTGCTCTGCAGGTGCGCGCGGCTGTGAGGGAAGCGTTGTGTGCTCCCCTCCAGCCTCGCAACTTCAATAAAGTTTGTTTAAACTTTTATTTAAAACAAACTTTATTGAAGCCGCGCGGCTGGAGGGGAGCGCACAACGCTTCCCTCACAGCCTCGCGCACCTGCAGAGCAGCAATGAGGTAAGTACTGGGAAGGGGGTAGGAGAGGGGCAAAATCCTGGCATATTGAGGGGAATATCCTGGCATATTGGAGGGGCAAAATTCTGCCATATTAAATGGCATTGAGGGGCAAAATCCTGGCATATTGGAGGGGCAAAATCCTGGCATATTGAGGGGAAAAATCCTGGTATATTGGAGGGGCAAAATCCTGGCATATTGGAGGGGCAAAATATTGGCATATTAAATGGCACAATAAAGGCATATTGAGTGGCAAAATACTGGCATATTGAGGGGCAAAATATTGTGTCTCAGGTTATGTGTCTATTGGTGTCACTGTGTGTGTGTGTAAGTGTGTCACTTTCTGTGTAAGGGTGTGTGTCTAAATGTCACTGTAGGAGAAAATGCTCGTTGGAAGAGGGGTAGTCTTATACGGTGAGTATATCCCAAACTCTAAATTTTAACTGGAAAAGTTGGGGGTCGTCTTATATGCCCAGTCGTCTTGTACACCGGAAAATACAGTACATAAAAAAAAAAAAGACAAATAACAGAATGTACAAAAATGTAACATACAACCCTCGCAGGCCGAAGCGCCAAATTGTTCAATCCTAAATTTAAGATAACAATATATAGCACATAAATGTTATGTTAAATAATTTCCCCTTAAAACTATTGAACCAGATTTGCGTCCTTTATGCAAAATCGATGTACCTGATGCAGTTTGCCATTCGGGTTCGTTAATACAATACAATACACACAGAAGTAAATAAATACAATATAAAAATGAAAATAGGAGTCTACATTTTTTTTTAATTTAGCAAAGCACAGTATTTCTTAAGACAATATTCTGGTCCTGTCAGAGGTACCGATAGCACCTCTTATAGCCCAGGAGAGGGATTTATAAAGATTGTGCAAGTGAGACTCCAATATAAGTCCCGTTAAACTCCGCCCACCTACCACAGTGCGTGGAATCTTTAAAGGATAGCTCACTTACCCTACTCTACTTCCAGCAAGCACCTAAACTACTCTACAAATAAAGTTCCCTTTTAATCATGCCCCTCTGATAGATCCCCTATAATGAAAATAAAGTCTGATAAACATAAAATGTACACTGATTTCTAGACAAGACATTACAGAAAACAAGACATTACATTGAAGTCTTTCTGCAGAAAGGCCTCTGTATATGTGGTAAAGTCGTTTTCATCCATAGTGTTATTGGCTTCTTTATAAAGCTCCCTCAGTATTACGTTGAGTTCATCAATTTTCTTTATAATGATGCCAGGAGTTCTCAGAACATTCTGCAGGTATGGACAGAAATTGGTATACTAGAAAAAAAGAAATGGAATTTGATCAGTATACTAGGAGAACACACACATATCAATGAATTGGAAAAAAAAAAAGTATAAACCAAATCTTTCCAATCTCTTACCTAAAATAGTGATGCATAGTCCACATAGTCTAGTGTGACAAAGCAGGATGTGCCTCCCTCATTCTGGTCTACATTCTTGTTATGACATCATGTCACTATGACCTTAAAAAATTTTTTTAGTGCGCAGAAGAAATAGTAGAACTAGCAGTCTCAGTGAGTTTGTGCACCCAGCTCCCTTTTTGCTCACCATAGGTAACATGGTATGCCCACGGCCATGGGTCCCTGGCCTGCTTGCACCTAGTGGATCATTAGCCATACCACACCGACAAGGCTATTGTAGGTCGAAACATACGTCTATGTTTTGCCGTGTTCCTCGTGCAGAGGGTACTAGCCATGCATTTCTGGTCTGGACTGCCCTTATGGGTGGGATTAGTCTGATATGCTAATGGAGAGGTTTCCTCTGTAATGGTGTAAGCAGGCAAAAAACGGAGTTGCCCTTCCCTAGTATGCTACAGGACAGGCTATTGTAGCATTGTCTGGTCTTGGTGAGTTTGTGCACCCACCTCCCTTTTTGCTCACTAGTAGTACGGTAATAGTAGACTGTGCCGCTAAGGACAGAGATCTCTTACATCCCCAACTAGACCACCAGAAAATACAGCTGGATGCTCGATTATTTTAATTTAAAATTCTGTAATAAGTGGAGAGGACCATACACAACACTGAATATGGTTAGGTTTTCCATGAGAAACCAAAGGTAGTTGACATTAGCAGCACAGCAGGGGACTATTGGGCGTGGTGGAATGAGTCCCATCCACGTTTTTCCATAAGCCACACCCACAAAGTCTTGACCCATTACATTTTGTTAAAAATGGTCGGCAGTTCACAATGCTGTAGTATGAGATTCTCCTGGTAGGAGAATCTCTACCCCAGCGCTGGTGCTGTATTAGGTACTATGTTTGTCTGGACTGGTTACCAAGTTTATCAAAGATGGTTATTTTTTCTATTTGGAAGTTACCTGAGCTGCAGGTGAGCCAGTGAGGTGAACTAGATCGTCCAAGAGAGACACAATCTTCTTAAATGTTGGGTTGGCGTAATCAAAACGTCTTCCAAATAACATTCGGAGGGTAATATTGGGAGGAGCATTAGTAAATATATTTTTTGGAAAAGGTTTACCTAGAAGGAAAAAATAGTGATAACACATCTTTTCACCTTTGTTCATTAATGTGCATTAAATCACTAATTCTGCAGTAACGGAATAATTGCACTTCCAAAAAATATTACATTTTAAAGCTGGGGTACCTGGGATGTAATTTTCACCCCCCAATCACCTAGCATAGAGATTTTTTTATTCAAACTGAAAGCAATTCCCCAACCTTATACTAGTAGTATGTCGGAGAGCTGTGGAATTACCCCTTAAAGAACAAATGGTCTGGGAACCCACCTGCCCCACTTAATTTCTCCTGCATTCCTCTTGTTATTGCCCCCATATCCATTGCCGTAACACCACCTTGTACACCCAGGGCATGCCCCAGCACCCACATTGCACATTCAGGACATGCCCCAACACCCACATTGCAGACCAAAGACATGCCCTAGTACCCACATTGCACACCAAGGACATGCCCCAGCACCCACATTGCACACCCAGGACATTCCCAGGCACCCTCATTGAACACCCAGTACATGCCCCAGCACCCATATTGCATACCCAGGATTTGCCCCAGCACCCACATTGCACACCCAGGACATGCCCCAGCGCCCATATTGCATACCCAGGATATGGCCCAGCACCCCATATTGCACATCCAGGACATGCCCATGCACCCATATTGCATACCCAGGATATGGCCCAGCACCCACATTGCACACTCACAGTGGTTCTCCAGCTCCCTGGTGCCTAATGGTAGGCAGCTGTATGTCTCTGTGCTGACAAGGCACACAGACATCCTACTATGCTGCCTGTCGATCTCGCCGTATGGCCTGAAGTCTGACCGCTGGCAGGTCACGTGACCCCCAATGCTCTGAACACAGAGCATTGGGGGTCACGTGCACGGAGCGCGATAGGCAGCATGGGAGGATGTTTTTGTGCCTGAGCAGCGCCCTGAAATGTGCATTCTTCTTATACATCCCTGGATAAAATGGTCATTCCTCGATCCAGTAACTCAGCCACTAATAATTAGGAAATGTGTGGACTTTTGTGCTAAACTTTGGCATCATGCAAAAAATAGATTTTTGACAACACCACTGTTGTGTGAGCCAGTGTAGCATTACCTACCAGCGAAAGACGCTATCAGCTGATTTAGATGCTGTAGTTCCTCAATAATACGAGCCTCGATGGGTCTCTTTCCCATACCCAGATCTCTTAGAATTGACAGAGTGAATCTTCTGGTCACCTTCCAAGTCTCTCCGTTAGTAAAGATTACTCCTGTGACAGAACGATAGAGAAAACATGGATTTCTCAAAAAAAAAGAAACAACCTTTATAAGGGGTTCTACGAATAAAAACACAGTATTCCTATATGTAATGTGGCTTGTTTGTGGTCCTTTCTTTGGACACCTTTGGCACGGACAACCATGGCCCCCCTGCTACACAGGTTTAGATAAAGTGGTTATATTATGTGGGTCTGCTCTGTCTCTTGGGATGAAGCAGTGATAGGCAACGTATCTGTACAGTGTCTGCAGTAAGGTCTCGGAAAGTCTGCCATGACCAATGACCATGCCTATCCCTAGACAAAGATCTTGCCTTTGTTGTACCATACACTTGGCAATTTCAAGACCTGCTTTTAGCAATCACTGCAAAAAATAATTACTTACAATTGTATAATCAACAAATATAGTACTGTATTTGCTCGAGTATAAGACGACCCTGATTATAAGATGACCCCCTCACAATTTTGATATTCCTTTAGGAAAAAAAACTAAAAGCCTGAATATAAGACTATCCTGTAGGAAAAATCTTGTATATATTCACATGTAAATTGCTTTTTCATATTTAATAAAAATTATGATATAAAAAAATGCATTTCTTGTTTTTATTATATTTTATTTGCCAATGCTTCCTCAACCCCCCAAACTTTCCCAATGTTCCCACTCGCTCAACCAGACCCACCCTCCCTCCAAACGCTGTCTCTCTCTCCCCCTTGCTCCCCCCCAAACATTCTCTCTCTCTTCCCCCTCCTCCCAGCGCTGTCTCTCCCCTCCCCCAGCGTCGTCTCTCTCTCCTCCCCCTCCCCCCAGCATTGTCTCTCTCCTCCCCCCTACCCCCAGCGTTATCTCTCTCCCTCCTCCCCCAGCATTGTCTCTCTCTCTTTCCTCCCCCCAGCATTGTCTCTGTCTCTCTCTCTCCTCCCCCCAGCATTGTCTCTCTCTCTCCTCCCCCCAGCGTTGTCTCTCTCTCTCCTCCCCCTCCCCCAGCGTTATCTCTGTCTCCCCTCTCCCTAGTGGCTTGTGGGGGCAACCAGAGGCTGCCCTGATCTTATAATCGAGGTCATCTTATAGTCTGACCTCAAAACGAGGTCTGACTATAAGACTTGCAAACATCCTCTGCTGCTGTCCGGCATGTCCGTCGAGACTTCTGTGATGAAGCCGTAAGGTCACAGGACCTCCCGGCTTCATCATAGAGGTCTCGACGGACATGCCGAACAGCAGCGGAGGATGTCTGCGAGTCTTATAGTCAGACCTCGATTTGAGGTCAGACTATAAGATGACCTCGATTATAAGATGAGTTCGTTGTTTCAGAACTCCATTGGATTTATATTGGTTAAATGCAAAAATGGTGTTTGTCTTACAATTTTTTTTATTGTAGTCTCTGTTTCATTTTCACCAATAGCCACAACTATACAAGCCCCACCCATTGTTATATGGTTTTTAGTAGCTTATGGACTTGGAGTGGAGTCATTTTCTCACAGTACCGTGTCCACGTTGGAAGGCATCAGCTACTTGGATAGCCCCCCGATTTCCAAATTCGTAATTTAAGTCCACCAGAGCTTCCTTAACTGCATCATAACCAACCAGTACCACGGCTTTTGTGCTACCCAGATGGAATGTGTAGAATGGGCCATATTCTTTGGCAAGCTGGGGAAAGATTTTTGTCAAAAGTAAAATAAAATACAGGCAAATAATACAGTGTTCGATAGCAGAATTATTGGACATTAGAGGACATTAGAGGATTATCCAAGTTCAGTGTTGATATTTGCTGGTTGTATTGCTGGCCTTTTCAGACCACTTTATTAGGTGTTTCAAACTGGAGAAAAACATCGCCAACACATTGCCGCCTCAATAAACGCTATTTCAGCCGCATCAGAAAAGGTTAGTAAAAAAAACAAAACTACCCAGTGGCTGAGCAAAATCCTAGCATATTAAATGGCTAAATCTGGCGCATTAAATGGATAAATCTGGCATATTGAGGGACAAAATCCTAGCATATTAAATGGCTAAATCCTGGCATTTTAAATGGCTAAATTTAAAAGAAGGCTTATCAATAAACTAAAATCTTTGAGTTTGGATTTCAATATTGTTGAATGGATTAGACAATGGTTGAGTGACAGGCAACAGAGGGTTGTAGTCAATGGGGTATATTCGATGCAAGGTCTTTTTACTAGTGGGGTACCTCAGGGATCTGTTCTTGGACCCATTCTCTTTAATATTTTTATTAGCGATATTGCAGAAGGTCTTGTTGGCAAAGTATGTCTTTTTGCTGATGATACAAAGATTTGCAGCAGGGTTGATATTCATGGAGGGATAAGCCAAATGGCAAATGATTTAGCTCAACTAGAAAAATGGTCAGAGCAGTGGCAACTGGCATTTAATGTGGACAAGTGCAAGATTATGCACCTTGGGCGTAAAAACCCAAAAGCAAAATATAGACTATTTGGTACAGACCTAACCTCAACATCTGAGGAAAGGGATTTAGGAGTAATAATTTCAGAGGACTTGAAGGTAGGTAGGCAATGCAATAGAGCAGCAGGAAATGGTTGCATAGGGAGAGGTATTAGCAGTAGGAAGAGGGAAGTGCTCATGCCATTATACAGAGCACTGGTGAGACCTCACTTGGAGTATTGTACGCAGTACTGGAGACCGTATCTCCAGAAGGATATTGATACTTTGGAGAAAGGGCTACTAAACTGGTTCATGGGTTGAAGGATAAAACTTACCAGGAAAGGTTAAAGCATCTTAACATGTATAGCTTGGAGGAAAGACGTAACAGGGGGGATATGATAGAAACATTTAAATACATAAAGGGAATCAACACAGTAAAGGAGGAGAGTATATTTAAAAGAAGAAAAACTACCACAACTAGAGGGCATAGTCTTAAATTAGAGGGGCAACGATTTAAAAGTAATATCAGGAAGTATTACTTTACTGAGAGGGCAGTGGATGTATGGAATAGTCTGCCAGCAGAAGTGGTAGAGGTAAACACAGTCAAGGATTTTAAGCATGCGTGGGATAGGCACAAGGCTATCCTAGCTATAAGACCGGGAACGGGGGACTAATAAAAGTACTCAAAAAAAATTGGGCAGACTAGATAGACCGAATGGTTCTTATCTGCCGACACATTCTATGTTTCTAAATCTGGCGCATTGAGGGGTTAAATCCTAGCATATTAAATAGCTAAATCTGGCGTATTAAATGGATAAATCTGGCATATTGAGTGACAAAATCCTAGCATATTAAATGGCTAAATCTGGCATATTAAATGGCTAAATCTGGCATACTGAGGGGTTAAAGCCTGGCATACTGAGGGGTTAAAGCCTGGCATATTAAATGGCTAAATCTGGCATATTAAATGGCTAAATCTGGCATACTGAGGGGTTAAATCCTGGCATATTAAATGGCTAAATCTGGCATATTGAGGGGTTAAATCCTGGCATATTGAGGGGTTAAATCCTGGCATATTGAGTGACAAAATCCTAGCATATTATTTAGCTAAATCTGGCGCATTAAATGGCTAAATCTGGCGTATTAAATTGTCTAAATATGGCATACTGAGTGACAAAATCCTGGCATATTAAATGACTAAATCTGGCATATTAAATGGCTAAATCTGGCATATTAAATGGCTAAATCTGGCATATTAAATGGCTAAATCTGGCATATTGAGAGGCAAAATCCTGGCATATTAAATGGCTAAATCTGGCATTTTAAATGGATAAATCTGTCATATTAAATGGCTAAATCTGTCATATTGAGAGGCAAAATCCTGGCATATTAAATGGCTAAATCTGGCAAAATACTGTCATATTGAGTGGCAAAATTATACTGGCATATTGATTGGCTAAATCATACTGGCATATTAAATGGCTAAATAATACTGGCATATTAATTGGCAAAATCATTGTGGCATATTGAGGAGTTAAATTCTGGCATACTGAATAGCAATATTTTGGCATATTGAGGGGGTAAAATCCTGGCATTTTTTAAAAATATTTTATATAAAGCTATGTGACCAAACTCATACTGGAGGACGTCTATAGTTGATGTTGTTGTTATTATTGTTGTTTGTTAGTTACAAACTGTTTTGCTATTTAATAAAAATATTTAAAATGTGATTTATTTGGGGGAGGGGAGGCAGCATTTAATTCTTCGCCCCAGGCAGCACAATGTCTTTGGCCGGCCCTGTGTGAAAACCAGTTAGGCATTTAAGCCATTGAAGCTCTTTTTCCATGGTATATATAATAACCCTCTCCACAGATGCGAAGAAAAAGATACACATCAGCAAATAACATATATATAATTGCAGGACAATTAAACATTTTTTGTAGTCCTTTTAGAGGTGCTAGGTATGCTGCTGATATAGAACTGATTTTAATTTTACAATGGTTATATAAAAAAACAAAGTACCACAAAATAAATTAAAAAGCAACACTGTGTAAAATAGACAAGTGTCAATTTTTTGCTATTTTGGTAATCTAGTAAAACTTGTTTGTATTTATTGGGAGCTGTTCGCTATAAGTGAGGTGCAGGTGAGTCGCAGGTAAGGTTGCAAGTAAGGTTTTTTTTTTTTCTTGCATGTATCACTTGCACCAGCTGCCCTGCTTCCTATAGAATCCATATGTCTCAAAAGGGAGAGCAACTAAGTAATAAAGTTTGTAAAGTACTGAATCGTTTTAAAGATAGCAACACAATAATTAAACTGTTTGTTAAAATGCTTAAATGATTTAGGTAAATGGGGGGGAGTTGGTTTTTTGAAGTTTATTTTAGGTTTCATCTCTACTTTAAATTGTCCTGTAAGCCACTACCAAATCTGGCAGGCTAATCCATGAAGCCACTACTTTAAAAAAAATAAAATATATATATATATACACACTCACACAAATAAAAATATATACATTACCTTCATAAATGTGTAATCTTGTCTTTTTATATCAAGTATGTTTAGATTCCCAATCACCGGTAGAGGCGTAGGTCCTGGAGGAAACCGGTAAATGTTTTTTTTACCCAGGCTGGCTAGAAACTTCAGACATAGCATAACCAATGTAAAGAGCAAGAAGAGGGTCACTGCTCCGGAGTAGAGAGCCATGGTTACTCTGGTCAGCTGCAGCTGAATGATTCTTATTTGGGACTGGTTAAACCCATGTATTTATATATATATATAAACTGGGTGCAAATCTAAAACCACAGCTAGTAATGACTCCTCCCATGTTAAATTACATCAATGTGCAGTACCCTCCTAATTGTGAACAAACATTAAATAGATGATTAACTCCTTTAGGACAATGTGTTTTGTTTTTGTTTCTTTTGATCATTTGGGACACCAGCCTTCTTAGTCCTAAAGGGCTTGCAAGGATTTTTGTCTACACAGGCGAAGGTGCATTTTGGTGAAACCCCCCCCCCTAGGGGTCAAGTCCTGGGGGGAAAAGTGTGGGAACTCACCCAAGATCCACTGCCACAAAAAAAAAAAATTGCAAAAAATTCAGTGCAACATTTATTGTAAAGTGCCAGTTTACACAAACAACTGCAAAATTCACATGCAATAAACAAATATATATAGAACAGTTGAAACAAAATTAAATTAGCTATGCCAGGATTTTGCCCGTCTATGCCAGGATTTTGCCCCTCTATGCCAGGATTTTGCCCCTCTATGCCAGGATTCTGCCCCTCTATGCCAGGATTCTGCCACTCTATTTGCCAGGATTTTGCCCCTCTATGCCGGGATTTTGCCCCTCTGTATGCCGGGATTTTGCCCCTCTATGCCATGATTCTGCCCCTCTATGCCAGGATTCTGCCCCTCTATGCCAGGATTTTGCCCCTCTATGCCAGGATTCTTCCCCTCTATGCCAGGATTCTTCCCCTCTATGCCAGGATTCTGCCACTCTATATGCCAGGATTTTGCCCCCTATGCCAGGATTCTGCCACTGTATGCCAGGATTCTGCCCCTCTATATGCCAGGATTTTGCCCGTCTATGCCAGGATTTTGCCCCTCTATGCCAGGATTTTGCCCCTCTATGCCAGGATTCTGCCACTCTATTTGCCAGGATTTTGCCCCTCTATGCCAGGATTTTGCCCCTCTATGCCGGGATTTTGCCCCTCTGTATGCCGGGATTTTGCCCCTCTATGCCATGATTCTGCCCCTCTATATGCCAGGATTTTGCCCCTCTATGCCAGGATTCTTCCCCTCTATGCCAGGATTCTGCCACTCTATATGCCAGGATTTTGCCCCTCTATGCCAGGATTCTGCCACTCTATGCCAGGATTCTGCCCCTCTATATGCCAGGATTTTGGCCGTCTATGCCAGGATTTTGCCCCTCTATGCCAGGATTCTGCCACTCTATTTGCCACGATTTTGCCCCTCTATGCCAGGATTTTGCCCCTCTATGCCGGGATTTTGCCCCTCTGTATGCCGGGATTTTGCCCCTCTATGCCATGATTCTGCCCCTCTATATGCCAGGATTTGGCCCCTCTATGCCAGGATTCTGCCACTCTATATGCCAGGATTTTGCCCCTCTATCCCAGGATTCTGCCACTCTATATGCCAGGATTTTGCCCCTCTATGCCAGGATTCTGCCCCTCTATGCCAGGATTCTGCCCCTCTATATGCCAGGATTTTACCCCTCTATGCCAGGATTTTGGCCCTCTATGCCAGGATTCTGCCCCTCTATATGCCAGGATGTTGCCCCTCTATGCCAGGATTCTGCCACTCTATATGCCAGGATTTTGCCCCTCTATCCCAGGATTTTGCCCCTCTATATGCCAGGATTTTTCCCCTCTATGTCAGGATTTTGCCCCTCTATATGCCAGGATTTTGCCTCTCTATATGCCAGGATTTTGCCACTCAATAGACCAGGAATTTGCCCCTCTGTGTCAGGATTTTGCCACTCAATAGACCAGGATTTTGCCCCTCAATATGCCATTTAATATACCAGTATTTTGCCCCTCAATATGCCATTCTTTTGCCATTTAACCATTTAAGGACCAGGGATTTTCCAAGCCCAAGGACCAGAGCGTTTTTCAATTTTTAATATGCGGTTTTTGAAACATAATTTTCCTCTCTCTCATTTAACGCACCCATAAAAGTTATATGTTGTTTTTTAAAGGACAGTTAGAGCTTTCTTTTGATACCCTATACATAAAAATTATTTACATTTTAGTATTAAAAAATACATATAAAAGAGGAAATTTTGGGGGAAAAAAAGTTTTTCCCCATTATTTTCCCAATAATAAGCTACACAACTAGTGCAACACTAACCCACTTATCCCCCCTAATTAACTAACTAATAAAAAAGAAAAATATTGGTTCCCAAACCCCCCTAAACAAAAAAGACACAAAAAAACTCTGAAGAGTGCGATGTCAGATCCATAAAAATCACCCAACAGGCATGCAAGGGTTAAATTTTATTAAATAAATATATTAAAATTAGCTTTATTTATTAAAAAAAACTTTATAAATTGCAACAAAAAAAAATTGTAAAAAAAAAAAAACCTAAATGAGGGCCATAAAGTGGAAGGAAACTGATCACAGTTGCAAACATTGAAAGGGTTAAGGTAGCGCCGGCCCTGAGGGCATGCACCCTTTCTCTGTGCCTCTCGCGCCCCAGGCAAATTGATATGTAGGGGGAACATGACCTCCTGACGCTCAGGGGCATGTGATCTCCCGACGTGCAAAGTTCAGAGCACAGGGTGGCTCAAATCTGTGTGCTGGGGAAGTCTGGGAGCTGGCTAGGGCAAGACTTGTGTGTGCAATCTGGTGTGGTGTAAATACTGTGTGTGCAATCTAGTGTGGGGTAAATCCTGTATGTGCAATCTGGTGTAGGGTAAATCTTGTGTGTGCAATCTGGTGTAGGGAAAGTCCTGTGTGTGCAGTCTGGTGTGGGGAGTGGTTATTGGTGATAGGCCAAGTTCTATGAGTGATATAGGAGTGCTGGGATACATCCTAACTGATGGGGCAAGTCCTGTGAGTGCAATCTGTGTGCTCGGTTTAGTCCTGTGAGTGCAATCTGTGTGCACAATTAAGTCCTGTGAGTGCAATCTGTGTGTTCGGTTAAATCCTGTGTTTGCAATCTTGTGTGGAGTAAATCCTTTGTGTGCAATCTGGTGTGGGGCAAGTCCTGTGAGTGCAATCTGTGTGCTCGGTTAAGTCCTGTAAATGCAGTATGGTTGATAGGGCAAGTCTTGTGCGTAATCTAGGTGCTGGTGTAGGTCCTGAGTGCTAATCTGGATGCTATGGTAAGTCCCAAGTGCAAATATAGGTACTAAGGCAAGTCCTGAGCTCTGGCAAGACTTGTGGGTGCTATACAGGAGGCTGAGCATCAACATGATATTCTAATAAATGGGTTTCATAAAATGATTTAGATTTTGTTGGGTTATCACGGTATACAAACAGCTATTCTATACCAAACCTGCGCTGAGATCACCACTCACCTGTACTTCAGATTTAGATTTTGTTGGCCCTGTAAGTAAATGTAACACAGTGTGCTTACTCTCATTATATATTTTTGTGGAGTCATTACACATTTCCCATTGGAAAGCAGTTCATTTGCATACTGTGCCACAGGTGATGTCATAAGCAGGACACTCCACAGACACATGTAAAACACATTTTTCTCCTAATTTAGTCATTTACTTGCAGTTTTGCTAATGCAAAAATATAGATCATTTACAATCATTTTTCATCCTCTAGATTCAAAATAAAACAAATGTTTACCTGATACAGTCCCTTATAGTATAATTTTCAGTATACAGCCGGTTAGTATAGTATAGTCATCATCGGACAGCCTCTCAGCAAAGGACAGTGGAAAAGTATCGAAATCAGCATGCAGTCTGCCAATCAATACACTGACTGTAAACCACAGATGGGGAGCAGAATACAAAATACCTCATGTAGGGTTGCCACCTTTTCTTCCAAATAAAATACCAGCCAAGCTATAGACTCCATAGACTTAATATTGGCCTCAAGCCACATTTTTACCCGCTTGGTTGCACCCCTAACCTCATGATACTTAAGCAACCAAAGGTCTCCTGTAATGGTGGATGGACACAGGACTATTCACAGCAGCTTAAATGACAAATCAGACATGGACGAGAAGTTCAGCTAGCCAGATCTATATCTTGCCTGAGCATAATGGGGAAATGTGGTCCAGGTGAGCATAATGGCAAAAGTGGTCCCATCCCACTTCCTTGTGGTGGAAAACTAGGCAGGATTCATCCCTACGGGTCCATGGGGATGATGAGGGCAAGATCATGCACAGTGGCCACCAATACACAGGGGAGCGGATATAGACAGCATGTGGCAGTACTGCACATCACACCTAGAGCTGTATTTAGCACAAGGCAAACAAGACAAGTGCCTAGGGCGGCACTTGCCTTCTATGCCTTTAAGGGGCGGCACAAAACGAGTTAAAAAAAACTTCGCTTGCCATCAGAGACAGTGGCTGGGGAGATCGGAAGATCTCCCCTCACCACCGCTGTACCTGCAAGCAGGCTGCACAGGGAACTGAACACGCAGCACAGATAAACCTCCATACTGCCTGTTCGGCTCGCT
This sequence comes from Pelodytes ibericus, assembly GCA_036172795.1. Taxonomy (NCBI): domain Eukaryota; kingdom Metazoa; phylum Chordata; class Amphibia; order Anura; family Pelodytidae; genus Pelodytes; species Pelodytes ibericus. The sequence goes on from CM069860.1 coordinate 17,785,813, forward strand.
GTGCAGTGTGACGGGGAAGTGCCGACAGGTCACGTAACCATCACTCTGGCGTCAGACATGTGCCGGGTCACGTTACCACTCTGCACACACAGCAGGGGAGCCAAAAAGGCAGCATGGAGAACACCATGCTGCCTGCCACTAGCCACCAGGGACAAAGGTAAGTCCTAGGGGATAGGGACTTGTAGTGGGCAAATTGACAGGGGCTTATTAGTAGCAAAATAATACTGCCATATTATTGGGCAAATTGGCTGGGGGATATTAATAGCAAAATAATACTGGCATATTATTGGGCAAACTGGCTGGGGCATATTAATAGCAAAATAATACTGGCATATTATTGGACAAATTGGCTGTGGAATATCAATGGCAAAATAATACTGGCATATTATTGGGCAAATTGGCTGGGGCATAATAATAGCACAATAATACTGGCATATTATTGGGCAAATTGCCTGGGGCATATTAACAGAAAACTAATACTGGCGTATTATTGGGCAAATTGTCTGGAGCATATTAATGGCAAATAATACTGGCATATTATTGGGCAAATTGGCTGTGATATATTAAAAGCACAATAATACTGGTATATTATTGGGCAAATTGGCTGGGGCATATTAATAGCAAACTAATACTGGCATATTATTGGGCAAATTGGCTGGGGCATATTAATGGCAAATAATACTGGCATATTATTGGACAAACTAGCTGTGGCACATTAATGGCAAAACAATACTGGCATATAAATGGCAAAATGGCTGTGGCATATTAGTGGGCAAACGGTGGCATATTTTAATTGACACTGTGGCTTGTTCTGCAGGGGCAGTTCTGTGGGACAAAGTGACACTGTGGTATGTTCTGTGACACTGTGGCATGCTAAATTGTTTGGGTGCAATATGAGTGTAAGCTAAGTGCTGTAGGTGCAATAGAGGTGCATGGCAAGTGCTGTGGGTACTGTATGGTGCTGTGTGATGTCCTTTGGTTGCAATGTGGGTGTAGAAAAATGGAATAAAAACAAGAAATGCAACTTTTCCATAACATTTGTATAACATATACAAATAGATGAATGTGATATGAAAATAGTTGCAGATAATATTAAAAAGTTTACATTTTACAATGTGACTTTAGAAAAATTGGGTCACGGGGGGTCCACTGCTAAAGACTTTGCCCAGGGCCCACTAGGATCTTAAAGCGGCCCTGTGATGGGGTGATGGAGGCATGTGATGGGGACATGTTAAGGAGGGTGTGTAATGTATATGTAATGGGGCATTTAATGTGTGTGCATGTGGGTGATGTCCTGGGTGTTAAACATGGGTTATGGGTCATGTCCTGGGTGTGCAACATGTGTGTGGTGGGGGTGCCCAAATTTTGTCTGTCTAGGGCAGCACAAAACCAAGATACACCACTGCTTACACCAACTAGGGGGCCAAATAACTGACCTAAACGCTACTACCCTTATTTTATAATAATACCTCCCAACATGTCAAATGGACACATGATAATGTCTGTATCAGATAAGAGATCTTCTGACCATTGTCCCCTCCAGGAGAGGGTTTGCAAGGTGGACAAGGGGTCAATTTTCCACTGGGGCTGCACCACTTTTCACTGTATGTCTACCCAACTGTCTTGTCCGTCTATTAATAACTTTACTTATCTGGCAGCAGATTTGTCTTGCCCGTCCAATTCTAGGTCGGAGCTGCTGAAGTTGCACCCTGGGGCCACTAAACTGTGTTTGGCCTCCCTCCAGGCCAAAGGTAGTCAGCCCTTCTCTGGTCACCTCACTTGGCTTCGCCTCCCCTGCACCAAGTCTGCAATCCAATGCCGTGAATGCATTCACCCATCCGCCCACCAGAACCATATCAACAATTCTGCATCTGCCAGAAAATACAAAAACATGTTAACATGTTAAGGTAACAAGCGGATCAGATCTCCTCTAAGGAGAGTCACTCTGATTCAGGCATTGCATAATAGAAAAATAAATAAATATATAGAAGGGCTGAATCAATATGAGCTGGTTTGTGTCTCAGACATGGTGCCTCTGAATGGTTTTGGATCATATTCGTGGCACAAAAAAAAAAAATCAACAAATTTGGTGCTGCTCAGCTTATGTGCCAGCCAATATGTTCGGAATTCGGACATCATGGCCAATCCCAAAGCAATATCTCCAGAGATTGAAATCAGCCAAAATGCACTGAAACCAAGTGGTAGCCTTCCAATAGACTTCTACATATATAGCCGGATTCCTCCAATAGAAATCAATGCATTTGTATTTGTATGCCCCAGCCGAGCATAATGGGAAATGCAGTCCAGGTGAGCATAATGGGAAACATGGTCCCATCCCGCTTCCTCCTGGTGGGAAACTAGGCAAGATTCATCCTTCCTGGTCGATGAGGGCGAGTTCATTCCCAGTGGCAGGGGCTGCTGCGATCGGCGGGATATTCCACCAATGAACAGAGGGAGGAGAAGAGGAGCAGATGTAGACAGCATGTAACGGTACTGTAACTTACACCAATACATTACCTATTTAGATGGATTAATCCCATAGGAGTCAGTGGGACGGCTTTTGCCATAGCCGCAATAGGCAACGTTCGCCACGAAGTGTAATAAAATAAAAATCATTAAAAATGACTTGATACTACTCTTCTTGATCACAGCCGCAGCTAGGAAAACAATTCTACACCATTGGATAGTGGCGGAACCACCCCCACTCACCCTATTCAATCAAAATTACACCATGTATTCCATATGGAATGGTTAAATGCAACAACCAATAAAGAATTATTCACAAAAAAATTCTTCCAAACATGGGGAAAATACATTAACCAGCTAGACCAAACAATTCAAACCAAAATACGCCAGACTTTTGTATACACCACATGGTATTCACAACAACTTTTGGAGGGGTCTGACCCTATACCAGTTAGGTAAGAAGGACAGGGTGGACAGAGGGCGACTGGGGAGACCTGCGACAGACAAGGGGGGGCGAACAGCAGCTTGAATAAGGGGGGGGGGGAGTGGAATAAGAAATTAACTCAAAGTGAGGGTTCACAGACCGGGATATGGCGACCACCGCTACCTGTCTCTACTTTGACTGAGTTTGGTTATGTTTCACAGTTCAGTTTTTAAGTATCACCCGATGGCCTGAACAGGGATGATATACATTCATGTTCTCATATACATGTGCAAAAGATGTCCACGGCAGGGATGAAGATGGACAGATATTTGTTCTTGGGTGTATATATAAGCTAGATAGAACCCATGAGCGATCTGGAATACCGCTTAATATACCTGAGACATGTCCCTTCACCAAGAAATGAAGCTACCACAATATATAGGTCAATGTAATACCATGCTCTGGTTTTTATTATCATTCCTTGGGGCAGCCTATCCGCCAAATGTCTCTGTCAGGATAAATCAGATATGGATCATCTATGAAAGGCCTAACGTAATATATATGTCACTATGCTTAATATGATTTGTTGGCTATTATCTGAATTTCTGACAACCCTTGTTTGTACTGTGTATCAGACAAAGCATGTATGCATATGTTACGCCCCAATCATATAATGTGTATGTCATCTCCTTTTGGAAAATAAAAGATGTAAATAAAAAAAAAAATGACTTGATACAATAAAATACATAAAAATAAAGTAAATTAACAGAAAATATTATAAAATAATGTATCATTATGCAAAAATCCTTATATTAATGTAAATATACTATAATATATAACATTAATATATTATAATTGTATATGAATATTTTTGTTTAAATTATGTTTCCTTTTATTCCTCTAAACTTTTCTATTCAATTCTCCTAATTTTGGCTATGTTTTGGCGAATTCAGCATGTTCGGGTCTGATCGGATTTCTGAAATTTCGGAAATTCAACTAACTTGCCAGATCCCAATCCCATATCAGGCCAGATCGGTTCATATAGGGCAGACCCTAAACTATGTATGTATGAAACAAGCAAAAGGATCACCAACTATAAATTCACATCTATCCACCACCCTCTCTTTACATATGGCTGAAAGTGGGACAGTTTTGGGGTCTGAAATACTTCTTATTGCCAGGTCTGACCTCAATCATTGTTGCCTGATTTTTGAGGTTCAGTTTTAGTAAACACATCCAGCAAATTCCTTTTTGGAGGGGAGCGGGAGGGGGGGGAAGTATTATTAATGATCACGTGTACTGTAAAAACAGACATTTTATTAACAATAAATAATAGTCATTTTTTTTACGTGTCTGATCTTGGCAAAAACAAGAGCACATTATTGATATTTTAGTTTGTTTTTTTGTGGTGAAGATACATATTAATTCTGCGAGTGCACAAGGTTTTCTGGTCTCTTTCCATGCTTTTTTAAAGGTCCACTCCAACCAATCCCCTCCAGACCCACTGTGTGTTACTTGGACCCTGAGTAGCCATTCTCCTCAATTTCTGAATTCCTACTGTTGTATTGCTATTAACCTGAATAGATCTTGATTACCTTTACTTCCCCCTTAGGGTCACCACTTTTTATTTCTGCCATTCAAGGACACAGTATGTCACAGATGAGATTACGCACACATATTATGTAAATGTATACATTTGTAGTATAAATATTATAATATACATAGTCATACACAATGTCTACAAATTATTGGGAAGCTTTGGGAAATATGTAGCTATGCACAATATATATATATACACACATACCATATTTTATGTGTATGTGACTGTGTGCAAAATAAAATCTGTGGGTGGGTTATTCTGTGGGTGCATGGGTTAAAATAAAGCATACACTGCTACAGGATAAAACACATACATAGTCACATAGCCACACACATACATACAGGGTCAGTTTAAGACTTTGGCAGGCACATACCACCTGCTACCCTCTATCCCCTCTGCTCCCCTTCACACCATGTTCTCTGCAATATTTAACTTTTTCTGCCCCTTTTCCACACCACCAGATTGCACTCCAAAGCACAAGATTGCACTCCAAAGCACAAGATTGCACTCCAAAGCACAAGATTGCACCTACAGAATTCCCCACTGCACCAGATACTGCATATTGCTGGAGGCTCTGAACCTTTATATTGAACAGTATTACGAATTGATTGATTTTGGACATAATAATAAAATCTGCCTTTTTTCCATCCAGGATACAACATTTAATTCCACCGGATAATACGCCGACATGAATCCATGCATTTGCGTCCTCGAGTCTAGATTACTGTAATGGACTTTAGTTGGGCCTTCCAGGAAAAGGACTCCATCGTCTACAGAAGCCAGACTATCGACCAATCAAACGCGCTCGTGTCACATGACACCTGTTCTCCACTCCTTGCATTGGCTCCCAATTAAAAATGATAAAAATTGGCCTGCTGACCTTCAAAGCCTTAAACAATCAAGTACCTGACAGAGCTCCCGACACCCTATATCCCATCTCGCTCATTTCGGTCAGCCAATCAATCCCTCCGGTCAGTGCCCAGACAAACTCTGTCTCCTGGGCATTCAGCCACGCTGCCCCCCATTGGAGCTCAATTAGAGAAATGGTTCTTTACAGACTCTTAAAAAGCCAACGACCCCACCTCTTTTATCAAGCAGTCAGCTCATCTGATCATCAAGAACGCATTTTTATGTCTGTTTATATATTGTCAAGTGTCTCACAGAAAAAGTCTATAAAAAATTGCAAAATGTATTATTATTCATTCAATAGAACATGTCTTTCCAATTAAAATAAAAAGTGCCTCTTCTATGAATTCCTGGTGACATCTGTGCAATTTTATATAACATGTTAAGGTTTCCTCTATTAACATATCATTCTGGTAGTAATGAACTGGATAGTTGCATCAGGTGACATCTGATAAAGATATAAATTTTGATACAAGTTGTGCCATGGGGTTTGTTTGTGAAAGGTCATCTTATCCTTTGAACCACAGCACAAGGCGAGACCCAGGGTTGCTTACCATCAATGTGTACGGGTTTGGCCTTAAAGTCCACATTTACCAGTTTTGCAATAACTCAGCAGACTCCCTTGACCAGTTTAATAAGGGACTAAAAAATGGAATCATGATAAGAGTCGTCCAGGTGCAGGAACCATTTCTGGGCCTCCCACTAGGCTTATATGGCCCAATGTGGCTGTGATACTAGACAGTGTCTCTCTCATGGACTCCACTGAAGGGATAGGCCTGGGAGCATTGTACCTGCTGCGCCCCCTATTGTTTCGGCCATGAAATACACAGCTTTTATAGTAAATGCTTTAAACCAGCTTGGAAATGTGCTGATCCCATTGGAGCTATCAGGAGTGCCCCCAAGAGGTAAAGTGCTGGAGGGAAGAGTGTGGTCCATCCATAGACACACTTTCAGCCACGCCCCCTTAAATCCAAAATTGTCCCTCTTTGCCCATTTCAAATGTTGGGATACATGCTAATAGCAGATGAAAACCTCCTTTGAGTGGAGAGACCCCTGGTGGGATACCAAAACACTCAATGCATTGTATCAGTTTGTACAGTAAAAAATAAATAAATATTATATATATATATATATATATACACACACACACACACACACACACACACACACACACACACACACACACACACACACAAGACAACAAAAGCAATAATAATAATAAAATTATACATTTTACCTCATGGTTTTGCTTGAGTATGTAAAGATGGAAATTGCTGCCAACCCTGAGGTGTCTCCAGCCAACTTTAGCTCTTTGTTCAAAGAAAATTGGGGGTTGACTGACTTCATAGGAAAAATTACACTATAATATACCCCTTTTATTAAAAAAAAAAAAAAAAAAATCACATTTTTCCATAACAGTGTATGTATTTTTTTAAAAGGAGGAAGAATCTACTTACCTCATTATATAACACCTTCAGGTGCAAAGTATCCTGTGGGGGAAACAAATTACATACAAAGCTTTCAAAATATATTTTGTAAAATAATACAATAATACGCCTTATAAGTAAATTTAATAGAAGACAACTTTTCTCTAAAGGTTTGGTGACCTCTGTATATAGTTACACAACAGAGTACGTTTATTTACTTCTCCCTGCAATGTATAAATTGGCCTATGAAGGAGATAGGGTACAATCCATGTTTTGCTACACATTGTGCCATCGTATTGGCTTCTGAAGGTTTATGTAATACTTTGTAGCACCGCACATGGCAAGGCACCAGGATCTAGGGATCGGAAGTTTAGCAAGAACATTAAACACGTCATCCATGCAGCAAAAAACAAAACAAAGAATTTCTCTCAGATCAGTAAATACATGGTAATGAACAGAGTTATAGATACAGGCCCTCTCTCAACAATTAACACACAATAACATCCAACTCCCAGCAACCAGCGCACACTGCCCAGCTCACCTCCACCAGCGCACACTGCCCAGCTCACCTCCACCAGCGCACACTGTCCAGCTCTCCGCCACCAGCGCACACTGCCCAGCTCTCCGCCACCAGCTCACACTGTCCAGCTCACCTCCACCAGCGCACACTGTCCAGCTCTCCGCCACCAGCGCACACTGTCCAGCTCAGTGCCACCAGCGCACACTGTCCAGCTCACTGCCACCAGCGCACACTGTCCAGCTCACTGCCACCAGCGCACACTGCCCAGCTCACTGCCACCAGCGCACACTGTCCAGCTCACCTCCACCAGCGCACACTGCCCAGCTCACCGCCACCTGCGCACACTGTCCAGCTCACTGCCACCAGCGCACACTGTCCAGCTCACTGCCACCAGCGCACACTGTCCAGCTCACTGCCACCAGCGCACACTGCCCAGCTCACTGCCACCAGCGCACACTGTCCAGCTCACCTCCACCAGCGCACACTGCCCAGCTCACCGCCACCTGCGCACACTGTCCAGCTCACTGCCACCAGCTCACACTGCCCAGCTCACCTCCACCAGCGCACACTGCCCAGCTCACCTCCACCAGCGCACACTGTCCAGCTCACCTCCACCAGCGCACACTGTCCAGCTCTCCACCACCAGCGCACACTGCCCAGCTCACCTCCACCAGCGCACACTGTCCAGCTCACCTCCACCAGCGCACACTGTCCAGCTCTCCACCACCAGCGCACACTGATCAGCTGTAAAAGAAAATTCCAGCTTAAAATTTGTATTTAAGCAGTACATGCATACTAAAGCTGATATAAAAAAAATATATATATGCATGTCTTGCATGCTTGTGCCGCTCACACAAGGGAAGATATTGTGACATAATTATACATGCTCAGTGCTTGCACCATTAGTTCTTAGGGGGTAGGAGGTGGGAAGGTGTATTTCTGACACCGTACAGTTGTATGCCAATAATTTCGAAAATGTGTCCAGTGGGTGGAGCATATCTGTGCATGCTCAACTCAAGCACAAGTTATTCCGTTGCTTGGAGTGGACAACTTGTCATAAGTTGGAGTACATGTGTTTTAAATAAGCTTTAAAAGGTGATATGGTTCGCTTCTAACTCTTGCACAATCTAGATTCTGGTATTGGGGCCATAGATAAGCAGGATGTGACCTATTAAACATATGCAGACACTTTATATACGCCATGATGAGGTATGCCTGCACTGGTTTGGAAAGTGCTCTGGAAACAGGTCTTTAAAACCATCTGAGGTGATGCGTGATAAAGATGACCTTGCAAAAACTCTGCCAGGTTTTGACACTTTGAGCCTCTTTAAAAAGATCTCTCAAATATTGCTAGCACCCAAACCAACATTGAGCTAAAGTGATGTGCATAGCTATGTGCAGGGCCGCCACCAGGAATTTCAGGGACCCTTACTAAACAAATTTTCTGGGCCCCCTACCCAACCCCCACGAAAATATCTCCCACTCGCCCCACCTACCCTCACAAGCATGTTTTCCCGGTCTAATGTAATATGGAGGGTGATTGGGAGCAGTTGGTCAATATGCCAGATATATTTTGCCACTCAATAAGTCAGTATTTTTCCCTCAATATGCCATTCTTTTGCCATTTAATATGCCACTATTTTGCCATTCCATATGCCAGGATTTTGCCATTTAATATGCCAGGATTTAGCCATTTAATATGCCAGGATTATGCCAATTAATATGCCAGGATTATGCCAATTAATATGCCAGGATAATGCCAATTAATATGCCAGGATTATGCCAATTAATATTCCAGGATAATGCCAATATGCCAGGATTATGCCTCTCAATATGCCAGGATTTTGCCCCTCAATATGCTAGGATAATGCCAATTAATATGTCAGGATTATGCCAATTAATATTCCAGGATAATGCCAATATGCCAGGATTATGCCACTCAATATACCCGGATTTTGCCCCTCAGTATGCTCGTTATCTACCACCCTCCTCCCCCCTTCCCCAGTACTTACCTCCTTGCTGCTGTCTCCCGGTGCTCCGCAGGTCCACGGCTGTGAGGGAAGAGTTGTGCGCTCCCCTCCAGCCGCACAACGCTTCCCTCACAGCCGCGGACCGGCTTAAGAGTGGGGGGATTTTTTTTTTTTTTTCGTGGCATGACCCGGGCCCGCCAGAATCGCCTGTCACCCCCTGATGGTGGGCCTGGACCTATGTGTGCTACAAATAAACTTGTAGGTGGGGATCTGGATTAATTTGCCACTAAGAGAGATCTTATAACAAGTACCAATATTTGAGTATATTATATCCCTGTTGGAATTACTTTTTCTTTCTTTTATCCTCCTTCCATAAAAATGTATGGAATGAGAGCGAAAAGATAAAGAATTGCTTACTCTGCCCTCCCCAGTGCTTTCAAAAACTTCCACCCCAAACTACGACTACTGTAGAGAATCTCCTTCACATACATCTAGAAAACCCATTGATAAAATAGGAAAATGTTAGTTTTTATTTCTTATGAAACTTATACAAATAATATATTTGTAGAAAATAATAAATTACATTGTTTGGTGATGTTCCAATGATGAAACCACGTGTTTCAAGGATATTCATGTTTTACTGAAGCAGCTTTCTTGTAGTTGGAGTGCTCCATTTGACAGCTGTACTTGCTGTAGAAATTCCATAGTTGTATTATGTTGTTCCTAGAGGGGTTTGTCAGTGTGTCAATCTACACACAAAATGTGATAACGGGTCCATCTTTTCAGATGTAAATGTACCTCAGAGCGGAAAGCATAAAAATTGACTAAAAGTCATGGCGTTTACTAGAATTCATTAGAAAACATCCTGGTATTCACGGTTTATCTCCTGGCATATTTATAACCACAAAGGACGCCAACGATTTGCTTATCTTGTAGTAAGAATGATGGTCATGTGGGACAAATGCAAACAGTCCTCTGTAAAAATCCTTTGTAAAATAAAGAGATAACTAGTGTGTTGGGTCAATATTATCTTTCACACATAAATCAACAGTGTAACAATCCAAACACCTTATTAAAGTTAAACTTTCAACACATTTGCCCTCTTTGGTAACATACTACAGCAGTTCTGGCTTCCATACTTCAATACTATATTCGTGATTGCAACAGCAAACATTAAGAGGTTCTAGGTTTGTAGAACTTTCTAATTCTTGCGGTTTAAGAAAAAAAAAAACGATGACAGATTCGTAGAAAAACCACTGCACTGGACCCAACGTTCATTGGGTCTGGCCGTAATTCCATGAATTATACAGAATATGCTATGAACTATATGAAACATACAAGTATAACATTAAAATCTAAAAAAAGTGGTTCACTTAGCGCACCTTCCACCTCAATTCTGTTTTGGGTTACTTTTGCTATATAACATTAAAATCTGTAAATAATCAAAAAACAAAGAAAGGCTTATTTGATTTATTGCGTTATATAGAGACGTCAACATGTTCCAAAGGTTACTATATAAATTGACTTAAATAAGCTTAAGGGCAAATGTTTGTGTGGTTTGGCAATTGTATTAAAATATAGAATGCAAAGAGTGGTGGTAAACAGGAAGTTCTAAAATTGGATAGATGTGAGAAGTGGAGTACTTCAGGGATGTCTCCTGGGTCCTCTTCTTTTTTATTTATTTATTAATGATCTCCCCATGGGCATAAGGAGCCATGCCCCAGTGTTTAATGTAGGGTAATATAGACTGAACTTGATGTGTCTCCACTGGATAAATTGGGTAACTAGGCAGAAAAAGGGCAAATGATATTCAATGTAGACAAATATTATGCATTTTCGGTATACTAATAAAAATACAACATATGGTTTAAATATGTTAAATTAAGATTTGGTAGTAATTGTAGACACTAGACTTAGCAGTAGTGTGCAGCGATAAAATTCCTCAATCTAGTTTTGATTCCCCTGTAGCCATCTTCAATAATTCATGATGATGAGAGATAACAGGATTCACATCTGTTTGTAGTAATTCACTATAGCATTCTGGAAGTGAGCAAGTTCGGGGCACTTCCAGAGGCAGTGGTATAGACGTGTCTGTGGGCTTCCACGTTTTTTGCACTTTGAAGCCTCTAAAAGCCATGGGGATAGAAACATAGAATGTATCAGAAGATAAGAACCATTAGGCCCATCCAGTCCGCCAAGATAAAAAAAAAATATATTTTTAGTATTTGATCACCCCCCTACTTTTCTGTCACTGGTGTTTTTTTAATATCTAGAATTGCCTTCGCTCTATCCCATGCATGGATATATTTCCCCACTGTATCAAATTCACCACCTCTGCTGGAAGGCTATTCCATGCAACTGTCACCCTCTCCGCATAGTAGTACTTCTAAACCTGTCTCGCTCTCTAGGACGTGGCCCCTTTCTTCCTTTAAATACATTCTCCTCCTTTGCTGCTTTAGTTCTCTTGATTTATATCCATTTTTCTATCACATCCCCCGTCTCTTCTACGAGAAACGTAGGTGGGCTCACAGATCGTCTCTAAGTGGATAAGCCATGTTTATGCATCTCCTTTCATGTAAATAGTCGTTCCCCCTCGTTATACAACTGCCGTGATGCATAGAATGTTAAGGGAAGTGTGAATCACTGAATAAGGCTCAGACAAACTAGTTTTCAGACCTTTACTCTGCAAATAACTTGCACGTGAATTATGCAGAACCATTTGGAAGAAACCGTTGACTTCATCTTGGCATTTCTCAAACCACCACAAAGGTGGCAACCGGCTCTCCATTTTTGTAAGTGCCCCCATTTGAAATAGTGACCCACCCCTCTCTAGGAAGAACAATGTGTCAATAAAACGTGGAATTATTTTGAGAGTCACGTTAAGTCCTTTTGATCGGATTCTACGGATTTCTCTTCAAGCTGTTTGAAATGTTAAGGCAATTAAGATATGGAATCCACTGACACATTGGTTTGGAGGATCCAGTCATGAGACCACAGCATTCTAACAATTACATGTTACATAGGTGGTTCCGATGCAATTTATAACCCATTGCCATTTTGATCAAGGTATATTTTTCTGCTTTCTTAAGATGTTCTTTGTATGTTTATTGCCCATTTTTATTTAATGCCTTGAGAGTTTGTAAAAACAGGTCCTAGTTTTTTCAGTCTTCTGATATATTCACGTATTAACTCATGTAGTAGGACGCTGAGTGAATATGACACGTCCTGGGGAAAGGTTTCAACGATACCTGCAGATGTGGACGTTATATTGTCTTATTTTCCCTTTGTTAGAAAGGTGACACGAGATTTAAACAGACAATGTCAGCCCCATAGCAATTCATTTCAGTTTAATATGTTGTCTACCTATTATAAGATGCAGGTGTTACAATTTCTGCAAATGTCAGAGCTATATGGGGGGCGGAGGGGGTGGGATGAACAGAAGTATGTGGAAATCTCCATATTTATTATAATTAGCATTTTTGGAACTTACTGGTGTAGACTTACTAAGTTTACTACATAGAAGGTATAGCTTATTAAATTACACATTTATATTTGTGTTTCTATTTTTTCTTTTGCTTCTACTGGAGCAATAAGTCGCTAACTTTGAAAAGGCTAGTTTATTTGTATTGTATTTGTATTTTCCATTGAAAAGTTTTGTTTTTGTTTTTTTTTAAATGACCATCTATCTTAAATAGAATATTTTTGAAGTGTTACTTTAAAAATTCTAAAACACTAAGTATTTTATTACAATTTATTACAATTTCTGGAAAAACAAATCACTGGGGACATAAAGGGTAATTCTTCTGAATTAACCCATGCATGACTAATGTACCAATATAGAAAGTAACAGCCGGGGAGACCCACCTGACTTAAATGCCCATATGCCCTATAACGCTGTAAATGAACACTTTTGTTTGAATAATGTTCATTTAAACTCATTAACATCGTATATGGAGATCTTCTCTAGAAAGAATATACATTAGCTATAATTCCAGAATACAAACGATCGATGCATTACACCATTCCATACAGAATCTTGTATTTGAGAAAGGAGAACACTGTTGTCTCGAATGTACACGAATGTAAAAGAGCTCAGATAAGCAGTGGATGTCCTCTCTCCTCGGTCGCCCCCATTTTGGAAGGTATTCTTTAGTAGTTGGGGACTGCGCTTAGCAAATATGGAAGAGGTGTTAACGTGAAGCCAACATCTGGCTTGAGATCCAAGTCTTCCTCAGAAACGCCCTGAGCTGGATGGAACGTAAACCTTTGTAGAAGACCGGTGAAGAATAGAAAGAGTTCCATTTTGGCCAAGCTTTCTCCAACACAAGCCCTTCTCCCTGCAGAAACAGCATATTCTTGTCACGCACCAGCTGTGACACATTTAATGTCAGACTTTTTATTGGGGCGGTTGGATTACCTTTTACATACCATGATCAGTATTTTATTAGTTTTACAAATCTCTTTAAAAGAAGAAAAACTACCACAACTAGAGGACATAGTCTAAAATTAGAGGGGCAACGATTTAAAAGTAATATCAGGAAGTATTACTTTACTGAGAAGGTAGTGGATGTATGGCATATCCTTCCAGCGGAAGTGGTAGAGGTAAACACAGTTAATGATTTTAAGCATGCGTGGGATGGGCACAAGGCTATCCAAACTATAAGTTCGGGAACTGAGGACTAATAAAAGTATTTAGAACACTGGGCAGACTAGATGGACCGAATGGTTCTTATCTGTCGACACATTCTATTTTTCTATGTTTCGTTATTGACAACGTTGAACGATGAGTCTCTAAACTACTGTATTCGTTTTCTCGACCAAGCACCTTTTGTGGATTGGGGTTAGTCTTTCGTTTGTAACAGTTTCCCCTGTATATACACCATTTATTGTGTAAACACTACAAGGCTTACCTGTAGAGAAGGGAAGAAATGCATCTTTTCGGACAAACTTTCCACCTGAATCAAGGAAGTGATTTGGATTAAACTCATATGGAGTTTCCCACTGCAATTTATCATATAGGACAGAGGTGAGCATTGGAATGACTTCCGTGCCCTGTAAGAAATACGGTCACAATGAGAAAAAAAAAGAAAAAAGGAAAACACCAGCTTTACTCTGTGGTCTAAATCATGTGATGGGGTAAGTTCACTGCCTGAATAAAAAACCTAGGCCAAAACAAGGAGGAGGGGGGGGGGGGGTGTGAATTTTACAACTTTCACAACTTTTTGGTGTTTTTTGGGTCCGTTTACTGCTTATTGAATAGTTTGCTTGTCATATATGAATCAAGAAATGGAACCTGAACATTGTTGTCACTTTAGAGGGAGGATTCCGATAACGTGTTAATCTATCAAGTTTGATATTGTAGCCGTATTATTATATTACAGATCTCAAACTCTATTTCTCTGGTGGAGAGGAGACGAAAGAGAGAGAGCGGGCAAACATGCTCAAAGCCTGACGTGCGTTTTGTATTTCATTTTGTAAAGAGCAGATTAACAGGATTCATTACTTCCTAAAGTCATCTACAAACTGCCTGGACAAGGACACCAGTGTCTCTGACGATGTTCGTTAAAGTCTATAGAACTTAAACTCTACAAAGTCCAACGATGGTCCACCATGTACAATGTTGGCGCCTACCCCTAGAAATTGGCCACAATAGCTTGCAGTTTGGTTTTCCAATGTGGCTACTACAAATGCTAAGCGATACGATGGAGTACTCTTTCTACTATACCAACAATTTAGTTTAAACCTCCTGTTTTACAGGGAACATTCAGTGGCTCACCCGGGGGATACAGAAACCTCGGAAATGAACATCTTTCAAAGTAGTTCTGGAAATGTTTAGTGGGATAATATTAGAAAATCTCTGAATTTCATGTATAACTGCGTCGGTATATGGCATATTTCTCCGATCCTCCACTTTGGGCATTTGCCCAGGTTTAATACACTTCCGTATTTCTTCTCGCACCTTTTCTACAACACAAAAGTAAATTAAATAAAATTATCTTTAAAAAAAAAAACAACATTTGGCAAGCAAAAAAATTGTGCAACTATAATTTCCCATTGATTTAAACTTTTTTTCCTCTGTCCACCCCTTACGAGAACAAAATGCGGATTATGACCATGAAATAATAATCAATATAGTCTAAATGCAAATACATTATGAATGTGAAAATGATGTTCCCAACCAGATTTTTTGGGATACCTTAGCAGAAAAAAAATAAAGTGTTGGCCGGTATGGACTAGTCTACCTGCTATAAAATCCTGAAACCTTATTCGGGCCTTGGTCTTATCTTCTGTTAAGGATAGTAGAAAGAAGAGAACAAAAGCGCATGCACTTCAAGCTCTGGTAGAAATGGATATCCAAAATGTATTTACAGGATCCGACCAAGTAACACAGGAATCATCGTGCAACAGAGAAAAGGACTCGCCTTACGCGTTTCGCGTGACAACACGTTTAATCATAGGGCTATGACGCTTAATCAAAAGCCTATGAAACGCGAAATGCGTAAGGCGAGTCCTTTTCTCTGTTGCACGATGATTCCTGTGTTACTTTGTTGTTTTTTGGTCGGATCCTGTAATTACATTTTGTATATCCTTTTCTACCGGAGTTTGGAGCGCATGCGCTTTTATTCTCTACTTTCTACTTGTTACATTGCTTCCTCTACAGCAAATACGAAGCACCCGTCATCCGGTGCACACGGGAGTATTTTTTACAGCCATTGGTGGAGCCGGCTTATCCCCATCGAGATTTCTCCCTTATTTTCGTATGTTAAGGAAAGCCTTATGCTTATCCATGAATTCTTCAACACTTTTACCGTATTAACCTCTACCAAGTATGCGGAACACTATCCCAAGCATCCACCCCCCATCTCAGCAAAGTAATACCTTCTGATGTTACTTTAAAACCTCTAATTAAAGACTTCTTGTCCTATTAGTCTGTCCTATTAGTTGTACTCCGTTTAAACATACTGTACCTTATTACCGTCTTGCATATCTTTATGTATTTGAATGTTTCCACCATGTCCCCTCTTTCTCTCTAGTTTTACTGTACCAGATATGATTCTGTAGCTGTCCATATTCATTTCTGATCCTGCACACCATTGACCATTCTTGTACCCTTTCTCTGGACAGTCTCTAAAACATCCATGTCCTTCTACAGATGTGCATTTCCCTCCTTCTATGCTTAATCCCTTTCTGTAAGCATCTTGCTCTGTTACATCGGATGACTACCTTTAGGCCATCCAAAATACTCACCCCTGCATCCCTTTCCGCACTTGTTGTGGTAACATATAAAAAAATGCAACTATGAGGAGTTCTTGTCAGCATTAAGAGGATATGACCAAGGCTTGAAGTAGCAGGCACAATGCTCTAATGATGGCCCAAAAATAATGGACTTGGGTGGACTGCTTGAAAAACTGTAGTAAAATATGTAAAAAACCCTAAAAACAAGAAACTGGTGGTGGTGGCCGATCTGGTCATTTTGATGCTGAATGTGGTATGCTGTGTAAGTCGTAGTAACCAGTGGAAGAACAGAAGTGTTACTATGTGGCTGTGAATGCCAAAGAGCACTACAAAGTGGGTAAAATATGGCACATATTTTACAACAAACTGCTGCTACTCAATACTACAGAGAAGCTGTAAGATCAGATCCCAAACACGTACATGCAGGAGTAAAAAGACCCCAAGATAATTAATTTTTAATACAACAAAATGGTTACTTTGAATTTCCGGGTACTTGATCATAAGTAGAAGTCCCCAGCGTAAGGTAGTAGATGTGGTTTCTGTCCCAGCAGCAAAAAGGTCCAGAACCGAATAGATCAAGTTTTCATTGTGGAAGTAGGTGTCCTGATTCGTAGATTCCTTCAGATAGAAAGGAATTCGGAGTAAATCAAAGAAGATTGCTATAAAGTCAAGCTGTAGGACAAGGCTGAGATTACATGCAGAAAGAACCCACAGATACTATAGGCATTACCGCTACCTGCATACAAGATGAAGGAACATCTGACCCAAATTTCCAAACAACATGTCCGCCTCCAGGTCAACCCATGCACAGCAACGAGGGCTCCAGAAACACACCTACATTTTATATTAAACAGAAATGATGCGGTTTCCTACAGTTTTTTTTTTTAAATATATCCCTTTAATACTTTAAATTTGGGGTATGACCCCCCCCACCTAGATCTTTGTTATACCCTTGATCTTGCTTCTAATTATTCCGTATTTATCACTTTATTTGTATTTTTTTTAAAAACTGTTAAAAAAAACACTTCCCTTTACCTGTTCTTGTTTCATGAGAAAAGCATCAATAAAGCCAGAGATGTTACTGGCATTATATTCCACTCGGTGTTGTGAGACATATTTCAGCAGCAGATGATTTAGCAGGTCGACATTGCGAATCACTTGTCTGTGGGCACCGAGAAGGGTCCCAAGAACTGGATAAAAATTATACAGCTGTTGGAGGAAAAAAACATTGTTTAAGAAATGTAAAGCTTATTGTAACATTTACAGAACACACAGACTGCCATTATGCCTATGGTTAACTATTTTATCATTATTTTTGTGGTTCTGATCGGAGACTATCCTTTGGGGATAGCTTAGATCTGAATCTAGCCGTTCACTGGCCCCCCCCAAAAAAGGAACATCTTTTTACGGTGAGAAATCCACACCGCAGACCAAGAACAGACAGTGCTAAAACAGCCTGTCCTATAGGACTGGACCCTCTACTTGGGAGGGGCATCACCATTTTTTGTTTACCATCACCATTGCAGAGGAGACCCTCTCCATTAGCCAATTAGACTGGTGCCACCCGTGTGGGCAGTCCAACCCCGAAATGCATGGCATAGTTACCCCTCTTTTATTATTTATTTCGTAACAGAAATCCAGTTGACACAACTGCATAATGTATAGTTGGCTTAACCATGAATTTATCCCAAGAGGCTATTTAGGGACAAGAGAACAAAACAGTTGGACACGCCAGAGACTTTTTTTAAACATGTAAATAAATACATATACCATTTGTGGAGACAATTTGCGGGTAGAACATTTAACAAATTTCCCATATACAAAGTAACTTGTGATTAAGGATAGTGTAGACGTGAAATGCGTCGGAAAAAGCAGAGGAGTCTGTGGAGTGCCAGAGCTATATATTTTCTCTCATATTTATAGCTAGAATGCGGTCACAAAAAGCTTGAAGACAGCATACATCGGAATACACACACACACCATAAATAATAGGGTTTAAGTGAAAGATAAAACCTCAACCTGGAAAAGCAGCAGGGAGCCAACAGACAAAACAAAATGACCTCAATAGTTACCAGTAAAGGAGGAGTGCCAATCAGTTTAGCATTTTGGCTCAGCACCTTGATCAGCGTTAGAAAAGTTGGGTCCTCGTATTCGAACCTTTTCCCAAAAATAATGGAGCAGATGACGTTGGACACGGCGCTGTTCAGTATGATCTTTACATTAAATGGTTTACCTGCAAAATAGTAGCATTGGAGATGGCTTGTCACTCACCGGGCATGATATACCATGATTGGCATCCTTTAACACGTCTGCTCTGTTTTTAAAATGATTCTGCATGTGCCTTTCATTCACAGGGACCCCCTTCCTTCAGGGAAATCTGAGGGGCTCCCATAGACCTGCGTGGGGATGACCAATGAGAATGTGTGCCAAGTCAGTATCAAGCGCTTTGGACGTCCCTCTGGTTGTGTGTAGAAAGGAATGGGGACACAATTGTGGCTAGAGAAGGGCCTCGTCAAAACTGTGCTTGGCGGAGGTTCCCCAACACAAATACATAGGCTGTGCCAACGCACCGAGCACCAGCACAACCTAAATCTACACATTCAGTGTAGATAATGCAGACTCTCGTGAATCTGCTGTATACATTGGTGCACACGCTGATTGGGCCAGTACTTGGAGCACTTATACATGCCCCCCCCCCCCAATGAGCATACCTCATGATATCATTGTGACCTCACAAATGTGAAAAGCCTAAGCCTTCCACCTTTTGGAAAGAAGCATTTCTCCAGTACTTTCAATGGGAAAACTCTGGTTATGTGTATATATATATATATATATATATATATATATATATATATATATATATATATATATATATATATAATCTATTACCTGCATGGCACAGCAAAACATATGAAAACTTTGTATTTGTATTTTTGGTCATAATGCCAAATGTATTAATAGAATACTACAATAAATATTTCTCCCTATTTTCTACTTTGCCATGCAGTGAGTACGTATTATTTGTATACTAGTTTCTTGGGATACCGAGAAGCTCACCGGACTATAATTTTAGTGATTATATGGATCGCGGACTCTGTCACCTAAACATTTCTTATACTGTGAATGTAGAGAGGAAAATATGACGAAAAATCTATACATTCTGTTAGCAAAACTGCATGCAAATGTATCGAATAAGAGGAAATAGGTGTATGGTGTTTTCCTTTCACAGGCATAGCACATCTCGATGAAGCTTACCATTCCGAGATTGGAAGTACTGTAGAAGAGGACATAGCTCGTCCTGAATTCTACATTCCACAGTTTTCTTCCCCATTCCAAAGTCCCGCAATGTAGACAGAGTAAATCTTCTCATCACTTTCCAGGACTCTCCATGGCTGAACACAATGCCTGGGAAAGACAAAGGTACAGATTGGGACCAACAGCAAGATTGAGGGAGACAGTCTACGCATTACCTGCTAGAGGGACACTCTACTGACCAATTCCTTTTCTTCTATGTATTAGTAAGTAGATTATCTTGGCGCAGGACAGACAATGCTGTTTGACACTTAAAGGACAACGGTCAGCAAAAAATGATGTTCTTTTTAATTGAAAGGTTCACATATGGGTGGGGACCGGCCTCTGTAGCCAGACACTTAGAATTAAGTTAATCTCTTTGCTTACCATTTCCTTTAGTCATCCTTGTAAATATCGGCATCTCTGCTCTTTCCCCAAAGTCATCGGCTTGGGAAACGAGCGCTTCCTTCACAGCACTGTACCCAGCTAATACCACCATCTTCTTGGGCCCAAAGTGGACCGTAAAGACCTCTCCATACTTCTCCGAGAGCTGTAACAAATGGTTAAATTGGGCTTGGACAAGTAGTTTAAAAACAAGTTACACATGCTTTGTTCAGGTATTTACTAAAGGGGAGTTAACCGATCGTCGGTCGGATGTAAGAATTGAGCCCATCAGCTAATCCTTTTGGAGTTTCATTTCATGTTTGTGTTGACCTATTTCATTCCACCCAGATGCAGAGCCCCTATGCCAGCCAGTGTTAAAAGCAAAACACAACAGTACCTTTCTTTGTTTAACTCCACAATTACTAAACTTGCAAAATGATCACTCTAGAGGTGTCTAAAAGCCAACTGGAAGTAAAGATGAATTAGCATTTTGTAATAATTCTAGCTGGTTTTGTCACTAATGCAGGTAGATAATATACTGAGCATATAATGCATTATATACAGCTGTGTTTAATTGTACATAAAACCTTCATTAGTGCACGTCTTATCCATGACACTTTACATGGCTTGCACCACTACACATGTCCTTGCGTTGCTTATGCGATGGGTCTACATTTAAATATACATTAAGCAACACTGTATGGTATTTGGTCAAATAACAATTTGTTCCCGATGCTATTTAAATATTGTTTGGATCCGGATGACTATTATCGAGTTATTCACTCCTATATAATAAAAAAATAAAATTCAATAAACATGTGTAGTTGCATAAAAACAAAAACATATACTAATATGGTTATTTGATTAATAAAAAAAATATATGTGTATAAAATATATGGTGATATATAGTAAATATGGCGATATATAAGCAGTTGTCTCTTTTAAACAATGGCTAATGAGATAAGGCTTGATTAAAGATGAGCCAGTTTCGAAGGTCAAAGTTGACATTTCAAAAGCAGGGAAGGGCTGGCTCCATGTGTCCTATATATATATATGCATCTCTATCTTTCTGTACATTTAAAAAATATATATACACATCACACCAATTATATTGGCCATATTATAGGTCTTTCAACTTGATTTTTAGCCTTTAGATTGAGGCTGCTGTTGCTCAGAATTTGGTCCTCCAAAGGACTGATTTAGTTTTTAGTTGTTTTTTTGTGTATTTCTGGAACCGACTTGCACAATATTAATTGAGCAGTAATAGGGATACCGTACCTCCATCAGAGACTTGTAAGGCTTTTTCAGATCTATAAGATGCAGATTTCCGATAAGAGGAAGTGGCAAAGGGCCAGGAGGCATCTTCTCTGAGGGCTTTTTGGATCCATTAAACCAGTAGAACAAAAAGACAAGACACGTTGTAAGATACAGGAGCCATTCTGCACTCATGAACTGGATCATAATGGGCATCGTGAAAGAGTGCATTCAACAGAGGAGACGCTCTGAGATTTCTACTACCATGCAATTTATTATATACACTTGGGTTTAATTGTTCTCAACCCTATTAACTTTCGTTAACACATGATTTAGTCATAATACTTTGCTTGGATTGTACCCCTGTCCTAGCTTCTGTTATGCAATTGTTATATGTATTGATAAGTGCCTTTGTCCTGTACTTGGTCACATAACATTTTGTACCCAAGGCTATTTAAATATTGTCCAGGTGTTTCTGGAGTGAAACTTATATGCGCTATTGAGATTATGGATTACAGAGGCTCTTTTTCGTTATTTATTTTCTATCAGAGTGTTGGGTTTCCAAAGACGAAAGGTTTTGGCTGTGATGGACATAAAGTATGTTTTAATAATGTCTTGATATACAGGTGATACTCGAAAAATTAGAATATCGTGCAAAAGTTCATTTATTTGAGTAATGCGACGTAAAAGGGGAAACTAATATATGAGATAGACGCATTACATGCAAAGCAAGATAGTTCAAGCCGTGATTTGTCATTTTTGCGATGATTATGGCTTACAGCTCATGAAAAAACCCAAATCCACCATCTCAGTAAATTAGAATATTGTGAAAAGGTGCAATATTCTAGTCTCACAGTGTCCCACTCCAATCAGCTAAGTAAGCCATAACTCCTGCAAAGGGTTTCTGAGCCTTTAAATGGTCTCTCAGTCTGGTTCAGTAGGAATCTATTTGGTACAGTCCTAACCTCAACATCTGAGGAAATGGATTTGGGAGTAATAATTTCAGAGGATTTGAAGGTAGGTAGGCAATGCAAAAGAGCAGCAGGAAATGCTAGCAGAATGCTTGGGTATATAGGGAGAGGTATTAGCAGTAGGAAGAGGGAAGTGCCATTGTACAGAGCACTGGTGAGACCTCACTTGGAGTATTGTACGCAGTACTGGAGACCGTATCTCCAGAAGGATATTGATTCTTTGGAGAGAGTTCAGAGAAGGGCTACTAAACTGGTTCATGGGTTGAAGGATAAAACTTACCAGGAAAGGTTAAAGCATCTTAACATGTATGGCTTGGAGGAAAGACGTAACAGGGGGATATGATAGAAACATTTAAATACATAAAGGGAATCAACACAGTAAAGGAAGAGAGTATATTTAAAAGAAGAAAAACTACCACAACTAGAGGACATAGTCTTAAATTAGAGGGGCAACGATTTAAAAGTAATATCAGGAAGTATTACTTTACTGAGAGGGTAGTGGATGTATGGAATAGCCTTCCAGCAGAAGTGGTAGAGGTAAACACAGTCAAGGATTTTAAGCATGCGTGGGATAGACACAACGATATCCTAGCTATAAGACCGGGAACGGGGGACTAATAAAAGTACTCAAAAAAAAAAAATTGCCAGACAAGTTGGACCGAATGGTTCTTATCTGCCGACACATTCTATGTTTCTATGTTTCTATAATCACAATCATGGGGAAGACTGCTAACCAGACAGTTGTGCAGAAAACCATCATTGACACCCTCCATTAGGAGGGAAAGACTCAAAAGGTAATTGTGAAGGAAGATGTTCCCAAAGTGCTGTATCAAAGCACATTAATAGAAAGTTATGTGGAAGGGAAAAGTGTGGAAGAAAAAGGTGCAGAAGCAGCAGGGATGACCGCAGCCTGGAGAGGATTGTCAGGAAAAGGCCATTCAAATGTGTTGGGGACTTTCACAAGGAGTGGACTGAGGCTGGAGTCAGTGCATCAAGAGCCACCACACACAGACGGATCCTGGACATGGGCTTCAGATGTCGTATTCCTCTCGTCAAGCCGCTCCTGAACAACAAACAACGTCAGAAGCGTCTTACCTGGGCTAAAGGAAAACAGACCTGGTCTGTTGCTCAGTGGTCCAAAGTCTTCTTTTCTGATGAGAGCAACTTTTGCATCTCATTTGGAAATAGGGTTGCCACCTTTTCCTAAAAAAAAATACCAGCCATAGACGTGGGCATAGCCACAAAAGGGTCGAGCAACAAAGGGTGGAGCCACTGAGGGGCGGATCCACTCAATGTCCCTATCAGATTAAGCTTCAGGCTCATTGGTACAGGTACCGAGTGCCTGGAGCTTAATTCTCATTATCCACATACTTCTCACTAGCATGACGTACATTATATATATATATATATATATATATATATATATATATATATATATATAGACATATATATAGACATACCCACATACAGAGACAGTAACATAAACATACCCACATACAGAGACAGTCACATAAACAGATGAACAGGCAGAGACAGTCACATAGACATACCCACATACAGAGACAGTCATATAGACATACCCACATACAGAGACAGTCATATAGACATACCCATATACAGAGACAGTCACATAGACATCCCCACACGCAGAGACAGTCACATAGACATACCCACACGCAGAGACGGTCACATAGACATACCCACACGCAGAGACGGTCACATAGAAATACCCACATACAGAGACAGTCATATACACATACCCACATACAGAGACAGTCACATACACATACCCACATACAGAGACAGTCACATAGACATACCCACATACAGAGACAGTCACATAGACATACCCACATACAGAAACAGTTACATAGACATACCCACATACAGAGACAGTCACATAAACATACCCACATACAGAGACAGTCACATAAACATATGAACAGGCAGAGACAGTCACATAGACATACCCACATACAGAGTCAGTCATATAGACATACCCACATACAGAGACAGTAACATAAACATACCCACATACAGAGACAGTCACATAAACATACCCACATACAGAGACAGTCACATAAACATATGAACAGGCAGAGACAGTCACATAGACATACCCACATACAGAGTCAGTCATATAGACATACCCACATACAGAGACAGTAACATAAACATACCCACATACAGAGACAGCCACATAAACATATGAACAGGCAGAGACAGTCACATAGACATATGAACAGGCAGAGACATTAACATAGACATATTCATTTTATTTGGGGGGGGGGAAAGACTGCATAACTCAATGTGTACCCCTGCCTTACCTTATTACATGAGAGGGGGACGTTTCTACCACAGACTGGTCTGCCCTGCACAGCACAGCCCGTCTCATTTTCTTCCTGAGAGCCGGGTCATGTGACACCCAGCTCTGACATACAGCGCTATGCGTAAGGGGGCGGAGCCAGCAGTCTGTGCAGGAAGCACAGACTTTCACCCTCGCGCTGCGCTCACATCTGCAGAGCCTGCGTCTTCACTCCCCCAGGTACACACGACATAGATCCACACAGCGAGCTTCAGGCACAGCAACATTTGTTTCAATGCATAGTCTGCCTTCTCTCCGCTCCCCTGCAAATAATAATGGCCTTCGAAGCGCTGGTATTTTGGTTTTTCTGGCACCGGCACCAAGAGGTGGAATACCGGCCGTGCCGGTAAAATACCGGCTAAGTGGCAACCCTATTTGGAAACCAAGGACCCAGAGTCTGGAGGAAGAATGGAGAGGCACACACTGCAAGATGCCTGAAGTCCAGTGTGATTTGGGGAGCCATGTCATCTGCTGGTGTTGGTCCACTGTGCTTCATTAAGTCCAGGGTCAACGCAGCCGTCTACCAGGAGATTTTGGAGCACTTCATGCTTCCTTCCGCAGACAAGCTTTATGGGGATGCTGACTTCATTTTCCAGCAGGACTTGGCACCTGCCCACACTGCCAAAAGCACCAAAGCCTGGTTCAATGAACGTGGGATTACTGTGCTTGATTGGCCAGCAAACTCGCCTGACCTGAGCCCCATAGAGTATCTATGGTGCATTGCCAAGAGAAAGATCAGAGACATGAGACCGAAAATGCAGAAGAGCTGAAGGCCGCTATTGAAGCATCCTGGTCCTCCATAACACCTCAGCAGTGCCACAGGCTGATGGCTGAGTCTAGTGTGTGTTTGAAGGACCCAGAATGTGTATAGGAGATCTAGTGAGTGTGTGTTTATAACGGTTTCAGAGTGTATATAGGGATCTAGTGTGTGTATGTGTGTAGATGATCCAGAGTGTGGTAAGGGATCTAGTGTGTGTCTGGAATGTAATGTGTTTAGGGGTGCAGTATGTGTGTGAGGGGTGCTGTGTGTGTATATATATATATATATATATATATATATATATATATATATATATATATATATAGAAGTATTGTGTATGTTTGTTGTGCAGTGTGTTGGGGGGTTCTGTGTGTATGTGAGGGGTGCAGTATGTGTGTGTGAGGGGTATTCCTTAGTAATACCAGTCAGATGGCCATTAAATATGCCACATACAGGAGCCCCACAAATTATGTCACACGCAGGAGCCCCATAACTATGCCACATACAGGAGCCCATAACTATGCCACATACAGGAGCCCATAACTATGCCACATACAGGAGACCATAACTATACCACATACAGGAGCCCCATAAATTATGCCACATCAGAGCCCCATTATTTATGCCTCAACTTGGAGCCCAATTAATTATGCCACACACACAGGCGCCCCATAATTATGCCACACATGGAGCCCAATAAATATGCCACACATGGGGCAGCCATTAATTATGCAACACACAGGAGCCCCATAAGATGACAATTTTACAATGTCGAAAACAATACATATCTATAAACACAGACATCTCTCTATAACTAGTTGCATTTATACTTATTTGAATTATTTAATATTGTATTTAATAAAAATGTTATTGAAAAATTGCATTACTATATTTTTTTCCCTTCTTCTGCACCCACATGCCATCCACCTATATTGCACCCACAGCACTTGGCTTGCACTCATATTGCACCTACACGATTTGGCATGCCACAGTGTCACTTTGCCCCACAGAACTAGCCAGTGTCACTTTCCACATAGTACATGTTATTTTGCCCCACAGAGCATGCCACAGCATCACTTTGCCAATTAAAATATGCCAGTATTTAACCCCTTGATATGCCATGATTTAGCCATTCAATATGCCAGGATTTTGCCCCCCAATATGCCATTTAATATGCCGGGATATTGCCCCTCAATATGCCAGGAGTTTGCCCCCCAATATGCCATTTAATATGCCATTATTTTGCTCTCAATATTCCAGGATTTTGCCCCCAATATGTCATTTAATATTCCAGGATTTTGCTCTCAATATGCCAGGATTTTGTCCCCAATATGCCATTTAATATTCCAGGATTTTGCCCCCAATATACCATTTAATATTCCAGGATATTGCCCCCAATATGTCATTTAATATTCCAGGATTTTGCTCTCAATATGCCAGGATTTTGCCCCCAATATGGCATGTAATATGTCAGGATATTGCCCCCAATATGCCATGTAATATGCCAGGATATTGCCCCCAATATGCCATGTAATATGCCAGGATATTGCCCCCAATATGCCATGTAATATGCCAGGATATTGCCCCTTGGTATGCTCGTTATGCCACCCTCCTCCCCCCTTCCCCAGACCCCAGTACTTACCTCTTTGCTGCTCCGTCTCCCGGTGCTCTAAAGGTCCGTGGCTGTGAGGGAAGCGTTGTGAGCTCCCCTCCAGCCGCGCGGAACAATAAAGTTTGTTTAAAAAAAAAGTTCCAACAAACACCGGGGGACAGAGCAGGAACGAGGTAAGTTTTAGATTATTTATTTTTTTTTGAATGCAGGGGACGCCACAGCTGGGACCTCCCCTGCCGGCCTCGGCCCATGGCCACCGCGGCCCACTGGGCATTTGCCCGGTGTGCCCGATGGCCAGTCCGGGCCTACATGTCGCATTGAGGCAGTAATTGCTGCAAAAGGGGCCCAAACCAAGTACTGAGTCCATATGCATGCTTATACTTTTCAGTGGTCCGATATTGTTCTCTTGTTTTCATGTACACTAATTGTTTTATTGATTGCATGTAATATTCTAATTTACTGAGATTGTGGATTTGGGGTTTTCATGAGCTGTAAGCCATAATCATCGCACTTATGACAAATCACAGCTTGAACTATTTTGATTTGCATGTAATGCGTCTATCTCATATATTAGTTTCCCCTTTTACGTCGCATTACTAAAATAAATAAACTTTTGCACGATATTCTAATTTTTCGAGTATCACCTGTATATACGACTTTCGAGCCCTGATGGGATTTATCTGTAATGAAAAGTACAGGGCCAGTTACCCAATTAGGCAAGTTGTACACATTCCGACAGCATCTTTCTATATGTGGCATCTTTTAAAGTAAATGTGGATCTTCCAACCAAAGCCCCACTTTTTAAAAACATTTTTTGCCAATTTCACACCAGTTGTTGGCCGCGTCCCACTGACCGATATCCTGACCGTAGAGCTCTTTTTCCTTTAAATAAGTTCTGGGGTATTTGGGAGATGGCAACATAAATTTTGGTGCCAAAAATGTGTTTAGGGATTTAAAATGAAGCCTCCTGTGTGCAGCCAAAAATCAGGTCATCCACACTCCTTTAAGGGAAATCATTTTTCGAAGAGTTGGAAACAGACCTGCCCTGTGTAGACAAGTTAGTTTTCCATTGAGCACAATTACACCTCAAAGTTTATTGTAGGAATGATGTAATCACTTATCTTGAAAGAAATAGAACTCACACTGAGCATAACACTGAATCTTGATTTTGAATGATATCTCAGTGAAAGACTTTTTGAGAAGTATTTTTTTTTTTTTTACATTTAATTAATAGGAGTCCTATACCACTGTGCAAGAAATTTGTAGGACATTTCTTGGATCTTATTAAAAAAAAAAATTCCCATTGGGAACCTGTTAATGTTATACCTAGTGTGTTTTCCCATCTGCCCACGTATGGTGGGAGGGGACTCCCCCTGCCATCTTGTAACATCTTGTACAGAAGAGAGATTGTGTGTCTGGGCAAGCTCTCACTGGCGCAATAGGTTTCAAATTGTGTTGTGTCTCTTTGTAAACGATGTTTACCGGTTATGGACTGCACAAAATTCACCAGTTGTATGTACTGGTAGTGGTCCATGGTCGTGAGTGGTCTATCTGGTATCAGATCTCTAAGAGGCCGGGTCTTCCCCTCATGAATGAAGTCGGCCAGACGATGGGGGCCGTCCGCTAGGGGACATAAAAAAGATCTGTTGGACATGCCAGGTGGGAACTCTGGGTTGTTTCGCAAGGTCGTCAATGGGGACGGGTAGGTTGTAAGATTAAGGGCGCGATGATTCGTATGTAGGACTGTGAGCGATGCTAAAATAAAAGGGTTGGCTCTGACTAGTGGTCTGGCTTTAGATGGATGAGTCCATGGCAACACCGCCAGTGGGGTGCGAGTGGCCTGTTGTTCTATCTGTATCCACAGTTTTTGCGGGGGGTTGTGGGACCACTCCATTATTCTGTGTAGATGGCAGGATTTATAATATGTACGGATACATGGGAGACCCAGTCCCCCTTTTAGTTTGTGCTGTGTCAGGAGGTCAAATTTGATTCGAGGTGATTTCTGAACCCAGACGTATTGTATACACATCGTTTTTAGAGATTTAAAAAAGGCTGTTGGAAGCATGATTGGGATAGTCTGAAATAAATAAAGTAGTCGTGGGAGAATAGTCATTTTGATCGAGTTAATCCTACCTGTCCAGGATATATGCTGGGGTGACCAGTTTTTAAAATCTTTCTGTATTGTGGCTAGTGAGGGCAGGAAATTTTGTGTGTAGAGTTGTGATAAATCATTAGGGACCCAGATTCCTAAATATTTGAATTTGTTGGCACACCACTTAAAAGGGAACGACTGGGCTATGTTGGTGGCTAATTGGTGGGGTAGGTTAATGTTTAGGATCTCGGACTTTGCAAAATTTATTTTGAAATTAGAAATGGCACCATATTTCTGTAGTTCCGACAGTAGAACCGGAATAGAAACCTGTGGGTTGGAAAGCGGGAACAGAAGATCATCTGCGTATCCCAATACTTTATGATGGGTACCCGCTATCTCCACTCCTTTAATATCGGGGTGTTGGCGTATTGCTTCTAAAAATGGTTCCACCGAAAGAACAAATAATATGGGGGACAGGGGGCATCCTTGTCTGGTCCCATTATGTATTGGAAATGAATCCGACAGAGCTCCATTGACTCTAATTTTAGCCGAGGGCCGGGAGTATAGGGACGACACCCATTGCAACATATTGGGTCCAAAACCCATGTACCGTAAAACTTCCAGCATATAGGTCCAATCCAGCCTGTCAAATGCTTTTTCAGCATCCGTGGACAGGAGGGCCATTTCCGTGCCAGAAGACTTGGCGTAATGTATCAGGTTGAGTGCTCGAATGGTGCAGTCCCTAGCCTCCCGGCCCGGGACAAAACCCGTTTGATCCGGGTGGATCAGGGTGGGTAACAATCTATTAATCCTTGTGGCTAGAATTTTAGAAAACAATTTGATATCTGCGTTAAGCAGCGAGATGGGTCAGAAATTGGTGCACATCTCGTGGTCTTTACCCTCTTTGGGAATCAGTGATATGGTGGCAGATAACGTGTGGGGGTCTAGTTGTGTTCCTGTCAGGATATCGTTAAAGGTCTGTGTGAAATGGGGGCTCAGGATGTCTATGAACTCCTTATAATAAGAGATGGGCAGGCCATCTGGGCCTGGACATTTACCTGCTTTCATGGACTTAAGGGCCCATGACACCTCAAGTGGTGAGATCGGTCTATCTAGTGTGTCCGCGTCATCTTTGGCTATTTTACGGCTGAGGTGGGTGTGTAGGTATTGCTTGATCTCTGCCCGTTTCTTAATTATTGCGTCTGGGGTTTGTGATGGGAGCAGATTATATAAGTGTGTGTAGTAGGACACAAATTCTTTTGAGATTTCGACAGGTAGATGGCGTGTCGTGCCTTTTGAGTCCCTGATCTTAGATATATAGAATTGTTTACGTCGTGTTTTTAGGGCTCTCGCTAGGTATTTGCCCAGCTTATCACCGTGCTCAAAATATATTGCTTTGAGTCTCGCGAATGATCTGTGGGCTTTGAGGTTCAGGATTGAGTGCAGCTCTTGCCTTAATTGAGTTAATTTAAGAAATTCCTCACTGTCAAGTGAACTTTTATGGGAGCATTCTAAGGTGGCGATCTGGGTGTGGAGTTGCGCTAGGGTGTTCGTTTGTTGCTTATTCAAAAACGTACAGTGCTGAATAAAGTGACCTCTGACCGAGCATTTGTGCGCCTCCCAAACCGTGCTTAGTGGGACCTCTGGTGTGAGGTTGTTAGCAAAATAATCAGTCAGCAGATTCGTAGTGGTGTTTTTCAGTTCCTGATCTAATAGTATAGATTCGTTTAGCCTCCATGATCGGTGTGTTGGCTTGGAGAGTTCAGCCGCTAATGAGATTAAGAGAGGGGCGTGGTCGGACCATGTTATGGATCCATAAGCCGCTTGGCGCAACGCAGACAAATGAAAAGAAGAAATAAAGATATAGTCGATGCGCGAGTAGGAATTGTGGGGGGGCGGAGAAGAAACTGTAATCCCGCACTGTGGGGTGTAGGGCCCTCCATGCATCCACTAACTGTAATTCGTGCAGCATTTTTGTGATTTTTTTGGAGGTGTGGATGTGTGTTCGAGAGTGGCCAGAAGAGGTATCTATATTCGGGGATAGTGCTAAGTTGAAATCCCCTCCTAACACCAGAAGGCCCTCCTGAAATGGCCGTAAGGCCGTTAGACAGGTCGCTAGACCCTTGTGTTGATGTGTGTTTGGGAGGTATACGTTGGCAAAAGTGTACATTTTTTTGTCCCGAAACCGTGCCCTTTACGAACACGAATCTCCCATCCCGGTCAGCCAAATAAGCTTTTTCCACAAATGGCAGGTTCCTGGAGATCAAGATCGCTGTACCCTTGACCTTGGCCTCCTGGGCATTGCTATAATACCCTAGGGGGAAATTTGCATTCGTGAGTTTGGGGTGTGAGGTTGCTTTAAAGTGGGTTTCCTGGAGGAATGCTACAGAGGCCCCGTGGAACCGAAGGTCTCGAAATAAATGCGATCTCTTTTCTGGGACATTCAAGCCCTTGATAGGGATAAAACTTTTAGGTCCGCTGGGCGGTATGGGGTTGTTTTTGTGTTATTAGACATTAGGTTTACTATGACAGAATAAGGGAACTGGAGGGGAAAACACGAAAAACAAAGGGTCTAGAATTAACTAGGGGGGGAGTAACCAGTGACGTCTATTGGAGGATAAATGGGCTCCGACCTACTCTATTCGGAAACCACCAATATCCCACAATACTTCCAGGACGTCTATGGATACGGGGGTAGGATGTCAGCCGCCTAAACAGCGACGCCGTCTAATCTGTGTCGTCCCTGTCACTATGGACCGTGAAAGTGATCAACACAGAAAAAATGTGATCTTCGCATTACACAGCTCAGCCCTCCCAAGCCGAAAATCAACCACATACACATAACATCTAAGCATTAACAACCATGGTGATGCTTATTACTGTAGTAAATCACCTGGCAACCTTCATCTGCCTAGAAAATACATTGTAAACTTTAAACATAGTAGTAAAATAAAAACTGAACAAAAAGCCGGTAGTTCGCTGTAATTGGTATACTTCCACTATTATGTTATGATATTGTCCCACCAATAGTGCAGTTCACCTATGAAGGTGTGGATAACTCCTCATCCCTCATTCATCGAAATAGTACATACAGTTGAGAGCGGGTCCTCAAATATGTGTATGGTGTCGATATGGCTCCGTTAGAGTGTTATAACTACAATCCCGGGGATGGGGGGTTTAAATTGGAGCTTGCCGTGTGGTCCATGACAGTGGCAAGGTGGGGGGGGAAGTCCGTCACCCCGATGGCCAATGATTATTATCAAGTTATTGGAGTGAGGCTTAAATGCTTAGCCTAATACCACCCTCTATAACATCTCTCTACATCCCCTATATATCGCCGTGCCCTTGGAGCCACATCGACAGCCTCACCAAATATTCTCGACAGCCAAACCAGTATTGGACTCGAGTTGTGTCTGTCTCAGTTATCAGGAATCCTGAGTTTACTAAAAAATAGTCACTTTAGGCATAACGTGGGCACCTTCATTGCCCGCACAGGTAAGGAGTGACTTAGGTTTAGCCACATTCCTGTGCCTGTGATGGGTGTGGGGCAGACAAGGGTCCCAAGCAGAAAAAAGTTTCTCTCTGTGTTGTCTGCCTAGTCTCTTCTTTGGTTAGTCGTGCCGGTTTGCCCAATCGGGGGGAATCCTCCAAAGACAAAATTTTGGTGACCACTCAGTGGGTGGTGGGGGGACATGGTAAAGTTGGTGGAAACAGCGTGTGAACCGTAGCCAGGTGTTCAAAACAGAGAACTCTGGAGTATGTGGGCTATTCCTCTCGTGCCATGGGTGCTGGGGGCGGGGGTTCCATCCGACCACGTTGCAGTCCATGGGGGTCCCGTTGACGGGCTGATTGTCTCGGACGTTGTCTCTGCGGGAGCGCTTGCCTCCGGTTTGTCGGTCTTAGTTGCGGGAGGCTCCAATCTTGTATGTTTATCCCGGTCAGGCCCAGCTCTTCCAGGAACAAGGGGAGCTCATGGTAGTAGCGCAAGGTTTTGGTGGTAGCGCCCTCGCGGACGTGTAGACTGAATGGATGGCCCCAGTGATATTGCATGTCTCGCCGGTTGAGCTCCAATGTCTTTCCCATGCTCTCACCAGGTATTAAAGTGAGATGTTTTTGGGGTTTTTTGCATAAAAAGAGAGTATTCTGGGTTCAAACATGGAGAGCTCCCACACCATGTGTTCTTTTCCGATGATAGCTAGATCCGCCGGGTTTGGAAATTGTTACCCCTTGTATGTTACTAAAGTCCATCACAGGTGCTGTTAAATTGTTCAATATACACTGGTTTAACTTGGTGACCTTTTCAAGGATTAAGTATAATTACAATATATTTGCTCAACACATTGTGATCTTGAACAGAGAGCTCTAAGGAATTCCATATATCCAAATATAAAAAGGACAAAATGTTCTTAGTCCCAACTTTAGATTATTTAGCCAGAATGACTCAGTGGTCATCTCAAGTACATGAACAGGGACTATTATGTGAAGTTGGAGGTAGCCGTAATGAATTCAGTATGTCCAAACCCAATATGTGATAACTCAGTGGGCTTTTCAAGTACACTGCTCAGTAACGGTTACATTGTATAGTTCAGAGTACTGTAATCCCAAAACCTTGGTGGATTCATTACTATATCCAAATATGGAACAGAGATTTCCACATTCCCTAAAAGCAGGCTCACGAAAAAATCTTAAGGGAATATTCCCAAGGAACAGATCATCAATATCAATCCGTACCCATATATATAACAAACAGTCTAAGGTGTACTTACACAGAGTCTAAAGTGTACTTACACAAAGTCTATAGTGTACTTACACAGAGTCTATAGTGTACTTACACAGAGTCTATAGTATACTTACACAGAGTCTATAGCAGGGGTCCTCAAACTACGGCCCGCGGGCCACATGCGGCCCGCCGAGGACATTTATGTGGCCCGCGGGGGGTGCTGCCGGCACCCCCCCCCCCCCCCCCCCTCCGCACTGTTTACTTTTTTTTCTTTCTGGCAGCCGCAAAGGATGCGGCTGCAGGAAGAAAAAAAATAAAAAAAATAAAAAAAATCACCGCGACCGGATGTGACGTTACGTCACATCCGGATCCGGTAACTGTTTCCCTCCTCCACAGGAGGACACTGCGCGAGACGTCCGGGGACACAGCAGCTGGAGGTA
Organism: Pelodytes ibericus; assembly: GCA_036172795.1. Taxonomy (NCBI): domain Eukaryota; kingdom Metazoa; phylum Chordata; class Amphibia; order Anura; family Pelodytidae; genus Pelodytes; species Pelodytes ibericus. Next base: position 17,820,251 of record CM069860.1, read on the forward strand.
AGTGATGTGGAAGCGGGGGAGGAGGGAGGGATAACGAGCACTATTCCTGGGCTCTGACTGGCACAATATTCCTGGGCATCTGAATGGCATAATATTCCTGGGCATCTGAATGGCATAATATTCCTGGGCATCTGAATGGCATCATATTCCTGATCATCTGAATGGCATAATATTCCTGGGCATCTGACTGGCATAATATTCCTGGGCATCTGAATGGCATCATATTCCTGATCATCTGACTGGCATAATATTCCTGGGCATCTGAATGGCATAATATTCCTGGGCATCTGACTGGCATAATATTCCTGGGCATCTGAATGGCATAATATTCCTGGGCATCTGAATGGCAAAATATTCCTGGGCATCTGACTGGCACAATATTCCTGGGCATCTGAATGGCAAAATATTCCTGGGCATCTGACTGGCATCATATTCCTGGGCATCTGAATGGCATCATATTCCTGATCATCTGAATGGCATAATATTCCTGGGCATCTGACTGGCATCATATTCCAGGTCATCTGACTGGCATCATATTCCAGGGCATCTGACTGGCATCATATTCCTGGGCATCTGACTGGCATCATATTCCTGGGCATCTGACTGGCATCATATTCCAGGGCATCTGACTGGCATCATATTCCTGGGCATCTGACTGGCATCATATTCCTGGCCATCTGACTGGCATAATATTCCTGGGCATCTGACTGGCATCATATTCCTGGGCATCTGACTGGCATCATATTCCTGGGCATCTGACTGGCATCATATTCCTAGGCATCTGACTGGCATCATATTCCTGGGCATCTGACTGGCATCATATTCCTGGGCATCTGACTGGCATCATATTCCTGGGCATCTGACTGGCATCATATTCCTGGGCTCTGACTGGCACACTATTCCCATTGAAATACTGGTAAGTTTGTTGATTTAACTTTACTTTAAATATTGTATTTGTTCTCGTTTTGTTCAAAATAAGATATATGCAGTGTGCATAGGAATTTCTTCATAGTTTTTATTTTTACTATAGTCCGGCCCTTCAACGGTCTGAGGGACAGTGAACTGGCCCCCTGTTTAAAAAGTTTGAGGACCCCTGGTCTATAGTGTACTTACACAGAGTCTATAGTGTACTTACACAGAGTCTATAGTATACTTACACAGAGTCTATAGAGTACTTACACAGAGTCTGTAGTGTACTATAGTTTGTGGAAGAAGAACCAACATGTGAGAGATGTTGTGACTTCACCAATATCAACTTTATAGGGAAACAGACCCCTCCGGACATATCGGCTCCAAGATCTGTTTCCCCAGCAGAACAGGTAAGAAGGGAGGGATTAATGCAGACAACTGTCCACTGCCTCCAAACCTAATCCTGTCCACTGTATCATAGATGGTTAAACATATAGTATGCGTCATATTAAAGGGACTCTGCCAACTAATCAGTGATTTTTACGGTGCATATAGAGAATAAAATAGAGAATTGTAGCAAAACTACAAGTAAATGCGGAAATTAGGAGAAAAATGTGTCTTATATGTGTCTGCGGAGTCTCTGGTTTATGACATCAACCATGGTTTTATATGCAAATTAAACCTTTCCCAGGTCATTTGCATATTAAGAGACTTTTTCCCCCCTGATTTATGCATTTGCAGCAATTCTGAAAATGTATAGATTGCCACGCCCACTTGACCTCATAATGTACTATGTAATCTATATAAAGCACCAACTAACACATTTAATTCACTTGCATATGTTGAGGTGTCTGAAGCAGATATTACTAGTGACTTTCTAATCAGATAATGTTTTTAAAGATGAGTGGAGAAAATGAAATCCAAGAGATTGATGCAGTGCACTCTGCAAAGGGGAACTGTGCAGAAGTCGGACACTATGATGATGACAACGCTGTCGGATGCTGGGGGGGTTTGTGGAAAAACATACAACGATTTTTTAGAAAGAGAAGACCAAGGGTTGAACCCTTGAACTATTAGCAAATAAAGTTTTCTTGTTTTTTTTTTTGTTTTGTTTTTTATTGACAATTTTTTATTGTGCAATGCTTGTTTTTTTTCCTTTCACAGGTTACAACATTAGAGTATGGCACATTATACATATTTCTTTCTTATTCAACATATATACAGTGGTTCAAATATTTGGGTTACATTGGGACATGTCTCTTTGCTTGATCAAGAATATAGGGTATGTTGTAGAAGAATACATTTTTCCGACTTTCTATTCGAGGCTGTCCCGTTCCTATTAACTAACTATAGAACTGAGTTACCTAGGAGTTAACTGAACCAACAAATATATACCTATAGCCCTTAGCATTCTTTTTGCGAACTTAGTTGTGGATGGTCACCACATAGCCAAGGATCCCGTTAATGCTAATCTCCGTTTCCCCCTCTTGTTTCATTTTCCCCCCGATTATCCCTCCCCAGATTACTGTCCAGAGTCCCCCTTGTCGCCCTCTGTCTATCTGTCATCTGGTTACTGTATATCCGGTATGGGGTTGGTCCCCTGTAATAGTTGCTGCGAATACCATGTGGTGTATATGAAGGTATTACGTATCTTAGTTTGAATTGTGTGATCCAGTTGTGTGATATATGTTTTCCAGGACTGAAAGAATTTTTTGGTATGTGTTTCTTTATTTAGTGTCGCATTCAACCATTCCATGTAGAATACATGGTGTATTTTTGATTTGAACAAGGTTATCGGTGGTGGGTCAGGTACTATCCAAAAGTGTAATATTGTCTTTCGGGCCGCAGCGGTAATTAAGAATAGTAGTCTAGTATTCCTTGATTGTTGTCCTGTTTGAATGCCGAAGATAGTAGTTAGAGGTGCTAATGAGATTTTTAACCGAAAAGTGTTCTCCACATAGGTAATTACCTGTTCCCAAAAATCTTGAATTACTGTGCAAGCCCAAAAGCAATGAAACAGATTGGCGTCTATCTGGCCACATTTAGGGCATGTCGTAGTCTCCCTAACCCCCATTGTAAAGAGTCTTTTGGGTGAGTAGTAGGCCCCGTGTAAGACCTTTAGGTGCATTTCTTGATATGTCGAATATGGGGTAAGTTTAAAAGTTTTTAGTGTGTGGTTTGCTAGTTCTGTGAAATCCAGATTTGGAATATGTGAGGACCACCCCGTTAGACCCCCCTCTTCTGTTTGGTAATCGATAATGTGTCTGGTGAAGTTATATATATTGCTAATCGAGTGTTTTCTGGTGCTCTTTCCTCTCAAGAAAGAATCCACATTAGCTTCCCAATCCCCCTCTTCCAATCTAGACAGAATGGTAGTTGCATAGCTTGAGGCCTGTATATATTGGAAGGTAGCGATTTCTATTTTAGGAAACTTAAGGAGGCATTGTTCTCTGGTGAGAATTTTCATAGTGCCTATGTCAATCATGTCATGAATCGACCGCAAACCCCTAGAGTTCCATATTTTGAATTGTGGGTCTGGGGATCCATTTTGAAAGTCCCTATTTCCCACCCAACTGATCCATATTGAGTATTTCCAATTTATGCCCTGCTGGAGCCTTACTAATTTCCATGCCTTAATGGTTGTAAATAATAGTGGGTTATTTTTGACTGCTTGTGGTAAATCTAAAAAGGGTGTATGCAGTAAGTTGGCCAGTGTGATTTGAGGTACCAGTTGTTGCTCTAATGTTACATTTGTGTATATTGGAGTGGGTGTCACCCAGTCGATTGCATGTCTATACAGGGCCGCCAGGTTAAACTCTTTCAAGTTTGGAATATTGCAACCGAAATTGGATTTTGGTTGTTGTAGTTTCCTAAGTGCTATTCTAGGTCTTCCCCCCTTCCATAAGAATCTACGGAAGTGTAAGTGTAGAGTCTGTTCGTCTTTTTTATTAAGAATAATGGGTAGTACCTGTAAGGCATAAGACAGTCTGGGACAGCTTACCATTTTAAGTAGCGCAGCCCTACCTAGTAATGATATGTTTAGATTGTGCCAGTTTTTTAGTTCTTGGATAACTTTATGCATGGGTTTTCGAATGTTATGTAGATAAAGTGTACTCATTTTTTTCGGTATGATGATGCCTAAGTATTTAATTGTTTTGGCTGCCCATTGTACCGAGATCTGAGGCAAACCTCTCGGTTTCCTCCTCGTTCCTAGATTCATTGCTATAGATTTGGGGAAATTGATTTGAAATCCTGAGATTTTCTCAAAATGTCTGAATATTGATAATATTGGGGCCAGTGTTTCTTTTGGATTTGATATGTATAACATAAGATCATCTGCAAAAGCAGTGACCTTTATCACCTCCGTGCCTAGCCGAATTCCTGTATTCTCCGGCATTGTGTGTAAGATGCATAATAAGGGGTCTAACGCTATATTAAATAATAAGGGGGATAGTGGACACCCCTGACGGACTCCTCTATACATGTTCACCGGTGGGGAATCATAATTGTTGGTAGTAATACATGTTGTTGGATGATCATATAGGTTTCTGATAAGATTAAGAAAAGGCAACCCAAAATATCTAAACTTGAGAATTCGAATTAAATGTGGCCATAATACTTGGTCAAAAGCTTTATGTGCATCTAAGCTTAATAGGATGTTATCAGATGGGGCAGACATATCACCCGTAGCTATCACGGCTGCTATTGCTGCTCTGATACCTGTTACTGCCTGCCTCCCCTTTAAAAACCCCAATTGTGAGCTATGCAGTATTTGTGGTAGGAATATTTGTAGACGATTTGCCATGATTTTCGTGAGTATTTTGATATCAACATTCATCAACGTGATTGGTCTGTATGAGTCGGTGTCTAGGGGGTCCTTATCTGGTTTTAGAATCAATATTGTTCTAGCTTCATTTAACGTATTGACTGGTATGTTGTCTTGTAAAATAGCGTTGTATAGGGTAGTTAGATGTGGCGTTATGTGTATTTTCAGTATCTTGTAGTATTCTGTGGTAAACCCATCCGGGCCAGGTGCCTTACCATTGTGTAGCTGGGTTATCGTTTGTTCTACTTCTTTTTCCCTAATAGGTGCATTTAGGAGCTCTCGGTGACTATTACTAATTCTTGTTAATTTAGCCTGTTGTAGTAATTGTACCCCTTCCGCAAAATTATCTGGCTGAGAAGTATATAATTGACTAAAATAAGAATGGAATGTAGCATTAATGTCTTTTAGGTTAGTGGATACCTGGCCCCCAGTTTGTCGTATCATGGGAATATTATGTTTGGTTTTCTTTTTAGAGTTAGCAAGTGACATTAATAGTCTCCCGGTTTTATTACCCCAGGTGAAAAAATGGTTTCTTGTGTATTCAATCTGAGTTTGTGCCCTCTCAGTTAGTAAGGTATCGATCAATTGTTTACATTCCAAATATGCAGTTTTATGTGACTCAGAAGGATTGTCCACATATGATTGTATTGCTTTGGTAAGATCATTATGTAGAGAATGGTATTTTTTGAGCCATTCTTTTTTGCGCATTGATACATATGAGATTATTTGACCCCTTATGACTGCTTTAGATGCCTGCCAGAATAGCATGTCATCCTCCACATGTTGAAGATTGTCATCTGTGTAATTCGCCCATGAGTTAATCAGATGAGATTTGAAGTCATCCTTCTGAGCCAGGTATGAAGTGAAATTCCAATGTCTGGTGTATGTGATAGAATGATGTGTGTTTATGAGTATTTCCACCGGGGCGTGGTCTGATATTAAGATGTTATGGGTGGTTGTTGATTGTACCTGTGGTAGTAGATCAATAGAGAGCAAAATGTAGTCTATTCTTGAGGCCGTGTTGTGTGCTCTGGAGATGTGGGTGTACTGTCTTACTGTTGGATGATTAAATCGCCATGGGTCCACCAGGTGTAGTCTACCCATAAAAGTCTGGATGTCAGTCACTTTCCCTTGTTGTCCCGTGTTTCTGTTACCGGTCCTGTCCAGTGAGGGGTCGATCACGGAGTTGTAGTCTCCACCTAAAATAAATTTCACATTAGGGCGATCAACAAGAATTTGGAATATCATATCATAAAATGGCCTATTCGGTTCATTAGGGGCATATAAATTTACCAAACAGTAACGTGTGTTATAAATTGATATGTCCAGGATTAAATATCGACCTGCCTCATCTTCTAGTTTGTTGTGAATAACATGTGGTAAATTTTTATGTATAAGTATTGCTACACCTCTGGCTTTAGAAGAGTGTGATGCCGCTACACAAGAACCTATCCATGGGGCTTTAAGCTCTTGAGGGTCTGTTTTTTTCCAATGTGTCTCCTGGAGGAGTACAATCTGGGGGGACATAAGTTTAAGCTGGTTTAAAACCTTTCTCCTTTTAATTGGGGAATTAAGGCCGTCTACGTTCCATGAGATTATTCGGATCTGTAGATCCGTTTGGGTGGTGTTAGTGGGGATATTGATTACATTGGAGAGTCTATCCAGGGTCTAGGTGAATTAGAAACCTCACATAGAATATGTGGACACATTGAGGACCTTCCATGTCCCATCGCTTGGAAGGTTGTCCTCGCTCAGGTAGTGGGACCATCTTAGGGGGGACATTAAGTCCCTTCAGGGTATCCTGTAGAACCAAATATCGTACAAACATTGGCCAACAGGGCCCAACAATAGTAACAATATATATGATCAGTATACATTGGATGATATTGTACTGATCACACATGGAATATCTCGGAAATGGTGCAATCTTGAACTTGGTGCAAAATGTAAAGTTATTTTCCAGGAGAAAAAGAAGAAATTGAGTTAATCTGAGTCAAACTGATACAATAAAAATGTAGTAAGTTGGGTTGGCACCCAGCAGATTTCTAAACAATGTCTAGCTTCTTGAGGACCTCTCTGGCTTCTTCAGGAGATTCTAGTATATAGGACATGTTGTTGTGCATCAGACGAAGACGAGCCGGGAACATCAAGTTAAACCTGATTTCTTTCTCGACCAGAATCTTGCATATTGGAGTAAATTCCCTTCGTTTGGTGGTGACTAGCATGGAGTAATCCTGGAATATCAGGGCTCTTTCTCCCTGGAACAATATGGATTTGACTTTGCGATAAGCGGTCAGGATGTCTGTTTTGTCCTGAAAATTCAGTAGCTTGATAATGACTTGTCGTGGCTTCGTGCCAGATTCTTTACGCTCTGGGCCGATACGATGAGCCCTTTCAATGAGCAGTGGATTAGTTTCGGTGTGGGAAAGGTGCAGTTCCGTGACAAGCCAGTTTTGGATGGTATGCAGGAGTACTGATGGTTTAATTGATTCCGGTATTCCAACAATTCTCAGGTTATTTCTTCGGCTTCTATTCTCAAGATCATCCACTTTGTCCGAGAGAATGTGAAGCTGTATGTTTTGCCGCTCCACCGTCTCCTGTAATTGAGTGGTATTATCTTCAAGGTCACTGTGTCTTTGCTCTATCTCATTCAGGCGTGTGGTATTAGAGACGACTTGTTCCATTGCTGAAGAAATTGAAGCCTGTAGTTCTTGAAATTTTATATCAAACATGGGACCCAGTAGTTTTGCCACCTATGTGGCCACCTCTGATGCCGGAGATCCCTCTGATGCCATATCTACATGTCCTGTAGCGTCTTCTAAAGAGGCATTAGATGAGTCTGAGAAATTCTCTCGCTGAGCCACAGATTGTCTTGTGTTCGTGCGAGGTGGTTTTGGATCCAATTTGTTTAGGGGTAGATCCATTTTGGACAATTTAGCCTCTTGTTTGGACGATTTCGTTTTGTGAACGTATTTTTCCATGATATGGTGTAGTACCTGCCGATATGTCTGAATGCCGGGTGCCAAATTATGTTAGAGGGTTTACGATGTCATAAATTCACGGTACAATACAGGATAGTCCCCTATCAATATGTCTCAGTGGATAATTCACGTTTAGATGAGCCAGTTGTGTATGAGATATGAGGAGCCCCGATGTCAACAGTTGGGGATGCAGTTGAGCGTGAGGTCAGTGCCTTCAGATCTAATAGGTCGCTAATTGAAACATAGTATGTAAGTCTCAATGATAAAAAAGGGAGATATCGAAGAACAGCCTAATAGTGGTAATTGTAACCTTAATAGGGTATAGGTTTAATGTTTTGCGTCCAGATAGGTAGGTAGTTTCCAACCAGACATCTAGATAAGTGGAGTATAGCATACAAGTCTCGATAATAAAAGAAAGACAAGAGAGGACATATAGATCGCAGGTTTCCTTTTGAGATATCAGGTCACGTTGAGATGAATACTCAGTTATCAGTAGAAAGACATTTTATGCACACTGTTATTATGGAGATATGAGCAGGGGGTTTTCTGTGGCTTGTTGCCTCCAGTTAGGGTCCTCCCTTCTGTACTTTGGGCCACCTTGGGGCCAATTCAGAGATATTTTAACCCAGTCTGGGTCTTATTCTGTGAGTGCCTGGAGTTGTTGTAATAATTTCAAGATGGCCGCCAGTGTATGTTTTGGAGCGAAAAACAGCCAGGGGGCAATCCAACTGCCACTTTGTGGCTTTCCTGTTGCTTATGTGCCTGCAGACCTTAGGACCTGATGTCTCCTGTGTAGTATCGAATGTACAGCCAAAGAAGAGCTGTTATGGAGCTAGTGCAGGTGTTCTCTGATCCGAATCTGTGGGTGCCTGATGTGTGTCTTTATAGTTGCTCGGGTGTACCAAGATGGCTGCCGTATGTTTTTTGGCGGGAAAAACGGACATAGAACATGTAAAGTACCTCAAATGTCTTTTCCTCTGTCTATGCCTCTTCAGACACATGTGCCATACGCAGCCAGTATAGGTAAGTTTTTTTTTAAAGCAAGCCCCACTTATCTTTTTCTCTGTTTTCGGCGTCTTGTGTCCGCTGGTTACAGTCTGCAATACTGGATGAGAAGATGGCCGCGGCAACCACCAGGTGTGTGTCGATTTCGACTGGACTCCGGGTTGTTTGGACGGGAGAGCTGGGTATTTGTATGTATGATCCTCTTTGGTCCCACCACTTATCCCTGCAGATGGTGTCCTCGGGGAAGCTCGAATTGGGCTGGTTTTAGCCCTTAATCCCCCTTTCTACTGGGAGCTCTGTTTCAATGCGGCCAGTCCGTTTGGCCCCGGAAGTCAAGGTTTCTTGTTTAATGAAATTCAGGCTTTAGCTTCTGATTTGAGAACCACTTTTATTGGAAGCCTGGTGATGGGAAAATAGTACTTTGTTGATACATAATATACATTCTGTTGGGTGACTGTCACATACAAGTCGCAATATGTACAGACTCTAGCTGTCAAGACAAACCAAAGGAAAGTATCATCTAGATTACATGGAAAAGGAAATCCAATAACATTAAAGGGTTTGGGTCAGCTATTGACCCTGGACAATAACCTGTCGTGTAATGCCAACCTATTGCTGGCATCAGTGGCAAGTTAGGCAATCGTCTAAGGCAGGGGTGGCAAACTCAAATTCATCGGGGGCCGCATCAGCAGTATGGTTACCCTCAAAGGGCCGGTTGTATAGGATTATGCATCTACTCTTTATTATCATGAATAATTGCCTCTGCATTCAGTTGCTACTGGTTTTAATAATAATTTAAGTAATAACTAGCCTTGAAAACAGAAGCCTAGGAAGAATAATAGCAAGCATGGGTGAGGACTGCACTAAGTACACAGTGCATGGGTCAGGACTGCGCTAAGTACACAGTGCATGGGTCAGGACTGCGCTAAGTACACAGTGCATGGGTCAGGACTGCGCTAAGTACACAGTGCATGGGTGAGGACTGCACTAAGTACACAGTGCATGGGTCAGGACTGCGCTAAGTACACAGTGCATGGGTCAGGACTGCGCTAAGTACACAGTGCATGGGTCAGGACTGCGCTAAGTACACAGTGCATGGGTCAGGATTGCGCTACGTATACAGTGCAGCGGTCAGGATTGCGCTAATTACACAGTGCATGGGTCAGTAATAGTGTGCCAGTCAGAGCCCAGTAATAGTGTGCCAGTCAGTCAGTACTTATGCAAATTAACATATACACACATTTACTGTAGATTAAAAACACTTTTAAATAAAAAGTGTTTTATTGCTCTTGAACTCTTTGATACACTTATATACCAGAAGTTTTAAGAGGGACAATGGAGGAGAAAGGAAGAACAGTGGGTTTTGGAGGTAAAATAGGGATTGCCTCTCCTAAAATGGGCACTTTGCAGCTATGAAACTATTCAGATTTAATGATGGACAGCAATCCCCAATAGTTTCAGTGCACTAAGGACAATCCAGTAAATATAAATGATTATAGGTTGTCTGTCACTAATGTTTGTTCTAGAAGCTTCTATGTCACTTCTATATTCCCCCACCATTTCTTTCCCCCTTTATATGTTATATCCCCCACCCCTGCCATCTTTCCCCTTTTGTGTTACATTTCCCCACTCCTGACATCTTTCCCCTTCTGTGTTATATTCCGCAACCCCTACCATTTATTTTCCCCTTGTATGTATTTTACCACCCAATAACCTCTTTCCCCTTGTATGTTTTCTACCCCCCACCCCTTTCATCACATTTCCATTTCATTGTATGTATGTATTTTCTCCCCCCACAGTAAGCTGTCACCTCCATTCAATTCGTTGTATTTTCTCCCGTATGCCTTGCCGTTACTCTCTTTTACTTTCCATTCTCCTTTATCCCATGTTTTCCCCCAGCCCATAATCCGTGTGTCACCTCTTTTCAATTACCATTATACTTACTTTTTGGTGGGAAGGAAGGTCAGTGCCTCAGCATCGATGTCTGTCTGCTCAGCACATGAAGCGGTGACAGTGCTGCTGTAATGTGATAAGGGGCCACTGCGCGACGCTGCTGTCGCGTGTTGACGTCATCAACACCGGCAGGAGTTGTTTTTTTTTTTAAAGGGCACGTGAAAATATCGAGGGGGGGGCGGACGCCCATGGCTGTGCGGGCCACATTACAAGGTCCGGCGGGCCGGATTCGGCCCACGGGCCTTGTGTTTGCCACCCCTGGTGGCCTCACGCTAACGGGGGCCTCGCGGCTGCCTAACTTATCTAATTGTCTTTGATCTGACAGAGGAGTTTAACGCAGCCGTTACTCTCCCTGTCATACCAACGTATGGTTAAGAGCGATTCCTTTTTTTTTTTCATTCTTGGTGTGCTCAATCGGAAGGCTCCACCCCCACTGTCAGCATCTGTCGCACGTAGGAAGAGCCAACAGGCAGCAGAAAAGTCATGACAACAGCGTCTGTTAGAGCACTTTTAACTTTTAGACCCTCTGAGTAGTGAGTAGGGAGTTTGTGCTGGTTGAGTGTGATTGTGTGCTGGCTGAGTGTGTCTGTGCTGGCTGATTGTGTCTGTGAGTGTGCTAGCTGGTTGTGTCTGTGAGTGTTCTGGCTGATTGTGTCTTTGAGTGTTCTGGTTGAGTGTTAGTGTGTGCTGGCTGAGTGTGTCTATCATCTGTGCTGGCTGAATGAGTCTATGAGTGAGTGGGTGCTGGCTGAGTGTGTGTGATAAGCTGTTTGGGGATGGATTTGGTGTGAGTATGTGTATGTCAGAGTGAGTGTGTGTATGTCAGAGGAGTGAGAGTGTGTGTCTGCCAGTGTTAGGGTTGCCACCTTTTCTTCAGAAAAATACCGGCCTTAATTCTGTCTCCATAGACTTAACATTGGCCTGATGCCAATATTTTACCGGCCTGCCAGTAAAATACTGGCCAGGTGGCTACCCTAGTCAGTGTAAGTGAGAGTGTTTGTGTGTGTGTATGTCAGTGTGAGTGTGTCTGTATGTCAGTGTGAGTGAGAGTGTGTGTATGTGTGAGTGACAGACTCTGATACTGCCTGTATCTGTCTAGCCACCCAAGGGGTTAACTCCTCTGACATGGCCTCTATCTGGCTAGCCACCCAAGGGGTTAACTCCTTTGACACTGCCTCTATCTGGCTAGCGACCCAAGGGGTTAACTCCTCTGACACTGCCTATATCTGTCTAGTCACTCAAGGGGTTAACTCCTCTGACACTGCCTCTATCTGCCTAGCCACCCAGGGGGTTAACTCCTCTAATACTGCCTATATATGTCTAGCCACCCAGGGTTAACTCATCTGACACTGTCTACATATGTTAAGCAATCCAGGCGTTAACTCCTCTGACACTGACTATATCTATCTGGGTTTTGTTATAGGTTACTGGTCACATTATGTTTTAGGGAAATGCACAGCCTATTATCATAATAATGTTTTACCATTAGCATTTTGTTTTTTGCCCCAGGTAGCACAAAGTCTTAAATCATGTCATTGAACTGTAAATGCATCAACATTATGTATCATGATAAGGATATGATAAATACATTTACTGCTCCTTACCAAGTGTAAGCACTGTTAGTCAGGGCCGTCTTTAACGCGGGGCAAACGGGGCAGCTCAGTGGCGGCTCTAGACTTTGTGAGGCCTTAGGCGAAAGTCGAACATGAGGCCCTCACGGACACACATTATTAAATAAAATAAATGCAAGTGATAATAAAAATGAACTGTAGAAATAGCATATTTCAAGATCAGACTCAAATCCCAGCTTCTAGAAATGAACAGCTCCTACAATTTTATTTGTCTCATAATTATTCTACAAACATCTATAAACATTTGGTATAGATAAAATTGTGTGCGGCTGACTAACTCACATTGTTATTGCTGTGTCCTAAATGTGAACACTAACACATATCACACAGTCATTCATAGACACACTCAGTGAGCACACACTGACTCACAGACACACTCAGTCAGCACACAATCACACTAAACCAGCACACACTCACAGATACACTCAGCCAGCACACACTGACTCACAGACACACTCAGAAAGCACACAATCACACACTAAGAGAAACACTCAGCCAGAAGGAAAGGTGCTCAATGTTGAAAGTGGTCTCACAGACCACGTTGTGCTAGAAGATTGGCACTTTGTTCTTCCTCACAGCACCGGATGCACTGTGATTTAGCCATTCAAAATGCCAGAATTTTGCCACTCAATATGCCAGGATTTAGCCATTTAATATGCCAGGATTTAGCCCCTTAATATGTCAGGATTTACCCCCTCAATATGCCAGGATTTAGTCCCTCAATATGCCAGGATTAAGCCATTCAATATGCCAGGATTTTGCCCCTCAATATGCCAGGATTGTGCCACTCAATCTGCCAGGATTTTGCCCCTCAATATGCCAGGATTTTTCCACTCTATGCCAGGATTGTGCCCCACAATTTGCCAGGATTTTGCCACTCTATGCCAGGATCTTGCCCCTCAATCTGCCAGGATTTTGCCCCTCAATATGCCAGGATTTTGCCACTCTATGCCAGGATCTTGCCCCTCAATCTGCCAGGATTTTGCCCCTCAATATGCCAGGATTTTTCCACTCTATGCCAGGATTGTGCCCCACAATTTGCCAGGATTGTGCCCCACAATTTGCCAGGATTTTGCCACTCTATGCCAGGATTTTGCCCCTCAATATGCAAGAATTTTGCCCCTCATTATGCCACAATTTTGCCCCTCATTATGCCATAATTTTGCCCCTCACTATGCCACAATTTTGCCCCTCACAATGCCAGAATTTTGCCTCTCAATATGCCAGGATATTGCCCCTCATAATGCCACTATTTTGCCCCTCACAATGCCAGGATTTAGCCTCTCACTATGCCAGGATTTTGCCACTGTATGCCAGGATATTGCCCCTCATAATGCCACTATTTTGCCCCTCACAATGCCAGGATTTAGCCTCTCACTATGCCAGGATTTTGCCACTCTGTGCCAGGATTTTGCCCCTCATTATGCCAGAATTTTGCCTCTCAATATGCCAGGATTTTGCCACTGTATGCCAGGATTTAGCCTCTCACTATGCCAGGATTTTGCCCCTCACCTCATTATGCCAGGATTTTGCCCCACACTGTGCCAATATTTAGCCACTCATTGTGCCAGGCTTTGCTCGTTTGTACCACCCTCCTCCCCTCCCTAGTACTTACCTCCATGCTGCTCTCCGTTGTTTCCTCCGTGCATCTTCTCTCCTGCACGGAGGAAGGAAGTTCCGGTCGCGTTTTTTTTTTTTTTTTTAAACTTTATTGAAGCTGCTCGGGTTCAATAAAGTTTAAAAAAAAAAAAAAAAAACGCGACCGGAACTTCCTTCCTCCGTGCAGGAGAGAAGATGCACAGAGGAAACGTCCCAGGTTAGTGTAACAGGGAGCTTAACGGCAGCGTTAAGCTCCCTGATACATCAAAGGCAATAAGGTGAGTTAGGCAGCCGCGAGGCCCCCGTGAGTGCGAGGCCTTAGGCGGCTGCCTAACTCGCCTAATTAGAGAGCCGCCTCTGGGGCAGCTGCCCCGGGCCCACTTACTCCTGGGGGGCCCAAGGCAGCTGCCAGGTGGTCCCGCTGCCCCTCCGTATGCACCTGCATTATGCAATCAGCACTGATCGCATAGTACAGGTGCGCCCAGCGTTCTCTGCTCTCCCCGGCTCCCTCAGCGGGGAGACGCAGGCAGCATGTGCTCAGTGTGTGTTAAACACACTGAGCTCTCAATCCATGCTGCTCGCGCTCCCCGCGAGTAGTGTTGGTTCAGAGCATCGGAAATACGATGCTCTGCGTCACTACTACGCGCGGGGAGCACATGCTGCCTGCGTCTCCCCTGAGCACATGCTGCCTGCGTCTCCCCGCTGAGGGAGCCGGGGAGAGCAGAGAACGCTATGGTGAGGGGGGGGGGATAGAAAGAACGGAGGGGGGGGGAGAGATAGAGAGAACACTAGGGAGGGGAGGGGAGGGGGGGATAGAGAGAACACTAGGGAGGGGAGGGGGGGATAGAGAGAACACTAGGGAGGGGAGGGGGGGATAGAGAGAACACTAGGGAGGGGAGGGGGGGGATAGAGAGAACACTAGGGAGGGAAGGGGGGGATAGAGAGAACACTAGGGAGAGGAGGGGGGATAGAGAGAACACTAGGAAGGGGGGGATAGAGAGAACACTGGGGAGGGGGGATAGAGAGAACACTGGAGAGGGGAGGGGGGGATAAAGAGAACACTGGGGGGGATGGAGAGTACACAGGGAAGGGGGCATAGAGAGAACAATGGGGGACAGAGAGAACATTGTGGAGACAATGGAGGACAGAGGAGAGAACACGGGGGGGAATTGGGGGACAGAGGAGAGAACACAGGGGAGAGAAGGGGGGACGGGGAGAGAACACAGGTGGGAACACTGAAGGGAGAGAAGAGAATACAGACGGTGGAGAGGAGAGACATACATGGGGAAGAGTAAAGAGAGTGAACTGGGAAGGCAGAGGAGAGACAGACAGACAGACATGGGAAGCAATGGGAGAGAGACAGACATGGGGAAAAAGAGGATACAAAGACAGACATTGGAAGGAGGACGAGAGAGAGGCGGACATGGGAAGGGAGAGGAGAGAGACAGGCAGACATGGGAAGGAAGAGACAGACGGAATGTGCCCCCCCCCCCCAGATCAGACTCTGGATCCACCCGTGGGTGCACAGGGTGCACCGCGCCCAGGCGCAGGTATCCAGAGGAGCTGCTTTAAGGAGTTCACTCCCTAAATCGCCTCACCTCGAGGTGCGGACCGCAGGCGAGAGCTAACCGCACCAAGTGGTGAGCACAGCACGACGGGGGCAAGTTTGTCCCATCACGCTGTGTAACTTCGGAGAGTGTTCTGCCTCTGCAGGGATGAGAGGCAGAACACTGAAACGTTCTCCTCCCTGCAAGTAAAGGTAAATGTGCAGGGAGGGGAACAAGCAGCCTATTTTTTTAGTAAAGAAATAAAATAAATTTAAGCGTGTGACTGTGTGTAAGGCTGGCTAAGAGTGTGATGTTTTCTGAAAAAGAAATCCGGGCTCCACCGGGGCAAAAAATAATGGCTAAGAGTGTGTCTGTAAGTGTGGACATGCATTTATGTGTGTAACTGTGACTATGTGTAAGGGTGTATGTATATGTGTAAGGGTGACTGTGTGTATAAGTGTAAGTGTGACTGTTAGTGTCACACAAGCATATATATTTTTCCGGTAAAAATAAATAAAATGTAAGTGTGTGACTGTGTGAAAGGCTGTCTAAGAGAGTGTATGTAAGTGTATCTATAAGTGTGACTGTGTGTAAGGGTGTCTGTGTATGTCTAAGAGTGTTTGTGTATTTTTGTGTAAGTGTGACTGCGTGTAAGGGTGTGTATAACTGTGTGTATGTAAGGGTGACTGTGTGTGTAATGGTGTCTGTGTAAGTATATGTGTAAGTGTGTCACGTGAGGGGGGAAATATCCACCCCCTCACAGAGCATGTTAGAGTGCCGGATGTCCGTAACATACCGGTGCTCAGAACACATGGAGCCACGCACAGAAGAAACAGCCCCTTCCCTGCAAATGTAAGGTAAGGGAGCAGGGAGGGGGACAAACGAGTGTGTGTTTAAGTTTGACTGTGTGTGTAAGTGTGTCTGACTGTGTAAGATTGTCTGTGTGTGTAAGTGTGTCTATCTGACTGTGTAAGTCTGTGTGTGTAAGTGTGTCTATCTGACTGTGTAAGTCTGTGTGTGTAAGTGTGTCTATCTGACTGTGTAAGGTTGTCTGTGTGTTAGTTTATCTGTGTGTTAGTGTGTCTGACTGTGACTGTGTATGTAAGTGTGTCTATCTGACTGTAAGGTTTTTTGTGTAAGTTTATATATATATATATATATATATATATATACCGTATTTGCTCGATTATAAGACGAGGTTTTTTTCAGAAAAAAAAATCTGAAAGCTACCCCTCGTCTTATAATCGAGGTCTTCTTATAATCTGACCTCAAATTGATGTCAGATTGTAAGGCATGGATCCAGGTCCCCAGCAGAGCTGCAGGGGACCTGGATCCCCCTCTCTAGCAGCAGGAGATGTCTGCGCAACGAGCGCAGACTCCCCTGCTTCCGCCCGGCACGACCGCCGGGGCTTCTGTGAAGAAGCCGGGTAATTCCGCTTTCGTCACAGAAGTCCCGGCGAGCGTGCCGGGCGGCAGCAGGGGAGGTCTGCGCTCATCGCGCAGACTTCCTCTGCTGCCCCACTAGGCACCAGGGACAATCGGGCAGCTGGGGGATGTCTGCACTATACATGCAGATATCCTCCATGCTGCCCGACACGGCAGACTATTATGACGGACAGCTGTCCGTCATAATAGACTGCCGTGTCGGGCAGCATGGAGGATGTCTGCAAGTATCGTGCAGACATCCCCCGGCTGCCCCCACTAGCCACCAGGGATCAAGGTAAAGGGAAGGGAGGGAGGGGGGGAGGGAGGGAGGGGGACAGAGAGACAGGGGGGAGGGAGGGGGTTAAGAGACAGAGACAAGGGGAGGGAAGGGGTTAAGAGACAGAGACAAGGGGAGGGAAGGGGTTAAGAGACAGAGACAAGGGGAGTGAGGGGGTTAAGAGACAGAGACAAGGGGAGTGAGGGGGTTAAGAGACAGAGACAAGGGGAGGGAAGGGGTTAAGAGACAGAGACAAGGGGAGGGAAGGGGTTAAGAGACAGAGACAAGGGGAGGGAAGGGGTTAAGAGACAGAGACAAGGGGAGTGAGGGGGTTAAGAGACAGACAAGGGGAGGGGGGAGAGAGAGAAAAATGGGGCAATGGAAAGAGAAAGGCAGCATTGGCACATAAAAAGAAATAAAAACTAGAAATACATTTTTTGATATCATAATTTTTTATTAAAAAAGCAATTTACATATGAATATATACAAGTTGAACATTTTCCTATAGGGTAGTCTTATATTCAGGCTTTTAGTTTTTTTCCTAATGGAATATCCAAAGTTTGGGGGGTCGTCTTATAATCAGTTTCGTCTTATAATCGAGCAAATACGGTATATATATATATATATATATATATATATATATATATATATATATATATATATACATATACACACACACACACAAAGCAAGTGTGTGTGTTTATTTTTTTTGTAGGGAGGTATTAGGGTGGATTGTGCGATTGCATGCAGGGAATGAGGGGCCCCAAACAAATGTTTGCCCAGGGTCCAGTCAATTTTAAAGACGGCCCTGCTGTTAGTGCACTTACTTCTTTTCCTCCACCACTCCTAACGGATCTGTTCTCTTAACACCTCTCCAGACCCCTATTCTGCTGTAAGGCTCCTTTAACCATTACTAACATTCAATGGCTCATCTCTAACTACTTCAAGCCTGCAATATGACTACTCACCTCCATTAGTTTTGATTTTCTGTGGCTCACTTAACAGCAAACTCCGAACCTGCTCTGGCTCAACGTCACCACCTCCATCTATATAAGGCTTTCCTACTCTACTCCCCCATTCCTCTTTTCCTCTGTACACTTCTATGAAGCGTCAGCCCACATTCATGTAGCTGGAGCTAATTACCTCCCAACACACATTTATTGCCCAGGGTATGCAATGCGTGCGGTAGGATACCTTTACAGAAACGCATACATTCCATTACAATCATTGGCATTAATACCCAATACAAACAGGTTCTCCTAGTAACACGGTACCGATACTGGTAATACAGGGTGCAGATAAACCCCACGCATGCTCAAAGCAGGCTGCTTCCACTCTCCCCCACCTTCATTAAAAGACAGGAGAGAGCTGGATCTCTGTCTCTGATCCTATTTATGATCCCTGATGGGATTGTCGCCGGCTGAGAGGGGAGGCTCGGGGTCTGATAAGTGCCGACCCTAACCTTAAACATCCTCTAGATTTCACACATGGAGGGTCAATAAAGGGGCAGTGACGTTATAAATCTTCATTCTATACACACCCCTTCTAAGCACTGTGCAACTCCTCTCGTGCATGGTACCCCTGGATGCAGAGCCTATTCCGTGCGCTGTTCTCCCAATTTTCAGATCGGAATTTATTGTCACCCCTGGCATCAGCCTATATCCCTCCTCTGCCACAACAGCTGCATCTTGGTGATTTTGGATCCATGCATTCCTGAAGACTTTAACCATGAACCTACAATATCCAAGCAGGTAATAATTACCGTAATATTTGTTCTATCTTTATGTGCAGACTCCATCCACAGGGAGGATTTATTTCAATTTACTAATAAACCATCCTATGTTCACTGATGTCTTTTGCAAAGATGGTTTAAATATGATTTCCTTTGTATAGCCTGGCAATGTTTTTTATGAAATACACTCCATTTCAGATAACCCCTTATTATTATTTATTTTTTTATTATTAGTGTACAGAAGATAGAAGGTATAGAGACTCACGTTACCTGATTAGACCAACCGCATATTTTGTGGGTTAAGTCTAATTTGCTTGGGGGACCAAGGCACCCCATTTATAAATTGTCTTGGTGGTGGCAGTGTTAGCACATTAGTTATATCAGTATAATTAAGTGTGGGTGGTGTGAAAGGGGGATTTATCATTATTTCTAGTCTGGGGCAGAGAGTTAATTTTAACCCTTGCACCACCATAACCCAGTCACATGCACTCTTGGAGTAGGGTGCATTCGTGACACTAATCATCCCTACAAACAAACAGGTTTTAATGAAATGGGAGTAAACTAGTGGCCAAGCTATTAACCCCTTAACGCATATGGACGTATATATACACGTCCTGAAAAGCATGGTCCTTGAGGACCATGAGGACGTTTATTTATACGTCCTCCGTTTTCATGTAGCGTAACGCTACATGCCTGCAGCTACTCTCAGAGGCTGCTTCGGATCCGAATGTGATCGCGAATGTGATCGTATGCGCGTTAGCACACATAGGCAGGGAAAGCTGATCACTGCCTCTGTGTGTAAAGTGTTGCATGATACCTCGATCGAGGCATCATGCAACACCTTCTGTACTCGCGGGTGTGTGTTGTATTGGAGGAGCATGCGCCTCCAATATAGCGTGCCCAGAGGAGAGCGACGGAAGAGAGAGAAAAAAAATCTCTTCCGTCGCTCTGAAACCGCTACTTGACTGCCCCTAGAGGCAGTTAGATAATATTACAGTTAGAAATAGAAAATAAAATAAATAAATAAATGGAAAAAGCTAACCCTTGATCTACTAAACCTAGATCTAGGGTTAGGTTCATAATTAGGGTTATAATTAAGGTTACATGGGGGTTTGGGTGAGTACAAGGGTTAGATTAAAGGGTGGGGGTAGATTTAGGGTTGGGGTTAAAAGGTCACTGTAGAAGAAAATGGTAGAAACCAAAAAAACACTAATATTGTTCATTGCCCTATTAGTTGAAATAAAACATAGGCAAACATGGAAACATTGGTATTTCTAAACTCAGGACAAATAGAAATATATAGATGGGGGTCATTTTTACCATTTGTAATTGTTTTTTTTTTTCAGGTCAAAGTTAGAAGAAGTGTTTTTTATGGCATATTTTCATCATATTTTATTAATTTTTTTTAATAGTAAATTATATCATATGATGAAAATAATAGTATCAAATGAAAGCCCTATCCGTCCTTTAAAAAAATGATATATAAATTGTGTGGGGGGACTGAACACAAAGAAAGAAATTCACAGTTCAGTAAACATATGACAAAAATAATGGAATTCTGGTCTTCAAGGCACATCAAATGCAGCATAGCACTCAGTCACTAAGGGGTTAAACACAGCTCATAATGATGACCCTTATATGAGCTCAAACCACGTAATTGGAGACATCCCCAAACATGTACCCCATGTTGACCCCAACCATATCCTTAAGACAAGGGAGTATCAATAAACGTACACCACTCCTCATAACCATCTCGAATAACTTGAGGTACAATTGATTATGATACATCCCTAGAGAAAGGGTTCATCTGAATCACCAGATGCTGACATAGTGGCAATACTCAATATAACACTCATACTCTCTAATACAGCATCTAATATACAGACATTTATTTAGAGCAGATCAGTGTAACGCATATACATTTGTTCTGATGGTAACATACCGAACATTTGAACCATCTTAACCTCTATGTATGCACCAATCATAAGTAAGAGCGGACATATTAATATGGCCATCTAGTCAGCCATTCCCGTAAGAGCACATGACCAATCCGCATTCTCTCTCGCGGGAGCTGTGGTGAAACACGTGTTGAGCAGCTTCTGTCTACTCAATCACCTGAGCTAGCAGGATTAGCCAGGTATTGTGGGAGACACTTTATTATATGACTATGAACCATTAAACCTGCGGGCAACCAGACCATCAGCGTCCCGCTACATGGGCGGAACGAAGTCTGCAATTTGGTTGCCTATAAAGCAACCATCACATTGCATAACAGCGCAATCGAAAAAAGTCTCAGAATATTCTGAAATGCTATAGGACAGTACACCTGTACTGATTGAACATTTAGGAGGCAGATAACAGTGACATTTACGGTTATTCTTAAACACGTATAGTGAAGCAATATAGAGATAGGCAGCCATATGGAGGCCAATGCAAAAAAACTAAATAAGGCTAAAAAAATTATTCACTAAAAGTTCGATAATTTACAAGTAAAATAGAGCACAGGAGGCAGCTCACAAGCATTACCTCCTACAACCAATAGGGGGCGAACCACGACCGGGCAGTGGGAATTAATAAAGAAAACATCCCACTATCACAAATCTATGGCTGAAGCCCCAACATTAATTTTCACCACCCATTTGTGGGAAAGGGATTTTTATTATTTTCTTTATTTTGCACACAATTTTGGCGTTACCAGCTGTACCATCTACCAGATATTTTATTATATACAATGTAATAAAAGTAATTTTCTAGTACACACAGACTCCAATTCACAAACAATACCAAAGCAGGTTTTCATTCCCTTTTTTTTTTTTTTCATTCCCTGGGTTTTTACCTCATCCAAATTTGTTTTAAAGATTGTCTGAAGTTACCTAATCCCCTCCTCAATTATCTGCCAGGCAGAGGGGATGAATGTACTGTATTACTGGGTGTGTTTCTATTGTAACATGGTGTCTGATTGTCTGCTGTACTTGCATTGTTGGTGCCCCACAAGGCCCAGTGGGGGGTGACAATACTGTAAAATCCTGCATTAAAGCAGCAATAAACGCTCAGTGGAGTCAGTTTTTAATTCACCCTTCAAAACGTAGCCTTGTCTAGTTCTTGAAAGGGAACCTGCCCAGCATAAATCACTAGCTCTTTCAAAGAGCTCTGCCTTACTCTATACTTGGATCCAGCGGATGGGATAAAGCAACCCCACTACTGCACAGCATCTTGCCAGGAAGAAGGACATCCCCAACGGCTGATACCCCCTCTCCTATTGGGGTAGCTGTTCCAGTGGTGGCAGCGGTGGGATGGCTATGCTAGTGCGAGGAGCAGCATCATGGGAACACCAAGCCAGCATGGTACGTCGCTATGAGAACGACGACTTCATTGTGGAGGTAAAGAGGGGGCTAGCCAGGTATGGCCCAGATCCTCCAGATGTGATGATCGACCTATTTATGCAAGAGGTGTATGTGGAGAACCAAGCGGTAAGGTGCCTCGAGCTTGAGTTGTACAGATCAGGACTGTGGTTACCCAAGCCCCTCCCCAGTGGCAGGGTGACTCCCAGGGAGAGGTGTCTCTCCCCAACAGCAGTGTAAGCTGCAGGGAGAAAAGACAGCCGGCCTCTCACCCCAGCGACAGTGTACCCTACAGGGTACCCTACAGCGGCCTCACTCCCCAGCAGCAGGGTGAGTTTCAGGGAGAGGAGACAACCGGTCTCTCTCCCCAGCAGCAGTGTGTTCTGCCGGGAAAGGAGGCAGACTGCCTCTCTCCCCAGCGGCAGAGTATTGTATTGGGAGTGGAGACAGGCGACCGCCTTCCCCAGCAGCAAGATGCATCAAAGGGGGAAGAAAGTGTCATCCTTCCTCTCCAGCAGCAGGACAATATTATGGGAGTGGAGGCAGTCGGTCTCCCTCTCCAGCGGCAGCCTGTGTTCTAGGGAGAGCAGCACGGCACCCTCTCTCCCCAGCGGCAGCTTACCCTACCAAGGGGAGACACCAGATGGGACCGTGGTCTCTGTGCCTGACCCACAGGGATGCTGGACAGCCAGTCCAAATCCCCAGCTACAATCGCAGGAGTACAAGGAGGAGGGGGAAAATGATGTCTCCCCTCCGCAGCTAAGTCCCCACCAGACTACCCTAGCAGAAGCACTGGCATTGGGGGAGAGTGCAGATGGCAGAGGGGTGGAATGTACTGCATAGTTGCCAACATTTAAAAAAAATCTTTCCAGGGACATTTTGCAGCTCAGTGTTGTAGATAATATACGCACTGGTACAATATGTTATATGTTGGCATGTGTTCCAGGTCACGCTGAGAGATGTTTTATATATATTGGCGGTCTGTCTGCTGTAGTATATCTTTAGATCTCATATAGATCGTATAGTTTCAGCACTCTGCGTTGTGTTTTAAAATGTTCATTCACTCTGTCCCACCTTTCCAAGCAAATTACTTGAATCCCCTTTATCACCTTATCCAGATAAAGGCCTTTCCCATGTATATTGCTACTTAGGCTCCAGCAACAGAGATGAAATAAAATACTTAGTCTTTCCAGAGAGAGTTTCTTACTTTATTCAAAGTTTGCCCAGGACAAGATCACACAAGGATATTCAATACTTCAGTCAGCACAATAATCTTCTTGACCATCCTCTCTCACCAGACTCCAAATTTCCTCTACCTAAACTTCACACAAAGTTCCCTAACTTTACTACTCCTTTAGTACAATACCTTTGGTAATGTCCCTCCTCTTTTACTCCCAGCAACAATCCACTTTGATGTTACCTAAAAAGTCCCCAAGCAAAACAACTCAGTCCCTCCCCTCTGGTATCTCCATCAGTTGTTTTACAATCCCAAGCAAGTTTCTATCTTTCTGTAAGGAGTAATCAAACATCAAACCCCATCCTGTTCTACCTGACAGAGTGATGTGAACTCCCCAGGGAACATCATATACAACCAGTGACATTTGTTTGTAAACAGATACACCAACGAATCCTATTCATACATAGATATACCCACATACCTACATGCAGGTATACACATGCGTACACAATTATACATACATAACCATATATCCATACATATACACATACATACATACCAATACACATATGCATAGACCCATATGCCTACACTCTATAGTGTCTAAAGTGTACTTACACAGAGTCTATAGTGTACTTACACAGAGTCTATAGTGTACTTACACAAAGTCTATAGTGTACTTACACAGAGTCTAAGGTGTACTTACACAGAGTCTATGGTGTGCAGTGGCGTACTTACTGTTAGTGCATAGGTGACAGCTGCGACCGGGCACTGCCCTGTCGACCCATGCAAAAAAAAATTAAAAGCGTGGTCAAACGGGGCAGCTGCCCAGGCCCCATTCATTCTTTTAATACAGTGGAGGTCAGAAAATTAGTACTATTTTACTGAGAGGGTAGTGGATGCATGGAATAACCTTCCAGCAGACACGGTAGAGGTAAACACAGTGAAGGAGTTTAAGCATGCATGGGATAGGCATAAAGCTATCCTAGATATAAGACAAGGCCAGGCACAAAGCGGAACAGTTGGGAGGCATGTAAGTGGCATTTCTGTGGTGAAGTTGCATGGTGGGGTCAGGGGACCCACGGCCAATTTTTGCACCGGGGCCCGTTGGTTTCTAGTTACGCCTCTGATGGTGTGCTTACACAGAGTCTATTTATGTGGGTAACAGCCTACAGGTCCATTTACCAAACTCACTGTTTTGTCGGGTTTGACTTTTCTCTGGCAATAAAATTAAATAACAATATTTCCCTTCACTTTCAGAATATCAGCCACTTAAAAAAAAAAAAAAAAAAAAACAACCTCTCCACCCGAGTTCTGTTCCCACAATGGGCCTGAGTCTGGCTCTAGCTCAGCCATGCTCTCTGCAGGCTGAGCGCGGGGAGGTCACATGACTCCCGACACTCTTATTTCCACAAATGTATGAGGAGTGTGAGAGGCTTGCCGCCCCTCTCAGCACACACCAAAAATATGGCCGAACACACAAACGTACGTATAGCACACATACAGCAATTTACATTTATCCATAAAAATACAATCAAACATGTTCAACATATAGAAAACATACAAGACGTTCTGTAGAGAAGGCATCTCGGCACAATTCTATTTTGTGATGTGGAACAGCTAGCACAAACCTTGTTTATGGTGGCCATTTACCGGGCAACTTGCTGACCTTCTATGACCTTTCACAGACCTTGCCATGGACACGGATAAAAAAAAAAAAAATACAATTAATAAACACATAGTAAATATTAACCAGTTAGGCATAAATAATAAAAAAGTGACGCTGTACAGTTCAACAATCATGCAAGAACCAAAGCCAAACCCCCCCCAGCATTTTTTATAAATAGCAAAACATGAAGGTTTCCAAATTGTTCGTGTGTTCCAGAGTACAATGTCCACCGTGGTATACCAGGCAATGAGAAGGGGTTTCTTGGAACACAACAAACTGTAAAAAGGTTGTGCTGACCCGGGTAACTATGCATCGATACTGTATTTTTCCACGTTGGCAATCATATAGTCAAATGAGTTATCATCTAAACTCTTTGCGAGAATTGGTGCGGCGTACGAGAACAAAGAAACTAACTATGCGCAACTGCACAGGCCGACATCAGTCATACACAGGAAGGAGCATGGTAAATGTGGCGATATTAAATGCTCTAAAACTTTGTCGATAAATAATAATTTATATTATATATATTATAAATATATCATTTTTGTACCTTTTATGACAATGGCTGTTTTAAAATTTCTGCAGTGTTTGTGTTTAGCTGTCATTTTCCACTCTCTCATTTAATGTACCCGCACACACTATATACTGGTTTAAATCATCATAAAAGGGGCTTTCTTTAGATACCACTATTTTCATCATATCATATAATTTACTACTGAAAAAATAAAACAGCAGCAAAAGATGAAAAATTGAAAAGCCAACACCTTTTCTAACTTTTTAATTGTGTAAGATATTTTTCTTACACAATTAAAAAAAAAAAAAAGACCCCAACTAGTTTCTAAATTTTGTCCTGGGTTTATAAATAACAAAGTTTACATGTTTTTCTGTGATTTGCAAGTTATAGGGCAATAACGGAAAGCAGCGTTTTTTGTTTCCTACCCATTTTTAGCTACAGTAACCTTTTGACCCCAACCTTGAATCTAACCTTAATCCTAATTCATCTGTAAGCCTAAATGCAACCTTAACACTAGATCTAGGGCTTATTTAGATCTAGGGTTAGTTTTGTCTTTTTTTTTCAATGGAATGTTGCCAACAGCCTTTAGGGACAATCAGGGGGGGGGGGGGGGGGGGCAATGTTGACTTTGCAGGATTCGTCAATATTGTGGCATAATATTAAGTCTCTGTCAGATTGATGAAGCACAAGAAGTGGATGTGAGGTTATTTTAGTGTGCTCGGTTATCAGTCTGACACTGCATGCCAAGAGATGCAAGCTGGACACATCCTAAATAGGTAAGTAGGGGACAATTTGGTTCTTTGTGGAAAATCTGGTACTGTGCCAAGCGATGTGTGGTCAACTTGCTACTTAGTGATATGGGGCAATAGCGGAAATTTGTATAGGAAGCAATGTGGGATAGATGGCACTGTGGCTATTGTGGATTCTATGGCACTCCCAGGGTTGCATGATAAAGTGTTGTTTGGTGAGGTACAGTGCCTCATGGCAATTTTTGCACTGGGTCCCAAGGGTTTCTGGTTATATCCCTTATTATACAATCTCTAGCATTGTGTTCAGCTGCAATCCTATCAGATTAAACAAACAAACAAAAAAAAAACAACCAGCCAATTGTCTGGTTCATTTACATTTAATTTACAAACAGACTGTTCTTATTAACTGCTCAAAGTGATTTGGAAAACCTGGAGACTCAAAAGGTCTCACTCGCTATAATGATTTCATGGAGAAATTGGATAATGAGATACCAACCAGGAAGAAACAAAAGTTTCAACGAGATCGCTTGGATTATACCAATGACCGAGTGTTCCTGTCGCTTGGATTATACCAATGACCGAGTGTTCCTGTCGCTTGGATTATACCAATGACCGAGTGTTCCTGTCGCTTGGATTATACCAATGACCGAGTGTTCCTGTCGCTTGGATTATACCAATGACCGAGTGTTCCTGTCGCTTGGATTATACCAATGACCGAGTGTTCCTGTCGCTTGGATTATACCAATGACCGAGTGTTCCTGTCGAAACGTTCTAATTATTTCTCCAGAGATAACATCCATTCTCAAACATCATCAGGCCCGTGATTATACCAACGGAAGGGCTTCCATTAGGCGATGGTTACTCCACTGATTCCACTGAAGCACTTTCATGATACTGCATGGGCGTATCGTGCCCTCTGAGTGACAGGCGTGCTGCCAGCCTGGAGCATGCCTGTCACTCTGAGGCACGACGTCTCTCATGTATTTTCCGGGGGAGGTTGTGTGCTGAGAACAGCCAGCACCCAAACCCCCGGAAATACACGAGTTACATCCGAAAGGCGACGCCAGCTACGAATTCAGCAGCAGAGTCACTCACTCTGTTGCCATTTCGACAAGCACGAAAAGTATCTCCTGGATGTATTTCTGGGGTTTGTGTACTCTTTGCTCGGGGCACACTTGGGTGAGAGTCTTTCAGACACAGAAGTAGCAAAAAGGTGTGCACTCCACGCTCCAGGGTGGTGAAAAATAAGGTGCTTTATTATCTTTAAAAATTATGCATACAGACGAGATGAATAACATCCATGGACTGGTAAGTCAAAACGCAGGGGGAGGACCACCTGACGCGTTTCGCGTGTTTCCACGTTTAGTCATGGGGGTCTTTCAGAACTTATAGATCATTATCTTCAGCCCATTGTTAGGACACTAAGCAGGTGTTAGAGATCTTTGGCAACTTTGTCTGGGAACAGAATTTCAGTTGTTTAACTATTATGTATTCGGCTATTCCACATGATTTTGGAGTTAAAGCTGTTGAATGGTGCCTGGGGCCCTTAAGTGGGTACACTGACAAAACCATTTGCATTTGACTACATAGTATCCATTTTTTGTTAACACACAACTATTTTAGTTTGGATTACAACTTCGAGGTACGGCTATGGGGGCTCGATTTGCCCCCTCATATGCCAACCTCTTCATGACTTTTTGGGAGGAGCCATATGAATTCTCCACGTCTAATCCCTTCAGGCCCAATTTGGCATTTTTTCGGTGCTACATTGATGACCTGCGGTTTCAGTGGGGTGGTGATGCATCTCTCATCCCTAAATTTGTTGATTATTGCAACAATAATTTCTTGAATCTGAAGTTTACCCACGAGAGCAATTCAGTTACTATTTCTTTTTTAGACCTTATTCTGCAAGCCCAGGATAATAAGGTGGACTGGACACAAGTACTTTTCGCAAAGCCGTGGCAGGGAATACTGTTCTCCATTCAAAAAGTTGTCACCCCCGTAGTACCATCAATTCAATACCAGTTGGCCAGTTTGTTAGAATTAAGTGAAACTGTAGCAAACATACTGTATTTAACCAACAATCTTGTGATCATTGCCTAATACTTTTAGGCAGAAACCCCCTTGCTACAAGAGAGTGACGAATTTTCTTGACAGGTTGGCACCTTCTGACCCATGTCATTGTTGTGGCAAATCTCTAAACGCAGAGAAGTATGTAAAACTGGATTGCTCTAGATGCCTGTACTGTGTGGCATGTTCCCCTATAAATGCATTTTCTACACATTCTATAAAATCAAGTACAGGATTACCTGGATGCCGGAATCTATAGGATAACATGCCCTTGTGCAGGCCCGCCATCAGGGGGGTGACGGGTGATACTTTCGTCCCAGGCCCGGCGGGGAAAAAAAATAAAAAATTCCTCTTTGTTTAGCTGATCCGCGGCTGTGAGGGAAGCGTTCTGCGCTCCCCTCCAGCCGCGCGGCTTCAATAAAGTTTATTAAAAAAAAAAAAGCAACTGGAGTTTGCCTCCTGCACAGAGGAAGGAAACTCTAGTCGCATTTTTTTGAAACAAACTTTATTGAAGCCGCGCGGCTGGAGGGGAGAGCAGAATGCTTCCCTCACAGCCTCGGATCGGCTTAACAGAGCAGAGCAGCAAGGAGGTAAGTACTGGGGAAGGAGGGTGGTACATAGCGAGCATAATGCTGGCATATTAAGGGGCAAAATACTGGCATATTAAATAGCAAAAGAATGGCATATTGAATGGCTAAATACAGGCATACTGAGTGGCAAAATACTGACTTATTGAGTGGCAAAATATTACTAGCATATTGACCAACTGCTCCCAACCACCCTCCATATTACATTAGACCGGGATAACATGCTTGTGAGGGTAGGTGGGGCGAATGGGAGATATTGTCGGGGGGGGGGGCCCAGAAAATTTGTTCAGTAAGGGGCCCTGAAATTCCTGGTGGCGGCCCTGCCCTTGTGGTCTATCATATACAGGCAAGACAGATATTACCTTGCGTTAACGAACAAGGGGCCACAGAACCACAACAAAAACTGCTTACCTAGATCAGAAATCCGATAAACCTGTGGCTAATCCTTTATTTCAAGCTGGGCGCAAATAGCAATTGATATATGTGGAGACTGACCACATACCCCCAAAGCATGGTGGTGGAGATAGAGAACTTTTGGATATACCCCCTGGAAACCCCTTCACCCAGAGCTCTGAAGGAAACTTATGCAGCATTTTTTGTTTCCCCTGATGATGTTTGTTTGTTTTTTTATATACTTTTGGACGTTGCCAGGATCTTTTCGGGATTTTCAGCCCAAAATATATTTGATAAATGTATTCATTTAATTTTTTATTATGGAGGTTTTTTTTCTGTAGCCTCTGACTTGCTGCAGCTTTTATACTTATTTTCAGATTATATACATTACACGTTAAATTTACATTTTACTGCTCATTGGTATCATACACAAAGCTGATGCACTTACTGCTCATTGGCATCATATACATAATTTTGATATTTATATTGGTTTAAAAACTTGTATATAAAGTCATTGCTCTTTCGCATTCTATAAATCCTTTATATGTATTTATTTCTCATTGCTTTTATATACTATTTGCTCATTGGCATCATTATTTATGTGTCTTTACTCCACTTCTACCAAATCTGCCATGGGTTCTAGCACAATGTTTTGGAGACCTAGTAATGACCCTGATGATACATAGAAGCATTCAATTACTATATAATTATGGGGTTAATGTTTTACCACTGTCAGTGTCTGGCTCAATCCATTACAATCGGAGTTATGGTGTATCACTGTGTCATCAGTGTCTGGCTCAGTGTATTATAATATAGTAAGACTTACCCCAGCACCCCAGGACATGCCCCATCCATCAACCACATTGTACACCCAAGACTTACCCCTGCATCCCAGGACATGCCCCATCCATCACCCACATCTTAAGTGTGGGAGTTAGAAGCAAAGAAGGAGTTAAAAGGAAAGAAGGAGGGTAAAGTATAAATCTTTTATTTTTTTTTATTTTTTTATTTTATTCTATTTTTAATTTTGTGGTTTACACTAGAGAGCATGTTGGACAATGCCACTAAGTGCATGTCTTGCAGCATGTATGCGGTCTTGGAGCAAGTTCCCCAGGGTCCATACCACTGCTGCAGATGTGAGCAGGTTGCTGCTTTGGAAAATATAATATTAGATCTAAAGAGGCAACTGGCAACACTTAGGGACATAAGCAACATGGAGCGGAGTTTACTGCTCACGGAGCAGGCATTGGCTGGGGCCAGTGTAGAGGAGGGTGATGATGGAGGGGAAGAGGTTTCTAGGGCAGAGAGCTGGGTTAGTTGTGTAAGGGGCAGTAGGGGTCGGAGAGCTAGGGAGGCTTGTTCTGAGCTGGTTCACCCCAACATGTTTGCCAGCTTGTGTGAGGATGCTGGGGGGATTAGCTCAGAAGAGGCATTTCTGGGGCAGGCGGACTCTCCTAGCAGCCAGGTGAGTAGCCTCTCCAGCGCAGTTGGGAGCCAGGACACTAGGAAGGCTAGACAGGTTGTGGTGGTAGGGGATTCTATTATTAGGAAGGTAGATAGGGTAATCTGTCGCCAGGACCCCGAATGCCGAACTGTATGTTGTCTCCCGGGTGCTCGGGTTCGGCATGTTGCGGACCGGGTAGGCAGATTATTGGGAGGGGCTGGGCATGATCCAGCGGTCATAGTACACATTGGTACTAATGACAAAGTAAATGGTAGGTGGGGGGTCCTTAAAAATGATTTTAAGGAACTAGGAAAGAAGCTAAAGGAAAGGACCTCCAAGGTAATATTCTCGGAAATATTACCAGTACCACGCGCTACGTCAGGGAGACAGCGGGAGCTTAGGGAGATTAATGCGTGGTTGCGAAGGTGGTGCAAGCAAGAGGGATTTGGGTTCTTGGAGAACTGGGCTGACTTTGCAGTCGGCTACAGACTCTTTGGACGGGATGGGCTGCACCTCAATGATGAGGGGGCTGCAGTATTAGGGGCGAGGATGGCTATAGGATTAGATGAGCTTTTAAACTAAGCTCTGGGGGGGAGGGTCAAGATCAAAAAGAAGCAATGGTAGCTAGGGTAGATTGGAAGGTGGGTCTAGCTATGGGAGAGGAGGAAAGCAGTGGTGGGGTTAACATAGACCAAAGGGAGGTCCATATAATTAAACCTGCACACATTAAGTGTTTGTCAACTAAACAGAAAATGGGTAGTAATCTCAAATGTCTTTTAGCAAATGCAAGAAGCTTGACA
This sequence comes from Pelodytes ibericus, assembly GCA_036172795.1. Lineage (NCBI taxonomy): Eukaryota > Metazoa > Chordata > Amphibia > Anura > Pelodytidae > Pelodytes > Pelodytes ibericus. The sequence continues at coordinate 17,851,880 of CM069860.1, forward strand.
AACAAAATGGGTGAGCTGGAGATACTGGTAAGTGCTGAACAGTATGATTTAATCGGAATCACAGAAACGTGGTGGGATGAGACCCACGACTGGTCAGTTAATTTACAAGGTTACTCACTTTTTAGAAAGGACAGAGTAAATAGAAAAGGGGGAGGGATTTGTCTGTATGTAAATCCTAAATTAAATCCCAGTATTAAAGAAGGTGTACATGATGTAACTGGAACTGATGTGGAGACACTGTGGGTGGAGATTAGCTTAGATGCTAAAAAGAATCGCACATTACTTGTAGGTGTATGCTACAAGCCACCAAATATTAGCATTGATGGAGAAGATCAGCTTTTATTACAAATTGAAAAGGCTGCAAATATGAATGAAGTTCTAATCATGGGAGATTTTAATTACCCAGATATAGATTGGAAGTGTGGCACAACTAGTTCAGCTAGGGGCAGCAAGTTTCTGGACCTGCTTAATAACAAATTTATGGCACAATTAGTAGACACCCCAACTAGAATGGATGCCTGTCTGGATTTGGTAATAACAAACAATGAGGAGCTTATCTCAAACATCCAAATAAGAGAACACTTGGGGAATAGTGACCATAATATGGTCTCATTTGAGATTAATGCAAAAAAGCAAATTGGTAAATACGCCACCAAAACACTTAATTTTAGAAGGGCCACCTTTGATGGACTAAGGTCATCGATTGAACATTTAGACTGGGAACGATTGTTTTCTGGACTAAACACAGAAGACAAGTGGAATGCCTTTAAGCACACATTACAAAAGTACACATCCCAATATATACCTTTGGGAAACAAATGCAAAAGACACAAATCGAAACCAATGTGGCTTACAGGTAACGTGAAACAGGAAGTACAAAACAAGAAAATGGCATTCAAACATTATAAAAACACGGGATCAGCATTATCATTTATAGAGTACAAAGAGGCCAACAAAGCCTGCAAAAAGGCAATTAAAATGGCTAAATTGGAAAATGAGAAAAGGGTTGCCAAGGAGAGTAAAACTAACCCCAAAATGTTTTATAAATATATAAATGGAAAAAAGCTAAAGAGCGAAAATGTTGGGCCCTTGTTATCCCAAATGGGAAATTTGGTAAGTGAGGACAGAGAGAAAGCAGACATTTTAAATACTTTTTTTTCTTCTGTTTATACTAAGGAAGAGCAGATGGACGAGCCCCTGCTACAGGAAGTTATGGGACATTCGCCGCAAACATGGGATTGGCTGACACAGGAAAAAGTGCTTAAGCAATTACACTCTGTTAAGATAGACAAGGCCCCAGGACCAGATGGTATACACCCAAGGGTACTTAGAGAGTTAAGCATAATTCTGGCCAGACCACTATTCATGATCTTTAGGGATTCATTCAGTTCAGGTACAGTGCCAACAGACTGGCGAAAGGCGGATGTCATTCCAATATTTAAAAAGGGATCAAAATCTCTGCCAGGTAATTATAGGCCAGTGAGCTTGACATCTGTAGTGGGGAAACTATTTGAAGGATTGCTAAAGGTATACACTCAAGAATACATCTTGAACCAGAATATAATTAGTAAAAGTCAACATGGTTTTGTGAAAGACAGGTCTTGTCAAACAAACTTAATAACATTCTATGAAGAAGTCAGTAAAAATATAGATCTAGGTGTGGCAGTTGATGTGATCTATTTGGATTTTGCGAAAGCATTTGATACAGTTCCACACAAAAGGTTACTCTACAAATTGAGAGAAATAGGTTTGGGGGCAAATGTGTGTATGTGGATTGAAAATTGGCTAAAAGATAGAACACAAAGGGTTGTTGTAAATGGAAAATTCTCAAATTGGACAAGGGTATTAAGCGGAGTACCTCAGGGGTCTGTTTTGGGCCCTCTTCTTTTTCATTTGTTTATTAATGATCTGCCACATTGTGCTGAGAGCCATGTCTCCGTGTTTGCGGACGACACTAAATTAGGTAAGGCAATAAAGACTAATCTTGATGTTTTTTCTTTACAGGAAGATTTGGACAGAGTGGGGGACTGGGCAGTAAAGTGGCAAATGAGGTTCAATATAGACAAATGTAAAGTTATGCATTATGGGAAAAATAATAACAAAGCAACATATACGTTAAATGGTTTTTCCCTGGGAAAAACTACTAATGAAAAGGATTTAGGAATAATTATAGACAACAAACTTGGCAACAGTGCCCAATGCCAGTCAGCAGCTGCAAGGGCCAATAAGATATTGGCATGTATAAAACGAGGTATAGATTCACGGGAGGAGGATATCATCTTGCCTCTTTACAAATCAATGGTAAGACCTCACCTTGAATATGCAGTACAGTTCTGGGCACCAGTCCTTAAAAAGGATATTAAGGAACTAGAAAAAGTGCAAAGGAGAGCTACAAAATTAATAAGGGGTTTGGAGGATCTTAGTTATGAAGAGAGACTTAAAAAATTAAATTTATATACGTTAGAAAAAAGGCGTCTCAGAGGGGATATGATAACATTATATAAATATTTGCAGGGCCAATATAAAGAGCTCTCCAGTGACCTGTTCATTAACAGAAAGGTACAAAGAACAAGAGGTCACCCCCTCAGACTGGAAGAGCAAAGATTTCATAGACAGCAAAGGAAGGGATTCTTTACGGTTAGGACAATAAAGTTATGGAACTCACTGCCAAGAGAGGTAGTGCTAGCAACCACAATAGATGCATTTAAAAATGGTTTGAATGTTTTTTTTAGGAAAGCAGAACATACAGGGCTATTAATAATAGAATAAGCATTAATAAAAGAGCTTATTGATCCAAGGAGAAATCTGATTGCCTCTTGGAGTCAAGAAGGAATTTTTTCCCCCAGGAGGCAAAATTCGAAATAGCTTCCTTAGGGGTTTTTTGCCTTCTTTTGGATCAAAAGCTGTAATGATAGGTAGAAGGGTTGAACTTGATGGACGTGTGTCTTTTTTCAACCTAAATTACTATGTTACTATGTTACTATGTTACATTGTACACCCAAGACTTACCCCTGCACCCCAGGACATGCCCCATCCATCACCCACATTGTACAACCAAGACTTACTCCTGCAACCCAGGACATGCCCTATCACCCACATTGTATACCCAAGACTTACTCCTGCACCCCAGGACATACCTCATCCATCACCCACATTGTACAACCAAGACTTACCCCTGCACCCCAGGACATTCCCCATAACAGCAGCCACAGCTCTGTGTTGTCTAGCGGCAGGCAACATGGTGTCTGTGTGCTGCCCAGACAACCTACTAGACATGTGCATTAGTTTCCGAAAAACGAATAACGAAAATGCTAAACTAACGAAAGCCAAAGGAACGAATGGTTAATAAACGAAAATCATTCGTCCATTCGTGCTACTGGCATTCTATAAACCGAAACAGAGACGGTTTATAGAATAGCAATAGCATTACATCCAATCCATAAACCGACATAATGAACGACTTTCGGTTTATGGAATGCATGTAATGCTATTGGTATTCTATAAACCGACTCTATTTCGGTTTATAGAAAGCCAATAGCACAAATGGACGAAGGATTTTCGTTTATTAACCATTCGTTCATAGCATTACATACATTACATAAACCGAAAGTCGTTCATTATGTCGGTTTATGGAATGTATGTAATGCTATTGGTATTCTATAAACCGACTCTTTCGGTTTTTCATAGATGAAAAGATTGGAGATTTAATCACAGCCTATTTGGCAGTGACCTGTGCTCCCCATTCCCTGGCATTTGCACACAACTCCTCAGTCCAGAACTACAGAACAGATCACTGTACGGAGCCAAGATTATTTAATAGGGAATATAGCCAAGATGCAACTGAATAGAGCAAATCGATTGTGCAACCTTCACATTAACCTTCACATTTCAAGACAAGAAAACCCAACAACAACAAAAACAGGTCCAGTAACAAACAGCTCTATAATAGGATTTTATATGGCTCACAACAGGGATTAAGTCCTTTGCAAACTAAGGGTTACTATATGGAGGAGAAAGCTAATTTTACGTTAATTCGTTAGTTTACTTTTTAAAAGGCATATAGTAAAAATGCATGTTTTGTAATAGTAAATCTGTAGTATTCAATAATTTTTAATACCGTAATCGGACCTGGAAAGAACAGGAGAGCAGTGGGCACAGAAGACATAATTGAGCTAAAAGGAGCTGCTAACAAACAAACAAAAAATAAAACACCAGAGAGCTTATTCCCCAACGCTCATATAAGTGGAGAAGGAGTAAAAGTACAGGGACTGGTGCGAGTGTTGATAAACAATAGAAAGATTAAAACATTTTTTTAAAAAGCTTACAAAAAATGGGGGAGAGACAGACAGGCATAAATGGCATGGAGGAGAGACAGACAGGCATGGATGGCATGAGGGAGAGACAGACAGGCATGGATGGCATGAGGGAGAGACAGACAGGCATAAATGGCATGAGGGAGAGACAGACAGGCATGGATGGCATGAGGGAGAGACAGACAGGCATGGATGGCATGAGGGAGAGACAGACAGGCATGGATGGCATGAGGGAGAGACAGACAGGCATGGATGGCATGAGGGAGAGACAGACAGGCATGAATGGCATGAAGGAGAGACAAACAGGCATGGATGGCACGAGGGAGACACAGACAGGCATGGATGGCATGAGGGAGAGACAGACAGGCATAAATGGCATGAGGGAGAGACAGACAGGCATGGATGGCATGAGGGAGAGACAGACAGGCATGGATGGCATGAGGGAGAGACAGACAGGCATGGATGGCATGAGGGAGAGACAGACAGGCATGGATGGCATGAGGGAGAGACAGACAGGCATGGATGGCATGAGGGGGAGACAGACAGGCATGGATGGCATGAGGGAGAGACAGACAGGCATGGATGGCATGAGGGAGAGACAGACAGGCATGGATGGCATGAGGGAGAGACAGACAGGCATGGATGGCATGAGGGAGAGACAGACAGGCATGAGGGAGAGACAGACAGGCATGGATGGCATGAGGGAGAGACAGACAGGCATAAATGGCATGAGAGAGAGACAGACAGGCATGGATGGCATGAGGGAGAGACAGACAGGCATGGATGGCATGAGGGAGAGACAGACAGGCATGAATGGCATGAGGGAGAGACAGACAGGCATGAATGGCATGAGGGAGAGACAGACAGGCATGAATGGCATGAGGAAGAGACAGACAGGCATGGATGGCATGAGGGAGAGACAGACAGGCATGAATGGCATGAGGGAGAGACAGACAGGTATGGATGGCATGAGGGAGAGACAGACAGGCATGAATGGCATGAGGGAGAGACAGGCATGGATGGCATGAGGGAGAGACAGACAGGTATGGATGGCATGAGGGAGAGACAGACAGGCATGAATGGCATGAGGGAGAGACAGGCATGGATGGCATGAGGGAGAGACAGGCATGGATGGCATGGAGGAGAGACAGACAGGCATGGATGGCATGAGGGAGAGACAGGCATGGATGGCATGAGGGAGAGACAGGCATGGATGGCATGAGGGAGAGACAGACAGGCATGGATGGCATGAGGGAGAGACAGACAGGTATGGATGGCATGAGGGAGAGACAGACAGGCATGAATGGCATGAGGGAGAGACAGACAGGCATGAATGGCATGAGGGAGAGACAGGCATGGATGGCATGAGGGAGAGACAGGCATGGATGGCATGGAGGAGAGACAGACAGGCATGGATGGCATGAGGGAGAGACAGACAGGTATGGATGGCATGAGGGAGAGACAGGCATGGATGGCATGAGGGAGAGACAGACAGGCATAAATGGCATGAGGGAGAGACAGACAGGCATGAATGGCATGAGGGAGAGACAGACAGGCATGGATGGCATGAGGGAGAGACAGACAGGCATGGATGGCATGAGGGAGAGACAGACAGGCATGGATGACATGAGGGAGAGACAGACAGGCATAAATGGCATGAGGGAGAGACAGACAGGCATGGATGGCATGAGGGAGAGACAGACAGGCATGGATGGCATGAGGGAGAGACAGACAGGCATAAATGGCATGAGGGAGAGACAGACATGGATGGCATGAGGGAGAGACAGACAGGCATGGATGGCATGAGGGAGAGACAGACAGGCATGGATGGCATGGAGGAGAGACAGACAGGCATGGATGGCATGAGGGAGAGACAGACAGGCATGAATGGCATGAGGGAGAGACAGACAGGCATGGATGGCATGAGGGAGAGACAGACAGGCATGGATGGCATGAGGGAGAGACAGACAGGCATGGATGGCATGAGGGAGAGACAGACAGGCATGGATGGCATTAGGGAGAGACAGACAGGCATGAATGGCATTAGGGAGAGACAGACAGGCATGAATGGCATGAGGGAGAGACAGGCATGGATGGCATGAGGGAGAGACAGGCATGGATGGCATGGAGGAGAGACAGACAGGCATGGATGGCATGAGGGAGAGACAGACAGGTATGGATGGCATGAGGGAGAGACAGGCATGGATGGCATGAGGGAGAGACAGACAGGCATAAATGGCATGAGGGAGAGACAGACAGGCATGAATGGCATGAGGGAGAGACAGACAGGCATGGATGGCATGAGGGAGAGACAGACAGGCATGGATGGCATGAGGGAGAGACAGACAGGCATGGATGACATGAGGGAGAGACAGACAGGCATAAATGGCATGAGGGAGAGACAGACAGGCATGGATGGCATGAGGGAGAGACAGACAGGCATGGATGGCATGAGGGAGAGACAGACAGGCATAAATGGCATGAGGGAGAGACAGACATGGATGGCATGAGGGAGAGACAGACAGGCATGGATGGCATGAGGGAGAGACAGACAGGCATGGATGGCATGGAGGAGAGACAGACAGGCATGGATGGCATGAGGGAGAGACAGACAGGCATGAATGGCATGAGGGAGAGACAGACAGGCATGGATGGCATGAGGGAGAGACAGACAGGCATGGATGGCATGAGGGAGAGACAGACAGGCATGGATGGCATTAAGGAGAGACAGACAGGCATGGATGGCATGAGGGAGAGACAGACAGGCATGGATGGCATGAGGGAGAGACAGACAGGCATAAATGGCATGAGGGAGAGACAGACAGGCATGAATGGCATGAGGGAGAGACAGACAGGCATGGATGGCATGAGGGAGAGACAGACAGGCATAAATGGCATGAGGGAGAGACAGACAGGCATGGATGGCATGAGGGAGAAACAGACAGGTATGGATGGCATGAGGGAGAGACAGGCATGGATGGCATGAGGGAGAGACAGACAGGCATGGATGGCATGAGGGAGAGACAGACAGGTATGGATGGCATGAGGGAGAGACAGACAGGCATGGATGGCATGAGGGAGAGACAGGCATGGATGGCATGAGGGAGAGACAGACAGGCATGAATGGCATGAGGGAGAGACAGACAGGCATAAATGGCATGAGGGAGAGACAGACAGGCATGGATGGCATGAGGGAGAGACAGACAGGCATAAATGGCATGAGGGAGAGACAGACAGGCATGGATGGCATGAGGGAGAGACAGACAGGCATGGATGGCATGAGGGAGAGACAGACAGGCATGGATGGCATGAGGGAGAGACAGACAGGCATAAATGGCATGAGGGAGAGACAGACAGGCATGAATGGCATGAGGGAGAGACAGACAGGCATGAATGGCATGAGGGAGAGACAGACAGGCATGAATGGCATGAGGGAGAGACAGACAGGCATGAATGGCATGAGGGAGAGACAGACAGGCATGAATGGCATGAGGGAGAGACAGACAGGCATGGATGGCATGAGAGAGAGACAGACAGGCATAAATGGCATGAGGGAGAGACAGACAGGCATGGATGGCATGAGGGAGAGACAGACAGGCATGGATGGCATGAGGGAGAGACAGACAGGCATGGATGGCATGAGGGAGAGACAGACAGGCATGGATGGCATGAGGGAGAGACAGACAGGCATGAATGGCATGAGGGAGAGACAGACAGGCATGGATGACATGAGGGAGAGACAGACAGGCATGGATGGCATGAGGGAGAGACAGACAGGCATGGATGGCATGAGGGAGAGACAGACAGGCATGGATGGCATGAGGGAGAGACAGACAGGCATGGATGGCATGAGGGAGAGACAGACAGGCATGGATGGCATGAGGGAGAGACAGACAGGCATGAATGGCATGAGGGAGAGACAGACAGGCATGGATGACATGAGGGAGAGACAGACAGGCATGGATGGCATGAGGGAGAGACAGACAGGCATGGATGGCATGAGGGAGAGACAGACAGGCATGGATGGCATGAGGGAGAGACAGACAGGCATGGATGGCATGAGGGAGAGACAGACAGGCATGAATGGCATGGGGGAGAGACAGACAGGCATGGATGGCATGGAGGAGAGACAGACAGGCATGGATGGCATGAGGGAGAGACAGACAGGCATGGATGGCATGAGGGAGAGACAGACAGGCATGGATGGCATGAGGGAGAGACAGACAGGCATGGATGGCATGAGGGAGAGACAGACAGGCATGGATGGCATGAGGGAGAGACAGACAGGCATAAATGGCATGAGGGAGAGACAGACAGGCATAAATGGCATGAGGGAGAGACAGACAGGCATGGATGGCATGAGGGAGAGACAGACAGGCATGAATGGCATGAGGGAGAGACAGACAGGCATGGATGGCATGAGGGAGAGACAGACAGGCATGGATGGCATGAGGGAGAGACAGACAGGCATGGATGGCATGAGGGAGAGACAGACAGGTATGGATGGCATGGGAGAGACAGACAGGCATGGATGGCATGGGGGAGAGACAGACAAGCATGGATGGAATGGGGGAGAGACAGACAGGCATGGATGGAATGGGGGAGAGACAGATAAGCATGGATGGCATGGGGTAGAGACAGAAAAGCATGGATGGAATGGGGGAGAGACAGACAGGCATGGATGGCATGGGGGGGAGACAGACAGGCATGGACGGCATAGGGTAGAGAGAAAGACATGGATGGCATGGAGAAGAGAGAAAGACAGACATGGATGGCATGGGAGAGAGCGAGAGAGAGCGAGAGAGAGAGACATGGATGGCATGGGAGAGAGAGAGACATGGATGGCATTGGGGAGAGATAGAGAGACAGACGTGGATGGCATGGGGGAGACAGACAGACATGGAGAGACAGAAATAGACATGGATGGCATGGGGGAGAGAGAAAGACATGGATGGCATGGAGAAGAGAGAAAGACAGACATGGATGGCGAGAGAGAGAGAGAGAGAGAGAGAGACATGGATGGCATTGGGGAGAGATGGAGAGACACAGACGTGGATGGCATGGGGGAGACAGACAGGCATGGATAGCATGGGGGAGACAGACAGACATGGAGAGACAGAAATAGACATGGATGGCATGGGGGAGAGACAGACGGGCATGGATGGCATGGGGGAGAGAGAAAGACATGGATGGAATGGAGAAGAGAGAAAGACAGACATGGATGGCATGAGAGAGAGAGAGACATGGATGGCATTGGGGAGAGATGGAGAGACACAGACGTGGATGGCATGGGGGAGAGATAGAGAGACAGACGCGGGTGGCATGGGGGAGACGGACAGGCATGGATGTCATGGGGGAGACAGAGACAGACATTGAGAGACAGAAATAGACATGGATGGGATGGGGGAGAGATAGAGAGACACAGACATGGATGGCATTAGGGAGACAGAGAGACACAGACATGGATGGCATTGGGGAGAGATAGAGAGACACAGGCATGGATGGCATTGGGGAGAGATAGAGAGACACAGACGTGGATGGCATTGGGGAGAGATAGAGAGACACAGACGTGGATGGCATGGGGGAGAGATAAAGAGACAGACGTGGATGGCATTGGGGAGACAGACAGGCATGGATGGCATGGGGGAAACAGACAGGCATGGATGGCATGGGGGAAACAGACAGGCATGGATGGCATGGGGGAAACAGACAGGCATGGAGAGAAAGAAATAGACATGGATGGCATGGGGGAGAGATAGAGAGACACAGACATGGATGGCATTGAAGAGAGATAGAGAGACACAGACGTGGATGGCATGGGGGAGACAGACAGGCATGGATGTCATGGGGGAGACAGAGACAGACATGGAGAGACAGAAACAAACATGGATGGTATTGGGGAGAGATAGAGAGACACAGACGTGGATGGCATTGGGGAGAGATAGAGAGACACAGACGTGGATGGCATTGGGGAGAGATAGAGAGACACAGACGTGGATGGCATTGGGGAGACAGACAGGCATGGATGGCATGGGGGAAACAGACAGGCACGGAGAGAAAGAAATAGACATGGATGGCATGGGAGAGAGATAGAGAGACACAGACGTGGATGGCATGGGGGAGACAGACAGGCATGGATGGCATGGGGGAGACAGAGACAGACATGGAGAGACAGAAACAGACATGGATGGCATGGGGGAGAGAGAGAGTGACAGGCATGGATGGTAGGGGGAGACAGACAGGCTTGGATGGCAGGGGGAGACAGACAGGCTTGGATAGCATGTAGGAGACAGAGACAGACATGGAGAGACAGAAACAAACATGGATGGCATGGGGGAGAGGCAGAGAGAGAGAGAGAGAGAGAGAGACAGGCATGGATGGCAGGGGGAGACAGACAGGCATGGATGGCATGGGGGAGAGACAGACAGGAATGGATGGCATGGGGGAGAGACAGTCAGCCATGGATGGCATGGGGGAGAGACAGTCAGCCATGGATGGCATGGGGGAGACAGACAGGCATGGATGGCATGGGGGAGAGACAGACAGGAATGGATGGCATGGGGGAGAGACAGTCAGCCATGGATGGCATGGGGGAGAGACAGTCAGCCATGGATGGCATGGGGGAGAGACAGTCAGCCATGATGGCATGGGGGAGAAACAGCCAGATATCATCATTATTATTATAATAATGATATCATATTTTTTTGCTTGTAGTCGACCTTGGGATCTGCAACGTCATGAAGTAAGGAAGTATAAAATGTATGGAAGCATTTCTGGCACGATAAAAATACTATAGAGTTATAATGAATCGATGGTGAGATGTGCGCAGACACAGTTACTTGCTCCAGGGTAAAACAGGACACAAATCACATGCGTGAAACGTGAGTGTACTATAAACATTTACAGAGATTTCTTCCCATACGCCATTAGAATTAACAGTCCTGAAGCCAACAAAAAAAGATCTCTAACTATTGTTACACAACACATGATATGCCTCTTGGACCAAACAAAAAATAAATTGCATACTTTTCAGTATTTGCCTGGGACACTAGCCAAAGTGGCTGACCATAGTCATATGCTGGCCAAGTCATGTTGCATAATGTTGCAGTGCGTAATCGGAGGTCATCTCAAAATCAGCGTGTGGAAAGTATTAAAGGAGCAGGAGTGGGGCAGAGATGGCTCTGATGGAGGACAAATCTACTTTCAGCGAGCTCCATGACAAATTAGTTAAAATGGCTCAATCTTAGCGGCCATGACGGCCAAACTTGAAAAAATACCAGTCCTTAAAACTCCAGAGGACATGGGTCACAGGAGAAGCAGAAAAGGACCACCACAACAACTGGCTAATGGCGATATTGGTATCTTCTTAACTAGGCCACAAAAGCCTACCTTGAGTTTGGTGAAAGGGACGAAATTAGGACGTGACTGGATTGTTAAGTCCCTTCAGATGATTCAACTACCCCACAAGAAAATAAAAAAAAACAGGTGACCAGACAAATCATTGGACCCCACGGCGGACAAAACTACAGTAACCAGGGGCAATATCAGAGGACTTTTTATTGACCTACAGAACATCATGAAAGCCAAATTAATATGGTTTAGAACTGAAGTCACCACAGTGAAGGCTCACAAAGAGCCCAGACAGAAATATGTCATATGCCGCAACTAGTACATAGAATGCACGAAAAGGCGTTACTACTAGACACTAAGGCACGCCAAACTAAGATAAGAGCACTGAGGGGTGCTGGCATCAGTCGGTCTCGCCAAGTTCTGCACCTCCCTGACTGGGTCGTTGAGGCTTTTTCGGCTTTGATCGATTATTTTAGGGTCAGAAAGGCCAGGATGGCCCCATCAGTCGCACCAAGAGACACTGTACTCAAAATATTGCCCACACAGAGTGTACCTTATAATGCTTCTTAGGCCACAAGTGCCAGCAAAACTTTGAAATGTCACACCACCCAGTCTGTCATCAAGTGCTAGAGAAAACTCTCCCTGACAATGTTCAGCACAGAGCACATTAGTGCTAATCACACACTAGAACACATTGCACATTCGTGTTAATCACACACTAACAACACTCCATATTGTATTTGTTTTAATTAGCACAATACTACCCTTTTACTGCCATCCGGATCGCACTGAAAGGGTTAAAAACTAAATAATTTAAAACCATTCTAATATCATTCACCCTGGAAAATGAGAATATGAACAAAAAGATTCAGAAATAACAGGGCAGATTCAAGTTGCAGATTCAGTGGACCCTGCAGTGTGCCTGTGGGCAGTTTCCCCTATTGCTCAGTGGGAGAGCAGAGCAAAAACATACTGACAGGGAGAAAGTATAGAATTAACCCCTTAACGCATAAGGACATATATATACGTCCTGAAAAGCATGGTCCTTGATGACCATGAGGACGTATATATACGTCCTGAGTTTCATGATAAACGCTACATGCCTGCAGCTACTCTCAGCAGCCTATGAGACTGCTTTCACACACCTTTCACAAAGAAATTCACAGTTCAGTAAACATATGAGAAAAATAATGGCATTCTGGTCTTCAAGGTACATCAAATGCAGCATAGCACTTGGTCACTAAGGGGTTAAATAAAAGCTTTTTTTTGCTGCAATTTTTGTTTCCAATGTTTTTTATGATTGCTATGACTAGTTAACCTAAACAGCCTACTGCTTCTCCCTCCCTCCCTCCCTCCCTTGCTGCAGGTCCAATTTCCAGGGGGGGCAAGTGCCTTCCCCCTTCTTGACGCCTATGCTCCCCATAGAGGCTACTACTTTGTTTCTGTGCATTTCAGCATGGAATCAGCTATGATGTTTGAATTGCGCACACACGTCTGTGCTACCAGAGTAGCTTGAAATTCGGGTACCAATGTGCAACAAATTAATTTACATTTTTTCACATTTTCTTTTTTTATAGTAAATTATATAATTTGGTGAAAATAATGGTATCTAAAGCCCTACTTAGCTAATAAAGAACAAATAAATAATTCTTGTGGGTACATTAAATGAGAAGGAGGAAAATTACAGCGAAACATAAACACCACAGAAATGTAAAAACAGCTTTTCTGGAGTGTAGCACAGAGTGATGAAGTGCACAAAAATCAAAGAAAAGTCCCAAAGTATCATAAACAGACCACCGTCAAGAGCAAGGTCAGAGGGCGTCCAAAGGGTCAAGGCAGGCAGAATAGATTCTATAGCAATGGAACAGGCAGAGGTCAGGAGAACAGAATCTAGGCTTTTGGAGTAGCCAAAGTTGTACTTTACAGGGAGTGCAGAATTATTAGGCAAGTTGTATTTTTGAGGATTAATTTTATTATTGAACAACCATGTTCTCAATGAACCCAAAAAACTCATTAATATCAAAGCTGAATATTTTTGGAAGTAGTTTTTAGTTTTAGCTATTTTAGGGGGATATCTGTGTGTGCAGGTGACTATTACTGTGCATAATTATTAGGCAACTTAACAAAAAACAAATATATACCCATTTCAATTATTTATTTTTACCAGTGAAACCATATAACATCTCAACATTCACAAATATACATTTCTGACATTCAAAAACAAAACAAAAACAAATCAGTGACCAATATAGCCACCTTTCTTTGCAAGGACACTCAAAAGCCTGCCATCCATGGATTCTGTCAGTGTTTTGATCTGTTCACCATCAACATTGCATGCAGCAGCAACCACAGCCTCCCAGACACTGTTCAGAGAGGTGTACTGTTTTCCCTCCTTGTAAATCTCACATTTGATGATGGACCACAGGTTCTCAATGGGGTTCAGATCAGGTGAACAAGGAGGCCATGTCATTAGATTTTCTTCTTTTATACCCTTTCTTGCCAGCCACGCTGTGGAGTACTTGGACGCGTGTGATGGAGCATTGTCCTGCATGAAAATCATGTTTTTTTTGAAGGATGCAGACTTCTTCCTGTACCACTGCTTGAAGAAGGTGACTTCCAGGAACTGGCAGTAGGACTGGGAGTTGAGCTTGACTCCATCCTCAACCCGAAAAGGCCCCACAAGCTCATCTTTGATGATACCAGCCCAAACCAGTACTCCACCTCCACCTTGCTGGCGTCTGAGTCGGACTGGAGCTCTCTGCCCTTTACCAATCCAGCCACGGGCCCATCTATCTGGCCCATCAAGACTCACTCTCATTTCATCAGTCCATAAAACCTTAGAAAAATCAGTCATGAGATATTTCTTGGCCCAGTCTTGACGTTTCTGCTTGTGTGTCTTGTTTAGTGGTGGTCGTCTTTCTTACCTTGGCCATGTCTCTGAGTATTGCACACCTTGTGCTTTTGGGCACTCCAGTGATGTTGCAGCTCTGAAATATGGCCAAACTGTTAGCAAGTGGCATCGTGGCAGCTGCACGCTTGACTTTTCTCAGTTCATGGGCAGTTATTTTGCGCCTTGGTTTTTCCACACGCTTCTTGCGACCCTGTTGACTATTTTGAATGAAACGCTTGATTGTTCGATGATCACGCTTCAGAAGCTTTGCAATTTTAAGAGTGCTGCATCCCTCTGCAAGATATCTCACTATTTTTGACTTTTCTGAGCCTGTCAAGTCCTTCTTTTGACCCATTTTGCCAAAGGAAAGGAAGTTGCCTAATAATTATGCACACCTGATATAGGGTGTTGTTGTCATTAGACCACACCCCTTCTCATTACAGAGATGCACATCACCTAATATGATTAATTGGTAGTAGGCTTTCGAGCCTATACAGCTTGGAGTAAGACAACATGCATAAAGAGGATGATGTGGTCAAAATACTCATTTGACTAATAATTCTGCACTCCCTGTATTAACCCCTTAAGGACAGAGCCTTTGAAACATTTTTGTCCTTTCTGGACAATGGCTATTTTAACATTTCTGTGCTGTTTGTGTTTAGCAGTAATTTTCTTCTTCGTCATTTGCTGTACCCACACATATTATATATTGTTTTTATCGGGACAAAAAGGGCTTTCTATGGATGCCATATTTTTGATCATATCTTATCATATTATTAAAAAAAAATAATAAAATATGGTAAAAAAAAAAAAAATACACAAATTTCTTTGTTTTTATTTGAAACAACTTCTCCTCATCGACAATAGCGAACGAAAAAACATGCTAAATAGATTCTACTATTTCTCCTGAGTACAGGGATACCACCCATGCATAGGTTTGTTGGGTTGTTTGGGGGCTAAAATGCCAAATTTGTGAGGTGCAGTTTTTTGTTTTCCAACTTGAAATTTTTACATGCAGACAGCCTGCACCCATGTCCCATTTGGGACATATTTGAAACCAGCCAGTGTATTTTACCCCATCAACCCATATATTTTTTAAAAGTAGACACCCTAGGCTATCTCAAATGGTGGTATTTTAACACTTTCCATGCACTATTTCTACCACCAGCCTTTGTCAAAGTTTGTGGTAGTAATTTTTTTGTGTTTTTTTTTCAAAAACCTTGTACTTCAGACATAAATTTACAGATTTTGGTATGTGTCACTGCCAAATAACACCCCAATAAGTGTTCAGAAACATCTCTTGAGTACAGGGATACCCCCCATGCATAGGTTTGTTGGATTGTTTGGGGGGTAAAAGGCCAAATTTGGGAGGTGAAGTTTTTGGTTTTCCAATTTGAAATTTTGACATGCAGACAGCCTGCACCCATGTCCCATTTGGGACATATTTGAAACCAGCCAGTGTATTTTACCACATCAACCCATATATTTTTTTAAAGTAGACACCCTAGGCTATCTCAAATGGTGGTATTTTTACACTTTCCATGCACTAATGCTACCACCAGCCTTTGTCAAAGTTTGTGGTAGTCATTTTTTTGTGTTTTTTTTTCACAAACCTTGTACTTCAGACATGAATTTACAGATTTTGGTATGTGTCACTGCCAAATAACACCCCAATAAGTGTTCAGCAACATCTCTTGAGTACAGGGATACCACCCATGCATAGGTTTGTTGGGTTGTTTGGGGGCTAAAAGGGCCACATTGTGAAGGTGCGCATTTTCAACTTGGAATATTGACGTGTAGCCAGCCTGAGCCCATCTTTCATTTGGGACTTTTTTTTAAAGTAGGACAGTGTATTTTACCCCAAAAAGTATATATTTTGTAAAAGTAGACACCCTAGGCTATTTTAAATGGTGTTATTTTAACACTTTCCATGCACCAATTCTACCACCAGCCTTTGTCAAAGTTTGTGGTAGTCATTTTATTGTGTATTTTTTCCCACATACATTGTACTTTAGACACAAATTCACATATTTCGGTATGTGTCACTGACAAACAATACCACAATATATGTTCAGCAACATCTCCCGAGCACAGGGATACCACCCATGCATAGCTTTGTCAGCTTTGTTGGGTGTTGAAAGGCTACATTTGAGAGGTGCGCTTTTTGATTTTCAAACTTGGAATTTGAACATGTAGAGCAAGGAAGGGGTTAATAGCTCTTATAAGAGCCTTTGTAGTACTGTACAAAAAAATTAACCCCTAAAAATGCACAGACAAGAAAAAAATTTCTGCTGTGCAGTGATCAGTGGCAGGGAAGGGGTTAATACACTACACTATACAAAGGGTATGGCTTTTATAAAAGCCCTTGGGACTCACAATTTTTTTAACATTTTATTTAATTTATTACAATTAAAAAATTATGTTATACAGATCTGTCTCTTTCCCTCACTAAAACTCAAGTGAGGAGAGGGAGGCAGATCCATATGGGTCAGAACAATATTTACCAATATTGATCGAACCAGACGAATGGTGATGCTCATCTGAGAAATCACCAAACCACCTTTGCCACTGATCGGCTGTTACTGATCGCTATACACGTGTTCAGACAGCTTCAAAAGGAATACACGTAATCCCCTAGTGGGTATAATTAACCCCTAGCGAGTCTGACAAAAAAAATGCTGATAGCAAAAAAAAAATCCTTCTGCGACTAGATTGCTCCATATGCGCTGCTTAGGCAGTGACCATATGCACTGCTTAGGCAGTGACCATATGTGCTGCTTAGGAAGTGATATACGGCAAGGAAGGGGTTAATAGCTCTTATTTAAAAAAAAAATTACGTTAAACGTAGTCCCCTAGCGGGTATAATTAACACGTGACGGGTGTAATAAAAAAGTTTTAAAAAAATTAAAAATGCTTCTGCAGCAAGATTGCTGCATTTGCGTCAGATCTCTGCTTAGGCAGTGATCTACAGCAAGAAAGGGGTTAATCTCTCTTAAAAGAGCTTTTTTTTATACTGTAATGAATTACAGTAAAAAAAATTAACCCCTAAAAAATGCACAGACAGCAAAAAATGTGCTGCTGTGTATGATCACTGCGTACACAGCGATCAATGGCAGGGAAGGGGTTAAATGGCTTTTATAAAAGCCCTTGGTGTTTAAAATTTTATTAAATATTTGTTTTATTATTTTATTTTATTTTTTTACTTTATCTGATCTGTCTCTCTCCCTTACTATAACTAGTAAGGTGAGGGAGGCAGATCAATACTTGTCAAAGGCAATATTTGCTAATATTGCCTTTGACAGTATGATAAGTGCTCATCAGAGCACTTATCATACATGCCTGCACACAGATCACATAGATCTGTTGTGCCGGCATCGATTGGCTCCCCCTAGAGCATCGGAAGTGAAATACTTTCACTTCCGATGCTCTTGCCATTAGAAGGGAAGCGCTGCCTGTATAGGCAGCGTTCCCTTCTACTGAGCCGATGGGGTCGCTCAGGAGAGCGACCACCATCGGCTCTGGGGAGCAGAACGGTGTTGTTAAGTGCCTCGCTGGCGAGGCACTTTAACAACACCGGAGATGCTTAGAAAGCGAACGATCGTTCGCTTTCTAAGCACATGTGTGCAGCCGGCGCAGCCATTTTTAAATGGCTGCTACGATCACTCCGTGGAGTGATCGTAGCGCGCCCCTGCACTTTTGGGGGGTGTTGCACAATGCCTCTACCTAGAGGCATTGTAGCAACACCGTTAGAGTAAAGAAAGCGACCGCTGGTCGCTTTCTTTACTCAGTTTAGTGCATGACGTGCCAGGCACGTCAGCTGTCGGCAAGTCCTCGATTTGCCGTGACGTGCCTGGCACGTCATCTGTCGTTAAGGGGTTAACATGTGTCCAACCAGAACAAATAGAAAGGTGTGACACGTTTACTTAGGAATTATAAACACACACGTTCATCCAAAAAGCTTTATATCTTCTGTATGGTAGTCGCAATATACAGCCAAGAAAGTCATATAGCGCCCCCTAGTGGATGAATTATATCTCTACATACTAAACTTTTCAAGAATTCCACAAAATAAAATAATCCCATAATTAGAAAACACGATGAAGGAAACTCACTTTATACAATCTAAAAGTTGAGAGCTTTTTTTTTTTCTCCTCTCTCACCTTCCCCTATGTACTGGTCAATCGCATGGGAAAACTAAAATGAGAAAGCTGTAGACTAAAGTTTAATAAGTAAGAGAAAAAAAAAGACTGCATTTTTTTAAAATAGTAAATAAATAGTAAATAATAAGACACTCATTATTATTTACCGCATATGTAATTCATATTGCAGGGAGAAACAAACCATACGAACAGTACAAACATACAAATAGTGGGTGAAATAATCGGGGAAATGTATCAACACGGCGCACACGCCGATAGGGGCAAATGGTGGCGCAATCAGCGTGTGCACCCATGTATAAAGCAGATTCCCGACTGCGCCTCCGCTAGAAAACTCCTTCCTGGTTGTGCTGGCACCCAGTGCTTTGGCGCAGCCAATGTATAAAAAATAAAAATCAGGTGCTTAAAAATGCCTGATTACTGGCGGAGAATCTCTGCCTAACGCAACCTCCGTTATACATAACAAACAGCAATTGCGCCTTTTTTCCCCTCTCCTGACACTTTGCAGTGTGGTAGTTTTTATATTTGACCATCAATATGTTTAGCATTACTGGAATATTAGGTGATAATTTTGCTTGAATAAAGTGAATTTAAACAGTTTTTGGACAGCTTTTGCATTACTGCTAAACAGACAAACATTTCTATATTGCTATTAAGCTATAGCTTCACCATTACTATAAATAAAAGCCTGTAATGCAGCTGAAGATGCAACAACTAGAGAATGCTCGACAATGAGTGGGTGGGTGCAGGGCGAGGGGTGAAGCTTGTGCCAACTGAATCGGCACAAATTTGAAGGCTCTGCCTCTTCGTGCTCGGTGCTTTATTTAAAGTCAGAGCAAGAATGTCAGTTATATCCAGTACTCCTATCCTGTTAGGGAGGCAGCGATGGCTCGGACAAGGCGCTTGAGAGCAGCTATGGCCCGGACAAGGCGCTTGAGAGCAGCTATGGCCCGGACAAGGCGCTTGAGAGCAGCTATGGCCCGGACAAGGCGCTTGAGAGCAGCTACGGCCCGGACAAGGCAATTGGGAGCAGCTACGGCCCGGACAAGGCGCTTGGAGCAGCTATGGCCCGGACAAGGCGCTTGGAGCAGCTATGGCCCGGACAAGGCGTTTCAGGGTCAAAGCTTGCACTGTGGAAAGTGGATGACGTGTTACTTGTTGATGTCAGAAGGGGGTGCTAAAATCAGGACTTTAAAATCCCCTCTGCCTCCAAATAGTCATTGAATGCCCTCCCTCCCCATACCCACAATGCTCAACCCCACTTTCACCCACAATGACCCTGATTCCCTCCTTCATCAACAACGTTGTCCCTTACCCCTAATGAAGAAGGGGGTGGGGTGGGGAGGCAAAACAGTGCATCTGACAGGCTGTGTGAACAAGCACTTCGATGGCATGTAGTGTGAGGACAATGTAAATGTGAGCTACATTCTAAAGATGTAAGCCGGAGGATTTGGAAATAGGGGGAGCAAATTAATTCATGTTAAAGGGACAGTCTTGTCCGCAAACTCGCTTTGGTGCAAGATGAAGATTACTGCTTGTATACTGCACAGGCTTTTTTTCCCAGTAAGATTTGATGCAGGCTTTCTGCATAAATCACATTTTTAATATTTGGCTCAAGCCCTCCCCAGTGATTACTCTGCATGTTTACTGCAGGTGTGGCAGCACTGATTATATAGACAATGTGCTCTTGGAATTGAGTGGACAATGATAAACTAACGCTTGTACACAGTAGCATCTTTTAACAGTGCAACACATTGTCTGATAACATCACTAGAGAAAAAGGAAATTCCATTAATTTGAATTAAATTAAATTATTCTCATTGGTTCCTGCAGCAAAATAAAAAAAAAGGAAATAACTTTTACTCAGCTAGTGTGGGCAGCAGTTCTGGTGAAACAACTTTACCTGATCCTCATCGCACTGCTCCCCGTGTTCATCGCAAACTTCTCATTTACCTTCTAGCACCTTTAAACCTATCATTTACCGTCTAGCATTGCTTGTAATAGGTGCTTCGGTGCCTATTAGCTTTCTGGCATTTATTGTTATTCTGTCTCCTGTATTCCTGACCCGTCTTGCCTGACCATTCTTGATCCTTACTCCAGTGTACCAGACCCTCGGCTTCCCTTTGATTATCCTGTCTTCTGTTATCCGGACCTTAGCGGTGACTGTTTCCTGCAACTGGTGCCTCAGTTCCAGTGGCTGTGTATCCAGCTATCCTAGTCCTCAGAACCAGTGGCTGTATAGTATCCAGTGTTCCAGAACCAGTACAGTTATATGTTCTAGAACCTCAGTACCAGTGGCTGTGTGTAATTCTGCGTCTCAGTACCAGTGGCTGTGTGTAATCCTGTCTCAGTACCAGTGGCTGTGTGTAATCCTGTGTCTCAGTACCAGTGGCTGTGTGTAATCCTGTGCCTCAGTACCAGTGGCTGTGTGTAATCCTGTGTCTCAGTACCAGTGGCTGTGTGTAATCCTGTGTCTCAGTACCAGTGGCTGTGTGTAATCCTGTGTCTCAGTACCAGTGGCTGTGTGTAATCCTGTGTCTCAGTACCAGTGGCTGTGTGTAATCCTGTGTCTCAGTACCAGTGGCTGTGTGTAATCCTGTGTCTCAGTACCAGTGGCTGTGTGTAATCCTGTGCCTCAGTACCAGTGGCTGTGTGTAATCCTGTGTCTCAGTACCAGTGGCTGTGTGTAATCCTGTGTCTCAGTACCAGTGGCTGTGTGTAATCCTGTGTCTCAGTACCAGTGGCTGTGTGTAATCCTGTGTCTCAGTACCAGTGGCTGTGTGTAATCCTGTGTCTCAGTACCAGTGGCTGTGTGTAATCCTGTGTCTCAGTACCAGTGGCTGTGTGTAATCATGTGTCTCAGTCTCAGTACTAGTGGCTGTGTATAATCTTGTGTCTCAGTACCAGTGGCTGTGTGTAATCCTGTGTCTCAGTACCAGTGGCTGTGTGTAATCCTGTGTCTCAGTACCAGTGGCTGTGTGTAATCCTGTGTCTCAGTACCAGTGGCTGTGTGTAATCCTGTGTCTCAGTACCAGTGGCTGTATGTAATCCTGTGTCTCAGTACCAGTGGCTGTGTGTAATCCTGTGTCTCAGTACCAGTGGCTGTGTGTAATCCTGTGTCTCAGTACCAGTGGCTGTGTGTAATCCTGTGTCTCAGTACCAGTGGCTGTGTGTAATCCTGTGTCTCAGTACCAGTGGCTGTGTGTAATCCTGTGTCTCAGTACCAGTGGCTGTGTGTAATCCTGTGTCTCAGTACCAGTGGCTGTGTGTAATCCTGTGTCTCAGTACCAGTGGCTGTGTGTAATCCTGTGTCTCAGTACCAGTGGCTGTATGTATTCTTGTGTCTCAGTACCAGTGGCTGTGTGTAATGATGTGTCTCAGTACCAGTGGCTGTGTGTAATCCTGTGTCTCAGTACCAGTAGCTGTGTGTAATCCTGTGTCTCAGTACCAGTAGCTGTGTGTAATCCTGTGTCTCAGTACCAGTGGCTGTATGTAATCCTGTGTCTCAGTACCAGTGGCTGTGTGATATCCAATACCTCAGTTCCAGTAGTTGTATACTATCCTGAGTTCCAGAACCAGTACAGTTGCATGCTCCAAGATCCAATATCTCAGTACCAGTGGCTGTGGACTAGTGCTGCTGTGGGTCCACCTATCCAATGTTCCAGTTGTTGGAGAGCGGTAGAGGTGCAGGTATTTACCTTTTCTGTAGTGTCCGCGGCTCAACCAAGGATATCTCTGATTTGCAATGAAGACCCCCTACTACCTCTCAAAGATCCGGTGACTGGTTGTACAAGAAGATATAGAGTGTATAATTCAGGCCCTGCATCCTCGATCCTAAACTCTAATCACATCTGGTTTCTTGCAAACTGCTGTCATTTTATAATTTCATCTAGCTATGGCTATTTTATATTTTAAGCCATGCAAAATGTAAGAAATGCATGTTAAAGTACTTTGAAAGCACATTGATATGCATTAATATTTGGAAGATACTTTTTGGGCACCAGACAGTCCCTTTAACATCCTGGGATTATGTAGATCAGAAAACAGAGCATCCCATTGTGTGCAGTTCAGTGGACAATATTGATACCCATTTGATGCCCCGCTGTGAAATTGCACATCTATCCAACTGTAATATAGGTGTATAGGGATATCCAACATCTGAACATATGAAATGGCTGTGGATCAATAAAATAGTAATGGCTATTCTATGGTACTCTGTTGTGGACTGTAAGTCCTGTGATGCATACACTACACATCCAAATAAGCATCATGGGATCTGTAGTTCACTACACATTGAGTATCAGGGATTGGGCATCACAGAAATGTGTAATATTGGCCTGTGGAACACTACAACCCAACAGTAGTAAAATACACAAGCATGTTACAAACAATTGCAATGTTACAACACAATCAGCTGCTAGCCTGCAGAGCGTCCTGCGCATGCGCCCGCCGCTGAGCCAGCCAAGCTCACAGGACAATGCGCGTGCGCCGTCGCCTTCTTGACGCCACTGGATCACGCATGCGCAGAGTTGGTGTGCGGTCCCTGACAGAGGTTACAAGGAAGTGCACTGCAAACATGTCTACTGCCATGAACTTTGGGAGCAAAACATTTAAACCCCGACCTCCAGACAAGGGTGCTTTCCCACTCGATCATTATGGTGAGTTGGAATATGGGTGCTGTCTGATAAGGCATCTAGTTAAATTGTGGCAAAAAAAAAACAAACAGCCTTCCAGTTCCAGGGCAGATGGAGTCATGTTGATCTTCCATTCGCTGTGCACTACGGATCCCATGATGCACAGCCACACAGCTGAGCATTATAGGAGTCATATCCCATGTGGAGTGGAGTGAGTGACAGCTGGTTTAATTCTGGTCCAGACTCCCTTATTATACACACTTAAGATATGAATAAACATTTATGACGAGGTGATGTACTTACAGAACCTTTTTGATTTGGGCGATTTCCACTGATTTATGAACTGCCTATGAGCATATTTAGAGGCAATTTCTGGCTGTGCATGAAAAGTTAAAATAAATAAATAAATAAATACTTTGAATTTGTGGGAAGGTCAAACCCCCCCCCCCCCCCCCCCCCCCATGGACCCCTTATAAACTTGGCAATATCATAATGTGTTTTATAATCTAGATCACTCTGGGGACATTAACTGGAATTTATCAAAATTTACGGACCGTATCAAATTGGACTAGTGATTTTGGAATGACCCCGATATATATGTGGATTTACACCCACTGTTGTGTGTTTCCAGATTGTAGTGGAAATCTTGGTGAATGCTGACGTCGAGCACATTTTGTACCTGTTCTTTTCCAGGTGAGTGTAAGCCGTTTAAAGAGACGTTCCTGAAGTGTTTGAGAGAGAACAGATTTCAAAGTGGACTGTGCAGAGAGGAATCCAAGATGTATTTGGAGTGCAGAATGGAGAGGTTTGTATGTGTTTAAAAGGAGCTCAAAACACACTGTATTGTGTATAATGGAAAGCATGAATCATGTACAGATTGATCAGCTCCCAGCTAAATTCTATATAACAATGCTGTTAAACCCACTATAGACCATAACATTTACACTGTCCATGATGCAGGTGTGATAGGCTTATCTGGTGCAGGTACTGTATCACCTAAACATTGTTTTTACTGTGAAAATGAAATCTATCTAGTGAAAATTATCTATTGTGTTAGTAGAATTGCAAGCAATTGGCTAAATTAGGAGAAGAAATGTGTGTTAAATGTGTCTGGCACTGCCTGTGGTCTGATATGCAAATTTTCCATTGACTAGCAGTTCATTTGCATGTCAGGCCACAGATGATGTCATAAATTGGAGACTCCACAGACAGATCGAACACATTTTTCTCCTAATTTAGGCATTTGCTTGCAATTTTGCTAACACAATGTATAGATCATTTCCAATCATTTTTTCCTGTACATGCTCAGTAAAAACAATGTTTTGGTGATACAGTCCCTTTGACAGCCATACAGCCAATTCTGCCTTTTGAACGCTGCACCGCCGAAAAATTACTTTTGAAAGGACTAAGAAGGTAATAAAGACTGACTGCCATTTCACAGAGCATCCCCCTGCGGTAGCAGAGAAAGCCAGTCAAGCGACTGTCTCGTTCCATCATTGTTGAGTATGGTGTCTCCAGGACTTCTTCCTGGTAAAACACTCTATAACTGATCATTTTGTTCTTTCAGACAACTGATGGCAAAGGAACCGATGGAAAAGTTGGGCTTTAAAGACCTAGTTGACAATCAAACGGCAGAAGAACAAAAGCAGTGATAGCAAGCGGCTGTATACTACTGTGGACTGATATAACACACGTATATCCATTCTGCAATGTGTGGGTGAACTGTGGGACATTCTACTGGTTGCATTGTCATTTGGATAATGTATGAACTTTGCTAGCTGTCACTGGATGGAAATACAAGCCAAGGAGTGGTTCAATCACACAGTATGGAAACTTAATGTTTGAGCTGATGTCTTTGTGATAGGACCGCACCAAACATTGTGATTTATATAGGTTTTTTTTTTTTTCTAAACTCAGTTCTGTGAACTTTGATAAATATACTTTTCTGCAATGCAGTGCCTCGATCTGTCCGAGTTGGGTTTATATGCTAAGAAAATGTTTTACTAGTCTTTAATTTTATTTGGAAATGTTTTTTAAAGCGCTAAGAAAATTGCATGAAGATCTCCAATTACTAGCAACTATATTGTTGACTTTATCTAGTGGTCTCTGTATATCTATAGAACCGCATTGTATTAAAAAAAAACTATAGGTAGTATGAACATAATTGCTAGAACATTTACACTGACACCTAAGGTCACCGTCAAGCCTGAAATAATTAGGCTAAACAGAAACTAAATTTGCATATGGGGGTGCACATCAATATCCGAATAATTTTAAGTTCTCCCTTCCCTCTCTGTTCTGCTACCATATAGGTCACTGGGTTGTATGTAAAGATTTTTAAAGTGATCCGAATGGTTATGTATATACAGCTACATAGCAGGAATGAGTGCTGTAAATTGTGGATTTCAAAGAAGGAAACCAAGTTCATAGTTACATAGGAGTTTAGGTTGAAAAAGAAAAAAAAAAAAGACTTGCGTCCATCAAGTTCAACCCCTTTTCCTAATGCATGTTACCACTGTTGATCAAAAGGAAGCCAAATAAAAACCCCTTTCAGCAATTTCGAATTCTGCTTTCAGTGGCTGAAAATGAAGAGAAGTATAAATACTACAAGAACCATACTATTATAATAATCGATCAATGAGGGAACATTTCGCTTACAGCCACCCTAACTTCTTCTGCACCGGTATCGCCTCTTGCTTTAAACTTAAAATAATTAACTAGATATGGAAGGTGTTTTAATATGACGTCCAGTTCAGTGTAACTACACAAGCGATCAGCTGTATGAAGTCAAATGGCATTATCCCAGTACCAAGCCATGTAATACATTAATATGTATTAAAGTGTAGAGAGTAGGGTTGCCACCTGGCCGGTATTTTACCGTCAGGCTGGTAAAAAAAATTGGCATCATGCCAATGTTAAGTCTATGAAGACAGTATCAAGGCCGGTATTTTTTGAAAGAAAAGGTGGCAACCCTAGTAGAGAGGGTAGGGGGAAGAGACATGTGGAGTTAAAGAGAGTAGAGAGATAGAAAGATACTGATGAAATATGGCAGTACAAGAGAATGCCACATCAAAAAAAAGCCAAAACACCACAAAATGTGTTCAGGTATCCACCAGCTCCCAGATTGCACCAAGGACTTGCCCCCAGCACCCACACTCACAGGATCGTCCCTCAGTGCCTGGCACTTGCTTCGCCCTCCCAAGATGTTCGATATCTTGGGCAGCACACGGAGCTGCCTGCCATCCTCACAAAGAGGGCTGATGAGGGGAGATCTTTTTGATCCCCCCAACAGCGCCCCCTCCGTGTTATGCCCTGTCTGTTCACCAGTAGTAGAAAAACTATTAAAATACAAATCATTTGATTTGAGCACCTTGTGGCTAGTGCCACTTTATCCATGGGTTTATAAGCTCCATTTTAAAGCACGGTTATAACATGATTAGTCGACATGAGTACCTTTAAATATTCTATCAAAATACATAAAATATTTCAGTTTCTTAACAGAACCGGGTGAATTTGGGCTAGGGAGAAAAGGAAGACTGCAGAAGATTTCGACAGAGATGTGTGAATAAAATACTATATTCCTTCTTCATTGAATGAATAAAAAAAAAAATCAAAACTGAGTTTGGCTGAAAAGTATATATGTCAATGTGATGCTCTGCACAAAGATACATAGAGCCACCGCATGTTACAAGCATTCTCAAAACTAAACATAGTGTTACAAAAACATCCAACATTTCAGTCCCATGTCCAGGATCTTTATCAAATGTACACACATTATACTAATATATAAATATATATATAAATATGGATATTAGTATAACAATATTGCTAACCATATTTTGGAATGACAACCTTTCAGGGGTCCTCCCTCATCAAGTCAAAAGCATTTTAATAAAGGGAGGACCCCCTAAAGTTTGTCCCAAAACTCTGGTTTTCTGATAAATGAGGCATTAACAAGATTCTGTTCATTTGCATCCACATCACTAAACTAATATCTATATATCTATATATATATATATATCTATATATATATATAAATATTTATTTATATAGACAATTTAGTGGTCTGTTTGGCAAATTCATCAGCCAACCTGTTATCATCAGAGACAGACAGAGAGGCAGGACAGATATACTGACATGTTCAAGGACTGATAGACAAAACAATTAGCTAGAAAAGTAGAAAGCACTACACACTGTGAAATTCTTATGAATGGGGACTCTATTTTGGTTTATAGAAAGCTCATAGCATTACATACAATGTAATCGCCGAACCCCAACACGGACATACAGGGAAATGTCCGTGTTCGGGTCCTGGTTCCAAAAACCGTAAAGTTCGGTACGAACCCGAACAGTGCAGTTTGGGTTCGTTCAACACTAGTCATAAGCTGTACTGAAAACCAGCTCATTTGCATATCAGGCCACAGGTGATGTCATAAACTGGAGACTCCACAGACCCATTTAAAAACCCATTTTCCATCTAATATAGGCATTTACTTGTTTAGGTGACACAGTCCCTTTAATGTGATACTATAGAAATGAACACATACACACTGGGAGCAGCTATTCACAAAAAGTGAGGCAGCCAATTTAACCATGCACTGTGCTGGGACAAACCTGGTGAGTTTCTCCTGCAAGAAGAATGATGGCTGAATACTTTGTGTTACATAAAGATTTAATAATGCAGTACACAGGGCCAATCAAACTCGAACCAGGTTTGTCCCTGCACAGTGCATGGTTAAATTGGTCTACCTCTTTTAGTAAATGGCTCCCAGTCCAGGCCTACAGTATTCCTTTTACCTAGTGCACCTCTGAATATACACAGCTATGCCATCTCCATGTTGGAGGTCACTTGGCCCTGCCTTGACAATAGGCTTGCACACCTTTTCTTCAAAAAATTACCGGCCTTGCTATTGCCATAGACTTTATGCCATTATTGTTTAGCATGTAATCACAGACATTAAAGCTTCTGATGAATAGGCCAACTGTGAATGTAAAATACACCATTTCCATTCTTCAGCAGTTTTCTCTGCAAGGGGAAGAAGCAGCCATTTTGTCCCCCTTTCAGTCAGATAAAAACCTGTGTGCAGTCATGCTTAGAGGGGGAGGGTGGCATTTTACTTTATCAATAATTATAAACAAGAAATAAAATACAGGATTGATTTTAATAAATGAGTATTTTTGTCTTTCTTGGTAAAATAAGACTATAGTCTGTATTTGCAGCAGATTTACACATGTGTAATAACTATCATATTATACATGTACAGTATTTGAGCCTGGTACATGGCTTGTCACCCAACTGGTAACAAATTAGCATGAGTCCAATGTTATGGAGACAATAGCAAAGCTGGCATTTATTTATTTTTAAGAAGAAATATGGCAGCCCTACCTGGGACAAGCCTAGCACACTGACATGTTCTATTTTATCTACTAGGATACCCTAATAACGCACTAGGAACTAAGTTGGCCACAGTAACAAATGAATTGTTACAGAAGTTTACAAATGACCTTTTTGTTGTTTTTAATGCAGCCATGTGACTCCTCCGCCGGGTCAGAGGTGAAATCCTACCACAAGGTGTGAAACTGGTACAGACTGGCTGATTAACCCAGCTGGTGGGCTTCCAAAATATAAAATATAATATAAAGGGACTCTATCACCTAAACACTGCTATTACTGTGAATGCAGAAAAGAAAAAATATATAGTGAAAATGATCTAGATATTGTGTAAGCAGAATTCCCAGCAAATGTCTAAATTAGGAGGAAAATGTGTTTTAAAATGTATCGGTGACACCCGCTGCGCCTGCTACTTTAACCCTATAGTTGCTGCGTCTTTTAATTCACATTCTCACTTTTATTTATTTTACTCATTCCCTTGCGGACCATTACACCCCCTGAATCATGGTATAACCTAGATTCCCTTGCCATTGTTTGTCCTTCACCCTATTGGTTATTAACTCTGTCTGTCAGCCTATTAGCCATCCCACCTTTCTTTCTATTGGCTTATCTTCCACTCACTCTGAATTCCTTTGCTTTGGATTGGCTGGCTGCTGTTTACACCCTCTTCTTTATTCATGTTTCCTTCCTGTCTGCCTATGCAGAGCCTTTACTGTCTCTCTCCTCCTGCTGCATTCACCAGCAAGCTATTGGTAATTTTTTTTTAACCCTTTCAGTGCCAGGTGTATCTGTAGGTAGTGTTTGATCAGCATGTCTGATTGTCACTAATATGAAAGGGGTGCACTGTGTGCTCCCCCTTCTCTGAGGAGGTGTGATGATGACTTAGGGCTTTACTCAAGGGAGAGGGAATTGCTAATTTAAGGCCAAAATAGCAGAGTTTGAAGTATAGATGAATGGGAGAATTTTTCCAACTCGGCTGCTTTGGTCTTAAGTTTGAAATTCATTTTTTTTTGTCCTGCTCATTTGGTTTTAGGACTGTGGAGTGGCCGGGGGGATGCAGAGAGCAGACCCCACTTAACACTCAGATCTTTTACCCCAGAACCCAGTTTGCATGCAGGACTTACCTGAGCTGAGCTTCCCATACGTGTGCTGCATGCTGGGCAAGGCAGGCTGTAATGAGCAGCAGCTCACACCGCTTGCACAAGGTCACATGACGTTACGTGATGATGTCATGTGACCCAGCCATTGCCCTGTGGTTGCCTTGGCCATGGATAAACACGGGTAAATCTTTAAAAACCACTAACTTTTAACAATACATTATCATACCCCCGACAGTCCTGATTTAGGGGTTCTGTCCCGCCAAGCTCTACCTCTGCTTTTCGGGGGCCCAGAGGTAGAGCTCAGCAGGATGACTGCATTCCCCGGTGTCTTGGACACTGAAGAAGAGTAGAGCTGTCAGGATGACTGACAGTGCCACCGCGCATGCGCTGCCAGATTGAGTGACAGTAGTACCACGTATATGTGGCAGTGCTGACACTAGACCTCCCAAGTTCCACCTTCCGGCATGCCAGAGCGCCTGGGGTAAATTTTGGGAGTTATGCATTATACAGGAGCCAACCTTGTTCTTCTAGCAAGAAAAACTGGACAGGTTGGTCTCTGCACAAAGCACATAGTTGCCAACATCGGCCATGGTTCCACATGCTGTAGAAAGACCATGCAAAGTGCAGCCCGGCAGCATGTAGGATGGATAAACGCACAGACAGACTCCATTTAATTAATCAGGGTGGAGATCTCATGTGACCTACCATGATTAATTAATTGGACTGTGTCTGTGCATGTATCCATCTTACATACTGCCGGGCTGCACTTTGCATGCTCTTTCTGCAGCATGTGGAACAAATATGTGTCCCTGGAAACATGGCCGATGTTGGCAACTATGAAAGCATAGTTAGTGAGATGAAATGTTCACCTCAACTTGTCACCATTTTAGTGAAGCGACCCCTCCATTTTTTTGAATGGTTGCAACAGTCAATATGAGATTTTGATTTGTGCCTTGGTGCTAACATCCATTTCTGCTAAAAATGATTCCTGACACCTCCCCAATTCTGTGACATTGATACTCCAGCTCTCTTGCTGTTGGCAAGGATGAGTGCTCAAAAAGTATGTTGCTGAATCCTGCCATATAGAATGCATTAGAAAACCTGTCAGGGGGGCGGACATTTTGTTCAGAATCTTAGGTCATAGAGCTATACAAGCAAAGATGGCTCAGTAAGGTGCTTTATTTATATTCTTTCTTTAAAGCATTTCTATTTAAAATGTCTACACTTGTTGCAATCTTTCAGTTTAAAACAGAACTTATTATTTTGCCACAGGTTTCCTTAAAGTTATTCCAGCCCCAGGATGTAAGGTCTTGTTATCGGAAACGAAAAGGTCCTCTCAGCTCAAGAAGATCTAATGAAATTAAAACTATGGGTAATTATGTAAACCTTAAAGGTTGGCGTTTTGAAGAAGTAACATATTAAAAAAAAAAATGGCCTATTCAGTAAAAAATTCTAAAAATGCCCTAACATTCCATTGGTTACCTTGGTACCTAACTGGGAGAGGGTGACAGACAACTTGGTGGGGAGAGAGACAGACAATATAGGAGGGAGGGTGGGGGAGAGAGACAGACAATTCTTGGGGGAGGGAGGGGTAGAGAGACAGACACAGTTGGGGGGAGCATTGGGTAAGTCTGGGGGGTAGGTGCAGCATTGGCACATAAAAGCTAAATAAAAACAAGAAATGCATTTTTTTTATATCATAAGTTTTTATTAAATATGAAAAAGCAATTTACATGTGAATATATACAAGTTAAACTTTTTTCCTATAGGGTAGTCTTATATTCAGGCTTTTAGTTTTTTTCCTAAAGGAATATCCATAGTTTGGGGGGTCGTCTTATAATCAGGGTCGTCTTATATTCGAGCAAATACGGTATTTACTGAGATGCAAAGAATACAATATTCTTTTTACCAACAACTGCAGTGGGGAATATATTTAATATTTTTATTGAAATGTATATATTTTTTCATCTTAAAGGACAATTCACTTATGTCTAAGTGAAGATTGTATCAAGTTTTGGAATATTTTATAGAAATGTTATGAAGAAAGAATATAAATGTACCTTACTTAGCCCTCTTTGCTCTGGCTTTATTGGGGGGTGGGACATATTTAGAATCTTGGATCAGATCTTCCACTGTTGGATCTAAAATGTCAGCCACCTGATAAAACGATATAAGAAAAGAGGGTTCTCACAGGTACTTTATTTGTTTTCTTTCATTATAGCATTTAAAATCGAATATATTTTTTGTGTCCTTGTGTCATGAGTCATGTTCTGGGTATGATTCACTCCCCACATGATCTCAGCATTGACCTTGAACTGCTAGACGCGTGCCTTAATTGTGACCTTTCCATGTTCGGCAGAAACCATTCATTTGTCTGCAAAACAGACATGTTTCACTGAGCAGGAGCCTGCACCTTGACCTCAAGTCTGCATGTGCTAGGTTGGCTGAAAAGGTGAGATAATGATTCAGAATAATCAGTGGTGTATCTTGGTTTTGTGCTGCCCTAGGCAGACAAAATACGGGCACCACGCTACACAATCATGACATGCCCTATAACCCACATCACCTCATTACATGACCCCATCACATGCCTCCATCACCCCCATTACATGCCTCCATCACCCCCATTACATGCCTCCATCACCCCCATTACATGCCTCCATCACCCCCATTATATGCCACCATTACCCCCATTACATGCCCCCACAGCCCAGGACTTACCCTGATCCCTGGTGGCTAGTGGCAGACAAACAT
The DNA here is from genome assembly GCA_036172795.1 of Pelodytes ibericus. NCBI lineage: Eukaryota > Metazoa > Chordata > Amphibia > Anura > Pelodytidae > Pelodytes > Pelodytes ibericus. The sequence continues at coordinate 17,884,470 of CM069860.1, forward strand.
GGTGTCCTACAATGCTGCCTGTTCGGCTCCCGCGTTGATTGTACATACGTCACGTGACCCAGCGCATGTCTGAGGTCAGAGCGCTGGGTCACGTGACCAGAGTCAGAAAACAAGGGATGACACCGAATATATTTAGCTATATGTTGGCTTGCAATTCTGCACATGCAATGTACAAATATTATTTTATACTCTATACATGTACTGTATGTATTAATAAACACACAGGTGGGAGGGGATAAATGAAGCACAGAAATAACATCAGCGTAATCCCAGTGTCTGCCAATATATAACGCTACCTACGGGTTCAGAAACGCCTGGCTTCCTCTGGTGCTATTTGTGCTAGCGCTTCGCATGTATTAACAAAATACCAGTAATTTGCCTTGCTGATTTTAACTTACTGCGGAAGCAGGGCCAGCGCCTCTTATAGGCGAAGTAGGCGGTGGCCTATGGCGCATTTTTACAAGGGGCGCCCCCTTGCGCTCCTATTTTTCAGCCACAATGTGGCACTGAGAGAGGGAAGTGGACCTCACTGGGGACAGGCAGAAGGTCCGCCCCCTCCTTCCATCGGAGCGCGTTTTTTTTTTTTTTTACTGGGGAGCAGCGGGGAGTTCTAGCTCTGTGTGCTAAAGTGCTGGTCGCGCTCCTCACATGCATTGATCATTCAGAGCAGCGAAATTTCGATGCTCTGAATGATCACTCTATGTGTATGTGTGAGATTTGTGTTTATGATTGCGTAATTGATGTGCTATTGTCTGGCTGTTATAAGTAGGAGGAGTCAGGGAAGGGGCAGCAAAATGAGGTTTCGTCTAGGGTGGCAAAAAATCCTTGCACCGGCCTTATGTGGAAGAGCTTCTTCTCTGTTATCAATGTGGCTACTATTTAAAGGACAACTGAAGCAAACAATTAACTAATGTTTATCTGAAAGATTGCATCAAGTGTAGATAGTTTGCATAGAAATGCTTTAATGAAAGAATATAAATAATGTACCTTACTGAGCCCTCTTTGCTCTGTTTAGCTCTAACAGGGAGCAGACATGTTGTTTAGAATCTTGGGTCAGATCTTCCTTCATCTGAACCAAAGTGAATGAATGACTGTCCTAAGATTCTAAACAACATGTCCGCTCCCTATTAGAGCTATACAGAGCAACGAGAGCGCAATAAGGTACCTTATTTATATTCTTTCATGAAAACATTTCTATTTAAAATTTCTACACTCCATGTAATCTTTCAAAGAAACATTACATTTTTGCTACAGTTGTCATTTAACCCTTTTGCGACATTATGACGAGTTAACGCGTCATGCAGTCTAGCCGGGGGGTGCGCTCCGTCAGCCGGTCTGAAACAGGTCCAGGACTCTGCCTCAAAACCGAGGCACAGTTCCTGGACCCGATCGGCGGGTTTCCGTCCATGTGATCACCGCGACAACATTCAAATCAGATGGCAAAGTCAAGGTGTTCACACATTACCTCTAATGCCCTCCCTGTGGTTCATGCACTTTTAGTGAAGCACAGAGAGTGACCTGCAAGTGGGAAATAAATAAATAAACAAACATTTCCTGTGTAAAAAAATAAAAAAAATAAAAAGTTAATTCTTTCCTTGTTGCTCACATTTTGTTACTGTGATCAGTTTCCTTCCTACTTTATGGCCCACAAACACCCCCTTTGGCGAATGAATGACCTAGTCCGTGCAAGCCCACGGTGTAATGCGCGCACAGGGCAGCAGGGGGCAGACTTGAGCAGCGGATCAAACCTTTGACTTGTTTGCAATACTGGGAGGAATGCGGAACCAGGAGAAGTCAGTGCATTGTACAAGCAGAGTCCAGTATGAATGGGAGATAGGAGGAGCTGCTCAGAGAGGTCTGGATTTCGAGACACAGACCCCCTGCACTAGACATCACTGGACTCATCCACCTGCGGCAATGAGGACTATATGAGACCCTCCCTGACTCTCCCCTTGTCTATGTCACAGTGTGGCCAGGAGAAGGGAGGGGACCACAGATAGCACAAGGAATTAATAAAACAAAAAGGGAGATCTGGGCTTGACAGTGCACCATGGCTGAAGAAAGAAACCGAAAGACCCTCCTTGAACTAGCCCAGAGACCTGGGAACTGTGCCTGCTCTGACTGTGGGGCTGCTGGTAAGGAGACATGCCACCCTTTGTCTGTGATCTGCCACCCAGCTGAGATGGATTTGGTGTCACAGCTGAAGGGGGGGTGTTTGATCTATACATTGGGCTGTATTCGGGGATGTTGTGTTTAATGACTTGAATTAAATTGTCAGTGGACAGAGCCCAATTCTCAGATTGGGGAGCTGAACTTTTGCTTGTGATTTTTCAGTTTTGCATTGCAAGGGTCTGTGTGGGCAGTGGCCCTTTGACATTGATTTCAGAGAAGGGCTGTCATTTATACTGCGACTCAGATTGCAAATAATATGTGTATTAAAAAAAATATATATATAGTGCCATTATCTAGTATATTCCATTGTACAGCGCTATGGAGTAGGATGGCGCTTTTATAAAATAATAGGAAAGTTACATGGTCTAATGATTTTCTCACTTTCTACAGCAGATTAGTAAAAAACACAAAAATACAAACATTATTAGATTTCTATTTAGGTACTGCCCCCATAGTGCTGTGTTAAAGGGACATAGGAAAACCATTATAAACTGGAATACATGGAATTGTGTCAGATGGTAGTACGTCCATGTAGTGTGTGTATGGATGTGTGTGTGTGTGTGTGTATATATATATATATATATAATATATATTACACATACCCCCCCTTTAGGCAACACTCACATTAGTTAAGGAGGCCACTTAGCAGCTGCTGCAGATACACTTCTCAAGCACAATTGTCAGTCAGCATGTCAGCATTCTCTCCCTTGTGTTTCCATTAAAAGGCTATAGAGGTGAATTCATGTAGCAGAATCTTGATGGTCAGCTCTGTTTTACAAGTGATTCTAATGGCTAATAGAATTGTCTATGTCAAGCATATAGGCCAGCCTAAAGTTAAAGGATTAACTCTTGGCACAGTTGCCAATCTTGCCTGGCATTCTTGTTCTTCTATATCCATTATAGTGCCATAGAGGGGATTTCATGTAGCAGAATCTTGATGGTCAGCTCTACTCCCCAGTGATTCTATAGCTGAATGTCAGATGCCTAAACTTTCCAAGAGCCAAGTTATGGATGGATTGTCTGTGATTTTCACAGATAGGACCGTATCTACTCTAGTTTGTATGAAACATGGTTGTCTTACTTGTCTTAACTGTCTAGACTGCCATGGAGGTTGTACCCCTTCGTATGTTGGGTTTGACATGTTTAGAAACTTTAGGAGCAGAGCAGACCAATCCAGGAGCCAACCTAGTTATTTTTAGGAGCTGGGGGCATGGTACATTCATAGAGTTTAATGTAGATAATGAAAACATTTAGGATTTGTAAAGCCCTGTGGTAAAAAAAAAAAAGCCTTTGCAGAGATCTTTGTCACCGAAACATTGTATTTTGTATGGTGAACATAGAGAATGAAAATGATCTATACAGTGTGTTAGCAAAACTGCAAGAAAATGCTTTGGTTAGAAGAAAAATGTGTCTGTGCAGTCTTCCGTTTATGACATCATCTGTGGCACGGTATGCAAATTACATATTTCTCATTGAAAATCAGTTAATTTAATTATCAAGGTGATGTCATAAGCAGGAGACTCCACAGACATATTTAAAACACACTTTTCTCCTAATTTATGTGTTTGCCGGCAATTTTTCTAATGCAACATATAGATCATGTTCAATAATTTTTTTTGTGATTCTCTACATTCACAGTAAAAACCATGTTTAGGTGATAGCGTCCCTTTAAATCTTCTAATCCTAAAGCCGGGATAGTACCCATTTTTACACCATAAACCAAGTTAATGGTCTTAAAGTGCCATTTTGCACGCTCTCATCCATTTTAGTTCCCCCCCCCCCCCCTGTTTTTGTTTGTCTCCCTCTCAGTTCCCTCTATCTCCTGATTGACAATGCAGTGAGATGCTTAGTCCCACCTCAGAGTCTCCGGAGTGCTGGACCTGGCACCTGTGCCATAGGTTAGCCATCACTTTCCTAAAGAACAGCTGGATAACCCACCAAAAAGTTCTAAGATCGTTTTAGACCAGAGATGGTTAACCTTGGCACTGCCAATGTTTGGGAACGACACATTCCATGATGCTCAGTCAGGTTTGGGAACAACATAAGGCTGACTGCGCATCATGGGATATGCAGCTCCCAACCATCTGCAGTGCCAATTCTAGCCGTCACTGTTTTGGACTGTAAGCTCTTTGGAGCAGATCCCACCTTGCCGTACAGCTTGTTACGCCACCTAGTATTTGTGTGCTTTACTTTCCCCCGTAACGGAGCATGTGGCGCCTTTTGATGATTAGTCAGCTCATTGGGCTTACGGAAATGAAAGAGTAAATTTGGGAGTCCCACGATGCAAGTGGTCGATTACCCTGCTTTCTAAATGGGGAAGAGGAAGTCTTCTGTTTCCAAGGTCTAACTTACAAGTGGCACTTTCTACCGATGTTGTCCAGAAACATGTTTAGAGCTATACTACTTTTAAAGTAAAGGATAAGTACGGTAATAGATATGGCTTATGCATTTTTTTTTTTTTTTTATCTCCATCAACTTCCTATATAATAGAAACGGCATATAAACAGATTTGTTGCTATGGCAACAGGCCTGCCTATCTCTTCAGCCCCTCCCTATTGAATGTCACTGAATTTAGAAACCCAATGTAATTACGGTATCTTCAATGTTAAACTACAGGAGAACTGTAAATGGCTCTCAAGTTAAAAAAAAAACAAAACCAAAAAAAAAACCCTGCGTATTTTATATTTACCGTATTTGCTCGATTATAAGACGACCCTGATTATAAGACGACCCCCCAAACTTTGGATATTCCATTAGGAAAAAAACTAAAAGCCTGAATATAAGACTACCCTATAGGAAAAAAGTTCAACTTGTATATTATATATTCATATGTAAATTGCTTTTTTAATAAAAAAATATGATATCAAAAAATGTATTTCTAGTTTTTATTTCTTTTTATGTGCCAATGCTGCCTTTCTCTTTCCCTTGCCCCCATTTTTCTCTCTCTCCCCTCACTCCCCTTGTCTCTGTCTCTTAACCCCCTCACTCCCCTTGTCTCTGTCTCTTAACCCCTTCCCTCCCCTTGTCTCTGTCTCTTAACCCCTTCCCTCCCCTTGTCTCTGTCTCTTAACCCCCTCACTCCCCTTGTCTCTGTCTCTTAACCCCTTCCCTCCCCTTGTCTCTGTCTCTTAACCCCTTCTCTCCCCTTGTCTCTGTCTTTTTACCCCTTCCCTCCCCTTGTCTCTGTCTCTTAACCCCCTCACTCCCCTTGTCTCTGTCTCTTAACCCCTTCTCTCCCCTTGTCTCTGTCTCTTAACCCCCTCACTCCCCTTGTCTCTGTCTCTTAACCCCTTCCCTCCCCTTGTCTCTGTCTCTTAACCCCCTCACTCCCCTTGTCTCTGTCTCTTAACCCCTTCTCTCCCCTTGTCTCTGTCTCTTAACCCCCTCACTCCCCTTGTCTCTGTCTCTTAACCCCTTCCCTCCCCTTGTCTCTGTCTCTTAACCCCTTCCCTCCCCTTGTCTCTGTCTCTTAACCCCCTCACTCCCCTTGTCTCTGTCTCTTAACCCCTTCTCTCCCCTTGTCTCTGTCTCTTAACCCCCTCACTCCCCTTGTCTCTGTCTCTTAACCCCCTCACTCCCCTTGTCTCTGTCTCTTAACCCCTTCCCTCCCCTTGTCTCTGTCTCTTAACCCCCTCACTCCCCTTGTCTCTGTCTCTTAACCCCTTCTCTCCCCTTGTCTCTGTCTCTTAACCCCCTCACTCCCCTTGTCTCTGTCTCTTAACCCCTTCCCTCCCCTTGTCTCTGTCTCTTAACCCCTTCTCTCCCCTTGTCTCTGTCTCTTAACCCCCTCACTCCCCTTGTCTCTGTCTCTTAACCCCTTCCCTCCCCTTGTCTCTGTCTCTTAACCCCCTCACTCCCCTTGTCTCTGTCTCTTAACCCCTTCTCTCCCCTTGTCTCTGTCTCTTAACCCCCTCACTCCCCTTGTCTCTGTCTCTTAACCCCTTCCCTCCCTTTGTCTCTGTCTCTTAACCCCCTCACTCCCCTTGTCTCTGTCTCTTAACCCCTTCTCTCCCCTTGTCTCTGTCTCTTAACCCCCTCACTCCCCTTGTCTCTGTCTCTTAACCCCTTCCCTCCCCTTGTCTCTGTCTCTTAACCCCCTCACTCCCCTTGTCTCTGTCTCTTAACCCCTTCTCTCCCCTTGTCTCTGTCTCTTAACCCCCTCACTCCCCTTGTCTCTGTCTCTTAACCCCTTCCCTCCCCTTGTCTCTGTCTCTTAACCCCCTCACTCCCCTTGTCTCTGTCTCTTAACCCCTTCTCTCCCCTTGTCTCTGTCTCTTAACCCCCTCACTCCCCTTGTCTCTGTCTCTTAACCCCCTCACTCCCCTTGTCTCTGTCTCTTAACCCCTTCCCTCCCCTTGTCTCTGTCTCTTAACCCCCTCACTCCCCTTGTCTCTGTCTCTTAACCCCTTCTCTCCCCTTGTCTCTGTCTTTTTACCCCTTCCCTCCCCTTGTCTCTGTCTCTTAACCCCCTCACTCCCCTTGTCTCTGTCTCTTAACCCCTTCTCTCCCCTTGTCTCTGTCTCTTAACCCCCTCACTCCCCTTGTCTCTGTCTCTTAACCCCTTCCCTCCCCTTGTCTCTGTCTCTTAACCCCCTCACTCCCCTTGTCTCTGTCTCTTAACCCCTTCTCTCCCCTTGTCTCTGTCTCTTAACCCCCTCACTCCCCTTGTCTCTGTCTCTTAACCCCTTCCCTCCCCTTGTCTCTGTCTCTTAACCCCTTCCCTCCCCTTGTCTCTGTCTCTTAACCCCCTCACTCCCCTTGTCTCTGTCTCTTAACCCCTTCTCTCCCCTTGTCTCTGTCTCTTAACCCCCTCACTCCCCTTGTCTCTGTCTCTTAACCCCCTCACTCCCCTTGTCTCTGTCTCTTAACCCCTTCCCTCCCCTTGTCTCTGTCTCTTAACCCCCTCACTCCCCTTGTCTCTGTCTCTTAACCCCTTCTCTCCCCTTGTCTCTGTCTCTTAACCCCCTCACTCCCCTTGTCTCTGTCTCTTAACCCCTTCCCTCCCCTTGTCTCTGTCTCTTAACCCCTTCTCTCCCCTTGTCTCTGTCTCTTAACCCCCTCACTCCCCTTGTCTCTGTCTCTTAACCCCTTCCCTCCCCTTGTCTCTGTCTCTTAACCCCCTCACTCCCCTTGTCTCTGTCTCTTAACCCCTTCTCTCCCCTTGTCTCTGTCTCTTAACCCCCTCACTCCCCTTGTCTCTGTCTCTTAACCCCTTCCCTCCCTTTGTCTCTGTCTCTTAACCCCCTCACTCCCCTTGTCTCTGTCTCTTAACCCCTTCTCTCCCCTTGTCTCTGTCTCTTAACCCCCTCACTCCCCTTGTCTCTGTCTCTTAACCCCTTCCCTCCCCTTGTCTCTGTCTCTTAACCCCCTCACTCCCCTTGTCTCTGTCTCTTAATCCCTTCTCTCCCCTTGTCTCTGTCTCTTAACCCCCTCACTCCCCTTGTCTCTGTCTCTTAACCCCTTCCCTCCCCTTGTCTCTGTCTCTTAACCCCCTCACTCCCCTTGTCTCTGTCTCTTAACCCCTTCTCTCCCCTTGTCTCTGTCTCTTAACCCCCTCACTCCCCTTGTCTCTGTCTCTTAACCCCCTCACTCCCCTTGTCTCTGTCTCTTAACCCCTTCCCTCCCCTTGTCTCTGTCTCTTAACCCCCTCACTCCCCTTGTCTCTGTCTCTTAACCCCTTCTCTCCCCTTGTCTCTGTCTCTTAACCCCCTCACTCCCCTTGTCTCTGTCTCTTAACCCCTTCCCTCCCCTTGTCTCTGTCTCTTAACCCCCTCACTCCCCTTGTCTCTGTCTCTTAACCCCTTCTCTCCCCTTGTCTCTGTCTCTTAACCCCCTCACTCCCCTTGTCTCTGTCTCTTAACCCCTTCCCTCCCCTTGTCTCTGTCTCTTAACCCCTTCCCTCCCCTTGTCTCTGTCTCTTAACCCCCTCACTCCCCTTGTCTCTGTCTCTTAACCCCTTCTCTCCCCTTGTCTCTGTCTCTTAACCCCTCACTCCCCTTGTCTCTGTCTCTTAACCCCCTCACTCCCCTTGTCTCTGTCTCTTAACCCCTTCCCTCCCCTTGTCTCTGTCTCTTAACCCCCTCACTCCCCTTGTCTCTGTCTCTTAACCCCTTCTCTCCCCTTGTCTCTGTCTCTTAACCCCCTCACTCCCCTTGTCTCTGTCTCTTAACCCCTTCCCTCCCCTTGTCTCTGTCTCTTAACCCCTTCTCTCCCCTTGTCTCTGTCTCTTAACCCCCTCACTCCCCTTGTCTCTGTCTCTTAACCCCTTCCCTCCCCTTGTCTCTGTCTCTTAACCCCCTCACTCCCCTTGTCTCTGTCTCTTAACCCCTTCTCTCCCCTTGTCTCTGTCTCTTAACCCCCTCACTCCCCTTGTCTCTGTCTCTTAACCCCTTCCCTCCCCTTGTCTCTGTCTCTTAACCCCCTCACTCCCCTTGTCTCTGTCTCTTAACCCCTTCTCTCCCCTTGTCTCTGTCTCTTAACCCCCACACTCCCCTTGTCTCTGTGTCTTAACCCCTTCCCTCCCCTTGTCTCTGTCTCTTAACCCCTTCTCTCCCCTTGTCTCTGTCTCTTAACCCCCTCACTCCCCTTGTCTCTGTCTCTTAACCCCCTCACTCCCCTTGTCTCTGTCTCTTAACCCCCTCACTCCCCTTGTCTCTGTCTCTTAACCCCTTCCCTCCCCTTGTCTCTGTCTCTTAACCCCCTCACTCCCCTTGTCTCTGTCTCTTAACCCCTTCTCTCCCCTTGTCTCTGTCTCTTAACCCCCTCACTCCCCTTGTCTCTGTCTCTTAACCCCTTCCCTCCCCTTGTCTCTGTCTCTTAACCCCTTCCCTCCCCTTGTCTCTGTCTCTTAACCCCCTCCCTCCCCTTGACTCTGTCTCTGCCCCCCTCCCTCCCCCCTGTCTCTCTGTCCCCCTCCCTCCCTCCCCCTGTCTCTCTGACCCCCCTCCCTCCCTTCCCCTTACCTTGATCCCTGGTGGCTAGTGGGGGCAGCCGGGGGATGTCTGCACGATACTTGCAGACATCCTCCATGCTGCCCGACACAGCAGTCTATTATGACGGACAGCTGTCCGTCATAATAGTCTGCCGTGTCGGGCACCATGGAGGATATCTGCACGTATAGTGCAGACATCCCCCAGCTGCCCGATTGTCCCTGGTGCCTAGTGGGGCAGCAGAGGAAGTCTGCGCGATGAGCGCAGGCCTCCCCTGCTGCCGCTGTTCTGACAAATTTCTGGAGCAAATTCTCCTGCGCAATCGCAGGAGAATTTGCTCACTTCGCATGCGCATAAAGTTACAGCTGATCACTCAGCTGTAACTTTGTGACCACCGCGCATGCGCCAGCTGCGCAACCCACCTCCCGCCCCCCGCACACCCCTTCTTACCAGATGATCGGACACAGCGGTACACAGCGCATCCGCGCGGCTATCAAGCCGTGTGGGAATGCGCGCGTCCGTGGCTGGATTCAAAACGCTGGTAAGTAACACGGGGCGGGGGGGACATAAGGAGCCAACAGAGAGGTAAGCACCCTAGTGAGGGCTGCCTCATCTTGATAGGAGTTGTGATCCCCCTGCTGCATCAATAATACAGCAGGAGGATCACAACTCCCATGAAGATGAGGCAGCCCTCACCAGGGTGCTTACCTCCCTGTTGGCTCCTTATGTCCCCCCCGCCCCGTGTTACTTACCAGCGTTTTGAATCCAGCCACGGACGCGCGCATTCCCACACGGCTTGATAGCCGCGCGCATGCGCTGTGTACCGCTGTGTCCGATCATCTGGTAAGAAGGGGTGTGCGGGGGGCGGGAGGTGGGTTGCGCAGCTGGCGCATGCGCGGTGGTCACAAAGTTACAGCTGAGTGATCAGCTGTAACTTTATGCGCATGCGCAGTGAGCAAATTCTCCTGCGATTGCGCAGGAGAATTTGCTCCAGAAATTTGTCAGAACACCGCCCGGCACGCTCGCCGGGACTTCTGTGACGAAAGCGGAAGTACCCGGCTTCTTCACAGAAGCCCCGGCAGTCGTGCCGGGCGGAAGCAGGGGAGTCTGCGCTCGTTGCGCAGACATCCCCTGCTGCTAGAGAGGGGGATCCAGGTCCCCTGCAGCTCTGCTGGGGACCTGGATCCATGTCTTATAATCTGACCTCAATTTGAGGTCAGATTATAAGAAGACCTCGATTATAAGACGAGGGGTAGTTTTCAGATTTTTTTTTCTGAAAAAAACCTCGTCTTATAATCGAGCAAATACGGTATGTACAATATACAGAATATAAACTGGGTGCAACTTCTACTTCAACGAGAAACTTCATTAAGAGTCGTAGGCAGTTTGGCCTTTAGGCTTTTATTACTGGCAGGCCATTACTCCACCTGAAGGGACGTACACTCAGTAGTATGACCTTTGCTTTGTGATAGCTGATATCAGTGTTTTTTTTGTTTTTTACCTGTGCAGGTAAAAGCCAGAAAAGGAAAGAAAAACGAAACACAGAAATAATTAGTGACCCGTAAAATGAACCCCATTTTTGCAGGTGTGGTTCTGCGAGTTACTGGAATACAAATCCCATTACTCTCAGTCGCACTACTACTAAAAAAAACTGCAGGAGAACTGTCATTTGTTATAAAGTAAAAATAAGTTTATTTTCATATATATTAAACACATGTAAAACATACAGAAAATGAGCTTGGTGGATCTGTCTTTAAAAGGGGCACTAAATGTTACTTTTCACTTGTGCTATCTAATATACAAGTGAAAAGTTAGTTGTCCCTAGTATGAGGATGAACTGGCAGGTACTTTTTATGATTCCATAGGAAGCAGGCAGCTGTCTGGTCGGCGACTGGAGACCCTCGTTTTTACATGGGATCGGCACCTGCTGATGCCATGCAAAAACTAAGCTCTTGCTGCGCTAGCAGCGAGAGACCCCAGCAAGGGTTAAAAAACAGTTTATTCGTTCTTTTAAAGGGACCGTATCACCTAAACATTGTTTTTACTGTAAATGTGGAGAATAAAAAATGATTGGAAATGATCCATACACTGTGTTGTCAAAATTGCAAGCACATGCCTAAATTAGGAGAGTCTACTGTGTATGACATCACCTGTGGCCTAATATGCAAATTACACATTTCCCATTGAAAATATGTTAATTTGCATATCAGGCCACATGTGATGTCATAAGTAGGAGACTCCAGACACTTTTAAAACACATTTTTCTCCTAATTAAGGCATTTGCTTGCAATGTATATTAATGTATACATCATTTTCAATCATTTTTCTCACATTCACAGTAAAAAGTTATACAATTTATTATTTATTATTAAAGGGACAATGTCAATTCTTGCAGTACAGAGACTATGGTATAAGAAAGGCCTGTTTTTTTTTTAATTATGACATTTTAAATGTGAAATGTTCCTGTGTATAATATGTGTAATATATCCCCATTACCCATGCAATGTAAAAAGAAAATAGTCTTTGTTGAGGTAGATTTAAAAAAATTAAAATTAAAATATACACAGATGGCTTCTTTAAACAGAAACTCTGACTGCCTTACGCGTTTCATGCTATAGGTAGATCATAGGTATCTAAGGTTGCCACTTATTTAAAAAGAACACATACCTTCATGCCAATACATGGACATATTTTGGATGGTTGATGACATATGACATATTATGTCATTGGGTTTCATGACTTTTTTTCTTTTTCAATTTATAATGTATTTTATTTGAAAACCATAACTGGTAGATAAAGTGTTGTATACGTTTTACAAACAGTTGGGTTCATTGTTACCATAAGGTTCAGTCTGCAACCTGTCTCTTAACTCAGGGATAATAGAGAATGTGTCTGAGAGAAACTTATATAGCTCCTATATAACGTCATTGCTTTTGTTCATTCCTGCACCAAGCCTGTCTAACAGGCTCCTAGTCAAGGAACATAGATTGCTGCTTGGGTGTCTTACTGCATACTGCCATATGAAACCCATTGTAGGTGATCATGTGCTGATGTCACTTTCCTCTCTGGCTGGGCTCATTCACTGAACCCCGTAGGCTCGGCAGCATGTCTGGTAAAGAGCTGCCTCACTGAGGAGAAGGTCTTGTGATGGTAAGGCTCCATTGATGGGATTATGCTGGAAATGTTGCCTCCTCAAACAAACAAATGTGGGCAACCACGGGATGTAGAGTCTGTCCCTATCTGTCTTTCCCTGTTCATCTTACATAATATGTTCTGTACCAAGAGCTACGCAAATTGCTTGTGCTATATAAATTATTGTTGGTGTAGAGTAGGCCCTGTTGGTGCAAAAGTAGGCCCTGTTGGTGCAAAAGTAGGCCCCGTTGGCGCAAAAGTAGGCCCCGTTGGCGCAAAAGTAGGCCCTGTTGGTGCAAAAGTAGACCCTGTTGGTGCAGAGTAGGCCACCACTAGTCCAGATCCAGCTAGCCCTTCGGTGCTGTCATTATAACCCAAGAGCATTGTTTTGTGTTGGTCGTTTTGACCCAAGGTCAATGGGTTCATTGTACGAGTGGTTTGTCAGTCATTCAGCTTGCCGTGTGGCTACGATGATGATTCTCCGGCCTGAAACATGGACTTTGGTTGTAATTCAGTAGCCTTATCTTGTTCAAGGTAAGAAACACAAACAAGAATGACCTCCAAGGTGCCAAGGTCATCAGCTGATTTATTTATTTACTGCTCTGTGCATATGTGGATGCTCTTTAAGGTATAAATTAGTAATGGCAGCTCTGGGGCGTTGTTTTAAAAGCTCCTGATTACTCCTCTTTTACAGCTCTTCCCTTGTCGTGGCCTACTTAGACTACCGTCCAGCAAAATATGAAGAATTCTTTAGAACCACTCGGTTGATGTATTTTTTTATTGCCGAAGACCAGTGACTTTATGAAAGGGTTATTTTCTAAATTAGCAATTCATTGTTTCTCCTTACATGACCTGCTAAAACCAGAGATAGAGAGAGAATAATTCCTGGTTAAATACTTTGTTTTTATCATTTATATATGTACAGTATTTAACCTCTAACCTATGTTACCGGGGCCTAGACACCTGTAGGACAGAATGGACAATCCTGACTTTAACAGCTCATCGCGACTCCTCCCCCCGCGCCCCTGGAGTAATCTGGCCACTTTTTAGTAACTGCTACATTTTACTAAAACACCATGTGCTTGAACTTCCTTGTTCAGCTACACCTCCACGACATCCCATGTGACATCGCAATGTCTCGCGTTATTTCGGCAGGAACCCACAGGGTCTGTAAAGATCCTTATCGGGCCTCTGTCTGTGTGTCCGTTTTGGTGCTTTCGACCATTAGGAACAAAAGCACTTTCAGGCAGGAAGGGGGAACCTTGAGGAAGACTGAGCATGATGGAATAAGTGGTTCCCAAACATCTGCAGTGCCACGGTTGGCTATCACCATGTTAGAGCAATAGCAATTACATTTTTCCCCCAGATATTCCCTTTTTTATTTGGTAACATTACACTGAATAGCGTGTAATGCCGTATCTGGCATATTAGGAGCATCTTGCAGATGTAATTGGAGCATTACTGGCACTAGATATTATCCGTACGCTTTATTACTCAATAAATTAAATGCGCTTTTATGATCCAAATGGTCTCCCTGGAACAACTTGTGCTGAAAGGTTAAGTTTATTACAACGTTTTACCCAATCTTTTGCTCTCTCTTAATTTTTAATTTCGCCATTTATACCCCTACATTTTCTTTTCCCAAGGAAGTGCTTACAAATCCATAATTGCATCTGCTTCTTTGAAAATAAGTTCAGAAAATTTGATTTCACCCTTTGAGTGCCAGTAGATTGGACAATTCAAATTTCTTGCAGTGTGTGTGTGTGTGTGTGTGTTTGTTTGTGTGTGTGTGTGTTTGTGTGTAACATATATATAGATATATGTGTGTTTTTTTTTTTTAAAGGTCACAGCTTTATTTTTCATGTGTGCTTCTAATATAGAATAATTCAACATTTTGGATAAGGGATACTCAATCAGTGGGTGGCTTGGAAAAAGGAGTGTCAGCTCTACTGGTCATATGCAGTGGTGTTGTCATTCACAGCTGAGCGGGTGCATAACTGCACAAAGGCCGACTTGAGCATGAGGAAGTTTGGTAGACTCTGAGGATGAACTCAGTCCCAACTCAGGACTGTTCCACTATAGAGCAGGACAGTCGGTTGAGTGTCGCCCTGGCTTTGTGAGTCAGTGATGCAGAATCTGTCGAGAGTTGCCACTTGGTTCGAGAAGAAAGAAAAAAGATATAATCCAGGCTCACTGGTGTGCGGTGAGGTATTATAGTCCCTCCTGTTACCTTCGGTACCTTTGCTGATGTGTAATCAACACGGAGAATCAAGGAAAGAGAGTCGAAAGCAAAGCTTATGATTAAGCGCTATATGCGTCGGAGTGCCAGTTTGCTTTCGACTCTCTTGCCACTTGGTTCACCTTGGTGAGGGGAAAGGCCCAGAAGACGACTGGATCTGAACAAGGACAGGAGACAACGGAAGAGTCAATAGCCAGGAAGAAGGTTGGGTCCGGAGGCAATCTGGATGGTCGTAGCAGACCCGGGGGTTTTCTACATAGCAATAGAAAACCAAAACCAGAGGTTGTGACAAATACAGATTCAGGAACAATCTAGGTCAAAACCGGCAAATTTATAAAGCAGATTACCGGAACGCTGGTGAATGGAAAGCAAGGCATTATCATGGATGAAGGTCTGCGCTCAAATGACGGTTTAAATAACACTCCAAGACATTCCCTGCCTCCAGTAAGCTCGGTGGGCTTTGGTAAAACATAAGTATGGCCCTTTTAAGAGATGAAAATAGAGATAGTGTCTCTCCAAAGCCGCTTGCATGATTCTGCTTCGGATTAGATTGGGATGAAATCCCAGGCCTGCAGAATGGAGGAGGTGCCCACAATGCTCCATGCGGGAGGACACTGGCCATGGGAGGCTGCCCAGAAACCCCACAATCGCAGGCACCAGGGGGCCGGCCGACTAACACTGCGGGTGACAGCTAGGGGAAGTATGTATCTCTAAAAGGCAGAGTATGACGCTAACAAAGTAATAAATGCGGATTTACGGCCTGCTTTATCTGCATTTTGTTTTTATCTCCGTAGATCCATGAAATCTTTACTACAGTTCAATAAATCCTTCTCTGGATCTCTTTTTTTTTTTAGTTTCGCAACTGGAATACGGCTCCCATTACCCTCACATGGCTGTGCATAATGGGAGGTGAAATCCAATAATCACTGTATAGTTACAATGCACTACTGCAAATGTCACCAAGTCTCAACCCCCCCCCCCCCCCCCAAAACCCTGGATGTTTCAGGGAAGCCCAGGCATTTATTGCACTCTTAGTAATGATGCTCCCCACCCCGACTGTGAGTCATCATTTATACACATCCACTCAGTAATTGACCTCCGAGTGGCCAAGCGATTGTTACTAATAGGGGGCTGTGTGTGTGGGCAGCTAACTGAATTGTGTTTGAGCCAGCGGCGTAATTAAAGTGAGACTGGGATCCTGCTCTGTAGAATAAGGTCAGAGCAATGCAATTCCAAGACAAAAGGATTTAATTAAAATTGAAATGGGTTGCATTCAAATTGCTGGTCTTCAGCAAACTAGCGGCATTAAGTAGAACCAACAAGGGGCGCGGAGTGGCCAGGTCGGTCACAGTCATTACATGACATGGAAGATGTAACCTTTTGCACTCCTTGCCTTATAAAAGTTAATTGCATCCACATGAAACCGATGATCCCTGTTACCGCGTTCATTACTGTAATACCACGTCACGTGATCGCCAGTGACTGTGCATCGCCGGCGGTGGTGCAGACCTCGTGGAAAGTGAGTGTTGGAGATGATCAATGTCCAGAAGCGCTTGTCGAGTCCTGTCTTAACGGGTTAAGGCAACCAGATTTTCGAAGGCTTCCTAGAATTGTCTGTATACCTTAAACTGCCCCCTGTCAATATATAGCCCAAGCACGTCCTGCGTGGTTCATTGGCAGCACTGTCGGGCCTGATCCAACAAGTGGAAGAGGCTTGGCAGGTCAGCAGCCCCTGTGGTCTGCATTAGATGGCATAGTAAGAGTCCTGCTTCCAGTGACATTCCCTCCGACTCACTGCAGCTTACTATTCCTAGTAATGAATGAATGTGGGGCCCTCCAAGATAGCAGTCGAAAAGAAATCGGTTCCACAGGAAGCCTACAGCTGCCAACATTACCGATTTTGGGCCACTCAAATAGTCCGTCCCAGCATTACTGCTGCATTTGCAAGGATTGCCAGTTACACTATGTATGATCATGAGATATACATAAATGCAGGAGTGGGGTTATGGTGATTCCCCAATAGCTTCTAAAACACATTTTATGAGATCAAAACTTCAAGCCGTCACTCAAGCAGCAGACGTAAAAGAAAACGTCACCGCACCCTATACGGCAAGCTCATCTATTTTATCAGTAATTTACACGAAGGAAAAGGCTGGACCCGCAAAGTTCTAAATAAAACAAAACCTTTTATTCCAATCAATACAAGATATTCCACAAGAAGGCACACAAGTCCTCGGACACTGTAGTCCCACCTGACGCGTTTTGTCCTGAGATGGACTTGTTTGTAGGCAACACAGACAGAAGGATCAATATGGCCAACCTTCTAGGCAAGTGCCTTCCGTGCCCAGCCGACAACCTGGCCTTGCCGAATGGGATCCCTTCGTTCCAGATTGCTATTCAGCTGACGTTAGTAGCTCAGGATGTTAAGTGCATCATAGATCAAATGCAATAAATAAATATATGTCTTATTTTTGTTCGAAGTGACTCAACCATAGGTCATAGAGTCACTTAAAAACGTATGCACCCCTCCTCTCTTTACCATAGAGTACACTCCTAGTTAGCTTTGCAGACCGCACGTGGACATGGGGCTCACTCACATTTAGGGAATGTCTAAATCAATCTATTTCAATCTACGGTGAACGAACGTCAACACGTCATTTGTCAGAAATAATTTGCAAGTCAAGTTTAGGACAAATGGCAAACAACGCTAAACTCTCTCTCACTCTCTCTCTCTCATGAAATGAACATTTATTTATTGGACAACTACAGATTAATCTACTGTCATTTATTCAATTAAAAAGTGGAATTTAATTACAGCTCACCCATCATCGCTGTCCTGTGCAGATAATTCATCTTATTAGTTAATAGAAAAAGAAGAGCAATTAGCTTTCTTACAATGTATTTGTTATTTACTATGATAGCAGGTCAGGTTTTATTCTAGATTGTCTTGTTTTCGCTTTGGCTTTCTCTAAATTGGCCTCCTGTTTTTTATTTTTTTTTTAATGTTGTCTTGGCACGTAGGGGTCTGTTAATTAAAAAGTGATTTTCTTCTGTCTTCGGTTTAACCTTCCAGGAACACAGAGGTGTGGACTGCCAAGTAATTTTGTATGTGCAGATGGAGGGGATGTCTGAGGGCAAGAAATTAATGGTGGAGATACTGCAGCACAGTCATGTGTTGTAGGTTCATGAGTAATGTTCTCACACCTTCAATTGATGAGGCCTGCAGAGGCCTTCATTTTAAAGATGTCCTCGACTGACCACTGGACTTTCTTACATAGAGCATTGCAGTCCTGTGTTTCCAAGTTCCAGTGTAAATCACGCATTGTGTGTGTCTGTAATCTTGCAACTACTGGCGTACCAATGGTTGAGCCTTCAAGAATGTTTAGATATGCTTTCTCAAATTAATCTTCATAATCTGTTATTATTTGGCCATGATTGTTGTAATGAGAGAGGTCAACCTGTTTCTTGCTACAGAAAGGAAAAGCGGCCGTTCAGTGATTCACAAATGCCGTTTCCGAATCTCCCAGGAACCTCTGAAGGCGGCGGAACTGTATCTGTATCCCAACATTCTAAAACGGAACACTGAGTAGCCAATAGGAGCAAATGAAGGAAGAGGCCCATTTCCCATTGGCTACAGCTTTCCTAAATTACATTAAAACTTACACTCTAGAGCAGTGGTCCCCAACCTTTTTGGCACCGGGGACCGTTTCCATTGAAGGAAGAATTTTCACGGCCCGGAGGGGGGATGGTTGAAAGTGGGGGGTCAACCATACATACATACAGGCACACAGAGACAAACATACACAGGCCGTCACAATTACGTACCTATAGGCAGTGGCGTAGCGTGGGTTGTCAGCACCCGGGGCAAGGCAAGTAATTTGCGCCCCCTAACCCGTGGATTTTAGCACTCGAGTCTCTTCTACTAGATTAGTTAAAGAAACCCTTACTCCCCAAGCACATGTATTGTTTGTTATGAAAATACTTATGTAATTAAAGTAAAATGCATCTAAATACAAGTTTATTTTCCAACACTTTATTGAGTGCGAACATGCATTACACACATTCTCCACATTTTCAGCAGGTCTATGAATACAAATATACACATGTAGTAACCTAGCATGGGCCATGCTATTATATGTCGTCTCACAACCATCGTAAACGACAAACAATATCAAGAACAAAAACTAAACATCAAAATGGAACCATACCCTGGAGATGATCCAAGACTGGGCTAGATGGAGCCAACTTCCTCAATCCTGTACCTCTAATGTTACCCCCCCCCCCCCCCCCACACACACACACACATATGCCATAATTGTTGTGCCATTCAGATGCCAGTAATATTGTAACTTTCGGATGCCAGTAATATTGTGCCAGTCAGAGCCCAGTAATATTGTGCCAGTCAGAGCCTAGTAATATTGTGCCAGTCAGATGCCTGCAATATTGTGCCAGTCAGATGCCTGCAATATTGTGCCAGTCAGAGCCCAGTAATAATGTGCCAGTCAGATACCAGTAATATTGTGCCAGTCAGATACCAATAATATTGTGCCAGTCAGATACCAGGAATATTGTGCCTGTCAGAGCCCAGGAATATTGTGCCTGTCAGAGCCCAGGAATATGGTGCCTGTCAGATGCCTGTAATATTATGCCAGTCAGATGCCTGTAATAGTGTGCAGTCAGAGGCCAGGAATATTGTGCCAGTCAGATGCCTGTAATATTGTGCCAGTCAGATGCCTGTAATATTATGCCAGTCAGATGCCTGTAATATTATGCCAGTCAGATGCTTGTAATAGTGTGCCAGTCAGAGGCCAGGAATATTGTGCCAGTCAGAGGCCTGTAATATAGTGCCAGTCAGATGCCTGTAATATTATGCCAGTCAGATGCCTGTAATATTGTGCCAGTCAGAGCCCAGTAATATAGTGCCAGCCAGATGCCTGTAATATTATGCCAGCCAGATGCCCAGTATTATTGTGCCAGCCAGATGCCCAGTAATATAGTGCCAGTCAGATGCCCAGTATTATTGTGCCAGTCAGATGCCCAGTATTATTGTGCCAGCCAGATGCCCAGTAATATAGTGCCAGTCAGATGCCCAGTATTATTGTGCCAGTCAGATGCCCAGTATTATTGTGCCAGCCAGATGCCCAGTAATATAGTGCCAGTCAGATACCCAGTAATATTGTGCCAATCAGATACCCAGTAATATAGTGCCAATCAGATGCCCAGTAATATAGTGCCAATCAGATACCCAGTAATATTGTGCCAATCAGATACCCAGTAATATTGTGCCAATCAGATACCCAGTAATATAGTGCCATTCAGATACCCAGTAATATAGTGCCAATCAGATACCCAGTAATATTGTGCCAATCAGATACCCAGTAATATAGTGCCAATCAGATGCCCAGTAATATAGTGCCAATCAGATACCCAGTAATATTGTGCCAATCAGATGCCCAGTAATATTGTGCCAATCAGATACACAGTAATATAGTGCCATTCAGATACCCAGTAATATAGTGCCAATCAGATACCCAGTAATATTGTGCCAATCAGATACCCAGTAATATAGTGCCAATCAGATACCCAGTAATATTGTGCCAATCAGATGCCCAGTAATATAGTGCCAATCAGATACCCAGTAATATTGTGCCAATCAGATACCCAGTAATATTGTGCCAATCAGATACCCAGTAATATAGTGCCAATCAGATGCCCAGTAATATAGTGCCAATCAGATACCCAGTAATATTGTGCCAATCAGATGCCCAGTAATATTGTGCCAATCAGATACCCAGTAATATAGTGCCATTCAGATACCCAGTAATATTGTGCCAATCAGATACCCAGTAATATAGTGCCAATCAGATACCCAGTAATATTGTGCCAATCAGATGCCCAGTAATATTGTGCCAATCAGATGCCCAGTAATATAGTGCCAGTCAGATACCCAGTAATATAGTGCCAATCAGATGCCAAGTAATATAGTGCCAATCAGATACCCAGTAATATAGTACCAATCAGATACCCAGTAATATAGTGTCAATCAGATACCCAGTAATATTGTGCCAATCAGATGCCCAGTAATATTGTGCCAATCAGATACCCAGTAATATAGTGCCAATCAGATGCCCAGTAATATAGTGCCATTCAGATACCCAGTAATATAGTGCCAATCAGATGCCCAGTAATATTGTGCCAATCAGATACCCAGTAATATAGTGCCAGTCAGATACCCAGTAATAAAGTGCCAATCAGATACCCAGTAATATAGTGCCAGTCAGATACCCAGTAATATTGTGCCAATCAGATACCCAGTAATATAGTGCCAGTCAGATACCAGGAATATTGTGCCAGCCAGCCCCCCCCCCCCCCCGTACTTACATGAAGCGGCTCCGTGTCCCCCGCCGGATGTCTCCTCCGTGCAGTCTTCCCTCTTGCACGGAGGAGGGAAACAGACACCGGATGTGACGCGACGTCACATCCGGCGTCAGTTTTTTTTGTTTTTTTTTTCGGCCGTCGCATCCATCGGAGCAGGGGCTGGGGGCCCACGGGACAGCTGCCTTGGGGCCCCCCAGGAGTAAATGGGCCCAGGGCAGCTGCCCCGTTTGCCCCGCGTTAAAGACGGCCCTGGCGGCCACGCGGCCGCATAGGGCTAGTGCGCCCCCCCAGATATTGCGCCCGGTGCGGCCGGCCCCCCCTGCACCCCCCACGCTACGCCACTGCCTATAGGTCCCTGGGGTGCATGCTGTCTAGCTCTGTGGAGTCCTGTCTTGCAGCCCTGCCTTATCACAGGGCGCCAGCCGTGCTGTGTGGTACACAGGGAGCAGGGATATGATGTCATTCATACATACCTGCGGCAGACACCAGGGTAGGATGGTCCTGGGCTGCGCTGAGGGGGAGGTGCTTGCGCTTGGCCACGCTTCTTAAAGTAACCGGCTAGAGGGGAGCGCAGAACGCTTCCCTCACAGCACATGGCCCGGGTGAACAGAGACCATGGACCGGTGCTGGGCCGGGGGTTGGTGACCCCTGCTCTAGAGGTAGAGGCGATTGCTGACATTTTAGAAAAGCCTATAAAGAAGGCAGGGTGTGATGGATGGAATCTGTCCCACTCTGACACCTAGATTTCCTCCTTCTGCACACTAGGATGGATGGAGTCTGCCCATTACCAGCAGTCTGGTCTCGCTCTCTGCAGCGATCTCTCACTCTCCTGTCCTCATCCAACTCCCTTTGTATGTCTGTCACATGTGTTCACGCCACCGATAAACGCTGAAAACCGCCGATTTGTGATAATATCTTCTATACGCAGCGATCAGTGAACGCAGAGTCTAAAGAAAACTGTGTCGGTTTGTTTGTATTTTTTCGCTGCCACTAATATCAACACTTTGCTAAGTGACGGTATTACGTACAAATCTCCAAATCGTCCACAGTCTTCCTTCCTGCTCAATCACGAGATGGATTTTTTTTTTTTTAGGCCGATCTTAAAATCTAACACTTTTTTTTTTTTTTCTTTAGCAATTATCATTTATCATCTGAGGGTTTGTTTGCTGATCTTTTCTCCCCTGTGGCCACATTCTGTTTTTGTTTGCAGATTTTTTCCCAGTGGGGGGGGGGGGGGGGGGTCTGACACACTGGTTTCTTTTTCCTTACCTATTGATTTTTTAATGCACCCTGGTGCGTAGTAGTAGTAGTAAATGACTCTTGTTTCCTTGAGAAGGGGCTGTTTTCTATCTTTTTGCAGTGCTACTTGTGGGGAGAACACATGTTCTTGTTCTGTTATCATTGACTAATCAGACCGGCTGCTATTGTTTGGCACTTCTGCCTTAACAGATATTGTCACGGAGTTTCCTGAATTAGTGAGTAGTACAGAAAATATGTGAGCCCCCTAAAATCTGCCCTGCAACTCTCTGAGGGTTTTAGAGCAGTGAAGGCTACCCTCGGCACTGCAGATTGTCATGACGTAATACATATCCCATGAGGCTTATTCAGCTATAAGCCTGAATGAGCATCATGGGATATGTAGTTCCCAAAAAACCTGCAGTGCCAAGGCTTGCCGACATTGCTCACTCACTTGTATTTTTTTCCATGGGCACTGGAGCATAATGCAGGCCCATTCTGTGCAAATGCCAGGTTTTGGTTGTTGGCTGACGGTTGCCAAGGCATAGTGGCCAACAGTCCCGAATTTGATGGGGAAGTCTCCCCCCCCCCCTTTTTTTTTTTTGGTATCCTGTCGTGTCAAATTCGGTACTGTCCCGGCATTAATACTGCCTGGGCATAGTTTGCTGCACTGTGCACAGGCAGTGTTTCATGTAATTAATTATATATATATATATATATATATATATATATATATATATATATATATATATATATATATATATATATATATATATATATATATATATATATATATATATACATACACACAAATCCAAAAGGGAATGCACTCACCTAAACTAGCATATATTATAAGGGGTGCTGCTGAGACCAAATATTTATACAAAATCCAAAAATCAGCGCACTCACCTCATAGCAGGTAGGAGAAAAACTCTTAAAGCTATAGGTTACAATAAAGCTACTTAAAAACACCTGTCTTACTAAGATAACAAAATTGGAGATTTGGTCACATATATGGCCATATGATGCTAAGCCCACCACTACGTCAAAGTACTCCAATATTGGTGGGTCCTAACACTAAATACTGTTGCTTATGGGGCTTAATCTCTTTATATGTATTACTATATATACTATACTACATATATCTAACTGAGAAGAAATGAACACCAGATCACTGTATGTATTTGGGGTAGCATCACTCTGCCACCTTTAGCTTGGTTAGATTGAAATAATAACCAGTCTGCTTTAATGATTTACACAGGTTTTCAGTGAGGATATGGTACAGAGCAGATATGGCCGGTTCCCGACTGACACAGCACATCACTCGGGTACCAGTTTTTTCCCCTGCAAATTGGCTTTGATGGGAATCACTGTAGAATAGTTATTGTTACATGACCTGCATTGAACACGTGGACTGTGCCCCCCATTAACCCCCCCCCTCCCCCCACCTAATAGTGTCAGTGAATAGGCATTGTTCTGCATTACAGATTCTTAAATTGATGGTCCGTCTATAGCAGTAATGCATGCAATTTGAGGAGGACGGAGGTTTTGGCATAACTAAACTGTTACCCTCTTATGCAACAGAGTTGCTGGTCTCTGACCATCTGGGCTGCGATCTAGAGATTGAACAGATCACATTGATCACGTCAATAGCGGCGACTTGTGGCTGAATGGACAGGATCAGTCCTCTGTGGGGAAGAGGACATCCTACATCTACACTACTGATCAGTAGACGGGGACCAACAGTGTCAGCATGAGGCCCCCTGTTTGGACAAGAAGGAAGTATTGCCATATCTGTCTTCATTTGAATAATAGTTATGAAGCGAAATATTGAAGGGAGAAAGATCTAGCTAGGACTCCATCCTATCTGGCACATGCCTTCATCTCATGGTTTACTACAGTATCTATTTATTATATGTGTAATAATGATGTCACACACTGTATTTGCATGCACAGTGAGTTTGGGATCTGTACAACTGTTGGTTTCTATTTGGATGGCAGTGTTACATCCTCAACATCTATCACTGTTAACCTCGTTTGTACCAACATCCGTTCAACAGTCAATATACTAACACCCGCCCTGCATCGATATATACATCCACACCCCCCCCCGCATCGATATATACATCCACACACACACCCCGCATCGATATATACATTCACACCCGCCCTGCATCGATATATACATCCACACCCGCCCTGCATCGATATATACATCCACACACACACCCCGCATCGATATATACATTCACACCCGCCCGGCATCGATATATACATTCACACACCCCTCCGCATCGATATATACATTCACACCCCCCCCCCGCATCGATATATACATTCACACCCGCCCTGCATCGATATATACATCCCCCCCCCGCATCGATATATACATCCACACACACACCCCGCATCGATATATACATTCACACCCCCCCGCATCGATATATACATTCACACCCCCCCGCATCGATATATACATTCACACACCCCCCCGCATCGATATATATACATTCACACACACCCCGCATCGATATATACATTCACACACCCCCCGCATCGATATATACATCCACACCCGCACTGCATCGATATATACATTCACACACCCCCCGCATCGATAAATACATTCACACCCGTCCTGCATAGATATATACATTCACACCCGCCCTGCATCGATATATACATTCACACCCGCCCTGCATCGATATATACATTCACACCCGCCCTGCATCGATATATACATTCACACCCGCCCTGCATCGATATATACATTCACACCCGGCCTGCATCGATATATACATTCACACCCGCCCTGCATCAATATATACATTCACACCCGCCCTGCATCAATATATACATTCACACCCGCCCTGCATCAATATATACATTCACACCCGCCCTGCATCGATATATACATTCACACCCGCCCTGCATCGATATATACATTCACACACGCCCTGTATCGACATATACATTCACACCCGCCCTGCATTGATATATACATTCACCCCCCCGCATCAAAATATACATTCACACCCGCCCGCATCGATATATATACATTCACACCCGCCCTGCATCGATATATACATTCACACCCACCCTGCATCTATATATACATTCACACCCGCCCTACATCGATATATACATTCACACACACCCCGCACCGATATATACATTCACACCCACCCGCATCGATATATACATTCACACACCCCCCGCATCGATATATACATTCACACACCCTCCGCATCGATATATACATTCACACCCGCCCTACATCGATATATACATTCACACCCGCCCTACATCGATATATACATTCACACCCGCCCTACATCGATATATACATTCACACCCACCCTGCATCGATATATACATTCACACCCGCCCTGCATTTTTTTTTATTTTTAATCCATCATGCAAGAACTGTGTGGTGGGATAATGTTATTTATCCCCCTTAAGGACAGATGACGGTCCTGGCATGTCATGAATGTAGTCAAGCTGTTCTCTGAATAAATATGCCTTCAAAAGTAAGCTACTAGGCCTGGCTCCCCTAATTGTTTAAGGGGGCAGAATTATTTTGAACGTATGGGGTCAGCAGACGTCCACTGGAATAAGGCGATTTGAAATGTCCGTAACACGGCAATTGCCCCCTGAATTGGAATTGTAGCTGAATCGGACCCGAAATGCTGCATATTGTGTAGCCAAATTTGGCAAATCCATTTGTGTGTTCTCCGCCCGCGCGCTGGTGTGTTCTCCGCCCGCGCGCTGGTGTGTTCTCCGCCCGCGCGCTGGTGTGTTCTCCGCCCGCGCGCTGGTGTGTTCTCCGCCCGCGCGCTGGTGTGTTCTCCGCCCGCGCGCTGGTGTGTTCTCCGCCCGCCCGCCGGTGTGTACTCCGCCCGCCCGCTGGTGTGTTCTCCGCCTGCACGCTGGTGTGTTCTCCGCCTGCAAGCTGTGTTCCCTGCCCGCGCGCTGGTGTGTTCCCTGCCCGCGCGCTGGTGTGTTCCCTGCCCGCGCGCTGGTGTGTTCCCTGCCCGCGCGCTGGTGTGTTCTCAGCCCGCGCGCTGGTGTGTTCTCCGCCCGCGCGCTGGTGGGTTCTCCGCCCGCGCGCTGGTGGGTTCTCCGCCCGCGCGCTGGTGGGTTCTCCGCCCGCGCGCTGGTGTTTTCTCCGCCCGCACGCTGGTGTGTTCCCTGCCCGCACGCTGGTGTGTTCCCCGCCCGCACGCTGGTGTGTTCCCCGCCCGCACGCTGGTGTGTTCCCCGCCCGCACGCTGGTGTGTTCTCTGCCCGCACGTTGGTGTGTTCCCCGCCCGCGCGCTGGTGTGTTCTCCGCCCGCGCGCTGGTGTGTACTCCGCCCGCCCGCTGGTGTGTTCTCCGCCTGCACGCTGGTGTGTTCTCCGCCTGCACGCTGGTGTGTTCTCCGCCTGCAAGCTGTGTTCCCTGCCCGCGCGCTGGTGTGTTCCCTGCCCGCGCGCTGGTGGGTTCCCTGCCCGCGCGCTGGTGGGTTCTCCGCCCGCGCGCTGGTGTTTTCTCCGCCCGCACGCTGGTGTGTTCTCTGCCCGCACGTTGGTGTGTTCCCCGCCCGCGCGCTGGTGTGTTCCCCGCCCGCGCGCTGGTGTGTTCTCCGCCCGCGCGCTGGTGTGTTCTCCGCCCGCGCGCTGGTGTGTTCTCCGCCCGCGCGCTGGTGTGTTCTCTGCCCGCACGCTGGTGTGTTCCCTGCCCGCACGTTGGTGTATTCCCTGCCTGCACGTTGGTGTATTCCCTGTGTGCATGTAGTATGCAGTTCACTAGGCTAGTTCCTCTCTCACACATTAATGGTCTCACGTCTGGCATCCGCTGTGATGTGATCTGGGCGTCAGCACATCATCCTCCGGCACTGTCACTTTTATTTCCTCAAACATTGACTTTTATGTCCACAGAGCAGTTTCATGTGTTTGCTGGAGATGAATAGGCGAATATTACAGTCATAATGTCTGGTTATCCATCCTCCTTCCTGCTAGAGAGAGCCATGATCCTGCTGTCGTGCACTGAATATGGCACATTGATCGTTTCCAATGATTTTTCAGGAATAATCTGGCCGCAGTGCTTTGCTGCCAGCTCAGTATTAATATGAATCGTATTCGGCTGTGTTTTACCACTGAATAAAGATCTTCATGTGTAAATTACGGGCCTTCTCAATTCAGTGTCATCTAAGGAGGAGGGGCTTGGATAGATAGGCGGACCTGTTGCTATGGCAGCAGCAATAACTATTACACTTTGCAGTTTTTAGTATATAGGGATCTTGAGGAAAACACCTGATTTAGACAGACCTATTTCTTTCCGTTTAATCAGTGATTCCCAAACCTGTCCTCAGGACCCCCAACGGTCCAGGATTTAGGGATTACCCAGTTGTGTTTAAATAAGAATATATAGAACACCTGGTATGGCTGCTTAATGGTTAGGGAACCACACCAGGTGTTCTACATATTCTTATTTAAACACAACTGGGTAATCCCTAAATCCTGGACCGTTGGGGGGTTCTGAGGACAGGTTTAAGAATCACTGCTATATGATGCAGTACAGATCTAAAAATATATTATTGGGCACTACTCCACGGTGGAACTGGTACTTTAACCCCTTCGCGACCTTATGACGAGTTAACTCGTCGTGCAGTCTAGCCGGCGGTGCGCTCCGTGTGCAACGCCAGCCAGTCTGCAACGGGTCCAGGACTAAGCCTCGCACCCGAGACAAAGCTCCTGGTCCCGATCGGTGGATTTCCGGGCATGTGATCACGGTGATAACGTGATCACCGCGATAACATGCAAATTAGATGGAAAGTCAGTGTGTTCACTCTCTGTGCTTCACGTTCTTATAGTGAAGCAGAGAGTGACCTGTAAATAAAAAAAAAATTAATAAAGAACGTTGCTGAGAAGAAATTTTTTTTAAAAAAAATTAACCCTTTCATTGCTGATCACAGTTTGTAACTGTGATCAGTTTCCTTCCACTTTATGGCCCTCATTTAGTTTTTTTTTTTACAAATTTTTTTATTTTTGCAATTTATAAAGTTTTTTTAATAAATAAAGGTCATTTTAATATATTTATTTAATAAAATGTAACCCCTGCATGCCTGTTGCATGATTTTTATGGATCTGACATCGCACTCTTCATAGTTTTTTTTCTGTCTTTTTTGTTTAGGGGGGTTTGGGAACCAATATTTTTCTTTTTCATTAGTTAGTTAATTAGGGGGGATAAGTGGGTTAGTGTTGCACTAGTTGTGTAGCTTATTATTTTAATGCTAAAATGTAAATCATTTTTATGTATATGGTATCAAAAGAAAGCTCTAACTGTCCTTTAAAAAGCAACATATAACTTGTATGGGTGCGTTAAATGAGAGAGAGGGAAATTATGTTTTAAAAACCCCATATTAAAAATTGAAAAACGCTCTGGTCCTTGGCCCAGGAAAATCCCTGGTCCTTAAAAGGTTAACTATATAAATTGTGCTTTAACCCCTTCGTGACGTTAGGGCGTACTATGCCGTCCTGAATTTAAGTGCCTTAAAGTCATTAGGACGGCATAGTACGTCCTGTGTTAAACAGCTCATCGCGGCTCCCCTCTGTGACGTCCGGAGGTCTCGCGATTTTTTGGCAGGGACCCACAGGGTCTATTAAGACCCTGATCGGGTCTCTGCCATAGAGTTCCTGGCTACCGATCACCTTGTGATCGGTGGTCAGGAACAAATCGTGACGTTTTGGTGCTTGGCGTTGTTTGGGACGCAAACACCATGCGTCACGAAGGGGTTAATGGAAGCCGTCTTCTACACAATGTATTGCAGCATGAATGCAGAGCATGAAAAATATGATTTGGTGTTAAATGCATGCGATATAGCTATAAAGAGGGACTACATGGTATAGAATGTGTCTGTGCTGTCTCTTATAAATGACATCACCACAGCCGCTCTGCTCATGTAGCACAGTATACTGCAGTAACCAGAGATCTAAAATGGCTTTTTTTTTCTTTTAGACCATGGCCCTTGAATTGATTAATTCTAGTCTCTTTTTTAATATTAAACAATTTACGTAATGGTGGGGGGTAAAGGTGATGGAACCCCCCCCCCCCCCTCTATCTCAAATCCAGTGGTTAGCAGAGGCAATATCACAAAACACCAAAGAAGCCAGAAGGACTGCTTTTCCCAAAGAAATCGCACATTCACAGTGCCACCGCCACTGCAAAGGGTTCTGGGTAGGCCAATGCAAAATCCGGTCAACAATGATCACCTTTTGCCTCTTTATCCATTTTAAACAGAGGTGCATAAGCCAGATAACCTGTCACGGACAGCGGTGTCATATGTTTTAACATTAAATATTGCATGCATTTCATCACTAAGCTCCTGGTTGTTTTATTCAATGCTCGGTAGTTTGTATGAATATCTAGTGCATCGTTTAATCAGGTGTGACATCTGTTCCATAAAACTACCGGGAAAGTGTGGCATATAAAGCCGTACTTATAGTAAGTGAGGAGGGAGGACATGAATTAAAGGGACACTAAACTTTTTTTTCACTTGTGCTTCTAATATAGTAGCACAGGTGAAATGTTAGTAGTCCCTAGTAGGAGGATAAACTGACAGGTACTTTTGATAGTACTCGCCAGTTTATCCTCTGACAGGAAGCAGGCATCCGTCTGGTCGGCGACCGGCTCTCTCTGCTAGCACCGAGAGAGACCCTCGTTTTTGCATGAGATCGGCAGAGGGTTGTTGCGATTGTCAGCACGCGACAACCAGGAAATGCTGTGTCTCGCATGTGAGACACAGCAGATCGTAAACCCGCGTGTATCTATTAAGATACACGTCGGGTTTACGTAATTCTACCGGGACCTGTTTTGTTTAACCCTTGCTTCCTTGAAGGGTTAAACAACATTCAATGGTCCTTTTAAATATTTTGCAAATGTATCTGACATTTGATTCCCTATTTTTGAAGGGCCGGGATTAAGTGGCATTTAACAGATTTAAGGCTCCAAGATTAAGAGCTCATTTGTTCTTATCGAAAGTGTCTCTTTCCTTGAGCATCAAACAGACAATCGAACTGCTAAAGGCTTCAGCAATATAAATGTATCTTAATGTACTAATCTGTCACTTATTTTGTAGCAGTCTGTCTGAGATGTTCCAATTCCATTGACTCCCTCTCTGCCAGTTAATGACGCCTCCCAGGATGACATTCCAAAAAGGCTAGCTCATTCTCTTTTAATATCAGTATAGTCTCTAAAGAATTATGTAGGCTCAAAAACAAAATCAGGTTTGACACTTGTATTTTATAAATATGAAAGGCTGTGTCTACCTGTACTTGTTAGATGTACCATTCAAAAGATATTGTCCAAAAAACAAAGACTTGGGAGAAACCATTTTTTTAAAGCTACTGCTTCACTGAGCTTGTCATCTACTGATATGCCTTCATTCAAATGTGGATGCTAAGTAGACCATGAAGTAGAAGGGTATAGGCAGGCAGTCAAAAGAGGGAAGGAGCCAGAGCTTCAGAGGAGTTACACAAGTTGTTGGTGCTGAAGTAGAAGAGTGAGCACAGTACATGCTGAAGATATGTTCTTTGAAGGAAGCAAAGGTCAAAAAATTTGTGTCCTGCTTGTCTGGTGTAGATACATATGGGCTTACTCTCTGCTGTCTCACAGCTGAGTCTGAATATAGAGTCTGCTGGTGCAGAGAGACAGTCTGAGTCCACCAACAATATTAAGGTTAAAAAAATATTCTTAATAAATAGCACCAAATCTTGTGTCCCATTGATGGTTCTCCATGAGAGGGAAAGTGTTCTCATTTTTTCGGTTGAATATTTTTAAAGCACTACCAAACTAGATTAGGACACATGTGAGGCAGCTGGGATTTTTGTGAAGCCCCCCAGTTTATCTGACCAAGCTTGGTGTATTATATGCGTAGAACTCACTGCATACTTGTCTGGCGTGTATTGTTATTTACCATGCTAATATTAAAACTCACAACAGTAGGGGTGATTAAATAATACTGTGAGTGTGTTAATTGCTCCATATTGGTAAGCATTTTTTTTTTAAAGATGGTGCTGCTTTATTTCCCCTGATATTCCGTAATTTTCCATATGTTTAACTTTTAATTTTTTTTTGTAATGAGTCCCGGTGCACAGCTGTGGAAAAGATTGCAATTTCACATTAATAATGTCATTAATAGTTAATAATATCATTCAAATAAAATGGTGCACATTACAGCTGTCTAATAGAAGAATTACAGAGGTGTAATGTGCAATGGCTTCTAAAAAAGACAACAAAACTATTTGCAAACCTTGCACTTGCCCCATGCTGTTTGATTGTGGTCTGTCAGGCCCCACAGTCTTAGTTTTTGCATGCCACCACTTAGGGTACTTAGTTAAGATCTCCCTCTGGTGGTGGCATTCAGAAACAACGGTCTTCTTCTCCAGTGGCAGAGAAGAGACTGTTGGTGACAGCTGAAGCCCTGATTAATTATGTGTGTTCTAGTTGGATGTGTTGTAAGCTTCCTTATTCCTAACAGTGTTTTGAGGATAATGAGAGCTAGGTGGGATTGGCTAAAAGTTAATTAACATGTAGTAAGTTTCCTTAAAAAGGTGGGTTTTGAGAGCCTATTTGAAGGTTTAGAACAAGGGGCGGGAGCTGGGTGCTTTGCAGAAGTTCCAGAGAAAAATGACAACCCGGGCAAAGTCTTGTATGCGCGAATAAAAAGAGGCTCCATAGAGTTCTCTGTATGTCCAAACAAAGTTAGGAGCCATCAGTAGAGATTCTAGGAGCCACAACCACCTGGCTCCTATGATTGGTTAAGCCCTGGTCTGACCTTAACCCAATTGACGTTCTTTTTTGACCATTGTCTTACAGATCCAGACTGGGCGTCGTACACATTGGGGATTTTCATTTGCCTAAACTGTTCTGGAATTCATCGTAACATTCCACAGATCAGCAGAGTGAAGTCTGTCCGTTTAGACCCCTGGGATGATGTACAGATTGAGGTATCAGCGTAATCATCTTTTATGATAATAAGTGTTTGTTCTGCGTTGTCAACTCTCCAGGTGGGATAGGTCTTGTGCATGGGATACCAACTGCTAACACTGTAGATGGAAAACAAGAGAAACCTGCACATAATGTGTAATAGATTAATTGCCAGAGCTTTAGCAACAGTTCTACTTTATGTGTTACATCACAGAAATGACGGAAACCACGCCCCACTGCATTCTAAGCAATTCACACAGGTGAATTCAAGAGTGAGAGGTTTATTCCACATTAATGGCTAATGCCAGCACTTTCTCAGAGAGCAGCAAGAAAACTTCTGCAGCCTGCCTGTGTACTCCCGGTCATTGATGTCGCTGATTTATGAGGCCCATGTGCAATTCTTTTCATTGTAAAGCTGCAGGAGAATGCTACATTGTTCAAAGTAAAACCAATTGCATTAAACATATATTGAACACGTGCAACATACAGATAATAAGTTAGGTAGAATTGCCCTTTTAACCCCTTAGTGACATGACTTTTTTGGCTTGTCCGACGCTTGGTGACATGGGCTGTTTTAACATTTCTGAGGTGTTTGTGTTTTTCTGTAATTTATTTCTGTCTCATTTAGTGTACCCGCACAATCTATATATCGTTTTTATCGTTATAAGAAGGGCTTTCTTTTGATACCATTATTTTGATAATAGCATATAATTTGATGTAAAAAAAATAATAAAATATGGCAATTTTTTTTTTTTTTATGACTTTTATTTGAAAAATCGTATACTCATGTACAAGAGACAACAAAAAAACACTGCTAAAAAGTTTCTAATATATGTCCTGAGTTCAGAAATAGCCCATGTTTTTATGTTTTTGTGCTTTTTTATTCATGTTACAGGGCCAGAACTATAAGTGGTGCAAAGCTATTTTAAAATCCTTTCTTTCAAAATTAGCAATAGTGACATTGTAACACTGATTTCTGTACTAAATCCATGAATGACCCCCAACATGTACATATTTTTGAAAACTAGACCACTCAGGGCATTTAACTTGGGGTATTTTGACACATTTCATGTAGCCATTTTACCACCAATCTATGCCAAAGTTTGCAGCAAAAAATCTTTTTTTTTAATTTTTCACATATATTGCAATTTAGGTAAACATTACCTTAAAATGTGAAGGGGTATTTACAAATAACACCTTAATATGTGTTCAGCAACATCTCCTGAGTACAGGGATACCACCCATGCATAGGTTTGTTGGTTTGTTTTGGGGCTAAAAGGCCACATTTAGGGGGTGCGCATTTTGGTTTTCCAACTTGGAATTCTGACATGCAGAAAACTTGTGCCCATGTCCCATTTGAGACATTTTTGAAGCCAGAAAGTGTATTCTACCCCACAAAACCATATATTTTTTTAAACTAGACACCCTAGGGTATTTCAAATGGTAGTATTTTAACACTTTCCATGCACTAATTATACTACCAGCCTATGTCAATGTTTTGGGTAGTAATTTTTTTTCACATACATTGTACTTTGGGCATGAATTCACAGATCCTGTTATATGTCAGTGCCAAACAACACCTCAATATGTGTTCAGCAACATCTCCTGAGTACAGGGATACCCCCCATGTATAGGTTGGTTAGGTTATTTGGGGGTTAAAAGGCCACATTTGAGAGGTGCGCTTTTTGGTTTTCCAACTTGGAATTCTGACGTGCAGAAAACCTGCGCCCATGTCCCATTTGGGACATTTTTGAAGCCAAAAAGTGTATTTTATCCCACAAAACCATATATTTTTAAAAACTAGACACCCTAGGGTATTTCAAATGGTAGTATTTTAACACTTTTCATGCACTAATTCTACCACCAGCCTATGTCAATGTTATGGATAGTAATTTGTTTTTCACATTCATTGTACATCGGGCATGAATTCACAGATCCTATTATGTGTCAGTACCAAACAACACCTTAATATGTGTTCAGCAACATCTCCTGAGTACAGGGATACCACCCATGTGTAGGTTAGTTAGATTATTTGGGGGCTAAAAGGCCACGTTTAGGGGGGGTGCATTTCCAACTTGGAATTTTGACATGTAGTCAGCCTGCGCCCATGTTCCATTTGGGACACTTTTGAAGCCTGTCAAAGTATTTTACCCCATAAAACCATATATTTTGGAAAACTAGACATCCTAGGGTATTTAAAATTGTGGTATTTTAACACTTTCCAAGTGCTAATTCTACCACCAACCTATGTCAAAGGGTTGGGATGTCATTTTTTCCCCACACACATTGTAGTTCAGGCAGGAATTTTCAGATTCTGGTATTTGCCACTGCCAACCAACACCTCAATATGTGTTCAGCAACATCTCCTGAGTACAGGGATACCCCCCATACATAGGTTTGTTGGTTTGTATTGGGTCTAAAATTCCACATTTAGGGGGTGCGCAATTCCAACCTGGAATTTTGACATGTAGTCAACCTGCGTCCGTGTCCTTTATGGGATATATCTTTGAAGCCAGCCAATGTAATTTACCGCCACCAAACCATATATTTTTTTATCGGTAGACCCCCATCACTACTTGTGGCAAGGGCTCAGCAGCCACCGATACATCGCTAGATGATGTATCAGAAAGCTGAATAGGGTCAAAATCGAACCCTGAGTCCGCGGCCTCAGAATCAGTGCGTAAGCAGTGATCTCGAGCAAAGAAGGGGTTAATAAGAGCCTATCTAGTACTGTAATACATTACAGTACAAAGAAATTAATCCATAAAACAGTGCAGACAGCAAAACATACTGTTGCTGTGCAAGATTACTGGAAGGGGTTAATACACAGTGAAAGACTTTCATAAAACCTGCCAATTTTATAAAATGTTATTTTATATCACTAATACTGATCTGTCTCTTTCCGTCACAAAAATGTAAGTGAGGAGAGGGAGGCAGATCAATATTTGTGAATATTGATCCGACCAATTTTGATCTGACCAGGGCGAATGGTGAGCTTAATTGAGAAATCACCAAACCGCCTTTGCCACTAATTCGCTGTTACTGATCGCTATGCACTCAGGCAGCTTAAAAAAAAAAAACTCAAATATTTTTACTTTACATGTAATCCGCTAGCGGGTATGTGTAAAAAAATAAAATAAAAAATAAAAATATGCAGACAGATAAAAATTGCTTTGGCGTCAATATCATTGCGTAAGCAGTGATCGACGGCAAAGAAGGGGTTAATAACTCTTAGAAGAGCCTTTTTAGTACTGTAATAAATTACAGTACAAAAAAAAATTAACCCCTAAAAAATGCACAAACAGCAAAAATAAATGTGCTGATGTGCACGATCACTGCTTATGCAAGATCAGTGGCAGGGAAGGGGTTAAACGCAGGGAATTGCTTTAATAAATTTTTTTTTATTGTTTTATTATTTGTGTGTTGTGTATTTATTGTTTTTTTTAACTTTTACTTACTTTTAGAAATTTGATCTGTCTCTCTCCCTCACTAAAAAAAATGTGAGGAGAGGGAGGCAGATCATAACTGGTCAGATCAATATAGGGTTAATATTGATCTGACCAGTCAGTGGGGATGTTCAGCAGAACATCCCCACTGCCTGTCAGTGTGCCTGTCAGTCACTGATTGCCTCTGTGAAGAGGCAATCGTGTGACAGCCAGAGAGCACAGGAAGCAGGTACTTCCTGCCTCCTGTGCTCTTGCCCTTAGTAGGGCAGCGCCATCTTGGTCACCCAGTGACCAAGATCGTGCATTTTTTTTTTTGTGTTTCTGATTGCCTCGACTTGCGAGGCAATCAGAAACACTTTCTGAGCATAGGAAGCAAAAGATTCGCTTCCTATGTTCGTTTTTGAAATGCCCGCGTTTTAAAGGCTCTGTGCCTTTAAAACCTGCATTTCGATCGCTCTCCGGAGCGATCGAAATGCCGACGGGCATTTTTTTTAGTATTGTACGACGCTTTCAGTGCTCGTTTTGACACAGGACGGACTAGGTCCGTCCTGTGTCACTAACGCCTCGGCACACAGGACGGACCTAGTCCGTCCTGTGTCGCCAAGGGGTTAAAGGGTGTGGTCTGCATGTATTGAATAACACTTGCATTTATTAAGCTGGGTCCAAAATTCAACAGGGCCCAAGCAGTGTATCTTGATGTTGGATCTCCATACACATTGTATTTTATTGTATACATTTAAGATTGTATTGTATAGCTGCAAAGAGCAACCATTCCAAAGGCACTTAATGTAGACAAGGGAGGGATGACAAGTGATGGCCCAGGGGGCATACGCAGTTTAGTTCCCCCCTGGTGCCACTTCATCAGTCCATCTGATATCATCAAAGATAGACACACATAGACATGCTCTATATTACTTGCTCTATACTGTATTTGCATTAATGCTACTGATATCATCAGAAATAGACATACAAGACAGATTTGCTGATAGATAAGGTACAGAGATTGATAGGCAGACAAGACAATTGGATAGACAGATCAAAAGTGTTACCCACTAGTACAGTTAAAGGACAACTATAGCAAAAAAAAAATGGAGTTGTGTTGAATTAAAGGATTGAATCAAGTGTAGGCATTTTATATAGAAATGCTTTAATGAAAGAATACAAATAAAGTACCTTATTGAGCCATCTTCACCCCATATAGCTCCAACCTTGAGGCAGATATTTTGTTTAGAATGTTTGGTCAGATGGGTCCGATCTTTCTTCATCTGAACCAAGATGAGTGTAGACCTGACCGAAGATTCTAAACAAGATGTCTGCCCCCCTGAGAGAACTATACAGAGTAAAGGAAGGCTCAAAAAGGAACTTTATATGTATTCATTAAAGATATTTATTATAAATCATTTACACTTGATACAGTCTGTCAGTTAAACACAAGTAAAAATTTTTTGCTACAGTTGTCCTTTGAGTGTGAATTGTGGTGTAGCCCCAGCCCATTGAGTAAGCTTAGCCTGCTGGGGGGCGGTTGTCCTGGTATACCCTTTACCAGCCCTCCTGCCAGCCATCCTAGCCAGCACTCCCACCTTGACAAACCTCCCCTAAGCATCTGTTTGACATGCACAGTTCATGAATAACTATGAAAAAAATCTGTTGAAATCTCTGGAGACCATATCTGATGACGCCAGACATGTCCCGTGAAGAAACGACTTGCAGACTGATCAGGTAGCACTGTCTAGCTCACAGTGTATATTAAGAAACGACACTTTTCCTGCAGATATGTGATCATTCGTTAGACAAGCTCACAAGAGACTTTCTGAGAGATGATGTCAGGTGTTTGAGGTCTGTAATCCTGAACTGAACAGGGACAAAAAACCTGTCTTCACCACACCGGCTGCCAGTATATTAACATAAATTAGCTGAGCTTTTACAAATTGAGAGACATTATTCCTAAATACGAAAGTATAAGCCCCTAAGTTATGTCTTAAAGGGACCTTGTCATCTAAGCAGTGTTTGAAGTGTGAATGCAGAGAATAAAAAGAAATGATCTGTACACTCTATTCCCAGAAATGGAGCCAAATGCATAGATTAAGGAAGACCATTGTGTTTAAATTTGTTTTAAATGTGTCTGTCTGTGGCGTCTCCTGTTTACGACATCACTTGACGTGCAAAGAAACTAATTTCATTTATAAATTGTGGCATACACAGCTGTCTGGGATTTTAGCTCAAGGTAACATTGATCTAGGGCAGTGATGGCGAACCATTATGGACCCGAGTGCCCAATTTCCTGCATGCAACCAAGTTCCAGACCTTAAAGTGCCAACACTGCTTTATATTAAATACCCACATACATACTCTCACACATACACACAGCACATGTATACCCACATACTACATACTTCACATACAAACATACACATACATACAGCACAAGTATACACACCTACATACAGCACATGTATACACACATACTCACACTTAGATAAAGCATATGTATACACACATACATAAGCACACTTACAGCATATGTATACATGCATTCTTACTCACACTTACATGCAGCACATGTATACCCACATACTCCACATGTACACACACATACAGCATATGCATACACACATACTTACACATACATACAGCATATGTATACATACATACTCACACATACATACAGCACATGTATACACACACTCACACATACATACAGCACATGTATACACACATATTTACTCACGCTTACATAAAGCACATGTTTACACAGATTCTTACTCACACATACATTCAGCACATGTATACACACATACATATTCACACATACATACAGCACATGTATACACACACTCACACATACATCCAGCACATACTTACTCACACTTATATACAGCACATGTATACACACATACTTACTCACACTTACATATTCACACATACATGCACACACACACACATACAGCACATGTATACACACATACTTACTCACACTTATATACAGCACATGTATACACACATTCTTACTCACACTTACATATTCACACATACATGCAGCACATGTACACACACACACATACATACAGCACATGTATACACACATACTTACTCACACTTATATACAACACATGAATACACACATTCTTACTCACACTTACATATTCACACATACATGCAACACATGTACACACACATACACATACATAAAGCACATGTATACACACATACATATTCACACATACATACAGCACATGTATACACACACTCACACACACATCCAGTACATACTTACTCACAATTATACACAGCACATGTATACACACAAACTTACTCACACTTATATACAACACATGAATACACACATTCTTACTCACACTTACATATTCACACATACATGTAACACATGTACACACACATACACATACATAAAGCACATGTATACACACATACATATTCACACATACATACAGCACATGTATACACACACTCACACATACATCCAGCACATACTTACTCACACTTATATACAGCACATGTATACACACATACTTACTCACACTTACATATTCACACATACATGCACACACACACACACACACACACACACACACACACACACATACAGCACATGTATACACACATTCTTACTCACACTTACATATTCACACATACATGCAGCACATGTACACACACATACATACAGCACATGTATACACACATACTTACTCACACTTATATACAACACATGAATACACACATTCTTACTCACACTTACATATTCACACATACATACAACACATGTACACACACATACATAAAGCACATGTATACACACATACTTACTCACAATTATATACAGCACATGTATACACACATTCTTACTCACACTTACATATTCACACATACATGCAACACATTTACACACACATACACATACATAAAGCACATGTATACACACATACTTACTCACAATTATATACAGCACATGTATACACACATTCTTACTCACACTTACATATTCACACATACATGCAACACATTTACACACACATACACATACATAAAGCACATGTATACACACATACTTACTCACACTTATATACAACACATGAATACACACATTCTTACTCACACTTACATATTCACACATACATGCAACACATTTACACACACATACACATACATAAAGCACATGTATACACACATACTTACTCACAATTATATACAGCACATGTATACACACATTCTTACTCACACTTACATATTCACACATACATGCAGCACATGCACACACACACACACACACACATCCATACTGCACATGTATACACACATACACACCTACTCACACATACATTGCAGGAAGTCTCTTCCTTCGCAGAGCTGCTCTGCTGTGTGAACAGGCGACGTGTCAGCTGTCAAGCTGATGTCGGGAGAGGAACCGGCAGGCTAAACCAACCTGCAATGTGGAGGGGTGTGCAGTTATTGAAATGATTATCCTGTTGGCTCCTGAGAAATAATACTGATGTAATTGCTCAGGAGGCAACAGGATAGCATTTCTGTAAATATTTATTTTTGCAGTTAATTTTAACTTTGGGCTAATGGAGCTAGGATTAGGGGCTTCAGCCCCACAACTCCCCCTAGCCACGTGTGCCACAACAAAGAGCTTGGCGTGCCAGTTGTGGCACGCGTGCCATAGGTTCGCCATCGCCATTGCAGTTAATTTTAACTTTGGGCTAATGGAGCTTGGATTAGGGGCTTCAGCCCCACAGCTCCCCCTAGCCACGTGTGCCACAACAAAGAGCTTGGCGTGCCAGTTGTGGCACGGGTGCCATAGGTTCGCCATCTAGGGTAAGGCTGCCTGCCTTGGAGTCAAGAGGGAATATTTCCCTTTCAGATAAAATTTCCTTGTATACAATGACTTTCATGCACCCCATAAAGGAACACGCCATCGTGCGTAGTATAGAGTTAGCTCATAATGTTGGTAGGAAGGAACGCTTATTGGAACAGTCCTGCCGCCATCTTTGGCCGGATCATCTCCAAGTTGTCTCCTAGTCATCAGTGACTTCCGCGTCTAATAGATACTTTTTATCAACTGCAGTAGATTTTCTATTCTCTCTTTTCCCCCTGAACTTGGGCCCCTCTGTTTGTGTGGCTGGTACCGAAACAATAAAGTTTGTTGAACATACTCGCTGGTGCTTAGTCTTGATTACTCACATACCGTACCCATCCCCAAATGGCATCAAACTTTCCCACAAGCTGATAAGCATTAGTCAAAAAGGATATGAGGGATTTGTTACACTAGAGGGAAAAGCATAGCCTCCAACTCTCCTGCTTTTAATACCGATCGTCCATATTCTGGTCATCCATCTTGTGGTCCTGATCCTGCAGACACTGACGATTGAATGATGTGCATATGCAGAAGGTTACGCAATCACAGAAGCGCTGACATATTGAGCAATACTCCCGCTCACAAGCAAGGCCTCTCGGCATCCCACATTGACAGAGGGGGAAAGTGTTGAGTGCTACAGCAATAAGTTTAGCGGCTCGGCCATTCTTTAATTTCCGAAATGAAGAGGGAGATCATCGGCTATAAACAGTAACCCCGAATTATTTAAAGTTCATTTCATAATATTCATCTATTATAATATCCTTCTCCTGCATCAAACCCCAGCAGGACAGCGGTATTTTTTTTAAACCAGGTTTTTCTTATTTGCGGTTATGTTACTAATGCAACAATCTGTATTTGAGGGGGATCTTGGGACCACTTTAAGGGCAGTTTTTTAAGTTTAGCTCTGATGTCTTTGTAATTTATGTAAACTCATGAGTAGTCTGTGGGCAGCTCTTCCTACTCCAACAATCATGCATTTTAATACGTTCACATGAGAGGCACATGGGGGGGGGGGGGGGGGGACGACGACGACTTTAGCTATTGTGTGTGGTTTAAATGGACGAATTTAGTTGTAAAGGATGGAAAACTGACCTCGAAATGTCTGTTCTCTTTGCAGTACATGTCCTGTCTGGGAAACAAGGTGGCACAAGAAAAATATGAATCTAAAGTACCCTCCTTTTATTATAAACCAACCACATCTGATTGCCAGTAAGTAGTCTGTCTAAAAATAATTATTTATTTACTTCTAATTCAGTTATTTTATTTCCTTTTTTTTTGGGGGGGGGGGGGGGGGGGGGGGAATTGGAGTACGTGGCATTTTAAGGCGTGAGAGCCCAAATGATTTATTTAATCCATCATTAAACAAATACAGCCATAATAACTTGCGTCTTATGGAGCTCTGGCCCACTACGTGCATGATCCATGCCTCCCATCGTGTTCAGAACCCAGCACTTTGTGCTTGCTTGTCTGTGCATGTGCAGTAATCCTGCTGACGGGCAATGGACAAGCTTAAAGGGGCAATAGCACCCGCAGTGTCCGTTCCCACAAATATTTTAAGTAAGTTAAACAAAAAGAAACCGACCTGTCTTATATAATATATATATTGCTATAGCAACAGTTCTGCCCATCTCTCCAAGCCCTCCTACAATTTTTAATGTAAGACTACAGGAGACCTGCAAGTTGTTTTAACACGTTAGAAACCTGCATGACGTACAGAAAACAACCTTTAAAGCAAGGGTGTCCAAGCTCCGCCCTAGTGGCCATCAACTCCCATAATACTCTGTCCGCCAAGAGGGGAGTATGGGAAAGGTAGTTTTACAAAAGCTGGAGGGCCACTGTTTGACACCCCTGTTTTACAGCTTTACATTCTATCATAGATTTCATGAATTGTAAAAAAAAATAATAATATGCAACTGCCTAAGGATGCTCCTTTATATTGTTATACCCCTGTTTTACATTTTATATTGTTATACCCCTGTTTTACATTTTTATTGGTATACCCCTGTGTAGTATTTATCTAACATTTTATATTGGTATACCCCTGTTTTACATTTTATATTGGTATACCCCTGTTTTACAGCTTTACATGCTGTCATAGATTTCATGAATTGTAAAAAAAATAAAA
This sequence comes from Pelodytes ibericus, assembly GCA_036172795.1. Lineage (NCBI taxonomy): Eukaryota > Metazoa > Chordata > Amphibia > Anura > Pelodytidae > Pelodytes > Pelodytes ibericus. The sequence goes on from CM069860.1 coordinate 17,926,970, forward strand.
ATAATATGCAACTGCCTAAGGAGCAAATGCTGAAATAATGGACTGTTTCCCTTTTTTTGTTTTTGTTTGAAGTTTTATCAAAAAAGTATGCATGTTACACCTCTGCATTGGGAAACCAGCAGTCAGTGTGTCTTCACAGCAGCCACAGGTTACCCCACCAGTGTTTCAATACCACTCTCCTAGCAGTGTGTATTCTCATCACAGAATGCTCCTGCTTGGGTTTTACCCCTTGGCGCTAGCCTTACCGCAGGATATGAGCTGTCACTCTGATAAGCAGAATGGCAGCTCATTCATTAGAAATCCACATTACACAAAACAACTGAGTCTTGTCCGCATTCGCCGCACTTTAATGTAGCGCTGTGATTTCCAGCAGCAAATTGGGCAGTAAAAAAAAACCAATTTCTTAAATTCCAATTAACTTTTTTTTCCCTAATGGATAGAAACCGGAATTAGCATCACTACGTCCAAAAAAATCCATCTGCATCCATTGTTGAGCTACAAGTTTTTTTTTTTTTTAATCTTTTAGCTGGACAATGGTAGCTACCTACCATTGTCCAGCTAAAAGATTAAAAAAAAAAAGTTATTTTATTTTATTAAAGCACCTTATTTGGCCCTCTTTGCTCCGTATAGAGCTATTTAGTGGGCGGACATGTTGTTTAGAATCTTGGGTCAAATACGTCAGATCTTCCTTTATCTGAACCAAGATTCCAAACAACATGTCCGCCCCCTGGACCATATGGCGGAAAGACGGCTCAGTACGATACTGTACTTGTATTCTTACATTAAAGCATTTTAATTTAAAACATCTGCACTTGATTTACTCTTTCAATTACATTGAAGTTGTCCTTTGCGCTGTGGTTGATCTGTAACTATGCCTGCCATGTTTTTGATAACCGCCACAGAAATATATTGGGAAATTTAGAGTGCACTAGTGCAAACTTAGGTATATTGTGTAGTATTTATCTAACATTTTATATTGGTATGCATGGCTACGCGCCTCAGAACTAATGTACCATTTGCTAGCTCATTGGGGCACTGTATGGGGAGTGTATGGCACTCCCTGGAACACACTATAGGCAAATATATCTATTGATCTATACATTTGCTAATGCTTTTGTATAGGTGTTTTCCCTGTGTATTTGTGAATGACCAGTCCACTTTCTATAAAATGCTGCATGTTGAGTATGTCTGAAATGTGCTATTTTTCCATCAACAGTCAGGAATTAAACATTTCTGGCACCTATGGGACTGCAGCTCTTCTCATGAAACACTGGCTAAGCTTAATGGGTGTCATAGTCCAGTAGTTGCCTCTTCGTGTAGCTGCTGGCTAGTCTTGCTTTGTTAGACGCGAAACTAGCTGAGTGTTATGGGATTGTTTAGAATTTGTCTGTTTCCCGCACATTGGCCTACTTTTGCTCAGCTTTGTGCCCTTTGGTATTTACTTTTAGGCTACTCCGGGAGCAGTGGATCAGAGCCAAATATGAAAGGAAGGAGTTTATTTACATTGAAAAGCAGGAGCCGTATTCTGCAGGTAAGGGTTGCTCCTTCCAACATACAGCTTTTCATATTGTATATTTTATCTTATCTTCTGTAACTCATACAGCCTAAAGCCAATGGGTCACATGTGTCCTATTGAATGAACACAGTTGCAAAATAAGTTCCATCTATCCTCACCAAATCCATTTTCCCTTAATGTACATTAACTGCTTATTGGGGTTTGGGAATAAAAAGCCATCCTGACATAATGTTGCAACACTGACCCAATCCCCATGGAATCAACATGGAATGTTCCATTGCTCTACGTTTTAGGACTTGTGCCCCCGTATTGCTCATTACACGTAGCCAGCGTTATTTGTTTATCCAAAGAACATTCTGAATGGCTTACTGTGGGTTCAAGATTGAATTAGGTTGCTTGGGCTCTTTATTATTTTTATTTCGGCGGATATATATTTGCACATAAAGTATGTCTACTAGCATCCTTAAATTCAAGGTTATACATTTTGGGAGAAAACAAATAAATTTTAGGTACTTTCATTATTTCTCTACCACAGCACACCATCTTTGTTTGAATGTATTCTGTCTTTAACCCCTTTGTGACGTTAGGACGTACTATGCCGTCCTGATTTTAAGTGCCTAAAAGTCGTTAGGACGGCATAGTGCATCCTGCGTTAAACAGCTCATCGCGGCTCCCCGCGATGAGCTGTTTTCGGATCCCGCTGCAGGCACTTGTAGCGGGATCCCACCTCTCAGATGAGGCCACTTTGAGTGGCCTCAGTCTGACAGGGGGAATTTAGCCGGTGCTCAAAACGAACACCGGCTACATTTCTTTAAATCGCGCCTTGTCCAAACCTCCGGGTTTGGGCACTCCTCCGTGACATCACACGTGACGTCGTGAGGTCTCGCGATTTCTTGGCAGGGACCCACAGGGTCTATTAAGACTCTGATCGGGTCTCTGCCATAGTATTCCTGGCTAGGGACAAATTGTAACGTTTTGGTGCTTGCGTCGTTTGGGATGCAAGCACCATGCGTCACGAAGGGGTGAAATTGCCTTGAAAATTATGGTACAATTCAGCGGTGACTGGGAGAGAGATATCACATGACCAGCTGACATCAATCCAGTGATAAATGGGCTGTGCTCTCAAAATGGCTGAACCTTTTAGTCATTAAAGGTTCACTCCGAGCAAAAAAAAATAATATAAAATAAAATCTACAACGTTTTTGTTACTTGGATCCTACGCAGCCATCCCTTGCTCACACACACTTTCTGAATTGCTGCTGTGTTTTTCATATTGACCCCTTTGTGACGCTCGGACGATCAGTGCCGTCCTAATTTTCATGGTCCTAAAAGACGCTAGGACAGCATAGAAGGTCCCGCGGCTCCCTGTGATGAGCTGTGCTCGGATCCTACCTGTCAGAGGAGGCCACTTTGAGTCTGACAGGGACAATATAGCCCAACTTATGGGTTCGGGCACGGCTCTCGGTTCTCTGCCATTGTGTTTTCTGGCGACTGATCACTTTTAGGAACTAAAAGTGGCATTTTGGTGCTTCCGTCGTCTGAGATGCAAGTACCGTGAGTCATGAAGGGGTTAAACAGGACGTATTTTACATTAACTCCTCATACTGTTCATCCATGCATACGTATGTATGCTGAGCCATTTTGATGATAGAAACATTTAAATACATAAAGGGAATCAACACAGTAAAGGAAGAGAGTATATTTAAAAGAAGAAATACTACCACAACTAGAGAACATAGTCTTAAATTAGAGGGGCAACGATTTAAAAGTAATATCAGGAAGTATTACTTTACTGAGAGGGTAGTGGATGTATGGAATAGCCTGCCAGCAGAAGTGGTAGAGGTAAACACAGTCAAGAATTTTAAGCATGCGTGGGATAGACACAGGGCTATCCTAGCTATAGGACCGGGAACGGGGGACTAATAAAAGTACTCAAAAAAAAAAAAAAATTGGGCAGACTAGATGGTCCGAATGGTTCTTATCTGCCGACACATTCTATGTTTCTATTTTGGACATAACTGTTATATGCAGCCCTACAGAATGTATAGTTCATATGAGTACCCAGTGAAATCATGGTAGTTCCTTTGACATCTACTTTTTGATTAATGAACTGATTCCCCTTAGGCATATTTGGATCCTACATTCTGCAGGGGAGCAGGTAAAAAGTATATGTGTTTAGTCAAACAATGCCTGACCTGGCAATCCTAGCTGTACACTTGAAGGGAAGACACGTGCAAATATGTGCTGTGTAAGAATCCTGTCTAATACATGGACTAACACATTACAAGTATAGTTAGCATTTTTGCAAGTTTTTAAAAGATTGTAAAAAGATTTGTTTTTTTTCATTAAGACTCCAGCCACTGCTGATAGCCGAGTGGAAGAGTCAGTAGGAGCTGCAAAACTGATATGTTTTTACTGGATTGTCACTGTATGGACAAAAGTATTGGGACGTCTGACCATTACACCAACAGGGAACTGTATGACAGTGAATTCAAAATACATAGACATTAATATGTCGTTGCAGCTATAACAGAGTTGCAAAATTCGAAGCAAATGCCTAAATTAGGAGAAAAATGTGTTTTAAATATGTCTGTGGAGTGTCTTGTTTCTGACATCACCTGTGGCATGGTATGCAAATTCTATCGTTGCCATTAAAAAGCAGTTCATTTGCATACAAAGCCACAGGGGACGTCATAAGCAGGAGGACATATTTGAAATGCAGTTTTCTCCTAATTTAGGCATTTGCTGGCAATTTTGCTTACACAATGTATAGGTCATTTTCAATCATTTTTTATTCTCTGCATGAACAGTAAAAACAATGTTTAGGCGATACAGCTCCTTTAAAGTATACGTTAAATTAGTGGGTAGTCAGAGACAATATTGATTTTCAAAAAATATATTTATTTGAGGTCAAAGGATCTTTTTTTGTAAGGATTTTTCAACATGGAAAAGAGGGGTGCACTAAAATCACAAACTCAGGGTATATGCCATTAAACAAAATAGATCCTGCTGGTTGTAAGGATCTACAGGCGTTTTGGTAACTCCAAAAAATGGTATGCTTCAAAAAAATTACCAGCTGGGGGCAGGGAATACCTGTGGGCCACTCATCTATTCAAAAAAGTGTGTCTCCCATATAGATTACTATACAGTCCCTTTGGCAGGTGGGGAAGGAGGCTGAACAAACAGAATTATCAGGAACCTGCTAAAAAATACAACAGAAACATAATGTATAGATTTCCTGCCATCATGGACTGTGAGAGAGCATTATAAATCCATGAAAAGGAAACATGACGTATATATTTTTTTGTCAGCAGATCCAAAAAAACATTTAAAAGAAAGAATTTAGAAATGACCTTACTTCTTAAATTTCAAGATACAAGTGTTAATTTGCAGGTGTTTGGATGTGCCCAGGTTTCTTATCCACAGCAGTGTACCTAGTTGTACAGCAGGATGTGACTGTCAGCGAGTGACTGACTTCTCTCCGGCCCTCCTTGACCTGCCTGTATCTGTACATTATTCATGTTTTCCCAAACCTGCCCCAATTGTTTTGCTACTGCCTGGAAAGAAAACACTGAGCTGGCAAAATCCTACTGAAATTGCAAGTTTAATCATTTATAAGGGTATCTTACTCCTTTTCATGCGGCAGAAAAGGTATGTGTACTGTAACGATGTAGTGCTCTGTGCTAAATAGGCTAAAATGACTGTCAGTAGCGACTCACTTCATCTGCAAGCAAGTGGTGCATTAAGGGACACAAACAATTTAAAGCATCCAATTCAATTTAAAAGCACAGGTTAAATCAGGGCTTGACAAATTGAATTTAGTTTTAGGAGCCAGTAAACAAATTCAGGAGCTAGACAGCAGCACACACACACACAAATCATGTAAATATACACACAGTCACACTCACACATAGTCACAGACACACTTACATACACAGAGACAGTCAGATACACAGTTTTTTTATATATATATATTATATAAATATATTTTTAGAGAAATGCAAGTCCTTCTTTAAATGTGTTCATCCTCCTTTACCTCATTGCAAGTGAAGGGGTCACTTCTGCTTTAGCCTGGTCTGTGCCTCTCACACTGGTACAGACCATCTTCAAATATCTTCCTGTTGAGCGGGAATGTCATGTGACACCCTGCACTCAGACTCTAAAACGAGGGGGAAGGGCAGGCAGTCTGTGGCGCCCCATGGAGGAATAATAAAAATCAGTCCCAGTGCCGAGGAGCGCCATGTGGATGGCAGTACCGGGGGGCCAGGTCTCATTTCCTGGTCACCATGGCAACCTGGCGCTTGGAATTTGTCGCGCTCTGGTCTAAAATATAGTGAAACAGTATGGATGTAGATTTCACTATAGATCCGTTTAATTCTTGCACTCTGTCAAGAGCAGCCATTACGATTCTGATTATAATTTACAAAATAATAATAATAATCACTTACAAATAATGTACAATCATTTTTGGTTAAATCTTATCACATCAATTAACTGTGGAAATTATCACGAGTGTGAAAACCAGACTCACTTGCGCTCGTTTGCACCATTTGTTAATTGGCTAGGCTTTGCTGTATATAGTCATCGTCCCAAATTCTCTCTGAAGAGTGAAGGAGCTGAGCTAAAGTCCTGGCATTTGTATTAAAACCTCTGCAGGATGAAAGCCGTAAAATGAGAACCCTGAAGGTGGATACTGTAGATGTTGTGTTGTTCATAATTTTATGAAAACTGAAGGACACACGGTGGTCCGGACATGGCTTGAATGGAAACGGGGGGTGTGGCCAATTAACCCCATTGGAGTCATGCTTGTGACGCCATTGTCTCTGCCTAAATGCTGTGTCAAAGCTGGGGGGATACATCTCTGGGATTCATTTTCAAAGTGGTTGTATGCTCCGGAAATGCTCTAGTTTGGCAGAACGAGATAAAAAAAAAATGAAATTGTTATTTATAAGGATTCATTTATAAAGCCATATATTCCTTAAAAAAAATAATATATATATATATATTGTTTGAGTTCACTAAATGAGAAAGAGCCGTTAAAACACATATAACACAAAATCCCAAAAAGCTCTTGTCCTGAATAAGTCCTGATGCTAGTGTCCCTATCCGCCAAGCCTCTAACCTGTCTCCTGTCTTAAATTCTGTCCAGACCTGTGGTCCTGATTGCCTCCTTTTTACTACATTGGTGTACCTTTTATTTGGCTAAAGGATCTGGGTTGGTTCAGGTAATAGCTGGGTCTCTGGGGCAGTAGCGCCTATTACACAAACATTATATTTCAACTTTAGGGCTTGTGTTTTATTGGTTCTTCCAACGTTTGGGATGGAAAGGCTTACTATGCCCTGGAAAAAGCCCCTTCCTACGCTCCAGCAGAGATCTATACATGCGGATATAATATTAAGATATGAGCTCTGCCCATTGATTTTAAATCTTCATTTTATTTTATGTTATAAACATGATCAGCCCCAGATCTAAATGGTCGTGTGCTATCTGTAGATCAGTCTGGAGTTCATTTCAAATAAGAAAAGGAATACAATTTCCTGCAGTTAAATATATATATATATATATATATATATAAATATATATATATAAATATATATATATATAAATATATATATATAAATATATATATATAAATATATATATATATATATATATATATAAATATATATATATATATATATATATATAAATATATATATATATATATATATATATATATAAAAATATATATATATATATATATACATATATATATATATATATATATATATATATATATATATATATATATATATATATATATATATATATATATATATATATAAAATATACGTCGTCAATGGCTGACCACAACTGCCCTCTTTTTATTTTCTCCTTCCGAAACAACCCCTTCTCTGACACACAGAATCACTAACCCCTGAACATGCAACACTCGATACCCAACACGCCACAACCATAAAGAAGATCTCCAACCCCCCCCCCGTCACTTCTCCCGTACAATGTACCCCTTACCCATTCCCACTCCTCAATCCCTCTCTACACCATCTTCTTTTTCTCACATTTCTCTTTTTATTCTCTTTTTATATTCAAACTGGAGTTTTATTAGTGTGTCACAACAATATTTACACTTTATCCCTGTCATTGTATTGTTGAAAATGAAAAGAAAATGGAACTAAATAAAACGTGTACATTTAATATATATATATGTGTGTGTGTGTGTCTACACCATTTTTTTTTGTTGCATTTTTAGTTAGCTATAGAGAGCATGGTATGATCTATAAGTGTCCACATTTTTTATGACGTGGACCATTTTGTTTGAGCTAGGAAAATACTTTTTCGTAAATAATATCCCGTATTGATAAACGTTTGGCCTAAACAAAAAATAGAACGTTTACTGTTGCAGGCTGTGCGGCCTGTGTTTATCGTGTCTAGGAGCCGTTTCACCTTGACACACACAGTCACTCGAGCATGTAGGGTGATTAGAAAAGCTGGAGGTTCAAATCCGAAAATAAAATAACAAAGAAATAAGCTGACTTGGCATCGCCGAGCGGAGATTGTCTGCGAGTCATCGCTGAACACTTTTTAAAATTCCATTTTTGCTCGCAATGGATGTTCCGTGGTAACGCATCCCAATTATCCTGTCAGAGGAACAGGCAAATTATTTTTCTCTTCCCTTCAGTAAACAGGTTGCCACTTAGCACCACGTCAGGAGCTGTTTGCGATTAAGTTCTTCAGCAGGGAATAATCAGGTTTAAAGTAAAAGTGGGGCTGAGAAATCGGCTTGGGGTTTTATTTTTTTCTGTTCTGATTCTTATTATGGCGTCTTATTTAAATGTATTATTTTATTTACTATCTTTAGATTGCATGTGTAGGTGTGATTTTATTATTATTATTATTATTATCACAGAGACTCTATCACCTAAAAACTCAACGCTGAGCTGGGAGTCCTGTTAGCAATATGGCCTGGTATGCAAATGACACGTTTGCGCACTGAAAGCTGTTTGCATATGAAGCCACAAGGTGCTTGAGATGTGGCTAACACCAGAGGGTTATGTATAAAGGTGTTTTTTGCCAGAAATGTGGCGCCATAATTCTTGTCTAGCTCTAAGCAGGGGCCTCCATCAGAAATTTTAGGCCCCTTACAGAAAAAAAAACCGAGACCCCCCCCCCCACGTCCCTATATCTCCCTCTCGCCCCCTACCCTCCCAAAGTAATTTTATCCAGTACTTTGTATATAATGCCAATGATTTAAATGCTCCCTAACATAAGCCCCATCACTTGCATTGCACGTCCAGGACTTGCCGCTGCCCCCAGGACTTGCCCCATTACCTGCATTGCACACAGCCAGTTTGTCAATTAGTATGCCACAGTTTGCCCATTACTATGCAACTGTTTGCCCATTAATGTGCCACTGTTTTCCCATTAATATGCCACAGACAGTTTGTTTATTAATATGCCACAGACAGTTTGTTTATTAATATGCCACAGACAGTTTGTTTATTAATATGCCACAGACAGTTTGTTCATTAATATGCCACTGTTTTCCCATTCATTTGCCACAGCCAGTTTTCCCATTAATATGCCAATCTCTGCCCATTATTATGCCACTCTTTGCACATTAATATGCCGCAGCCAGTTTGCCCATTAATATGCCACTCTTTGCACATTAATATGCCACAGCCAGTTTTCCCATTAAGCCACTCTTTGCCCATTAATATGCCACAGCCGGTTTCCTGTGTGTAGCAGGTGCTTTTTTACGTCACCATGTGATCTGTTCACTAAATCGTGATCTGTGATGTGACCTGTATAAAACAAAAAAAATTAGGCAAAATAACGGCGTTGGAATTTTTTTCAGCTCGGTTATTATTCCTGCTCGGCTGTTAATACCTGCCTTTTGCAATTCCCTTGTCAGTTTATCACAGATCAAAGTTTTACGTTGAATTTCTGTTATTCTTTGCGGCAAACGAAGTCCCAGATTTCTGACGGGGGCGTTTGATTCCTGTGGGATGAATTCAAAGTCCATCTGTCGCAATGTAACGTCTTGTTGTTCAGTGTAGTTTTATCTCCATTTTCAGGCCTATAGAACTGGATTTTTTTTTTTTTTTTATACAATTGACCCTTAAAGAGTCTACTCAATAAAGAGTTTTAGACCAAAGTAGCCGAGCTCGAAAAAAAATCTCCAAAAATCTCCAATGCGACTGAATGAGAGAATTTTTCCTACTCGGCTTCTTTGGCTTTAAGTTTGAAATTCCCTTCTTAATTCCCTGGAATTCTGTCTTCACCGAGTAGACCCCATGGGGATTATTTATAAATATAAATTCAGCAGAGAATATAGGTTTGGTGGGACTGCCCCTTTACAGCGTACGTCTCCAAGATGCCATAGTTACTGCCAGAATCTATACTGACCTTGATTTACATTATCACCCCTCAGAGGGAAGCGTGAGATGGGAGAAGGTGTGGACAGGTACTTTTTACAAGTATAATTAGTCAGCATTTTTAACATGAGGCACAAGGAGGCTCTCTGGAGAGGTAAAATCTTCAGATACATTGAGCTTTAAAGGGACATTCCAACTTGTTTAACCCTTTCTTCCTTCAAGGAAGCAACGGTTAAACATAACATGTCCCGGGACTTGTAAGTAAACCAGACGTGTATCTTAATAGGGTTTACTATCTGGGGGTTTACTATCTGCTGTGTCTCACATGCGAGACACAGCAGTTCCTGGTTGTCGCATGCTGAGACGAATGCGAGGGTCTCTCGCTTCTAGCGCAGACAGACCCTCGTTTTTACACGGGATCAGCATGGCTTCCTATGGAAGCATGGCAGCTGACGGTCATAGGATCAACTGGCTAGCAACGAGAGACCCTTGCATTCGTCTGTCGGATAGGAGCCCCCTCTCTGATTGGCTGTGCGCGTGCTGACGTTTGTCAGCACGCAACAACCACGCATGTGAGACAGCGCAGATAGTAAACCTGTGTGGATCTATTAAGATGCACATTTCGGTTTACTTAAATGTCCCGGGACATGTTTTGTTTAACCCTTGCTTCCTTCAAGGTTTAAAAATGTTTAATGTTCCTTTAAGGGGTTAAAGGAAGACTGGTCAATGAAGAATTTGAGGGCAGGGTAGTACTTCCCATTTCATAAAATCTATTCTCTTTAAGACACGTAGGTAATCCGCACAAAACAACTTGTAATATAACCACGGTGATGTGCAGCCGAAATTGTTTGACACAAAAGGGGAAGAGGTTTGTTCTCTTTGGTAATGGGTACTCCGAAAAAATAATTTCAGGGATATGTTGCATCATGTTACGGACAAGGTAACACACAAACCTCCCCTCCCACACCCCAAAATACAAATAACGGGGGACATACCTTCATATCCGAGACTTGACTTGATGCTAACATGTCCTGTATATTAGACCTCCCTGTAAAGTATATGTTTGACTCTACCGTAAAGCAGAGATTTCTCTTGTGATCAATGTATAATTACCCCTGTGTTACCCCATACCACCTAAACCCTCCCTGCCTTCCCCTGTCCTCTAAGCCTTTCCGTTTCTCTGTATTGTGTTGAAAGCGTGTTTTCCCCCCAAAAAAAAAAAAAAAAGCTAGGTGGCTCTGTCCCCATTAAATGGAGCTCTGTGATACAATATTCCAGTTTGGTATATTTCTTTTTTTATTATCTGTACTTTGGGCTAGCCAGACATGTGAAAGGGAATACCGTATATACTCGAGTATAAGCCGACCCGAATATAAGCCGAGGCACCTAATTTTACCACAAAGAACTGGGAAAAAATATTGACTCGAGTATAAGCCTAGGGTGGAAAATGAGGCAGCTACTGGTAAATATTGCCCCCAATATGCCATTTAATATGCCAGGATATTGCCCCAATATGCCAGGATATTGCCCCCAATATGCCAGGATATTGCCCCCAATATGCCAGGATATTGCCCCCAATATGCCAGGATATTGCCCCAATATGCCAGGATATTGCCCCCAATATGCCAGGATATTGCCCCTTAGTATTCTCGTTATGCCACCCTCCTCCCCCAGACCCCAGCACTTACCTCGTTCCTGCTCTGTCCCCCGGTGCTCTGAAGCTGCGTGGCTGTGAGGGAAGCGTTGTGAGCTCCCCTCCAGCCGAGCGGTCAATAAAGTTTGTTTAAATAAAACACACTTTATTGACCGCGCGACCGGAGGGGAGCTCACAACGCTTCCCTCACAGCCACGCAGCTTCAGAGCACCGGGGGACAGAGCAGGAACAACGTAAGTTTTAGATTCTCCCCCCCCCCCCCCCCCCCCCACTGACTCGAGTATAAGCCGAGGGGGGCATTTTTCAGCACAAAAATTGTGCTGAAAAACTCGGCTTATACTCGAGTATATACGGTATTCACAGTATCCCAAAAGCCAACCTTCTATTGCATAATATGTGTTATTGCAATTTAATAACATTTATTTATACAGCGGCTAACCCCGCGGCCAGATTCTGTACTTTTTTATTTTATTGTGATGATCCTGTAACTTGTGTTGTGTTGGCAAGCGCCATTCTAGTTCGCTATTATGGGAACCGATGAGCATTGGCAGTCAATGTGTCTTTACCTGCTGTCAGTGTATCTCTGTGTACTAATTCACCTGTTGTATTTTCAGGTGAAAGCTCCAGGCGTGGGCTGGATCCAAGTCTTGGCAGGTGCTCCCCGTGATTAATTACATCTCTTCGCCAAATGTTAAAAGATCAAAAGACAAGTTTGTTACGTGTACTAAAAGCTAGAGATACAGGTTAAGCCGATAACAATTCTTAAAACCTGGCACGTTTTGAGCCAGTTGCCTCTATTTTGAGTAGGTATCTCTACCTAGTGCTATGTTTTTGTTGGCATAATATACGAAGGAAACGCAGTCACATGTTTTATGGGGTTTTAAAATACTCCCCAGCCCCCCACCCCCCCACACACACTGCTAACTACACCATACTACTGTACGTTCTGTAGGGGTGTAGATGGCATGTAACAATATTTTTTTCTCTGTATTTAAGTTGCTTATTGAGCTGTATAGCGCTTTTTTCTTTTAGGAGTCGGACATGTTGTTTGGAATCTTGGGTCAGATCTTCCTTGTTCTGGCCCAACATTCTAAATAACATGTCAGCCCTGTAATAGAGCTATATGGAGCAAAGAACCCTAAGTTCCTGATGGAGATGGCATGTAACACATTTTCCCTGTAACCAAAAAATTAAAACTGAACAGTTGAGGCTATAAATAACAGGAAGGATAGTATGTTACACGCACCCTCTGGAATCAAATGGGTTAACCAGCTGTTCTCCTTGGCTGCCTGTTACCATTTATGGACAAGGCTAGAGATGTTTCCCTTGTGCTTACATGAGACATGTCTGCAAGGAGGGTATTGTCTTGCTAAACAGTGACATGTTGTTTTGAAGCTCAATCCAAGTACCGAAGACACAAAGGAAATGCTGTACACAGAAACAGAGGCTTTATATGAACAGTGGCCTGTTCAAGCAAACCCTTGTTATTGTGTTTTGTTTTGTTTTTGTTTTTTGTTTTTTAGCTGTGGGTGATCTGTTCCAATAGGAGCTCACAGTTTGGCTTAGATATTTATCAAGGTAAATCCATGAAAGGCCACTTAATGAGGATTTAATGGTGCTTTGGATCTGACGTTTTAACTGATATTGTCACATATACGTAGCATGGAATGTCTTCCATAGTGGCCTGCTAGCGCGAAATGCGTAGGATAGTCCATTCTGAAAGAGGGTCGACGACATCCAAGGCAGAGACACTTGTTCCTAACTTTAACCTCTTCCGTGTGTTTTAATTATCTGCTTTTTTAAATTACAGATTCAAATACCCCATCCAACGCATTTCTTTTTTTTTTTTAATAAACTTTTCTGATGCAGCAAATACTTGGGAATCCAATTCCCATCGTGCTCTGCAATCCTGTGACTAGTATAATAGACCCATACTACAAAATAATGTCATTTATGTAGTGAAATGAAGTGGGGGGAAAAGACAAAACTTTTTTTTTTCTTAAATGAATACTTGAATAAAAATGCCTTGTGAATCTACTTTTTTATGACTTGCCATTGCTGATGGAGATTTCTCCTCCTTAAAAGACATAGCTTGACAGATCTGACAGCTGTGCTGTGTGGAGAGAGTCTGTTCATTTTTTTTACATCGCTCTCCCAGTGACCTCTGAATGTGTCAAAATTCAAAGCTTCAACAGGAGTTACATTTACATCTCAAAGGATGCACATCTTTATGCCTTTTTTTTTTTTTTTAGTACATGATCCATTGTAAACCTGTCTCTGAGCTTAAGGGGAAAAAAAAAAAATTATAATTTAACACTTTTATGTCTAGCTATTTATACATGGAATTCAAAGCATAATGAACACGTCCAGGATCAGGAAATCCTGTAAGAAAGTAATACTTTGTAAAATGGAGGCTGTGTTTAGAAATAGAAACATAGAAACATAGAATGTGTCGGCAGATAAGAACCATTCGGTCCATCTAGTCTGCCCAATTTTTTTTGGAGTACTTTTATTAGTCCCCCGTTCCCGGTCTTATATCTAGGATAGCCTTGTGTCTATCCCACGCATGCTTAAAATCCTTGACTGTGTTTACCTCTACCTCTTCTGCTGGAAGGCTATTCCATACATCCACTGCCCTCTCAGTAAAGTAATACTTCCTGATATTACTTTTAAATCCTCTAATTTAAGACTATGCTGTCTAGTTGTGGTCGTTTTTATTCTTTTAAATACACTCTCTTCCTTTACTGTGTTGATTCCCTTGATGTATTTAAATGTTTCTATCATATCCCCCCTGTTACGTCTTTTCTCCATGATATACATGTTAAGATGCTTTAACCTTTCCTGGTAAGTTTTATCCTTCAATCCATGAACCAGTTTAGTAGCCCTTCTCTGAACTCTCTCCAAAGTATCAATAACCTTCTGGAGATTCGGTCTCCAGTTCTGCGTACAATACTCCAAGTGAGGTGTCACCAGTGCTCTGTGCAATGGCATGTACACTTCCCTATTCCTACTGCAAATACCTCTCCCTATACATCCAGGCATTCTGCTAATACCTCTTCCTATACAACCAAGCATTCTGCTAATACCTCTCCCTATGCAACCAAGCATTCTGCTAGCATTTCCTGCTGCTCTATTGCATTGCCTACCTACCTTCAAGTCCTCTGAAATTATTACTCTTAAATCCCTTTCCTCAGATGTTGAGGTTAGGACTGTACCAAATAGTCTATATTCTGCTTTTGGGTTTTTACGCCCAAGGTGCATAATCTTGCACTTGTCCACATTAAATGTCAGTTGCCACAGCTCTGACCATTTTTCTAGTTTAGCTAAATCATTTGCCATTTGGCTTATCCCTCCATGAATATCAACCCTGCTACAAATCTTTGTATCACCAGCAAAAAGACATACTTTGCCAACAAGACCTTCTGCAGTATCGCTAATAAAAATATTAAAGAGAATGGGTCCAAGAACAGATCCCTGAGGTACCCCACTAGTAAAAAGACCTTGCATCGAATATACCCCATTGACTACAACCCTCTGTTGCCTGTCACTCAGCCATTGTCTAATCCATTCAACAATATTGAAATCCAAACTTAAAGATTTCAGTTTATTGATAAGCCTTCTATGTGCGACAGTGTCAAAAGCCTTACTGAAATCTAGGTAAGCAATGTCTACTGCACCACCCTGATCTATTATTTTAGTTACCCAATCAAAAAAATCAATAAGATTAGTTTACATGCGTAAATGTAATATCTTGTGAATGGTTAATATTAGACATTTTTTGGATGGCTATCTAAGAAGTGTATATATATATATATATATTTTACTTTAGTAAAAGTGTAGTTATTTCCTATGAAACACATTAGTTGTAAATATATAATATATAATGCCCTATAATATAACATGTAAAATGTTATAGGCATTGTCACAAATTTTGTTTATGGTGCAATGAGACCCGAGGAGTGATCTCAAACTGCCATTAAAAATTGGGCAATGTGGGCAATTTCCGTCCCCACATTTTCGGAAAGTCAGAGTCCTCTTGAGTTTGGCTGCCGAAATGGTAGTCTGGGTTCTCCCCGTAGAGTGCTGTGGGGAAGAATTTGGCTTATTTCGGGAGAACTTCTGCCATTACAGAAATAGAAGTCAATGGGAGGTCTCCGGCTCTTTCCAAAATAGCCAAAGTTTTGGGGATGACCCCCCCAAAAATCTGGTTTATCTATTTATTTGGCCATTTTTAAAACTCCCTATCAGGAATAGGAGAAGACAGCAACACACATCATGCGAGAGATATAGATTTTATTACATCTTCTCTAATCCCCCTAATCTTTCTCCAATTAAGTGATGCTGAAATGGAGGTGGCCTATTGTAAAGCTTGAGCCTTAAAAATTAGACTAATTAACCTATAAGCAAAAATACATGTTTTTTTTGTTTTGTTTTTTACTCTGAAGTGTGAGTATGTTTGTCTGTCTGTGTAACAAATCTGTAATAGAGATGTAGAATGTGCTTGCCACAAAGGAAGTCAGCGATCGTTATAACGCCTGAAGCTTGGATGTGGTCACCTCAGCAAGGATGTGTTAGCAGCACTTTCTTAATTACAGACAGAAATAGTTTGCTGCCCCATTATGTACTGTTATAATAATTACAGAAGGCAGCGCTGGTAGGGCTCCTTGGCACCGGGGATAAGTATAGAAAATGGTGCAGGCGCCAAGACCATTTTCACCATAAGATATTAAAATATTTCTCAATAAAAAATATCAATGACGTCACATTTGGTTCGCTTACTGCTCATGCTTCCAGAACATGGTTCCTGTTGATAAGATGCCACAATGAAACCCAACGCATTTCACCCCCACTAGGGAGGCTTCCGCAGAGATGTTGCAATAATTGGTGACCCTATAATTGTGGATGTGAGTCTTTACCTGATGGTACTTCTGTGACTGTCAGTAATTTGATTTATTGGCAGCAATAAGCTTTTTAATGATAAAAGCGCTTTGGGTCTTCTGGGGTTCCAGGGAATCTGGGATACTTAAAAGGAATCTCTGGTAATAGGTGACTCATTCAGCAAGGAACGAAATGAATGAAATAAGTTAAGTATTCTGATATATTATTCTCATAATTGCCAGCGGGTAAACCGGGGATTGTTGGGGGAGGCTGGGGCATTGGAATGTTCGGTGAACGCTGGTTCTTTAAACCACCTGAGGTGGGTGCCTAGAGTTATTGAATTCATTTTCTGTTGTTGTATTTTAATATTTCAAATATTTTGAAAATTATCTAGACGCTTGCACCATTTTCCACTCTTTTGGAATTGGTGCACTTGGCCATTTTATCTCCCAGGATCCTTTTTGTACGTGCTACTTTGAAAATCAGTTCAGTTTCTGACACTTCGTTCAGGTGGGTCCACCATCCCTAAAAATGTAGATGAAAAGGTCACCTTCAGTTTGGGTCAAACTCGATCTTCCCACTTGGATGTCAGGGCGAGTAGTGGTGAGAATACAAGGTAATGGGGTTAGTTCCTGGCGTATATGTTAAAAGAGAAATAATGGGTAGGATCACATTAATAAATTTACATCTGGATAATTAAAATTTTGTAATAAAAAGAATGTTATTTTTTTTATTAAATAGTTATATTTTAAGAGAATGAGCTTCTATTTGCCTTTGTTTCCGAATTGTGGCCCTATATGCAAATTTAGTACAATTTGCATACAGTGCCAACATGATGTCCTAAGATAGACACAGTTTTAAAACATATGTTTTCCCTTATTCTACACTATTCTTTTAATTCTGCGTACACAGTATAGGCCTGTTTATCTTGCAGTAAACACCATTTAGGTGACCCTGGTTCCTTTAACATAGTGCTTTAACAAATCAATATTCTCCTCCTGTATAATAACACTGAGCAATAAGAAATAAAAAAAGGAAACCAAATTAACTTGTAGGGGGGTTAAGGGAGAACCATGTCAAGTGAAGTGGAAAAATATATACGCAAAGACAAGCTAGACAAGTGGCTGGATGCTACGAGAGGATGAAAACGAGACAGCTTCATTTTTTTTTTCTTGGCTGATGGAAGTCATGAATAAATTCACTCTCGGATCTACAATTTAAATGACTGTAAGTGTAAGCACTCAGATACTTGTTCGCCTCTGTGTAAAAAAAAAAACCTCCCAGCATGCAACTGACTCACGGAACGTTACCTGGAGCAGTAGCCCGAATGCACTTGGAGAGGGGGATCCCTCCAAAAAAAAATCGAACAGTAATGGGTTTGGAGTGGGTGGATGACTAGCAATTTTCTTCCTGCTGTAACTGAGATATTGTCCTTGATTTTCTTTATTTTTAGAGGAAGGGGCAGTATACTCCTCGCCTCAATTACTCTGTGTGATTCTCGCCCTTTGCAGAATTAAACATAAAATACGGTAATAATGGTGCTTACAGCGCTGGCCAAGGACACAATTCTGCTAAAGAGAGATAAAGATAGTTATTTTGGTTTATATTTCTTACATTTTGTGCTTTTTGGAAAATAGTTTATTTAAATTTTTTTTTAGCACTTCATGTCAACCCTCACTGATCGAACTCATTGCACTGCAAATGTTTGGGAACTATAAATCCTATATGTTGTTCCCAAACATCTGCAGTACCAAAGTTACCCATCACTGACCCAAGCTCACTCTACTTCCTCCACTTCAAAGTGTCTACCCTGTAGGCATTAAAGGGGGGGCATCGTCAACGATGACACCATACCTCCTAACTTCTGCCACTAGCGAGTCGGGATGTGCAGTAGTCATTCTCCGGAGTCTTGTAATGAGATCAGGACCAACGGGGTTGTGGTCCTGAATCCCGTTGTCCTGCCGAGCTCTTCCACTGTCTTAAAATCTGGACGGGGTAGCGTTCAGCAGGATAGACCCCCCAAAATTGGGCTTGTCCTGCGTAAAGCGGGACAGTTGGGGGGTAGGTAATACAGTGGGTAGCAGATTATTCATCACAGAAGTCTCGTCACCCTGCCATGTGGCGCCATGCGTCTGTAAGTGTCAGAGTGCCAGGATGGAACTTCCAGCGCTCTTACTCATTAGCACACAGCGCATGATAATAAAAAAAAATCCCTCTCCCCATTTTTTTGTATTTTTTTATGACTCTTCAGTGGCCAATTAAGTAAAAAATCGAGTCACAGTTTGAAGCCTAAGATGTGCACATAAGTCTGCTGCAGATGGAGAAAAGGTTTCAGTTACTGGTTGGTGCTGGTCCCAATTGTTATCTGGGCGATGGTTGCTGAGTAATCTACATACCCCGACTTCTACACTCTGTGTAGTAGTGGCAAACTTGGGTAGTGCGCCTCAGCCAATCAGGAGAGCTCTCTATGGTGTCACTGTACACGATGATTCACTTGATTGGCTGAGGATAGGTTGCCCGTTGGTCAGTTGCATGCTGGGTGCAGCAGTGATCTGCAAGCAAGTTTTACTCTCAGGGGTCTTCTAAAATCTTGTGAGCTTAACTATAAAACTGTAAACATGTGATAGTCTGGGAAAACGCTGCTGATTGGCTAATATTTTCAGTGTTTGCCACACAGGTGCCGAGAATCAGAATCTCTCCACCACCAAACAGATACCCTGTCCAAGTTTTTTTAGCAATGCTAACCCAGACAGGGATTCCAGAACCGGACAAAGCTTTCCAAAACTGGACAGATGCCAACCAGATACCTCCCACTCCAATCTGCCACCGTAGGCCGTCGGCCTAGGCACAAATACAACACGGACGGAAGGTGGGCATTACTTAGCTAGGGAGAATGTACATACAAGGACATCAGTGTCCATGGCAAGGTCAGTGAAGGTCAATAGAACATCACTATATTGACCTTTACAAAGTCCAGTAAATGTCCACCATGAACAATGTTGGTGCCAACTAAACATGTGACTTATGTACGTTCTCTTGGAATGCTGGGAATTGTGCTTGGAAGTTTCATTGATGTAGTAATAGAACATTTTGTTCAAGATATGACAAATGTCGGTCGTAGGGAAAGGATTGTTTTTCTTTGTGAGATTAAATGCTTGGGGAAGCCACTTCTACAGTCCCCTCTTTCCCTCTAGGCTTTATGCGTTTAGATACGCATGTGAGTCCCTTCGGAGGAAATGTGTTTCTGACAGGTTAGGGACCATCAAAGACTGAGCTCGGATCACTATGGATGAGAAAACTGAAAAAAACTATCGATTTTATTGTCTGGCTTTTAACCCAATTGAGCGCAAGCATCCCCAGATTGTTACCAAGAATGCTAATTCTTTAAGCGGTTACAGCAGGTTATAAATTATTTTTGAGAGACTGTAAACGAGGAAGAGGAAAATTACAGCTAAACACAAACGCCGCAAAAATGTAAAAACAGCCATTCTCACCAAGGGGTTAATATTATGCAGCCATATTTATAATGTCAGTATCCCTGCACCATACTCAGATGCCTCCGTCAAGCGTATAATAATAATCTGATGCCGAGTGGGTTAATATTCCTCCTCTCTTGTCCCTGTAGAACAACCATGTGCTTTTCCGTAAATTACATCATCTTGCTGTCCAAAGGGGATGATGACTCATTAGACCAAGCAATTTTTTTTTATTTTTTTATTTCTACGCTCTGGACAATGAAGCATCCTGTATCACACATCACACCGCAATAGTTCCACTCGCAGAATCTCTGCTTTAACAAACAGGACCAGCCTCACAAATGTGGTTAATTAGTTTGGCCACATGATTTTGCTAAACTATAGAGAAACACAAGGAATAACCCAGGCACGGCATATGGGCTGATACAAAAATGAATAGGGATTAGAGAAGCACACCACAAATAGAATACATATAAATACAAAACAAGGTGAATCATCCCAAGGGGAATCCTACAGCAACCCCATAAATTAGCAAACAGAAAATAGTATGGGAGGAGCACACACAACAACCGCATATATAATATAATAATGATATATTATAAATAACATACATGTACATGCAAATATACAAAAAGTAATAATGAGATATACGCCAGTCTGACACGAAAAACAGAAGATTCCGAACACAAGAACAGATATACAAAAGACAGGAGGGCCACAGAGTGTAACCTGACGTTTCGACACAAAAATGCCTTTTTCAAAGGAGTCTTGATTTTAAAATTAGACTTATATTGGTTTGTAGAGCATCATTAAATGTCTGCCATTAGTCGTGCTCTGCTCATGTTCCACTGGTGGTCCTTCCAGTAGGGTGTTCCTGCTGCCATGACTAAGCGACCACTCAGCGCGAAACGCATCAGGCAGTTGGCATGCCAAAAGCCATAATTACTCATGCATTTGAGAGGATCATTTTTTTTTCATTGCTATTTTTATGTTTGAAGAAAGAAAGTTTTCTTTTTTTCCTGTATGTGAGCTCCTGTCCTGCTTTTTGCCTACCTACTCCATAACTAACCTATGACCTATCCTCATGGTAATTAGTATTATTCTAAGAGGCAGTGCTTTGGGGCTGTAGGGTTTAATTTAACCTGATGTATTGTGCTTCGGAGGATCTCTGGATTGATTAATAATATAATTAAGTGAAGATATGGTTTTTCCAGTGAGCTAGAGACAGGTAAGTGTTTGCACAGTTCTTATAGGAGGATTACAAAGTCTGAGGAGCCAGATAAATACCAACACAGTTCTTATATGTGGATAATATCATCTAATGATCAATAGCAAGGTAAGTATTTGCAATCCAAGGAAAAATGCAGGCGAATCAAGGGGCCTCTTCAAAGGATGACTTACTTTGTCGGGTTAATATGAGAGGTAAATAACCCTTCCAAAGCAGGTCTCCAAAAGTAACCGTGTATTTCCGGCAACAATGTAGGAAGGACTGAACTCCAAAACGGCGGGTCTTCTAAACTTACGGCTTTACGGAGAAAGCCGGTATCACACACCAATCACAGCAACACTAACGTTGAACTTGTCTACAAAGCTGGTGCTTTTGTGTTTATGCCAAAGATACAGGGCGTGTACTCTCTTAACAAGACTTGATATTTAGGTGACCAGGCCAAGATTTATACCCTGGATGGTAACCGGGAGACGTTATCCTGTATACCTGAAAATTAAACACAATCCCTGTGTACCTAAAAAAAATAAAAATAAACCTCGTTCCTCCCAGGCCTGCTCTGCACGAATCCTCCGTTGGCTTAAATAAAAGTCTTTGTGTTGGACGTCAAATACAGACAGACATTCTGCCATGTTTCATCTGGTATGGGACCCCTGGAGTGCACACTAATTACTGCAGAGAAAGGTGCCAGGCAAAAACGACAGTGTCAATCACAAGCCAAGGGAACTTCTCTAGGCACGGAGTGGCAGACTATTAAATATTAGGAAAAGCCACTGATAATATCTTCTTTTCTGGCCCTCCAAGGCTTCGGGCTCTTTGTTTATTTTCCAAAACCTCAAACTCAGTTTGGTGCCATTTAGATTTGCTTTTAGCAATGATAACGATGTTGAGTTATGCCAAGGAAGGCTATTCTTTGAGAAAGGTTTTTGCTGCGTGAGTATCACAGGAGATATAGTCCACAATAGCGGAGTTCGGACACTGGGGTATTGTAGGATAAACTGATCCCTCTATATGGACTAACTGGAGTTTGTGTTACAGATACAGAGCATATAATAGGGCAGATCTTCCAACAATCCTTGTTATGATGTCACATGATGGCACCGTATGCAAATTAATTATTAAAATGTAGGATGTGTCAGCTTCAGTGATTTCGGAGCATTGAGTGGTCCATGCACATTAGGAAACTAAATATATGATGAAGATACTGTAAGGGATTTCTTCACCTAAACATTAAGTGTATTGGGGATGGAGACAAAAAAAGATCTATACATTGCGTTAGTTGAATTGGAAGCAAATGGAAAAATATATTTTGACCCTTACTTTACCAGAAAAAAAAAAATATTTATATATATAAATAAATAATATATATGAAAATTAATTACTTACTTTACTTAATTACTTGTTATTAAAAGAAGATTTTGGACCAAAAAATAAATAGATTCTAATTGCCCTGTGTTTATAAAAACCCAGTATTTACATGTTTTTATTTTGGTTTTCTTGCAAGTTATAGGGCAATAAATACAAAAAGTGGCACACTGCTTTTTCCTAACCATTTCCTGCTACAGGTATGGTTTAAACCATTCGCGCTGGATGGCACTTTGGTCCGTAAGGACAAGTGGGTTAAGGGTATTAGGGTTAGCGTTAGCATAAGTTTGAGAGTTAGGGATAGAGTTTGGGGTTAGGGGGTACATTTAGGATAAGAGGGGGTTATTTTATTGGGGGTTAGTATTTGCTGCTGACAGTATAGCACTGATCTCACTGCCACGGTGAAACAGCCACGAACGAGTCTCCTAGACGCATGTTTGATGGGTTAATGAAACTCCAAAGTAGGTCAGTCTGTCATCTGTGCCACTGTATGAAAGCAGCGGAAGCTGTTGAACATGGAGAGCAGAGCTGTAGAAGTTTAAAATATTGATGATTCAGTGTGTGTGAACACGCTGCCAAAATGAGACTGCTAAGCGAGCGTCGCTGGTGTTAAGACGAGCGTTGGGGAGGAGAATCACGAGCACATTCTTTATCTCTATCAAATAACCCTTCCGCTACTGCAGACACCGCACAATGCAGGTAGGTAAACAAAAGAGCTAGCAGGAAACTACAGCAAATTATTCTTCCGAGTTCCTTGTGCCTGTCAACACAATATTTACTTGGATGTTTTTTGAAATGGGTGTAAGTCAGTTTATTGCAGTGTCATTGCAGTCAAGGTCATATCCCCGAAAAGGAAAATTTAAGAGAATACTCCATGTAAACCATTGTGGCCCGAAACGCATCGGACCGGGCAAAGTAGCCGAATTTCAAAATGTTCCCAAATTTGGCTATGCCATATAGCCGATACCAAAATTTGGCAATCCCATGAAATGAAAGCTGAAATAGGCTGATTTCGGGCATTTCAATTCACCAGTTAGAAACTGGAGAAATGAAATAAAAATATCATTATTTTTTTTTTTTTTTTTTTTTAAATCGTTCCCACAAATGAAGCATCAATTTCCTGTCCCCACAAAATAATCATGGGGGGCTAGGTCAAGTAGCCTTGAACTCCAACAGCCTCTCCGACCATGATAAACGGGTCTGGGATCCATTTGGTAGAGCTGGGAGAGGGATGCTTTTGATTGGCTGACAGTCAGCTAATAAGATGCCTTCTTCATTCAAAATGAAATCCTCGATCTACAAGCAAGGATTTTTTTAGTTATAGGTTTCATTTTAATTTTTGGTTGGCTTCTTTCCCATCATGGTCCAAAGATGAGGACTTGAGAACATCTCGGATCGTCCCTGGACTTAAGGAACATGTATAATTTTATTCATAGGGCACTCTTTCACTGCCCACCCTCCTGGCATACAAAGGTTTTATTACAGGTAACTTCTGGGCAAGACAGGGGTGGTGGGTGGTAGCCAGGGAATGATTAGTTGCTAATTTTATAGATTTTGGGGACATTTGGCCATCCCCTGAACACCAAGGGAGTTAATTCATTTTATTAGGGGGGTTCAGGTGCCTTTTGGGCACTTCCTGAAACCCTGGTCGATATTATTTTAATTTATAATGGGGGCTGGGAAACATTTGGCTGGTAGCCCTGGTTATTATAGCAGGGGGTGTCAAGGCTGCTTACCCTGGTTCCCCAAAATTATTTTATTGGCCAAGGAATTTATTTATTTATGAGGCAAGCAGCAGCCTGCTGGCCCTCTGGGAGCAGGGTGATTTATTATTAAAAAAAAAAAAAAATTATGATTTTTAAAATTATTTAAATGATCTATTTTTAGTTCAGAAGAACTTTGGCTACTTTGTAGTGATCTCACCAATGGCGACATGAGTCTCTATCCTCCCTATAGAAGTCTATGAGTAGGACAGAGGCTACCACTCCGTTTCGGGGCATGTTTTGGCTGCCTTAATCTTCAGCAGGTATCGGTCTGGAATCGGCTACGATGCCAGGATTGCAGCCGTATTCAGCAGCACATCGGAGCTACCCGAGTAGCACGAAATTCGGGTAACGAATGTGCCACCGGATGCGATCCGATAAGTCCCCAAATTGGAGGCACCATTCCAGTGCCAAAAAAGAGTGCCTGTTTGTTTATACATGCGACAAGCACGAAGGGCTGGTCCACATAGTGCTAGCTCCATACTTTTGTTGGGAGTTTGCATTATACAATAGGCGCTATATCACTTATGACCTTTGTGTACATAAACCCCGCCAACTCTAGCTGCAAGTGATGGATGTAATCAAACTCCAAGTTGGTATCCGCAGGTTTAAATCTCAGATTTTAAACTATAAATAGATTTTATTCTGAAATGTAAGACATTTCAACCCCTCCCCCCATCTAATCTCTGGGCAGCAAATGGATAGAGGTTTAGGATGCTAGTCGCAGCTGCCCTGGCTTCTTCTCTGCAGTGTTCACTTTCTCGTTAAAACCATTCCTGTGCTGGATGACTATATTGATCGTCTTTGTGACTGAAGCGCATCAAAAGGGGGGTCAGAATTGAGCCGTTTCATCTCGGAATTCTTCAAGTATCCACAGTATCTTACAGCCTTCTGACATTTAAGGGGGAGTATATATATATTTTTAATGGCCTCCTGATTTCACAGCTTATTAAATCATCTTCCTGTGATGTTTAGTTTAGAAGATACAAAACAAGCAGCAGAAGATTTGCTTCTTGGATTCTCAAAGGAGGCGTGGTCTGTTGCTGACACAGGTCTTATTGTCCCGTGTCCTAGTGCTTTGTTTGTAATCTACTATATCAGATACCTACCTGCTCAGCAAAACATAGAAAGATCATTTGAAAAAGTCTCCGCAAAACCCGAGCGAACATTTTAAAATGTTGGTGTATACCATCACCAACCAATTCAGTGGAGTCCATTGTGTCTATTCACAGAAATTCGCTCCAGGAGGTCGACTTTCATTTTGAGACTAAGTCAAATTTGGCACCTGAGTCCCAAGAATAGCTTCGATCATTTCGCCTCCCATTACTTTCATTGGGGAAAACGCGTGTTTTTTTTTTCTCTTCTAAGTCAAACTCGGGTGCTGAATGAGAGTGTACGCAAAAGTGCTCTGAGTCCCTTCAAACAGAAAATGAACTCGATAAAAACTAGTTATTGTTCTGTAAAGCACAAAACCAAATCTTCTAAATTCTACACCAGATTTAGAACAAATATGTCGCCATTTTTAGAGGACAACTGTAACAAAAAATTAACTTGTGTTTAATTGAAAGATTGAATCAAGTGTAGATGATTTATAAAGGAATTATTTAATGAAAGAATACAAATTAAGTACCCTACTGAGCCTTCTTTACTCCATATAGTTCTCTCAGGGGGCAGACATGTTGTTTAGAATCTTGGGTCAGATCGTCACTCACCTTGGGTCAGATGACCAAAGATCTGGCCCATCTGACCATAGATTCTAAACAAAATGTCTGCCTCCAGGTGGAGCTATATGGAGCAAAGATGGCTCAATAATGTACTTTATTTGTATTCTTACATTAAAGTAGCTCTGTATAAAATGCCTACACTTGCTGCCATATTAATGTTAAACATGTATGTTTATAATCCTAGTCAAATTAGACACAAAAAAAGAAGGAGGGAAAAAAACTGAATTTGAAGATCAAAAATATAACTGCAATAAATTGGGGGAAAAAAATATGGCTTCTCGACTGTCAAGTACTCACAGAGCATTATAATTATTCACTCAGCCATACTGACATAGTGATTTATGGAGCTGGCTGGATTCCACAGTAAATGAACACAGCAGAGAAAGACCAACCTCAGTTGGTATCAACAATGTGCTGTTTGTTATTTATTATATTGACTTTATGTTTAATCTTGTCTTATTGCTATAGGTAAAGTATCAAAATGTCTCGGCCTAACAGTGGTAACCATTTGTCAACATTAGTAAATCCTTCTTAAAGGAAAACCATCATTTAAAAAAACAAAAACAAAAAAAAAAACGCTTTTTATTTTGTACTTTGAATTAAAGATCACAACTTTATGGATTTAAATGGTTTTGCGTTGAATTCTTGGAAAGCAGACATGTCGGCGAAAAAATAAGCTTTTCTGGTAATAAGATGTAAAAGAGATGATTGGTTACATTAAGTTATTTTTTTTATTGGCCTAATTTAGTATATAAAGTATTTCGAGTACTTTGTCACAAAATTGACATAGATTTACAAAGTTCCAAAAATCAGCAGTCAATCTAGAAGAGAAGGCTAGGGGCATGCTGAGATCTTGAGCACAAAATACTTGATCTGTGCCTCCCCACAGATTTAGTGCTATAGTCCTGGATTAGGACAAAAACCTGCTCACACCTGTGCAAAAGCATGGTGTGCGCTTCTCGAGAACGCTTGCTAACCTGAGCGAAGCCGGCTAGCTGGCTGGGAAGGTCGCTTGTCGCTTGTAATGAGATGTTGTAGGCCCTGGCATTCTTACGTTCCATATATAGTGTTTGCCTTTATTGCTTCTACAGGAAGGTTATTCCAGGTATCTGCTACTCCTTCTATAAAATGTATTCTCATATTTGCCTTGTATTTAACCTCGAATATGTCCCCTTCAACATTTTTAATGTATTTTTTAATTAATATTTTGAATAAAAGCTCTCACGTTTATATTGAAGCGTTTTCTTTCTTCAAAAACAAACAGTGTACCCCAGATCATAAAGAATGAAACCAATTTGCTGCTACAGACATACTTCAAAAGAACAAACAAGAAACCAAAGGAGTACGAGTACAACACCAACTGAAATATTGTAAACAAACTAATTGAATTTATACCATTATGGACACCTATATATGTCAGTCTCATCAGGCCCCTATTTGGTGCCTTCTGTGTCATTAAAATGAATCTAACGACCTGACGCGTTCCACCGGTAACTCTGCTTCCTCTGTGGCCCAGCAAATCCCAGTTATGAATCTTCTCAAATCCAGCCTTTTCGACGTTTGGGTTAATTCCTGCAGCGTGCTATGGATGTGGCGTGCAGAGATGATGTGCTTGCTATATGTAAGCTGGTTTGGGTTCGAAAAAAATCTCCCTGGGTCATCCCTTTATTGATTCCCTCTTGGACGCATTGATTGGTGAGGACATTTGATATAAATTATTCATTATTTATACTTGCTGCTGCAACTATAAATCGTTTGCCGAAAGTTGGGAGGCTGAGTCATTCCTTGTAAAACCTGTATTAATCACTGGCCACTTATAGCCAAGGTGCCGAATTTCAGTCAAGAGTGCAGCTTCCGACGACTGAGCGCAACACATGAAGACAATCAGCACGAAAGAACAGTTTGCTTGTTTGTCTCCACTAACCCATATGTGTTAAACTCCATCCCTGTCGAAAACGGTCTTAGACTGTCCAATCAGCTTTGACTTCATTGCGGTGGGCGTAAGAGTAGAGTTTATATAGGTGCAATTCACCCATTCTCGTCCCTTTTAAGTGGGATCATGACCGACACCCTGTCTAGTATGAATGCCAAAGTTGTCCATGATGTCCTGGGGTGAGGTCGGGGAGGGGCAGAAATTGTTTCTGCGCCAGGGCCCTCAACGGTCTTGTTCCGCCAGTGACTTCATTAAGCATTCAACAGATAACTGCTGCTCTGCACCCATCACAGGATGGTACACTATGCCAGACTGATCCTTGGCAACTTTCTGGGTGTGGCCCATAGTCGGGGATAGCACTCTCTGGAGCAACCACAGGCAGATACAGACTACTAATGACAGGCAGAAACCAGAATACAGGGAAGATTCTACGGCAAAGAGGATGCAGGCTACAGGAGCAACAGGGACAGGACACCAGGAGGATCTCTGTAGTCCAGTAGCCAAAACTGGAACTGGATGCCAGGAACAAAATAAACAGTAGTGCAATAGCCGGTTGCAGGAGACAGGGCTGCATGGGTCAGAAGCCAAGCCAAGAACAGGATGCCAGAGGTACACAGGGTCAATAAGTCAAGCTGAAGTCAGGATGCCAGATATACAGAGTCCATAGTCAAGCCAGGGCCAGTAAGCCAGTGCAGCAGAGTCCAAAGCAGAATAACTGAATGCAGGATACAGACTTACTCAGGTTCAGGAGGGAAGCCGAGGTCAGAAGCCAGGAACAAGTTAAGATGGGTAAGCAGAGGATCCATGGAAGGAGCACTTTCCATTTAAAAGTAATATCAGGAAGTATAACTTTACTGAGAGGGTAGTGGATGTATGGAATAGCCTTCCAGCAGAAGTGGTAGAGGTAAGCACAGTGAAGTAGTGTAAGCATGCGTGGGATAGACACAAGGCCATCCTAGATATAAGACCGGGAACGGGGGACTAATAAAAATACTCAGAAAATTGGGCATACTAGATGGACCGAATTGTTCTTATATGCCGACGCATTCTATGTTTCCATACAGTACAGTGGATAACTGAGCGTCGGCAGGAAATGGGCAAGGGCCTTTTAAATCAGGGGTGGGGAACCTGCGGCCCTCCGGCTGCTGATGAACTACATCTCTCAATATGCTCTATTAGCTAACAGGCTGGCAGAGGAGTATGGGAAATGTAGTCCTGCAACATCGGGAAGGCTGCAGGTTCCCCACCCCTGTTTTAAATGCACCTAGATGATATCCATGATGTCACAAGTTGGCGCTGCATCCTCTGTCGCTATAGCAATGCAGGGGAATCAAGGATGCGGCCTGCTGTCGGTAACTTGTTTCATGGGGGCCAGGAGGGGTGATTAGTGGAGGCGAAGGAGTGTGACCTCTTCATTCCATAGTTCTGCAAACAATCCAGCCATTCTCAGATAGAACAAAGCGAGTCAGGTGGCATCATGGTCACATTTAAGAAAGATGTTCCCTTTCTGCCTTAGCACGCGACCAAGGAGTTAGTCCAAGTCAAGAACTTAGGCACCCAGCTACGGCTCGCTACTCAGGGGCCCTGAGCTAGGCCGGTCACTGTGGATGACTGTGAATCATGGGATACGAAGTTCTCAAACACTTACCAAGAACAGCCACCCCTGACCAATCCAAGGTGCTCATCCTCAGTGGAGGCACAGAACCAGCTCCCTCTGCCCAAGGTCAATGAGCCTTTCCTGTCATTCTTCATGTACCGTTTTTAAATTTTTTATTGACCGTTAATTTTTAATACAGCCCATCTGAAGAATTATTAAATACACCGTAAGCAGGAGATGCTGTTGCAGATGTTTAGACCAAGCTAGGAAAGAATAGGTAATAAAATTAATGATCTTGTTAATCATAGCTCCTGTTATTGTTATTACCCTACACATTGCCTAAGGCAAGAGGCTCGTTTGGCTTTAATTCACTATCTGGTAAATGAGGCTTTAAAAAATAAAATGGGCATGTTTCCGAACAAATCAAAGTAGCCCCCTCTTAATGCCCGTTTCTGAAAATATTAGTTACGTTAAGTCCCGTTTGTTTAAATTATTTATAAAATACCTCTTTTGCTCAGCACAGCTCTAACAGGGGGCAGATCTGCCGTCCTCTATCCCCAGAGATGTGCATTCAAATGATTTTTCTACTTGGGTAAAAACATTATGATTTAAACCAAAATATATTCTAAACGTGGTTCAAAACTTCCTTGTTGTGTTTGCAAATGCTGCCTTATTGTAGCTATCCGGAAGAATGGTTCGGATCCACTTCCTGAGCTGACTTCTGAGGTGCCCGAGCCCAGGTGATATCTTCATGGGACTCCACCTACATTATGTAGCTGAATCATGGTCCGTCGCTCACGTGATACACTTGTGTCTAATTGCGTAGCTGCAATCACTCTCGGCTTCGTCGGGCCCAATTACCCTGCTCCACTGGCTGCACCTACATCTAATCCTTTTCTTTGTTCTACCTGGGGATCTGAAGCTCTTAAAGTCTGGCACGTCCTTGTAACCGGCATTCATAAGTCATGCACGCTCTGTAATTAACGTGAATTAATATTGATAATCTCCTATCCTAGTATGTTTCGATGAGAGATTGTAATGTGAATATTCTGATTTGATCCGTTATCTTGTGCCCTTTCTTGAGGGGAGCGTAATTGCTACGATGATCATTGGAGCATTTAGGTTTTGTGCTTGCCTATGCCTGACTAAACTGATGCCCCCCTTCCTCGTATAAAATACCACATTGCCCCAGCACCACTTTCCACTGCACCTTAAGCCTCCACTACCCTTTCCATTCTACCATATTGCCTCCACATTCCTATCCAATGCATCAGATTGCTCCCTGGTGATCAAGTGGGGGGTAGGCCTATGGCTGCCACCCAGCCAGTATTATTTTCCATATTCTATGTTGGCAGTAGCATGACTGGTATTTTTTAATTTTATTAGTCAGGCCAGATGTCTATGAGGGTAGCTCAAGGCAGTGAGGGTCTCAACAACAGTGGTAGAGTTGCACCCCCCCCCCCCTCCTCCTCTTGTCTGCCTCCTTATGCCTAGGCATAGTCAGCTTTGAAAGAAATACAATTTTAGTTTTTGACCATCGTAGATCAGAGAAACAGAGGTTCAACACCACCAATTGGCTGGAACAAAAGGTTCTGCAGGAAAAGATGATCGGGCTACTCAACCTCCCAAGATTTATTTTAGCATCATATTAAAAATACAAAGTCTTACTTCAAGGTGACCAAACCTGTTGAACAGCAAACACGTTTTGTGCCCTTAATCATAGGTCACAAATTGAAAATATGAAAGACTTCCTGGTCCCTACGGAACAAACTAACAAGCTCCTTGATTAAGCAACCGTCCCCAGTGAAGTTGTATAGAAAAAATTGTTCAATTATATTTCATTTTTTTTGGGGCAGGGGGGAAAAAAAGCAGCAGGTAAAAAAACCAAAAGAAATACGTTTACGCGTTTTCGAGATGTTACCAGCTCTGAATCATAGGTAATTGGGCTCAAGATACATTTAGCAGCATTATAAGCTCTTATTTATAGATAAAGGAAGATTTAATCCCACCACCACCCGTGTGAGTCACAGTGTATTTGGCAATATTAATGTATATAAATTGTTTGGGTGATGTAAACCCGTGAGAAACACTGCTACTTCCTCTGTTTTTCTTAAAAAGAAATGAACTCAGTATTGACCCATAATGACGTGGATGATACTGGTGTAAATAGTTTTCTTCCTTTAACTGGAAGTGTTGAGGATTCATTGAATTGAATTAATTTTTTTATGAAAGGGTCCAGCATCAGTCTCCTTGTGGGGTCTTAAATCGCCTGTATTCAAGCTAGGACACATTGAAAAAGTCCCTAACTTTCAGGCTCCATTATCGTAGACATAGAGTCCACTGCGCAGCAGGGTCTATTCGCAAAACCTTGAACTCCGATAACCAGGCATTAATAGCTGAGCCGGGAAGTTGGTCAAGTGGGAGAATTTTTCAAAGTCTGCTGTTTTGGTCTGGTCTTTGCTGTCCCCTTCACTGTTTAGTGAATAGACCCCATTGTGTGACCCCCGGGAACCTGTCCAGGCGTGGCAACCGGCATGAGACAATGAGGGTCATGTACAAACGTGGCGCATGTGCAGATAACGCCAAATAATGGCGCTAATCACACCTACCTATAAAGCAGACTCGTGATAAATCTCGGGAGTCTGCGCCGGTTACATACTTTTCATTTGTATGGGCCTGAGGGCCAAACACTTCCCTATAGATTATGGGCCCTGGCATTAAAAAGGGGTTCTGTTTTGGGGGATTTGGGTACAATGGGTAAGTTTGCACTTTGCATTGACTTTACTCATGCACCCAGATTGTGTAATCCTGTCTCACCCTGGCTTATGTGCTATAACTTTATACTTTAATATGGTTATTTAGTCAGATTCTGTTAGTATATTGGTTTATGTGTAATGCATAATTCCGTGAGAAGACCACTCTGAAGGATTACAATGTGTCACAGAGGAGTCTTACTTTACTCCAACATCCATTGTTCTGTGTTAATTGAATTTTGCTGTTAAACTGATTATGATGTGGTTTTCTATATCTGTAACAATGCTGGTTAATTGCTGTTTGGTTTCTGTTGTGTTGTATGTTAATATGTGGGTAAAGTTATGTTAACTTGATTATGTCTGTGTATTAGACTCTGTATCTTTTCCAATGAATTGTTGTTCATTCTTGCTGTACCTAACTGCTAGTGGTCCTGTCTGCTATTTGGGTAAAAAAGAGCAAGGTTCCAGGGAAGACTTGCTGGGTGGATGCTGAGCTCTAATCGGGGGGCTAAGGAGGGGATTTTCCTACAAGGGGCAGAGGTGCTACCAAGCCTGGGTAGCTGTCCCGTTACACCGATGTATAAAGAATCCTGTGCAGAAAGGCTCCTGATTAGTATCAGGAAATCTCAGGCAAACACTGAAAAGTGTCGGGATTTATAAAAAGGCGTCGTTATACATAACAAATGGCGTTTGCGCCAGGACCGCCAATCGGTGTTATGTATAAAGGTTGATTGTGGGGGGAAAGTTCGAAAAAAATTATTCCAGTTACCATGGAAACCAATGGAATGCTCCTGCTGATGACATCACTTTTAGAACTCTGCCCCAGAAATGACTGGTCAGTATGGAAACCCATCAGATTCTTCTTCCCATGTATATCTGTACATTGCATGTTTTACAGATAGAAAAGCAGCATGTGTGAGTCTGCTTTGAACAGCTGATTTCCAGTGTAACCCAATAAGAAATGACACATGTATAACTGGTTTTTACGCCCACTTTGGGACACAGGTATACAAAAAGGAATAATCTTTGGTACTGCAGGTGCTCTCATGATGCTCAGCCAGCAAGTACGACCATCACTGGCTCTGCTATTGAGTGGCTCACATACTAATAAACTCGATGCCTCGGGGCCTAGCTAGGGGATGTGTATTAACTGGAATCCAGTGGGGTCCGATTGGCTGATCAGATGAATTAATAGTTGATCTTGTTTTTCTCAGGTTACAGAGAAGGACTTCTGTGGAAGAGGGGACGAGACAACGGACAGTTTCTGAGCCGCAAATTTGTACTATCTGAACGGGAAGGGGCGTTAAAGTACTTTAACAAAAACGACGTGAGTATAGATCAGCACAGAACCTGCGCAATGGTTAAAGCTTCCGCCGCTGGACTTCATCTCCCATGATGCTCAACCGGGTTTGGTTTTCCTGAGGATCATGGAAGATGTAGTTGGAGTAACAGCCGGACTGATATGTGTTATAACGTTGCCGTGCCAATTTGCCACGAGGGGCTCCAGACAGTGTAGAGGGGCAAATCTCCAAAGATACTGTTCGTGATGCAAAGATGAAAATCCATGTCGAATAAAATTTACATTGAAGCCGGAGGTCTCTAAAACCAAAACATTGCTATAAATTACAAACTAGCTCAAAGCAGTGCATGTGTCTTTAAGACAGGAGATGGTCAAAGCATAAAGATGGAGGCATAACAGAGGGGAGCATAAAAACATAGAAAGAACATAAAAGCTCCGCTAAAATAATTTCAATATAGAAGTATAAGAGAACTGTAGTTTGTGTTAAGCTAAGAATACGCTTGTTTAACCCATTTTAAAAAACAGCGAAACATACAGCATTTATGAGTGCGAAAATGTCCCTTTAGAAGCAGGGCCCAACCTAAAAGACATTTGTGCTTTTCACAAACAATTTGTAAATGTCAGACCGTCACCAGCCACAATGAGAAATCTATGCAGTACGGAGCTGGGCCACAATGGACAAGACGTCTCTCTGTCAGTGACTGAAACATCTGTTTTCCATTAAATCCCAATTACCTCTTAATAAATTAACTGGTGCGCACCCTGGGGACACAAGTGCTGGAAAAATACACTGTTAAACAGATATGTAGAAATGTTCATTTATAGTAAAGACAGGCGGATTGATGCGACTGCTTCTGTGCACTGGCTAATCCATACCTCCCAACCGTCCCGCTTTGCATGGGACAGTCCCGATTTCCGAGATATCAGGACGCTTTTCAGGACAGAGGTAGAGCTCAGTGGGACAGCGGGACTCAGGAACACAATCCCGCGGTCCTGATCGCATTCTCCTGTGTCCCAGACACCAGAGAATGCTTACTGGGCATGCGCAGCATTGTGCACATGGGTAGTAATGGAAATGGGTGACAGTGTTACCACACAAGAGCGGTAGCACTGTCACCCCCTCCCCAGACTCTGCCCCCTGTGCTCCCCCCCCCCTCCAAAGACTCCTGTGTCCTGCTGTCCCACTGAGCTCTACTGTGAGTTAGAGCGCGGGGGGGACAGCGGGACATACCTCCCAAATCGGGATTGTCCCACAGTTGGGAGGTATGGTTTTGTCCCTCTTTTCTGGGAGCTCCGGTTTTTGGTTTGTATGAGTGGATCACAGAGCTCCACAGCAATAAAACTCGCAATAAAGAGAGTTTAAAGTGAAGCAAACATGTTTTTATAATAATTCGAGTAAATAAAATACTTTATTCTTATTCTGCATGACTAATCAAATTACTGAAATTGGTGCCTATTGGTCATAAAGTTGTTGTAAAGGTTCCTGTTATGCCCTCCCATAGACACGCCTTCTGTCACACCCAGAAAAATAAGTGTCCCTCTTTGGCCTTTTGCAGTGTTGGGAGGTATGAAAAATGCTCACTATTGCCACTTTAACATTAACTCTTTAAGCACAGAAGATATTGCTAAGTTACAATATACATACCTGCATTCCACAATGCTGGGTAAGTTGCACTATTAAGAGATCCTTCTGTGTACAAGAGCAAGGTCACTTAGTCCACCCAATGTATTCAATTCTAGGAGCACAAGAAGTGACTATATGAAACAAAACTTTGTAGCCTAAGTGTCTATATAATCCGGGCTGCTGCACCTGCAATAAACATGCAGAGTAATCACTGGGGGAGGGCTTGAGTCAAATATAAAAAATGATGCAGAATGCCTGCATCAAATCTTACTGGGAAAAAAAGCCTGTGCATTATACAATCAGTAATTTTCATCTTGCACCAAAGTGAGTTTGGGGACTAGACTGTCCCTTTAAGAAGATTTGCATTGTTGTATATTCCCAATTCTGCATCTTGGTTTATTTCTTTTTTACTGCATTGTTTTTTTTGTATTATTTACTTGATTGCCAAATCTATCTCCACTCAGCCTTGCTCAACCCTATAGATTGTCGACAAGTAAGATTTAGAGAAAATAGTGGTTTTGAGATAAAAACCCAGGTTATAAATAAGACACTGAAAAAAAATCTCACACCCTGGCACGTGTCGGTAAACGCACTTTCCACCAGTAACAAAAAACTGTTAAACGTATGTATGAGTCACTCCTGAAGCTAAGTAATCACTACGATTTGTGCGTTGGCTGTATTAATTAAACCTTGAATGCCCTCATAGCTTTTTGACAACCTTACAGCTACTAGATCTTAAAAATATTTTTTAATGAGTCAGAAGATCAATTCTTACTCATTATTATAAGTTGCCATTTGAGTGGTGCGTTGGTTGTACACTTTTCAAAAGTTATTCATCCATGGTCTGTGCAAACACATTGTGTAATGTAACAGGAAATTCAGTTAATACCCTTTTGCCGATCTTGAGGGATGGCAGTGGGCCCCCAAGAAGTGTCTTGGTGGAACCATCGGTCTACATATACAGCAAATAAATAAATATATCATGTTAGCAGAATTTCATAAATTAAAAGAAAATGTGTTTTAAATGTGTTTGTTGTGCACATGACACATTGGAAGTAGTTAATTGCCTGGCAAGTCCCCTCTATAATGGTGATGCCCCTCCCGAGAAGGTTGCATTCTAGTACAGGGTATTTTAACATTACCCATTCTGGGCTACTCTGACGGAACACTCAGAAAGTGCACTACATACATCATATTTACAATACTCACTTGGAGTATTGTACGCAGTACTGGAGACCGTATCTCCAGAAGGATATTGATACTTTGGAGAGAGTTCAGAGAACGGCTACTAAACTGGTTCATGGGTTGAAGGATAAAACTTACCAGGAAAGGTTAAAGCAGCTTAACATGTATAGCTTGGAGGAAAGACGTAACAGGGGGGATATGATAGAAACATTTAAATACATCAAGGGAATCAACACAGTAAAGGAAGAGAGTGTATTTAAAAGAAGAAAAACTATCACAACTAGAGGACATAGTCTTAAATTAGAGGGGCAACGATTTAAAAGTAATATCAGGAAGTATTACTTTACTGAGAGGGCAGTGGATGTATGGAATAGCCTTCCAGCGGAAGGATAGAGGTAAACACAGTCAAGGAGTTTAAGCATGCTTGGGATAGACACACGGCTATCCTAGATATAAGACTGGGAAGGGGGGACTAATAAAAGTATTTAGAACACTGGGCAGACTAGATGGACCGAATGGTTCTTATCTGGCGACACATTCTATGTTTCTATGTTTCATTGGCCTTATTGCTGGTTACACAGAATGAGTTCCTGACACATTTAGGTCACAGAGATCACTCTCTAAGCTCATATATTATATATATTGGTGGTAGTCATTGCTGGCTGGGACATGTCATAAGGTTCCTGGTTGATTTGAAGTTGTCTCTGGGTGATGGATTGTAAAAGCTAACCGTCATTTTTCAGTGCAATTGGTTTCATTTCTTGATTGTTTTGTTTTTATTTTTGGAGGGGAGGGATGGGGAACTGGGGATGTTAACGTGTTTGGAGGTGACACTGTGTAATTCGGAATCGATATAAACATGACAGTATTAAATATCACTGATCCTGGCAGCTAGGGTTGCCACCTTTTCTTCAGAAAAATCCCGGCCTTCGTACTGTCTCCATAGACTTAACATTGGCCTGATGCCAATTTTTTTACCGGCCTCTCGGTAAAATACCGGCCAGTTGGCAACCCTAACTGGCAGCCTTTTCTGAAGTAAACAGGTGATTCACACTGGCCCTAAACCTAAATTGGATTTTTGGAGCTACTGGTTGGCTATGTTGGGGGAAGCAGTTTTCCTTTGCACTTCCTGAGCATTTCGAGACAACAGGAAGTAGAGTGCAAATAAAAAAATAACTTCCCCCAGCCTGAATAAGGTAATTTCAAATATGTTTGCTATTAATCCAGAAAAAAAATGTTTTAATCCAGAAAAAAAAATGTCTCACAGATAAATTATTCTTAGACCGTTCTTCACTAAAAGTGAACAAAAGAAGTGCAAAAAGTAATACTTGAAGACCGAATTTGGCCAGTTCAGCTAATAATGTCTGGGGTTTTTTTTACGTTCCTCTTGGCAGTTCGCTATTAACAGAAAACAGGCATTATTAGCTGTGTTGGACAAATTCGATCTTCAGGAATTAACATTGTTCCCAACATTTCAAATGGCTGAACAGGGGCACTTTTGTATATATAGGGGCGTGGCTATGGGCGGAGCATTACTGCAGTGTTTTATGTGACTTTATGGTATAGTTGCCAACAGCCCCGCATTCACCGGCGCAGTCCTGTTTTTTTGGGGTCCTGTCCCATTAAATACTGGTCTGACCCTGCATTACTAGTGCCTGTATAGAGGCATACATCCAGACACCCAGTATCTGTACTGGGGAGCAGGGCCGTCTTTAACATTGACTGGACCCTGGGCAAACATTTGTTTGGGGCCCCTGGACCCCACCCCTCATTCCCGGCATGCAATCACACCCTCCACCCTAATACCTCCCTACAAAAAAAAAAACACACACTTGCTTTGTGTGTGTGTGTAATGTATAGGTGGTTTATATAATATTTAGATTGTGTGTGTGTGTGTGTGTGTGTATATATGACTTACACAGAAAACCTTACACAGTCAGATAGACACACTTACACACACAGTCAAACTTAAACACACACACACTCGTTTGTCCCCCTCCCTGCTCACTTACCTTACATTTGCAGGGAAGGGGCTGTTTCTTCTGTGCGTGGCTCCATGTGTTCTGAGCACCGGTATGTCACGGACATCTGGTGCTCTAACATGCTCTGTGAGGGGGCGGAGATTTCTCCCCTCACGTGACACATATACATATATACATACACTTACACAGACACCCTTACACACACACACAGTCACCCTTACATACACAGTTAAACACACCCTTACACACAGTCACACTTACAGATACACTTACACACACACACACACACACACTCCTAGACAGCCTTACACACAGTCACACACTTACATTTTATTTATTTTTACTGGAAAAACTAACAGTCACACTTACACTTATACACACAGTCACACTTACATACACACACTGTTATGCACACCCTTACACACAGTCACACTTACACAGAAATAAACACACTCTTAAACACACAATCACCCTTACACATATACATACACAGACAACCTTACACACAGTCGCACATACACGCCCACACGAAGACACACACACTCACACGCTTACATTTTTTTTTTTACCGAAAGAAAATAAACATATTCCCTTGTGACACTAACAGTCACACTTACACATATACATACACAGACACCCTTTGTCTCCCCAGTGTTCTCTCTGTCCCCCATTGTCTCCCCAGTTTTCTTTCTTTCTATCTCCCCTCCCCAGTGTTCTCTCTGTCCCCCATTGTCTCCCCAGTTTTCTTTCTAGCTCCCCACCCCAGTGTTCTCTCTATCCTCCCTCCCCTCCCCAATGTTCTCTCTATCCTCCCTCGCCACCCGACTGTTCTCTCTATCCTCCCTCCCCTCCCACTGTTCTCACCTTCCCCGCCCCAGTGGTCTCTCCTACATGAGTGGAGCGCGGGGAGACGCAGGCAGCATGTGCTCAGTGTGTGTTAAACACACTGAGCGCTCAATCCATGCTGCTCGCGCTCCCCGCGCGTCGTAATGACGCAGAGCATGCTCTGAACCAACACTACGCGCGGGGAGCGCGAGCAGCATGGATTGAGCGCTCAGTGTGTTTAACACACACTGAGCACATGCTGCCTGCGTCTCCCCGCTGAGGGAGCCGGGGAGAAGAGAGAGCGCTGGGCGCACCTGTACTGTGCGATCAGTGCTGATCGCATGTTGCAGGTGCAGTTACGGAGGGGCAGCGGGACCACCAGGCAGCTGCCTTGGGCCCCCCAGGAGTAAGTGGGCCCGGGGCAGCTGCCCCGTTTGCCCCGCGTTAAAGACGGCCCTGCTGGGGAGGCTAGAGCTCAATCAAGTTGGCAGGTATGTGTAGCTTTATTTACTTAAGAATACATTATTTGTTTTACAAAAACTTACAAAACACATTCACTGTAGTTTCAACACACTTTATTGTGAATTCTGTGGCTCTGAAGCATTGTGATCCTCTCACGCTCCAAAAATTCTGGGCTCCTAGAAAAAAGGGACAACAGAGGAGGGAAGGGGGGCAGAG
The DNA here is from genome assembly GCA_036172795.1 of Pelodytes ibericus. NCBI lineage: Eukaryota > Metazoa > Chordata > Amphibia > Anura > Pelodytidae > Pelodytes > Pelodytes ibericus. The sequence goes on from CM069860.1 coordinate 17,966,824, forward strand.
GAGGAAATGGGGACACCTGGGAGGCATGGTTTGTTGTCGGATTTTTGCAGTTCCCTTGTCAGGTCCCTTTAAGGGAAAAGACCTCCTCCCCCTACAGTCATCATAGCCCATTATATGGCTCATTGGACTTGGTTATTATGTCTCCCATTCCGTCCTCACAGTCTCTAAACGGTCGTTTGATTGGAAAGTTATTGTCTCTCTCAGAGTTCGGCTGTTTATCTGTTTTCCAGGCGAGGGAGCCCAAAGCCATTATGAAGATTGAACATTTAAACGCCACGTTCCAGCCAACCAAAATTGGGAACCCAAATGGCCTGCAGATCACGTACTTAAAGGATAACAGCACCAGGAATATATTTGTATATCACGAGGATGGAAAGGTAGAGTGCCCTCGGGTTACCGCAAAGTCACTTTATTCTTACAACCTCTACAGAGCTAGTCTGTGTCTGTATACGTCAGTGGGACAGTGTATGTGGGGGGGGGGGGGGGGGGCAGCACCTCTTCAGAAGAGTGGGTTAATAAACAGGTAGGGGACACATTCCTATAATCCCAGGGTCTGTGTACTAAAACCCAAACCCTATGCTGGGACATACCTCATGTGTTTGGCACCCTGGACAGATCTTATCTTTGGCACCCTCTCTACGCCCAAAACCTTCTCATATCCCTCAGCTGTCTCTCTTTCTCCCCAGTGCTGGCCCTTTCAGGATAGTCGAGCCACTTACTGGGGCAATGCACCTCTGCAGCTTGTCCAGCAGGTGTACATCTAAACTCCTGGAACTCTAGATCCAGACATGTGGTGGGACCAAAGTGACATCTATTCAGGTTAATAGCCAGGAAACAGGAGCAAGCAATTTAGAAACTGAGGTTGAGAGGAATGGCTGCTTAGGGTATAAGTAATAAAACAGTGGGCAAAATGTTTTAATAATAAAAATCACCCATAGCTGGCACTGGTGTATCCTGTTTTTGTTCTTACCTAGACAGACTAAATGGACATACCCCAACATATGCCCTATCACCCACGTTACACACCGAGGACATGCCCTATCACCCACGTTACACACCCAGGACATGCTCCATCACCCATATTACACACCCATTACATGACTCATCACTCATATTACACACCCATTACATGGCCCATCACCCACATTGCACACCCATTACATGGCCCATCACCTACATTGCACACCCAAAACATGACCCATCACCTCAGGACATGCACCATCACCCAAATTGCACACCCATAACATGTCCCATCACCCCAGGACATGCACCATAATCCATATTGCTCACCCATAACATGTCCCATCACCCCAGGACATGCACCATCATCCATATAGCACACCTATTACATGCCCCATCACCCCAGGATATGCCTTATCATCCCCATTGCACATCTATGACTTACCCCTGCACCCCAGGATGTGACCCATCACCCACATTACACATGAAGGACTTATCCCTGCACCTCAATACACCTGGGGGTGCAGGGGTAAGTCCTGTATATGCAATGTGGGGGATGAGGCATGTGCTGGGGTAAGTCATGTATATGCAATGTGGGGAATGAGGCATGTGCAAGGGTAACTCCTGTATATGCAATGTGGGGGATGAGGCATGTGCTGGGGTAACTCCTGTATATGCAATGTGGGGGATGAGGCATCTGCTGGGGTAACTCCTGTATATGCAATGTGGGGCATGATGCATGTGCTGGGGTAACTCCTGTATATGCAATGTGGGGGATGAGGCATGTGCTGGGGTGCAGGGGTAAGTCCTGTATATGCAATGTGGAAGTTAAGGCATGTGCTGGGGTAAGTCTTAGATGTGCAACATGAGTGATAGGGAATGTCCTGGAGTGCTGGGGTAGGTAATGTTTTTGCAGTGTGTGGGGTGCCCAAATTAAGTCTGCCTAGGGCAGCACAAAAAAAAAGACAGCACTGTTAGTTGGAGGGCCGCAGTTGGACAGCTCGAAGGAGAGGCAGGTAGACCTACATTGCTTGGTGGCCCCTGAGTGATGACTGTGAAATCCTATGAATTACAGGAAGTAAAGTTCTTACTACTGAAATGGGTGAATGAGGAAAGCAGCTTGTATGGAGCAGGAAGGATGGACAAAAAGCAGAAGTCTGTGATCAATGCCGATGCACTGCTTTCACATAACCATGCTGGAACCTTACACCTGTCTAAGGTGCAGCTGGGAGTTGGCTTGTTGCTATAGCAACTGGCTAAATATCAAAGGTTATATTGACTCCATGGTGCTGAGCATCTTGATAACATGGTTGTTATTAGGAGAATGCACAGTGCCACCTTGTGGACTCTAAAAGTAATTACATTTTACATACAGTGTTCTGTGAAGAGACTCCATCCAGTGTTTGCAGTGTGAATGTGTAGCAATAGAAAATATATGCATAGCTCAAGGGAAGGGGTGTTATACATTTGTCTGGCCCAGGTTTTGCCCTTAGATACAAAAAAAATCAACTCATTTGCATACAGTGCCACAAAGTGATGTCACACCTTGTTGTACCGTAGTTAGATGATATATAGGCGGCTGATACATGACAATTATTGTTCAGCCGCAGTACCTATCAGCCATAGTGATGAGAGTTGTTGTCCCAGAGAGCACCTGTTGTTAGAAAAGTTTAATTGTCAGTATAGTGCAGAGGTATGGAGACTACAAATCCCATGATGCTTAGTCCAGCTTATAATATGCAGTTCCCAACCATTTTCTCCTGAAATGCATTGTGGCCGATGATGTCCTAAAGAATTTGCATAGGTCAAACTTCCCTTTGCTGAGTGCAATAGCAAGTCCATGGTCCAAGTTAATGGAGCTTTTGAGGGCTTCAGGCCTACTTCGGTCTGAGTACAGCAAGTCATCTATGAAGCAAAGATGAGTCACGGTACTGTATTATTTCCCATTAAAGCATTTCTATTTAAAATGTCTACACTTGATCAAATGTTTCAGTTAAACATATATTAATTGTTCTTGTGTTGCCAGCAGCTGTCCTTTAATGAAAGGGCCAGTGCATTGTGGGAAATGTACATACAAAACATAACTATTGATTTTGTTTCCTTACAGGAGATTGTTGACTGGTATACTGCCATCCGAGCCGCAAGATTCCACTACTTACAAGTGGCCTATCCGGGAGCGGGAGACATTGACGTGAGTTGGCTGGATCTCTAAAAAAAAACATGGTTTAGGTTGATTTAAAGGGACACTATTGAAGCATTTCATTTAAAAAAAAAAAAAAAATTCAAGCCCATGCTCCGATTGGCTGGCGCTGTCCGTGTGCTTCCTCTTCAGATGAGCTCTGCCTCAGCTGAAAGGCAGAGCTTAGGGTAAACCTGTGTGTATCTGTAAAGATCCCCATTGTATTTACTTTGGAGAAGGGGGGGACAGTTTTTTTTAACCGTTGCCAGGGTTAAAAATGGAGGACGATATCTCCCCATACTAACGGGTGGAGGGGCACAGCTAATGCCCCTATTCTAGCTGTCCCCTGCTGGTTGAAGCCGTTGTGTTTGGTGGTTAAAGTCAATGGCTATATCTTTAGTTACTTGATGTCATTACAGATCTAGTTTTTGTCTCTTTTGCTAAACGTTTACATCTGCTTTATATGTATTTATTCAGTTGGTTCCAAAGCTGACCAGGAACTTTCTCAAGGAAGGGTTTATGGAAAAAACAGGACCAAAGGTACGGTATTTTATAATGGCTTCTGTCTCTGCCTTTCCCAGGTGAATAGAAAACAAAAAGTCTTATGTTCTATCTGCAAAATACAAGCTAAGGTTCATTTTACAGAAGCAGCATTATGAAGATACATAGCTCCATGTTCAACCTAGCTGGAGTTTGCCAGGGTCATGAAGATTGCTCGTTCATTTCTAATTCTGCCAGCACCATGTAATACATAACGTAGATGCACAAATTGATATTGACTAGGAAGAAGAGAATTAGGAATTGGGGGCGTACTTTAAGTTATTTTACATTATTTGTTAAGCTGTTTCTGTTTCGTTTGAAACCAACGTGTTTATTACATGAGACAATCTATGAGGTTTTGGAAGATTGTTTATTCTTAACCCTAATGCTTAGAACAGTTGCTTATAAAAAATGTTATAATCAAAGTACTTCCCCGTAGGTGGAATACAGACGTCACGAAAACGCAGAGGTTTTGTCTTGAATCTTTTTATCTCTATATAAAGTGACAGTATCAGATTTTTTTTTTATATATATATTTATATTTCCAGCACACAGAAGGTTTTAAAAAACGATGGTTCACTCTGGACGACAGGCGGTTAATGTACTTCAAGGATCCTTTGGTACGAATTTTGTTCTCAAATATCAAGTTATTAAGTAATCTCATCATTTGGGGAGGGGGCATTGCGTATTTTCATTGTTTTTTTCATTCCCTGCCCAGACCGTTTTAACAGGCCCCATTCAATTAACAGTCGTTCAATACATTTTTCTAAAAAAGGTTCACCACACTCTCTGGACCCGGGGATGTTATAACGGTGCCCTCTATCTTCTGGTGGTCTATATCAAGTATCATTTTGTGTCAGCTAGGCATTATCTGTTCAAAAAATTATACCACCCATTGCTTAGGCCTCCATGGAACTAACACTGGCCTCAAGCCAAAAGTTTACCAGCCTGTAAAATACTGGTTATATGGCAAACGTAACTAAGAGGCCGACAGGAGAGTATGGAAGATCTCCTGCTACAGCTGGTGCACTGCAGTTGGCACCACTATTGTGGTTAAAGGATATGTCTGTAGGTCTGAAGCGTATCATGAGATTTGTAATCAATAGGAGCTTTATTTGACGCTGCCATTTCACCCCTGGAATAGATATAACTCCTACAAGCTGCCTGTATGTTGAAGTAAACAAAACTGATATGTCCAGAGGAAAATCAGTTATATATTCCAGGTGATACTATAGGAGCCCCACCCTGATCGATTAATTAATCCATTTATTTATTTTTTATTCTGCATTCCTCTGGGAAGTGTGTACGAGACACAAGTGATAAAAATAAATGACCTATCTGGAAATCCTATCACAAATCAGTAATAACTGAAGGCCAACTTAAAATTCACCCCTACTTTAGACTTTTTTTTTAATAAACCTGCACTGATTTAGTCTAAAAGTACACTCCTGCCCTGTAAATGCTTCTTCAAACTAGCGTTTAATGACATTTTTTAAGGTCACCCGCCCCCACTTACTCAAATATTTGTGGCTAGACCATTGATGGATAACCTCGGCATTGCAGATGTTTGGGAACTGCATATGACCCATGATTATGTTGTTCCCAAAGATCTCCAACTCGCTGTAAATGATTGTTCACATTGGCCCAACTGGTCACGTGACTGTGAGATTGGTTTTGCTGTCACCCTGTAGGACGCCTTTGCTAGAGGAGAAGTTTTTATTGGGAGCACCGAGAATCGTTACGAAGTGTTAGAAGGGCTTCCAAGTGCCACCCAAGGGAACCACTGGCAGTACGGCATCACCATAGTTACCCCCGTCAGGAAGTTCCTCTTCACGTGTGAGAACGACGTGGATCGGTCGGAGTGGATTTCGGCCTTTCGGAGAGTTCTCAGTAAACCCATGCTACCACAGGAGTATGCAGGTGAGAGCAGAGCATAGCTCTAGCATAGCCTTATTTGAGAAACGGGTAATGTCTACACCCATGTCTCATGCTTTTCTACCAATACCGGGTTCCTTTACAATCCCAAAGCTCTTATTTCTTGTTCCAATGCCTTTAAGAGAGACGCCAGGCATGAATGGGCAAGAATCCGAACCCCTTTTAAATGTAACTGTTCCTTTAAGAGTCTTATGCAAAGTATGATACACATTAAAAATTGATTTGAACTCTATTGCTTTAAAGTAACTTAAAGGCCAACTGCACGGCAAACTACGTTCTTAGTTTGGTGGGAAATTCCCAAAGCAAGGAATATTTAAAACGTGCAGTGAGTGTGGGACTTGCATTGACATACCTCTTGCTTCTATATTTGTCGGATGATTGAAGACCCTACTGAGGACTCTTCATTCATTGCAGGATCCAGAGGTATTATATATTATTTGCTTTAAAAGTCAAGCCCTAACTTAATATGTAAGGTTTTGTTGAAAAAGAAAAATGTCATATAGTTAGCCTTTGTTTTCAAAAATCGATACATCACAATTCCGTTCGTTTAATGTTCTCGCTTCTCTAAAGTAGTGGTGTATAAACTATAAAGCATGCGCATCCTATTGGTTGTACACTCCCAGCTTATCGCTAGATACTAGAAATTCTGTCCACAAAAAAAAAAATCTTGTTCCTTATATATCTGCAGTTATATATTTTAATTTCAAGCCTAGCATGCATATAAAAGAACAGCATCTATTATGTATGTATAACGAGAAGTGAGATTAACACCATCTGTTAGAAATGAAACAGAGAAAAAAATAGATCACAAACAAAAAGAAGACAGGAAATGCTACACGTTGTCACCAAGATTCACATTCTATCTATATGTCATCTGTGCCTCTTTCATTTTCTCATACTTGATAACCGCGCTTGAGATCTGCATCCCCAACGGTTTTCTTTATTGTGTTTATATATTTATTTATTTTTTAGTGGAAGCGCACTTCAAACATAAACCGTAGGCGGGGGAAAGAAAAATTCATTCTTCACAACTGTTTACAGCAGAAGTCATGGAAGGATCCTATCAAACAAACTACCTGGAGAAGGGTCTCGAAGAATCCCAAAGGGAAAAAAAAAATGATAGTGTGATTGTGGTCAGAGGCTGCATATTGGACCACCGGACAAAAGGCTCTCGAAGACCAGATTTCCATTTTATTTTCCCCACTACACTATGCTCAAAAAACGAATGAGCATGTTGACTTGTGTTCCGTCTCCATGTCGTTCTCAGTAGGACAATACGTGGCCAGTCTTCGAAATGGGTCTATACATTAATACTAGGTTCAAAGGAGGTGACGTATAGACCTTTTTGGTCCAGTCCATGCACTATCGCGTCCTGTTTGTGTTTTAGGGAATACCTATGGCTATATGTTTTAATTTGTGTCTACGTCTGAGCTCACCATATCTTCGTTACCATAAAACTCGACAAAAGAATGGGAATAATTCAATCCTGAACAACAAATCAGTGTCTCGGTGAAGAACTTGCGTCAAACGAAAGACAGTACTTTAATATTCTGATGCTAACAAGCTGGGAAAAGATCAGGACTTTCCGAATGATTGCTTGGACATTCTCTAAATCAGGTTTGTCTAAATGGGTAATGGATAGTGCCAGGGTTTGAGGATTTCTTTCACTATTATGCCATTACATGAGGTGCAATGTGGAAATAGAGCCTTCAGCAGCGGTGCTCAGGATCAGTTTCAGATGTTATCATGGATTCTACCGTTATGGCCAGTGGACCATCTAGAAGCTGGTAGTTGAACAAGAGGTCAGCTGTCCACTGACAAGACAACTAGAGAGCAGGAGAAGGGCTAACTTAGAAAACCCTTGATTAGTGTGCTTGGTTGGTTAAAAGAGAAAAAAACCTCAATAGGATATGACTATTCATATTATATAGGAGTAGGAAACTTCAGAAAGAACAAAGCGCAGATGGGGTCCATCTATTGTTACCAAAGGTGTGAATTTTGTTTTTAGTGCTCTAATCGATTGTGAACAGGCCTGTAAAACCACTAGAGCAAGTGTAAGGGTGTTTTCTGATCACTGCTAAGCTCTTAATGCGTCAATTCTCCAATTGTCTGAATATTGGGCAGACTAGATGGGCCTAATGGTTCTTACCTGGCGGTGACCCATTCTATGTTTCTAGGTTATGGTCCCGTCCCAATTGTGAGCAATGTTGAGCTCTTCCAATGTGAGTCTTTATTGATTATAATGGAGAAGCGGCTTGGATACTCAATTATTACACTGATCCAAAGTTGGTAGTAACGGGGAAGCTACATGTAAACCTTTTCTTCTCAATAGGGCTCTGCCCCTTGTGAAAATTGAAGATGAAAATTGTTATTAGACCTTTGTATTCATTTATCATGAATACACAGGTCTAATAACAATTTTCATCTTCAATTTTCACAAGGGGCAGAGCCCTATTGAGAAGAAAAGGTTTACATGTAGCTTCCTCGTTCCCCGTTAGGAGGGAAGCCTGGATTAAGCTACCGACCCCATAGCATTGCACCCTTATACCGACCCCATAGCATTGCACCTTTATACCGACCCCATAGCATTGCACCCTTATACCGACCCCATAGCATTGCACCCTTATACCGACCCCATAGCATTGCACCATTATACCGACCGCATAGCATAGCACCATTATACCGACCCCATAGCATTGCACCCTTATACCGACCCCATAGCATTGCACCCTTATACCGACCCCATAGCATTGCAGTTTGTTAAATAACTATAGACGATCCACAGCAAATACCGCTAGTCCCCAATAACACATTATATTCACAAAATGATGCCGGCACTAATGAATGAATCAGGCTGATATCCAAAGACATCCATAAATATAAGTCCTTTTATTATAGTATCCAAAACATTCAAAATGCCATCAAAAGATGCTTGGCAGACCAGAGCAGGAGCATTGTGCAAAGAGAGAGAGGAGTGCTAGAGACACGTTTCGCAGACCTCAAAGCCGATTCCTCAAACATTTATCAGGGCACTATAATGTGCTGTGTTATTTGTAATTATAGCTTTGCATAATTAATGGGTGCTCTCATTGTTTCAAGTCCATTGGGGGGGGGGGGGGGGGGGGGGGGTTAGGTTTGTGCTCTGTTCTCCTGCCGATTGGTTTGCAGATATAGCCCACTTGAATTATTGGTTTATTTACATTTTTTACACATGGTTTTAATTAAATGTGGGTGTACATATATGTTCCTCTGGTTTAATTTGGGGAAGCGGTTTTAGAGAAGGCATAGGTGTGCGCAACGAGAAATAGAAATTCGCTTTCCTCTGTCTGTCTGTACAATGTCTGCTCTGGTCTGCCAAGGACCTTTGGATAAGATTTTAAATGTTTTGGATAATAAAAGTGCCATTATTTATCGATGCTGGTGAATATTACCCCGATTCATTCGTGATTAACATCTTTTTGTTGTTTGTAAGCTGGGTCATGTGTGTACAACTCAAAAAACCCATCTATGGCTTACTGTAGAATGTTAACATTAACAGATCTGAGCAACTTCTGGGGAGCAGGGGACTTATCTTGGCACATTTAGCAGATACATTCGCCAAGAACACCTACTGAGCTGTGTCAGATGCAGTAATTTTACCCCAGCATTGTTACAGCTTCATCATGCCATGGAGACACTGCACATAAAGTTCATAGAAAAAGCACAAAAAGGATCCAGCAAGAATAAGATAGAGTAGGTGCCTTTTTATTCTGACCCGTGTCATATCTGAACCTAAACAAATAATAAAAACAATTTGAAAATCTGCTTAGACTCTTCAAATAAGAGCATCAGAGTATCGCTGTGTAGTCTAACCCCAGGCACTGAGATAGACCATAACCTGCCTCATTGGTATAAAATTAGGGTGTACAACCCCCTTAACCCTTGCCGCAAACACATGGGCAGCAGCTTAAGCTGGCCGATCACACTAAGCAGTAGATGTGTTTGTTTTATGTTTTAAATAATGAAATCTGACCAGCATTAACTGATATTTAATCACTGTTTTCTATTCTGGAATCTGTTTAGTTATCTGGACTGACAGTGTAATGCCCAGTAGAGTTTCAATGTTGTGAAGGGGTGGGGGACGGGGGTTCTTGATACTTTTATATGCAGGAATTGGCATTTACAGACACCTGACGCGTTTTGCCCACTTCATTTCTGATTGATCTACAGGTGAAACATCAGCCCAGAGTTAATCTGGAAGAGAAATTTCTGTCTGTAAAGTACTGAAATAGTTGGAAAGTCTGTGTTTTGGATCCTGTTGTGGCAGTCCTGCAGAATAACTTGCACAGCATTGCTAAAACGACCCCCTGATATGCATTACCCCCATCGCTAGGGCTTCAAGCTGTCTGTGATTATCAACAACAAAAATATTAATTAAAAAATTCTAACACTAGGCCATTTGTTGACCTAAATTATGAGTGATCGTAAAAAGTCAGCTGTTTATTTTATGTTTTATCTGTTTTTTTTTTGGTGAATATCCAAGGGAGCCCATTATTTATGGACCCTCCCCAATGTGAGGTGCAATTCATTTACCCAATAGTTTAAACAGTATGAGCTGCAGGAATTAGACATCATTAGACCAGCTGAAACTATTCTCCAGCTTGATCATCTTTTCCCATTCTGACATTAATGCCGGACGTTTGCTAAATCCATATAGTTTGTGTCCTTCAGACATTGTGTTTTACTGAGCATGTTGGGAATAAAATGATTGAAAATTATCTTTACTTCATGTTAGAAAAACTGCAAGCAAATTATAAGAAAAATGTGCTTTAAATGTGTCCGTGGGGTCGTCTGCTTACGACATCACCTGTGACCTTATATGCAAATTAACTGGTTTTCAATGGGAAGTGTGTAATTTGCATATGAAGCCACAGGTGATGTCATAAGCAGGAGACTCCATTTAAAACAGATTTTTTTTCTCCAAATTTAGGTATTTGCTTGCTATTCTGCAATGTAGTATAGATCATTTTCAATCTTTTTTTTTATTTCCTCCATTCATAGTAAAAGCCATGTTTGGGTGATACATTTAGTAAATATACCCCAGTATGTATATTACATGGTATGTGTTTGACTAAATATTCCTTTTATTATCTAGAAATGTCCATAACTTAAAGCATACCAACCGGGGGGAAACTGTGCCAATATTAAAGCTGCTTTATAACTCTTACCATTAGACAAAGTACTGGATACCAGTGAGTTATAGAGCAAAGCCAATCATCGCACTGAAAAAAGAGAATAATAAACAGGGAAAGGCCCAACGTTAAACCCTTCACAACAATGATCCAGAGTTATCACTAAATTCCCACATTGCACAAATAGTGGGGATATTCTGTTGGTTGCCATGGTGACTGCTCCAGTTTTAGAAGCAGTGCTTTTTTTTTTTTTTTTAAATCTATAATACACTTCAAGCCACTGTCCGTTAATATGATTTATTATAATTTTATTTCCCCCTCCTCCTCGTTTGTTTATTATTTTTTTACCAATCCACATGCTTTGTATGTATTGTCTTGACGCACTTCCGTATTGTATATAGCATGTTTTTATCTTGGGGTAGAATTCAGACGAATAACACTTTTTTGGGGGTCTGTGTACGTAAATTATGATTCCTAATGGTTGTAAACGATTGGTTTGTCATCTGTAACTGTGATACTAAATGTGATTCTGATCAATTAAATTATTCTATTAAATTAACAGCTCGGCCTTGTCCCCTGGTCTATAAAAGTCTGGAAGTTCATTCCTGAGGTGGAGTTGTTTTTCCCCAATTGTTTTGCATGAATTAGGAGCATGTACTGTGGGCATAGAGAACATTCAAATGTATGACACACTGAACAACATGGGAAGATCACGTATGTAGCATTGCTTTTGTTCTGAAAAATACTGAAAAACGAACACAATGTCCAGATAAGTCTCCCAGTGATGACCAGAGTATAAGCATTTAACATTCCATAAAAATGAGGGTCTTTTTACGTTGCTGGATGAACCTTGATTAACCTGTTGTGTCAAAAGGACGTGTGTATGTGTGGACATGTCAGGCATGTCCATTGTCCTGAAGGGGTTAAAATCCTTGACAGTACCACTTCTGCTGGAAGGCTGTTCCATACATCCACTACCCTCTCAGTAGGGTAATACTTCCTGATATTACTTTTAAATCGTTGCCCCTATAATTTAAGACTATTTCCTCTAGTTGTGGTCGTTTTTCTTCTTTTAAATACACTCTCTTCCTTTACTGTGTTGATTCCCTTTATGTATTTAAATGCTTCTATCATATCCCCCCTGTTACGTCTTTCCTCCAAGCTATACATGTTAAGATGCTTTAACCTTTCCTGGTAAGTTTTATCCTTCAACCCATGAACCAGTTTAGTAGCCCTTCTCTGAACTCTCTCCAAAAAAACAATATCCTTCTGGAGATACGGTCTCCAGTACTGCATACAATACTCCAAGTGAGGTCTCACCAGTGAGGCATGAGCACTTCCCTCTTTCTACTGCTAATACCTCTCCCTATTCAACCAAGCATTCTGCTAATACCGCTCCCTATACAACAAAGCATTCTGCTAATACCGCTCCCTATACAACAAAGCACTCTGCTAATACCTCTCCCTATACAACAAATCATTCTGCTAATACCTCTCCCTATACAACAAATCATTCTGCTAATACCTCTCCTTATACAACCAAGCATTCTGCTAATATCTCTCCCTATACAACAAAGAATTCTTCTAATACCTCTCCCTATGCAACCAAGCATTCTGCTAATACCTCTACAACCATTCTACTAATACCTCTCCCTATGTAACCAAGCATTCTGCTAATACCTCTCCCTATGCAACCAAGCATTCTGCTAATACCTCCCCCTATGCAACCAAGCATTCTGCTAATACCTCCCCCTATGTAACCAAGCATTCTGCTAATACCTCCCCCTATGTAACCAAGCATTCTGCTAATACCTCCCCCTATGTAACCAAGCATTCTGCTAATACCTCCCCCTATGTAACCAAGCATTCTGCTAATACCTCCCCCTATGTAACCAAGCATTCTGCTAATACCTCCCCCTATGTAACCAAGCATTCTGCTAATACCTCCCCCTATGTAACCAAGCATTCTGCTAATACCTCCCCCTATGTAACTAAGCATTCTGCTAATACCTCCCCCTATGTAACCAAGCATTCTGCTAATAACTCCCCCTATGTAACCAAGCATTCTGCTAATACCTCTCCCTATGTAACCAAGCATTCTGCTAGCATTTCCTGCTGCTCTATTGCATTGCCTACCTACCTTCAAGTCCTCTGAAATTATTACTCCTAAATCCCTTTCCTCAGATGTTGAGGTTAGGTCTGTACCAAATAGTCTATATTCTGCTTTTGGGTTTTTATCTTGCACTTGTCCACATTATGTGTCAGTTGCCACAGCTCTGACCATTTTTCTAGTTTAGCTAATCCTTATTATCCCTCCATGATACAGTCGCGTTAGATATTTCTATTTAATATTTAGAGGTTATTAGGTTGGCAGCTTAATCATGGCAGAAAGAATTGGTCACCTTTCTGAAAGCCTGTGAGTCGTTACACCAATGAAATCAGAGCAGACAATGACCACATCCCACTGGTTGATAAGATAAATTGCATTATTTATTTTTTGTAGCACTGAGATTGGTCTGTACCCCTTGGTCCCAGTACTAATGCTCTGGGCATACATAAAATAATTCCACTACCAATGTGACAGTCTTGCATTGCATCAGACCTGAACGGGTTAATGTACAAAATCACCTTATCTGTAATAAATATTGCATATTAAAAGAAATTCCATTGTATACTTAAATAATCCTTAAGTGTATTGTACTATATTGGCTGTGACAAAAACAAGACTAAAAATCACACGCACAGGAACCCAGGGTTTTGGTAGCAATACAAAAAAAGAAAAAAACATTTAGCAATGCGTCCGCATTACAAACAAAGAATGGAAAACGACAAAGACGGAATTCGTGAAGCTGCAGTCAAAAGGGTGAGTAGAACGTGGCCACGAGTGTAGTGAGAATTTACAGTCTAAAAATCCAGCATTACAGAAAAAGTGGGGGGTCAAACAAGGCTCAGAATGAATATTGCTGAAGGGATTTTTCTATACTGATCCACGTTGCTCTGACATTTTAAGAGACCATGTGCTTTGTGGTAAAACGCGTATGGTATTCATGATCAGTGTAAGAAAAAGAAAAAAAATACAAAATTGGACAATTGCCAATATTCATTCAAGCTTATCTTATCCAGCGACCCCTGTAAAATAACTTATACAGACCACATATGTAACGCTTCCATCCACGGCACAATGACGGCTCATGACAGCCGTTTACAATTGACCCTTTTGAAAAGACTGAAATCAGGGGATTAGTCGCTCTATTTTCGGTTTTATTTCTGTATCATGCAGCTCCTAGTCATACATATTCTGTCTCGCTCAATCTAGCTCGATGGGACTACTGTCTTCTTGACCATCTTCTACATCCTCATCTTCACCAGCTCCCATCAGGCTGTTCAACAGATTTCCTTAAAAAAAAAAAAACACACATTAATAAACAAGGTCATTAAATGTGTGCTTTGGGGGGCTATAACATTTTCGTACCTGTATTGAGATTTTCAGTATTGGTAAAGAGTCGCTTGATGGTCATAGGAAAATGGGATTATTTAGCAGTAATACAAAAATTGGTCCAAAAACTGTTCGAAACAACTTTATTCTTAAAATACTACATACATATACGCCTAGTGAGAATACAGGTAGGGGAAATGAATGGGACCACATTAGGCCCACAGGCCACGGTAAGTCTACAGGTCAATTGTGGAGCAAAGTTCTAGGAGTGGTGCCGTCACCATGTAAACCAGCGTAGAGCGGTATACTCCAGAGCGGTATACTCCAGCTGATTAGATCATGCTTCAACCTTTGCCCCAGAGATGATCTTATTGTGCTTTGGTCTCAAAGGACAAAAAAAAAATGTCCAGAAGCAGAGACTGGATTAAGGTCTTTCTAGAAGCCGTGGGTCTAGATCAGGAGATCATGTTGCCGGACTACGTCTCTGGGGTTGGGACTATCACGGTGGAGCTATTTGCCTAAATTGAAATGACTAACTTTGAACGCCTGTTACATTTCGCCTTTCAGACAGGATGTGGATCCCATTCTGTACCCTGCCGCTGGATCCACACTGGTGGGGGGCTGCAATGCCCCCCGCTGTTTAGAGGATGTGTTCAGGCCAGTCTTTGAGGAGCATTTTATATTGCGCCAACTGATTAATACAGAAACCCCCCGATAGGAGGTCTAGTTACTAAAAGTTGGACTGAAAAGTAAACTCAGAGAAAACTATAAGTTATAAATACACAAATAAATAGCATCAATAGTCCAGAATTTTTCCATCTCTGTTTTTAATACTGAATATAGCAGTTGACGCGTTAGTGAATATATTGCATCGGGCAAGACAAACCAGTGGTTTAAAGGTCACCTTTTTATGGACTACAGGATATACATTCTCCAATAAAAGTAATGAATCTGCCTAAGAAGCTACAAAGTAACCACATGAACAGTAGACACCACAGGCACATATAAAGTACATCAGAATTGGGTATGAACACATTGGATGGATTATTTTGTATTAATCTCAGCATTTTTACTGCACACAATAAGCAGGTGACAGATTACCTATAAAGAGAATTACATTTCACCAATAAATAGTGCCGACCAAACTGCTAATGATGCGTAGGTGAAGAATTAAATACTGCAGCAATATATAGCGTTCAATCTATACGTTTGGAAGCTGCAAGGTCACCTTGTCGCGCAGAGCACAAACCTTGCTCGTTTGGATCCGGTTGAGTAAAATAAATGTAATTACAAGGTTACGATACACCACACACTGTCCTGCTTTATGCATCAGTGGTGGATTACGGACAGTGGTGCCCACTGTGTTGACTATCTGCACCAGTAGAGCCAAAACTAGGGTCATCATGCCCGAATTCAGGAACGGCCTCTGGTGGTCCACAAGAAGCCTGCTGTCTGAGCTTCATGGGAGTCATGGAGCACTGCTAATGTCTAGACAAGGTATATATATTACAGTATTAATAGTGTCCATGAATAACCACCACACAGACAGGGCTTGATGTGGAGCCAGACCAGCAGATGCCCGATTAGTCAATACGTGTTATTTAACCTTGGGGAGACTCCTACTTATGCACCATCTGGAAGATCCTCAATACAATGATGGCTGTGGTTAGGGGGCGTGAGAGGGCGAGGCTTAGTGCGGTTTGCAACAGAATGCCTGGATATACGATTTCTCAATACTGATGACATACAGGATAATATAAAAGGCAAAAATCAGTTGTATTAACTGTTTTTCCTTTAAAAGCGGCCTACCAAGAAACCAACAGTTAAGCACCCTCAGCTTAGAGGGAACTACATTTCCCAGGATGCATGCTCAGTCACATCATGGCAGTGCATTATGGGGGTTAGCTTGGTAACAGCTAGAGCACTTGCTGTTTGGCCAGCTCTGGGTTACCACATGAGAGCAGAAAAGCCAGGTCGTTTCACAAGCTTTGGTAGAACAACGTGGCTTTGATTTGTTCCCATCAGGTGTATTTGGTCTGCTCATTAATGGAACTAACTACAGAGATGGCAGAAATACACCTCTCCCCAGTGAATGGCCTTGCTGGTCCACCAGTAGGTGTACACTATATAGAAAGAGAGGCAGTTTGATCAGAAGCAAAGGAAGACGTTCCTTAAGGTAATGTCACAGGTGTTACTGATACAGATACGTTCCTCAGCCAGCATTCAGCTGTGACCAAGTTTGATGAGCATCATGGGAGTTGCAGTTCTCCCAAAACAAGAGATCTAGATCTGTAAATATCATTTAAAAGAGTCACAGTATCACCAAAAACCTTGACTGTATTCCTTACACACACACAAAAATCAGCATTATTATTATGATAAATTTATATTAGAGCACCAAATGCTCAGGGAAGACTAGAAAGGACTGGAAGTGTTGTGATGGGAGTTGTAGTTTGTAGAAATGGAGGAGGACTCCGATGTTTAAATAATAATAATAGGATATTGCACAGTGACAGACACTCACTAGGGTTTATGTACCAGGGCTTTTCCAAAAGGAGTTGATGCTTACCCAATAAACCCCCGTATGAAGAGGACTGTTTAGGAGGGACTCCAAAGAAAAGCTGTCCTATCCTGTCAAGATACTGCGAGAGAAAAGTAAAAAACATAAATAAAACAAATAACATTATATAACAACACAGAGTAGCTCCAACCGAACACACCTTCTCTGGAAAACATTTTGAAGCAATCTAAGAACACAGTTACTCTCGATCCTCAGGAGAACTGGTGCAATTGTGACAGAACGGCAATTGTCCAGTGCGGATGATTAGAAACAAGGGGAGAATAGAAATCTGATTTTGGAATTTCTTTAAAGGCCTCAGTGATAGAAACATTATGTATCTGATGAATGTAGAACATACATTTTTTTTTTTTTTTTTTTAAATGGTAATCTATGCAATGTGTTAGGTTTGCAAGCAACTGTATACAAAGATGATAGTTTTAAATGTGTCTGCAAAATTAAAAGCAGGACAGTACAGACATTTTCTCTTAATGCATAATATTATAATAATAATAATAATAATAATAAATAGATTTGCTTGAAACTCTGAAAAACACAATGCACATTTATTATTATCTACACCTCACAATTGAAAACATTATTATGGGGACAGAGTTCTTTTAAAGTGTACCAGTCATACAAATACAATTTATTAATAACTTTCTGGTCAGTGATTTTGCATCGGATCAGGAGTTAGTTAAAGCCGGTCGCCGACCAGACAGGGCTGCCTGGTTCCCATGGCAACTGCCTGTCAGAGGATAAACGGACATGTACTATCAGAAGTACACACCAGTTTATCTTTTTACTTCTCTTCTTCTATATTAGAAGCACATGTGAAAAATAAAGTTTACTGTCCCTTTAAAAGGACAATCAATTTTTTTTTTTTTTAACTTGATTTAGATACATGTGGGTTTACTTTGAGCTCTGCCTCTCAGCTGAGGCAGCGCCTCAGTTGAATATTACAGCATATACGCAAAGTGACCTAATCATCTATACAGTTTGCATTTTTTTTCTTTCTACAATAATAAATTGCTCAACTGAAGTAAAAATAAAATAAAGAAATACAAACTACCTACCTCGTTATACATAGGATCTCTCTTTAATGAAGGCTGATACTGTTCACACAATACTGTAAATACGGTTAGTTTCCCCCTAGAAAAATAAAATGATATTAAAAGAGAACAGGAGGAGAAATACAAAAAAATCCAGGGTGAAAAAAATGGATTGTATCTACCAGTCAGGGAAATGCAATGTATCTAGTATTGGGTACTGGCATACGCTACATAGATTTGGTCTTCACCACATTATTATGCTTGAGTAAAAGCAAATGTATCATTAAACAAATATGATCATGTTTGGACAATAGTTGCATACTAGTGATGAGTATAGTGGTCTAACAGGCTTTTGTAATTAAGCACTGAAGCCAAGGGAGGAAGAAGAACACTGGCCTCCACAGCTGCCCTCTGACCGGGCTAAATGCCATATAGTGTGTAGTGTTAAGGAACCACACCCGGTGTTCTAAGAATATGTATGACACCTGGTGTCGTTCCCTAAACGGTTAGGGAACCACACCATGTGTCATAATTATCCTTATTTAAAAACAACTGGGTAATCCCTAAATCCCGGACTTGCTGAGGGGTCTTTGAGACAGGTTTAAGATGCACTGCATTATTTGATTGAATAAGGAGAGTTTTTAGGTGATGCAGTTAGAGGAGATCACTAGGCCATGTGAGGAATGTAGTACAGTATTGTAAAAGCACTTGGCTGTCCCGTGTCACACTGTAATGAACTAACTTTCTAAATCAGCTAGAAGAGCCTTAGTTTTATTATTTCCCTATGACTCAATACAACGACTGGAGTGTAGGGAAAGCTGTGCTGTTGCCCCAACTACCACCCATCCAAAAACAAATAAATAAATGATAAGGCAACTTCCCGTGATCTGCTAATAAGGTGTCATACCCTTCTACGGCCAGCAGGAGGAACCAAATGAAGTTTAAGAGAGGCTGTACAAACGGAGGTCCCCTTTCTATTGATGGGTGCTTCTCAGTGTACGTCGTGAACACAACAGACGCACTGGTTTTGTTTTTTAAACATAGAAATCTGGAAGAGAGACGATTGCATGAGTTATATATATATATATAGGCTGAAGTAAAAAAACAAACTATGTTCTACACAAATCTTTATTTATCCCCCCCTATCCCAGAGATGAATGACCTAGGCACTGTATCTGAGAACTACACAAGCCAGCAAGCCTTACGATGGTATATGTAGTTCCCAAATATCTGCAGTGCCAAGGTTAACCATCACTGATGTCCCAACTAATTAAGGTCATTTCTCATCTGGGCCATTTGTTTTTATCAGTCATGTGGGGTCCATTACAAAATGATCGCTCTAAATTCACCCTGTTTTTTCCTCAATACCCCCTTCCACGGTTATCATTCTGTGCCCAATTTGTCCTTATTCTCTCTAGAACCTTTTCACATTCAAAGCCCTAAAAAAAATTACATCTAGCTGTAGTTTTGGGCAGAGAGAAGGAGACATGAGCCACATGGTTATTTATGGACAAGGACAAAAGAGGAATAGTGTAAACAACATAACCATTTGTAGCCATTAACTGGTTATTTTATACTGCACATCCAAATGCACAGGAAAATAACATTTAAAAAAATAATAATCTCAAAAATAGATTTTTATAGAAGGGTTAGAGGGACGCCTGTTTAAAGAAACAGTAATTCCCCCCCACCCGTGTCTACACTGTACTTACTGTAAGACGGCCTGAGCCACAAACATGTCCACTTCATTGCGGTACCCCCTGGTGGCTGAATATTCTACTAACATATTAGCACAGCCCTCTCCATCCAACGAATGCAGGAAGTGGTAACGGGATTCATAATAGTTTTGCTCTGGAAGGAAAATACGCTTTAGCTCAGAAAGTAATGCTGAATTTTAAAGTGACCCAGTCTGATTCTATCATTTCTGGAACATAAGGACGACTGTCCCAGACGCAACCAAACTACTGATCAGAATTAGAATAAAAAAATTTAAAAAAATCTACACAAGTGCTGTCTCTGGTTTATGACATCACATTTCAATGTATTTATTTGCATATCACACCACACTGTGATGTCATCAACAGGAGACAGACATTTAAAAACACATTTAGGGATTTGCTTGCTATTTTACCAACACAACGTATAGATCATTTTCAATGCTCTACATTCACAGTATAAGCAGTGTTTAGGTGATAAAGTCACTTTAAGTCCTAAATAGCAAAGTCTGAAGTAGAGCTGGGTGGGAGAATGTTTCTGACGCGGCTACATGAACATTTGCAAGTCCTTTGTCAATTCCCTCTTTCGGGAGTTTAGCATACCAAACATGTGGTGGCAGGTTACCTTTCCATAGTGTGATCGCCAGCAATTGATGCAATTTGGGATGTCCCAACTTCCCAGAACCCCCGGTTGACCACTTCAAAGCCCTGGATACAAAAGCAACTCTCTCTGGGGAATTTGGATCCATCAGACTAAATAATTTGGCCAGGTTTTCTAACAAGGATAGAAAAAAAGGATGAATCAGGTGACTGCAGGAAATAGATTGTTACACTGTCATCAAATTCAAAATAATGAAACAAATAAACCCCCCCAAAAAAACGTATATAGTTCGGTTGAAAAAAGACTTGCGTCCATCAAGTTCAACCCCTTTTCCTATCCCGTGTTTGCTGCTGTTGATCCCAAAGAAGGCAAATAAAAATTTAGAATGTTACACATGGATGTGGCATCCATGATGGGTACACGTGGTGTAGGGCTGCCCTTTCTCCCTAGCGCACAGCACTATCAGGCAACATACGGGATGCCTCACAATTCCATGTGGCGTATACAGCTGAGCATCCTGGGTGATATAGTCCACAACAGCTACAAACAGTTAAACCATCACTTCACTTGCTGTGGACTACGTTTCCCTGGGTTTTGTCCACATGTGCTATACCAGCACCTTGTCCAGATCAGTAACGTGAGTGCAGTCCCCCCTACAATTCCCGGATTCATGAATAAAGTCCAGTGTGTAATACTACCCCTGTACAACAGGTGGCGCTTTGGGCTGGATTTCCCTTCGCAATGTAGAGCTCCGCTAATTTAGCAGAACCAGGCAAATGGGTGTGGTTGGATGCTAGCCCCGCCTACATCCAACCAGACCCCACCCACAGCACCATCCTTAGTGGGTGGAATGGGCCAGTGGCCGACTCACCTAATAACTCTTCAGTTACTTTCGCTTCAGATTTTTCTAGAGACTCCAAGACTAACATTGATAAATCAGCAGCACTGTTTTGCTGTAAGACAAGAAACGAGTTATATATTAATAAAAACAGGAATAAAAAGAGACAAAAATCAGTAACAGGATAGTGCTAATAACCAAAGAATCCTGTGTGTGAGGGGAAACGTTCTACATTACCAAATATAGTAAGAAAACAAAGTTTTACTAGATAGAGCCAAACTGGTGTAGAAAAGAGAAACAAGTTCTTACTTGACCGTGGCTAAAGAACAGCAGGGCCCCCGAATACATTAATTCTCTCGCTTCTGCATGTTTATTCTGTGACATATACCTGCAAATATACAAGATCTCAGAGTTATCTGCAATCAATTCAAAGAGGTATAACGTAGCTGGCTGTGCATCATGGGAATAAAACTCAGACCTGTATTAAAGGACAATTAACCTTTTTTTTTTTAACCTTTGCTTCCATAGAGACCCTTACTCACAAGCGAACCCAACCTGTAGCTTTATAGATACGTGCGTTTACGATCGACTCTGCCTCAAAGTGATTAGGGAGACTGGCGCGCACAGTCAATCAGAACAGGGGCTTGCCTTGCGTGTCTGATCAGGGTCTGCATGAAGCGGAGGTCTCGCTCACTTTCAAAGGCGATCTAGTTAAAAGGACACTACCACTTAGTGATGGAACTAGATTACTAAAAGTGCATGCCCGTTTACCCTCATACTAGAGGCACACTTTTTCACTTATGCTTCTAGATCACTGGTTGTCAGGTTCTTCCCCGCAGCAGCTCCCCTGAGTACAACCTCTCTCCCAGCCGAGATCCGTCACACGCGCTTGCCAGCGCGTCCACGTCATCACGTGACCTGTCTCCATGGAGGCGCGCGCCCGATGACGTCACGCACGTCGCGTACCCGCGAGGCGCGGAAGATTTAAAAGCCAGAATCACTAAGCAAACAGTGCTTGGTGATTCTCGTGTATTCGATAGCCTAGCGTTTCCTCATTATTGATTGTTACTGAACCTGGATTTCCTGACTACCCTTCTGCCTGCCTGTGCCCCTTGATACCTGGACTGTTTCTCGTTATTCTGATTCTCTGGTAACCTGACCCCGGCTTGTCTCTCGTTTTGCTACTTCTCTATTGCCCCTGATCTTGGACTGTTTTCGTTTTGCTTATTGTCAGTGTGGATTACAACTGCTGCAAGTTCCTGCATTTAACCCCTGTCAGTGTGGATTACAACTGCTGCAAGTTCCTGCATTTAACCCCTGTCAGTGTGGACTACAACTGTTGCAAGTTCCTGCATTTAACCCCTGTCAATAAAAATATCTGTATTGTACCATCCTGCATTTTTGGTCTTCATCCAGTATAACTCTCCTCACATAATCACCAAGCCATCTCATATCATGGAGACCGCGGGACTAACCGACGCTATTGCTGCTCTCACTCAGCAATTAGTCACTCTCAACCAGTCGGTACAAGACCTACAGACAGGACAAGCTAACCTACAACAACAGATACAACACCTACAAGGTAATGCCCCTGAACCCGCAGTGGCGGCGCATGCACCTCCTCCAACCCCTATTTTTCTGGAAGGGGCTATCACATCTGAACCACAAGTTGTCTTACCAGAGAAATTCACCGGCGATAGACAGAAGTATCGTACTTTCATCACTTCTTGCCAGATCCTGTTTAACCTTCGTCCTCGTACGTATGCCTCTGACTATGTGAGGGTACATACCGTAATCTCGCTTCTCCTGGACGAACCACAGCTATGGGCCCACCATCTCCTCCACACCAACAGTCCGGTCCTTGATACTTGGGGTTCTTTTCGACAAGCATTAGACTCTTTATACGAAGATCCCTTCAGAGTCACTTCAGCTACTAATGCCATTCGTGCTCTGAGACAAGGCCGTCGACCAGTGGAGGAATTTATAACTGAATTTCGCAGACTTGCATTAGAGACCACTTGGAACGAATCGGCACTCCTAGACCAGTTCCGTCTGGGACTATCCGATGGCCTTAAGGACGAATTAGCTCGTGTTGGCATACCTTCCTCCTTGGATGACCTTACCCGTTTAGTCACCCAGATAGACCGCAGGCTACGCGAACGAAGAGCAGAACGGTCCAACACCTCTAACTCTGCGGAATCATCTTACAGCCCACCACTATACGAGTCCAGAAACCCAATTCCCCAAAACACAGAGGAGCCTATGCAGATTGGACTAGTCCGAGGTCCCCTCTCTACAGAAGAGAAGACCAGACGTAGAAACCTGAATCTCTGTCTGTACTGCGGTAAACCAGGACATATGTACAAGGAATGCCGTGCCCGTAAACGACTCACAGATGGTAAGCAAACTTCTTCCTCTCATGAGAATAATACGGTATCAGCTACAGACAAGACCCCTCATCTTTCCATTCCTCTTTCCTTACAGTGGAATAAAGGTCCTATTCCCATGATGGCGATGGTGGATTCCGGGGCCAGCGGGTGCTTCATCGACACTGATCTGGTCAAGGCCATCGCAATTCCTACCCGTAAGAAGAAATCACCCATGCACATCCAACTGGTAGATGGGAGTCCTTTGAAAACTGGTCCCATTACACATGAAACCATCCCTCTGGTCATGACGATTGGTGAAGGACATAGGGAGATCATTCAATTCGACATTGTACCAGCGCCTATATTCTCTATCATACTGGGACTTCCATGGCTTCGGTTACACAATCCCATCATCAACTGGGGATCCGGCATACTTACATTTACCTCTAATCTTTGCATCAACAAGTGCCTGTTTAAAAACATTGCGTGTTTTACTTCCGAGTCAAAATCACTCCCTACTCTACCTTCAGCCTACTCCCAATTTCAGGATGTGTTTGAGAAAAAGAAGGCAGACTCACTCCCTCCTCACCGGAATTATGACTGCCCAATTGATCTTCTTCCAGGAGCACCCATTCCTTTTGGAAGGATCTACCCCCTCGCTGAACCCGAACTCACCGCACTGAAAGCCTATATAGAAGACAACCTAGCCAAAGGTTTTATAAGACCTTCCACCTCTCCTGCGGGTGCGGGTATTTTCTTTGTCAAAAAGAAGGATGGTGGATTGCGTCCCTGTATAGATTACAGAGAACTTAATAATATTACTACGAAGAATCGTTACCCACTACCCCTCATTTCGGAATTATTGGATCATCTCCGCACAGCACAATTCTTCACGAAAATCGATCTGCGAGGAGCGTATAACCTAGTGCGTATCAGGAAGGGGGATGAGTGGAAAACGGCCTTCAGATCACGTTATGGACATTATGAGTACAAAGTTATGCCATTTGGACTTTGCAACGCACCAGCTACTTTTCAACATTTTGTCAATGACATCTTTCGAGATATTCTGGACCACTTTGTGATCATCTACCTTGATGATATTCTCATCTACTCCCCATCATTAGAGACACACAGACAACACGTACATACAGTTCTCAACCGCCTGAGACAACATCAGCTATACGCTAAACTGGAGAAATGTGAATTTGAGAGTAAATCAGTGGAATTCCTGGGTTTCATTTTGTCTCCAAATAACATCCAGATGGACCCCAAGAAGATTACTGCAATACGAGACTGGCCGACACCCTCTGATAAGAAGAGTGTACAGAGGTTTGTGGGTTTCGCAAATTTTTATAGGAAATTCATCAGGAACTTTTCTAAGGTCATACAACCTATTACCGCCTTGACTTCCAAGAACCGATTGTTTTTCTGGACTAAAACAGCACAGGAGGCTTTCAATACTCTGAAGACTTGTTTTACCACAGCTCCTATTCTAATCCTTCCAGATCCTTCCAGCGCCTTTACACTTGAGGTGGACGCATCCGATTCAGCAGTTGGTGCAATCCTTTCCCAGAGGCACAAGGAGGATGGAAAATTACACCCTGTGGCCTTCTTCTCCAGGACTCTGTCACCGGCAGAGAGAAACTACAATATAGGTGAGAGAGAACTACTGGCGATAAAACTTGCATTGGAGGAGTGGAGACACCTATTGGAGGGTGCCCTTTTCCCTGTGACCGTCTTTACGGACCATAAAAACCTGGAGTATCTACGTACCGCTAGGAGACTACAACCTAGACAAGCCAGATGGGCACTCTTCTTCACACGCTTCAACCTCCATATCACGTATCGTCCAGGATCCCGTAATTTGAAAGCCGATGCTTTATCACGTATGACTGAACCCAAAGAGCCTCAAGGTGAGAGATCGAGTACCATACTTCAATCTGAACACTTCTTGAACGCCACACAATCAATTTGGGAGGCTCTCCGTAATCATCCTTCGACCCCTAGGGTACCCCATCCTGACCAATTGACACACCGTCAAGGACTATATTTTTACCAAGACAAAGCATACGTTCCCCCTGAGGTCCGTTTACAAGTCCTCCAATACTTTCATGATTCCCCTACAGCGGGGCACGGCGGTGTCCGACAGACCAAAGATCTTATTACCAGAACTTTTTGGTGGCCTGACCTACAAGTGGATGTCACGAGATTTGTTGCTTCCTGTGATACTTGCGCCCGTGCGAAAGAAAGACACCAAAAACCCTCAGGTCTTCTTCAGCCTTTGCCGATACCCGCTAGACCCTGGAGTGATGTCTCCGTGGACTTCATTACAGATCTACCCCGATCCCAACGATACAATACACTGATGGTCGCTGTAGACCGCTTTACCAAGATGGCACACTTCATTCCGTATACTCACCTACCCTCGGCTATAGAGACTGCAGACCTCTTCATAAGAGAAGTTTTTAGATTGCATGGTCTACCCGAAAACTTAGTGTCGGACCGGGGGACTCAATTCACCTCTCATTTCTGGAGAGCTTTCTGTACGGAATTACATATCCATCGTTCTCTCACTACGGCTTTTCATCCCCAAAGTAACGGTCAGACGGAGCGCACCAATCAAACTCTGGAACAATACCTACGCTGCTTCACCACGCATCTTCAAGATGACTGGAGCAAGTATTTGCCGCTGGCGGAATTCGCTTATAACAATCATATCCACAGCTCAACGGGAAAGTCCCCATTTTTTCTCAACTATGGCTTTCACCCTTCAATGCTCCCTGGGTCCCCTATTCCAAGCACCGTTCCCTCCGCTTCTGTTCACATACGTAATATCACCCGCACATTTGCCTTACTCCGTGATACTCTTCTCCACTCTCAACAACGATACAAAGCCTTCGCAGACAGACATCGTTCGGATGCTCCTGTGTACAAACCGGGCGACAAGGTGTGGCTATCCACCAAACACCTAAAACTCTCCTGTCCCACGAAGAAACTGGGTCCTCGATTCCTTGGTCCTTTCCCCATCATCGAGGTTATATCTCCTCTGGTCATGAGATTACGCTTACCTGCATCTATGAGGATCCACCCGGTGTTTCATGTCTCCTTGCTCAAACCGTGGGTGGCTAACCTTTTTCCAGGTAGACAGGGGTCTCCCCCAGATCCGGTTTTGGTCGATGGTATGGAAGAGTATGAAGTAGAAGAGGTGCTTGATTCTCGCCTTCATCGTGGTCGGCTTCAATATCTCATACACTGGAAAGGATATGGGGAGAGCGACAGATCTTGGGAACCGGCTGCACTTGTTCACGCTGATGAGTTGGTCCATGCCTTTCATGATCGTCATCCCAATCGTCCTGGCCAGTGGCGAGCCCGGAGGTCTCGCTTTGGGAGGGGGAACTGTCAGGTTCTTCCCCGCAGCAGCTCCCCTGAGTACAACCTCTCTCCCAGCCGAGATCCGTCACACGCGCTTGCCAGCGCGTCCACGTCATCACGTGACCTGTCTCCATGGAGGCGCGCGCCCGATGACGTCACGCACGTCGCGTACCCGCGAGGCGCGGAAGATTTAAAAGCCAGAATCACTAAGCAAACAGTGCTTGGTGATTCTCGTGTATTCGATAGCCTAGCGTTTCCTCATTATTGATTGTTACTGAACCTGGATTTCCTGACTACCCTTCTGCCTGCCTGTGCCCCTTGATACCTGGACTGTTTCTCGTTATTCTGATTCTCTGGTAACCTGACCCCGGCTTGTCTCTCGTTTTGCTACTTCTCTATTGCCCCTGATCTTGGACTGTTTTCGTTTTGCTTATTGTCAGTGTGGATTACAACTGCTGCAAGTTCCTGCATTTAACCCCTGTCAGTGTGGATTACAACTGCTGCAAGTTCCTGCATTTAACCCCTGTCAGTGTGGACTACAACTGTTGCAAGTTCCTGCATTTAACCCCTGTCAATAAAAATATCTGTATTGTACCATCCTGCATTTTTGGTCTTCATCCAGTATAACTCTCCTCACACTGGTTTTAGTATACGTGGCAATACTCTCAGAGCACACTGAACACATGAAGTGTGCTGACACGGTGAAGATCTTCTAGATGTAAGAGAGCAGGGCTAAATTGTCCCCCGGCTGTTGAACACCTACACCCTCAATGCCAGGCTAGCCTTTTGGCTCCTTCAGCACCCTAGGAGTCAAAGTTCAACCATTAAATCCATACCAGTGATAGCTAACCTTGGCACTGCAGCTGTTTGGAAGCCACATATTCCATTCTCACCCTTGAGTCTGACCGACAACCATGGGATATGTCGTGCCCACAAATCTGCAGGCAGTGCCAAGGGTAGCTATCATTGAACTATACCAGTCGTATATAAATTACTGGCCATCAATCCCCATATTTTGTTCTGAAATAGGTCTCCAATCCATTATCTGATGGGTTGTCACATGGGCTTGACAATACATTTCTGTTGTTTAGGAGCCAGCGTATTTACTTTTAGGAGCCAGGATAATGCTACCTCCCATATATATGTATTTCAAATAATCCAAGCCGCCCACATCACTTGCTATCCCATAGGCTGAAAGGTTCTTAACATATGTTTCTTCAAGCCCTCTCCAACTTGAAAATGGCATTATTAATGCATTGGAAATCTCAAGAATTACAAACCTGTATTAATTTAAACCAGGACTTATTTCTGTAGCCTTTCTATATCAAAACAAGTTAGGAGCCAGCAGTAGGGATTTTAGGAGAATTGTCAAGCTCGTATTCAAACGGCATTATGTGTATTCTTAATATGTTCGCTCATCTGGTTTGCAGCCTCTACATAAGTAACATTTGGAAGGGTTTGAAAAAAAGCGGGGAAAAAAAGTTAAATGATATAAATCGCACAGGGGCCTATACAGAGCACACGTCCACAGGTTTATTCCACCCGTTGTACGGCTAGGATTGCCTGGTCAGCAATTTTCTTTTTTACTGGATATATTACTTATACCTGCACAATATAATGTGTGTCTATGAGGATCAAATGAATCAAGGAGGGGATCCAACAGGAATTACCTTGCTTCATTAATTGATTCCCCTCTGAATTATACATAAATGTGGAAAATATCCAGATGCAATATGGTAAAAAAATCTATGAACAATGGAGTAGCAAGAAAAAGAGAAGCGAATGAAAAACGGTTATTGAGAGGGATGACGGCTTAGACTGGAGGGAATTGGTTTTGGAGGGGCTTTTAAAGCACAGTTATAGTTAGGAAAACACACATATGCATTGCCATATATTCGAGGAAGCCTGTTGATGTTGATACCTTTACGCAAAGGTCTTTGTAACAATACATATACACAATTTGGAAAAATGCACCCCCAAATGTTATCAGAAATGTTATTTTCCCTATGGAACGCTCGACAGGCCTCTACGACAGCGCTCGACAGGCCTCTACGACAGCGCTCGACAGGCTGCTTAAATCCTTGCAAATCCCAGGATCCAGTAAACCACTAAAGCTTTTGTATGGTTGTAGATTTTACATGGAACTTCAATTGAAGTTCCATTGTCCTGACTCCTAAAAATAACTAGGCTGGCTCCCGAACTGTTTGATTAGTAAACCTTACAAGAATATGCCTAGCTCAGGCTAACCTTTGGCAGGCTGGGCTTCATGGGAAATGTAGTCCGCAGCAGCTGCAATACCAGAGGTAGCCATGCTTGGGCTGGGTTTTAAATACTTATTACAGGAGTTTGACTTGGGCATGCCGGTAGTTTGTGCCCCCACATGGCTCTTTAATGCCAGACTAAAAACAGAAATGAAGCCATTTTGGGAGGAGACGGTTATTACTAGAGGAATTGCTGAACACATGGTTGGTTTAGTGGATTTATTGGTTAATAATTAAACAGTAAGAAACAATAAGTCTGGGCATTCAACTACTAATGAACTGATAAACCACAGCCTTTAAGAATTTCAGAAACTCATGGCATTGTAGTTGAGGATTTTAGATGAACGCGTAGGATGTAGAGCATAGAGATCGCATTGGGATGACTATATGTATAGAAGTATACATAGCATCAGTGTCCAGCAAACTCCTCTAGACCGAGCCAGACAGTCAACAAGTCCAAATAAACACTGTAAACTAAAAAAAAAGACTAGCTCACAACAAAAACTGACCTCCCAGTACAACATGTGGCATGACAAAGTACAACCAAGTATACTAGTAGACTGATTGTACAAAAATAGTGCGCCCAGCAATCTTAGTGTAGGGTCAGGGCTCACCTGTGGCCTGAAATGCAAAGGAGCTTCTTTTCCAATGTGTCATTTGCAAATCAGGCCAGTGATGATGTCATAAACTGGAGACTCCACATTTAAAACACATTTTAACACAATGTATACACTATTTTTAATCATTTTTTTTGCCTCCACATGCACAGTAAAAAACGACGTTTAGATGATACAGTCCCTTTAATACAACCCTGATGCGCAAGTGTCACTGAATAACATGCTACAATAACAACCGAGTTATATCTACAGCTATAAAGGGTCATTTATTTGATTAAAACATTTCTATTTAAAATACTTTGTGAAATCTTTCAATGAATCAGAACATTTTTTTTTTTTTTGCTGACAGCTGTCCTTTAATGCTTCCTGCTTTTACAATGGGCCAGATCTGTCAAGGCATAAAAAGGGTGATATTTCAAGTGCTAAATGTGGAGCAAACTGTTATAGCATTGCACTGGTTTCCATGGTTATTATTACTATGTTAGCACTTTTTTCCTGAAATGGCACCAGTTTTGTCTTGATAAATAAGGCCCAATATGTGATATTGAATTTGCCTTGTGTAAGTAACACGCTATCCAATCACTGCCCTTATCCATCTGTGACTGGACTAACACCCCCAGACCCCCTGCTAATGGCGATTACAATGCAGCAGTGACTGGAGGGGCCCCAGCTAATGACTGTGTCATGCTAACCTCAGCCTAGCTTCCACTCAAGGGTGATTTATGGACACCGCCACCAGCCAATCAATGATCCTCTAAGGAAGCCTCACCCCTGGCAACCAGAAGGCAAACAGCCAATGAGATGAGGATACGCTTTACTATGCTTGGCAGAGAGAGGGTTAACAACAAGGAGTTGACAGATTGACCCGTCACGCGGCCAATGAAAGCCAGCGCAAAGCCGGCCCCGCCTTTTCTTAGCAACCCAGCTCCCCAGCAACCAATCAGCGGCGGAGGAGTTTCGGTTAAGGGCCTCGGAAAGCTCTGGAAGCTGTAAACCGGGGCGGGTTGGAGATAGACAGTACCTGAAGAACAGAGTCCGGTACATCTGGTGGGCCTCGTAGTAGTCGCCCTTCTCCACGCTGGCTCGCAGCTTTCCCTCCACCCGCTGCACCCCACCCCGGTTCCGAGCGCTCCCTTTGGAGCCCTCCTGCTCCGCCATTGTAGCAGCCATCATGGGGGAGGGCACGGAGACGTCACCTGAATTGCGCAGATCAGCACACGCCCGCCTCTGATGTAGGTACAGAAGCCGAGTAGGACCAGAAGGCAAAAGGACAGAAATGTCACATGATGCGCATCCTGCTCGCTGGTTGGCTGCCTCGTAGCTGCTGCTCCTGGCAATCTGTGACACCAAGCTAATGCTCGCCATAGCATACTGATATCTCATTTTGGCTGGCTAAGCATGAACAGGTCTAACAGGTCATGTTTAACCTGAACCTGACCATTTGTCAACCTGTGCATGATGGGAAGTATGACACAGTACAAGGTTCTCTCTGCCTGTTGTTTTATCAATAGTCAAACCATATATTTAACTCCTTAGTGACAAGACATTTTGGCTTTCCCTTGGTGACAAGGGCTGTTTTTTCATGTCTGGGGTGTTTGTGTTTAGCTGTAATTTTCTTCTTTCTCACATACTTCATGTAAGCCTATAAAACAAATGATATGTTGTTTTTTTTATCGTCATAAGAAGGGCTTTCACTAGATACCATTATGTTTATCATATCTTATAATTTACTACAAAAAAATCAGAAAATATGATTTTTAAAAGTAAAATGAAAAAACACCTTTTCTAGCTTTGACCTAAAATATAATTTACACAAATACAATCATTAAAAAAAGACCCCGTTTAAATAGTTTCTAAATGTTGTCCCGAGTACAGAAATATGCTTGTTTCCATGTTTTTTTGCGAGTTATGGGGCAAAAGCCAAAGATAGTGTTGTTTTTTTCCTATATTGACATTTTGACCCGAACCCTAAATGTAAACCACAACTCTAACCCTTAATATATTTTAATTTAATTGTATTGAGGCTAACCCTAATTTAATTGTAACCCTAGCTGCTATTCTAACCCTAACCCTTTTTTTTTTCATTGCAATGTTGCTGACGGCCTCTAGGGGCACTCAAGCAACATATTAAGAGCATCGGAAGTGAATTTTGTTTCTCTTCAGAAGCTCTGACCACAAGAGGGCACAGCCATATTGCCGGTGTTCTGACAGATTTCTTGAGCAAATTCTACTGCACAGGCACAGAAGAATTCACTACCGCGCATGCGCACAAAGTTACAGCTGATCATTCAGCTGTAACTTTGCAGGACGGCACATGCGCGAGGGACGCACACCACCTCCCGCCCCCTTCTGATCAGCTGCGGTGAGAGGTAAGTTAACAGCGCATGCGCGCTTCGGTTGAGCTATTTGTCACCCGTTTTGCCATGCACACTTCGCTGGACATATTTGATCGAAAACTCTGCTGTTTTTACAGACATATTAATCGACATCGAGGCAATAGAGCAGCACCGTCAGAACGTGTCAGGCGCGTCCATTGTCCGTAACGAAGTTCCCAGCTGGACGTGCCTGACACGTCCATTGTCGCCAAGGGGTTAAATTATTTAAGTCCAACTGTAGATAATGTGTTTTATTTTTATTATTATTCTCAAAACTGAATCCTAGCTGTCTGGTCTGTTAAGTAACACAGAGAAGCTGTTTTATAGGCTTACATGTAGATAGTATGGCTGCTGGCTCCTTACTCCACATATACAGCAAGGATGGGATTAAGAATTGGGCCTCAGCTGTCCCGCTTTCCTCCTCTATCATACCCACAAAAATAAGTGCTTCTTTTGCCTTTTTATAATGTTGGGAGGTGAGACATTACTGTAACTTTTTCAGTGACTTTATGGCCAACTATTTATGTATTTTGTTAAGAGGGACTGGGGGGATTTGGGTGTAAAATAGGGACTTCCCCTTGTAAATAGGGACAGTTGGGCACTATGCTCTATTATCACTTTTTTTTTCTGGGGGCTCAGATTTATTGGTTTGTATAACTACTTCACAGGATGCAGTTAATTATATTTTTTTTATATTAATTGGTGTAACATACTACTCTATTCCAAAAGCAACACCTTCAGCCACTCCCACAAGAAAACACGTGTCCCTCTGCACGAGAAGCAAAGCCGTGGCCCCAACACGCAATATAAACACGTATGAGCTTATCCTGTGTGTGTGTTCCAGGACAAGGATGGGGCACTTTAGTATCATGTCCTATATAGAGTTGAGCGGACACCTGGATGTTCGGGTTCGGCCGCACTTCGGAAAAAAGTTCGGGTTCGGGCTCGAACTTGACCCCGAACCCCATTGAAGTCAATGGGGACACGAACTTTTGGGCACCAAAATGCCTCTAAAAAGTCATGGAAAGGGCTAGAGGGCTGCAAAATACAGCCAATTGACCTATTCGTATGAATTTGGACTCTATTTCGGTTTATAGAATAGCAATAGCATTACATGTATTCTATAAACCGAAAGTCTATAAACCGAATGTCTTTTGGTTTATAGAATACATGTAATGCTATTGCTATTCTATAAACAGAAAGTCTATAAACCGAATGACTTTCGGTTTATAGCCGAACCTCGAACTCCAACCCGAACATACAGTGAAATGTTCCGGTTCGGGGTACGAACACCGTAATGTTTGGTACGAACCCGAACAGTGCGGTTCGGGTTCGCTCAACACTAGTCCTATATTAATTCTGTAGACACAATATAATTTGTTGTCATGGTACCTATCATAATGGCATAAATATTAAGAAGTATATATTAGTAATGTATCCATGTATGTTTCTGGCTGTATGATCAGCCCTTGAACTCATTCTTTCTGAGCCAAAGCAAGACAAAAGAATTTTATCAAAGGTAACCCCATACAAGTTTTACTAATAAACATTGCTTCATATATAGACTAGTTTTCATATTTAATAAAAATGTTATTGGAAAATGCATTTCTCATCTTTATTTCCTTCCTCTATCCCCTTCATTCCAGTTCTTCTGCTCACTTTTAATTATTGCCCCTAAAGTAAAATATTGCGCCCACAGGACTTGCACCCGTACATTGCAGCACCCAGGGGACTCACCTGCTTCCTGGTGTTGAGCGGGGGCAGCTGGAGGATGTCTGTGTTCTGCTTGGTGCACATGCAAAGCCTCCGATGCTGCCCTTCACTTGTGGCGGGTCTGGAGTTGGAACACCAAATGTCACATGACCCTAGCTTTCCAATGGGCAGCACCAGATGCGGTCTCATGGCACAGATGCCTGTACTTCTAATAGCTTATAATCAAACTTCACTGTAGCTTATTTTCTATATGTATTATGGAACAGTGAGACAGTTTTCTAGTTCTATTGATTATTTCCACGAGTGACCGAAGCTTGCTAGGTTGCCGAATGCTTACTTAGTGGGCCTGACAATGTTAATTATATAATTATTTTCTCTCTTTCCCCTTTAACGTATAGTTTATGTTGTGCACATGCCGATCTGGCCTTAGCCAAAATAAATCTGGTTATTTTAAATCCAGGCATTCACCCACTTTTCATTCCTAGAGTTTGAGGCCCTTGAAGAAACCTGAAAAATCTGCACCAAAAACAAAACAACCGGATTTCTATCAATAAAGTCATTTTTGAGAATATCTCCCAATTCAACAAAAATTGAAAGTTGAAAAAGTATTCAGGTAAACAACACATTGTGTATAATTAAGCATTTTAGCGCAAAAAGCATCATGCTGTTCACTATCTTTGGATGACTTTTTTCCTGTGATATGTATTTATTCTCTTTATTAAATTACTTTTTTTTTTTGTAACCTTACTCCGTGAGTCCCGTCTTCCCTGCAGTTTTTCTATTTGTCTAAACACCACATTGTGCCAAAAATTTGTCATAACACTATAGGTCCCACTGAATTTGAAGGAAACCCCAATGGAGAACACTCATTAATCTTATGTTAGAAGAGTCTTCCTTTGTGTCGAACAATCAAAGCAGACTTTCAGCATCTGGGGTGGGGGGGATACAACCTAGCTTCATCCCTAAAACATCCTAAATCAAGCAAAACAAAAACATACAAATGAAAAAAATGAAAGGACCCATTGGGGAAATGGACATAAACTGGTTTAAGAAAAGTATAAAGTATTTTCTGGTGTTAAAACCATAGTCTGAAATGTAAGCAAAAGCATCTGAGTTTTAAAGAGCATTTACTCCGTTAAAACTCAAAGTCAAAATAATGGTGTCAGCCCTGGGTGTGGTACATTTCTGTGATATAGACACAGCTGATTAGCTCAAGAGCCATAAGAAGAAAGCAGGTCATTGGGATTTAAATAAGACTGGGCCGACAAATATAAAGTTTAAGCCTATATCAGGAGTTGACTTCCTGGGATTCATTCATGGTTTTCTGTGAAAGTCCAATGTACAGACGACAAGGTTATTACTATAAAAGGAGTGGGCCTAGTTCAAAGAAATGACACATTCCACAGAGTAGAGATTCTAGGAGCGATGGCTCACTGGGATTTGTCAAGATCTGCCATAAAGATGTGTGTAAAAGACTAGGAAAACGAATTACGAGATATTTAAATCTAATAAATGAAGCGAAAGCACCGGGTGTTACGAAAGCTGCAAAAAAAATGGGGAAAGGATTTAAACATACAAATAGATATAGAGGAATGGGATCCTAAATCGAACCTATAAATTAGTTCAGTCTACACTTAAATGAACTTCAGTTCAAATTGATGTATAGATGGTATTTAGTCCCAACACTAGCCAAAATCGCTAATGTAAATATTGCAAACGGCTGGAGATGTGGAAAACCCAAAGGAGATTATATACATATTTGGTGGAATTGCCCAATAATCAATAGATTCTGGAAGCGTATATCTCAAAAAATGACTTGGTCGTTGGGTATAGAATGGAAGCTTACCCCTGAAAGAGCATTGCAAAAAAAATGGAGAACTACGGACGCAATTATATGGCAAAAAATTTGGTCAAATTTGATCCAACAAAGCCTTATGGAGAGGGGAATTGTGATGCAATTCAATTGGAAGAGTAAAAAATATAAACAATGGGACTAATGGGTAAATACTTTAAATGAAGGTAGATGGGATTAGACAAGGAACAAGAGAGAAGGGAGGAGAGTTATCCTGAGCTACAGACCATGTCCGTCCGTCCCCCTGGCCGCCATACGCAATCCATGTAAGTTTGTCTTGTTTTATGTCCTGACAGTATATTTAATATGATTATATATTAATATTTTGTACTTTTCTAATAAAATAAAAAAATGTAAAAGAACTCTGTAAAAGGTGAAGGGTATGTTTAGCTTTGCAGGGTCCTGATTTATAGAGGAGGGGACTTTGAGACAACGGACGGTACAGTACTTTACATGAAAAGGCCGTACATCAGAAGCGGTAGAGGTTGGTTAATACAGTGAAGGAGTTTAAGCATGTAAGGGATAGGCATAAGGCCATCTTAGTTATAAAAGACGTCCAGGAACGGATGAAAGTATTTAGAAAATTGGGCAGATTAGATGGACCGAATGTGTCCTCGGCAGATAAGAACCCTTCTATGCTCTACATTCATCATATAAACAAGGATCTATACCTAAAGGGACTGTCACCTAAACATGGTTATGCTATGAAATGAAGGGAAAAAAGTGCAAACTGATCTAAACATCGGATTCATGTATACATTTGTGTTGGGTAATTTGCATATCAAGCCACAGGTTAAACAAGATCAATAAATAAAAGACGCCACGCGTTTAACACATTTCACTTCATCTTTGCATTTGATTGCAATTGTGCAATGTGTGTGCCGCCTCTCGTCTATGACATCCGCTTGTGATCAATATGCAAATTTGTACTTTGCATGATAGGCCACAAGGTGATGTCATAAATAGGAGACACCACAGACATTTTAACCCCTTCGCGATGCTGGAATGTTCTATGCCATCCTAATTTTACTGGTCCCAAAAGACTCTTGGGCGGGATAGAACGTCCTTTATTTTACAGCTCCCAGTGGCTCCCGTCTATGAGCTGTGCTCGGATCCCAGCTGTCAGATCGATGAGCTGTGCTCGGATCCCAACTGTCAGATCGATGAGCTGTGCTCGGATCCCAACTGTCAGATGGGGCCACTTGGAGTGTTCTCAGACTGACAGGTAAGATGTAGCCCATGTGTCATGAAGGGGTTGAACATTTTTATCAATCTAGGCTTTTGTTCTTGAAATTCTGATACAACATATAGAACATTTTTTTATTCTCTGCATTCAGTGTCCCTCTCAAGAAAAGGGCTTATCGCCAGTATAGAGAATGTCAGACAGCATATAAAACATGTTACATGTGCTGCATTTTGTGGATGACCTCATTTCACACACTTACTGCGACTCCTGTGATTGGATTACCAGAAAGACAGAATACAGAAAAGAAATATAGTTTATTACAGTCTCAAATATTACATGCACTCAAAAAATGTAACTCTTTAAAACATTTCAATATCTCTCAATGTAGAGCAAGCAAAAAAGAAAAACAAACACTCACTGAAAAATGCTTGAAAAGCCATTACAAAAATACATTGCACAAAGTCCTATTTTTGTACCTTTAAAAATAAATTAGTGTTTTGGAAAAAAAAAAAAAAAAAATCCCTTTTCATCCCAATTTAGATTTACATACAGTATATGACATATAATATGCAATTTATGTACATCTTTATTCCAATGTATGGCCTACTTGCCTGTATATTTGTGGACTGTTGTGCAATATACATATACTCTCTTGAAAAGGCCAGTCAGCGAACCTTCCTCTGTTTTTTTTTGGGATAAAATCTCTCATAATGATAGAAGGGTATTGGAGGAGAAAGAGGGGGATTGTGGAGGGGATGCAATCTTTTTTTTTTTTTTATAAATATACATAAAAATATATGAAATCTTTTCTTGGCTAGCTCTCAAATAATTTAAAATATTTAGTCACAAATAAAAAAAACAAACCGCTACAGAAGACATACATCTATTATAATGGAATAGAATTTAAAAAGAGACCAAAAAGAATAATGCATGGGGGAGTTTGGCTAAATATGTAATCATTCCTGTTCTAGCATCACATGTACCATGAGAAGCATATGTATGTTACGATCATGCAGTCTTTACAGAGAAGAACACCAGAACTTATTTTGGCCTGAACATTTCCATAGTGTATATTTTCTTTACTACAATGTGTAGGTCAAGTTGGTTTACTAGTACAGGAATGACATTTCTAATGCTTTATCAGCATATATAACCTACCCCAGGCTCTGTAGTGAGCAAAATAAAATAAAAACATGGGACAAATGAAGGCTATCCAAGAAACTTTGGTTATTTTCTACACTGCATTTGACATGTTTTTTTTCCGTAAGAGGCCATAGCACAATGTTCATCAACTCCAGTAAAATGACCTTCCTGTTCCAAGGTCAGATAACTGGTATCCAATGACCACACTTTTCATGTAAAAGTCATCTCGCCAAGTTAGATTTCCATAAACACAATTAATATTGTCTGGTTATATAAACCGATGGCGCTCGCTTCCCCCGAGAACCAATGTTGTACAGATAACACCTATATTGGCAGTGGTGTGGTCCAAATGCCACGAGAGATCTCGGTGCAATGGAGACACAGTTTAACGAAACCTTAGAGGACAGTCTCAATATCTCCAGAACTATGGTTCTCACAAAGGAAGCAGCACTATTTGAAACCTTAACGCAAACCTGTCTACATCAAAGAAGAACGTCCCCTTGGCCTGCACACATGGGTGCTGACCCGAAAAGAAAATTTGTTCTAGAGAAGAGTTAGCTATAGCTTAACTGCTGATATCACTAACACACTCTACAACAGGGAAAGACCCCATTGTTTCACAATGGCAATGAGTGAAATCAACTTGGCCTTCCGGACTCTGCACAGGAGGTGCGTTTTCGCAGTGTTCAGCCCGGCTAACTGGCCTCTCAATCCTGAGTGGTCTGCATGCAGCATTTAATGGAGACAAATTGTAACGCATACCAGCAACATTGAAGTGCATGTCAAATTAGTTTGGCGGTGGGTTTTTTTTAATTTTTTTTCCTTTTCTTCCTTTTTTACCCACTAGTTCTTGTTTTGGCATAACAGCGTACACCTTCTCCATCCCATGTTCCAGATATATTCCAGTGTTCCAGATTTGTAGTATTTACATGGTAAAAAAAAAAAAAAGTCCATTTTGAGGGGCAGTCTGTGTTCTTATTTGACGGGTGTTCCGTGAGCCCTGAATCGATACAGACACGTATAATCCGTGTGTCCCCAATTGGTGTATATTCGAAGTTCCACAATCTGGAAAGGCTTCTCGTTTTCTTCCTGAGGTGTGCAGAGGATGGAAAAATGGAATTTGTATATTACACAAAATATATAAAAATATATTTGTAGATTAAGATGAAGATGGGAATATGGAAACCATTACTTTGCCATATTCACTTTGTTGGCAATTAAAAAAAAAAAATAGAACAAAAATGGAGTTTATTTAGTTAGCAAAATTTCAAATACTTGACATAACATTACACCAAGACTCTGTATAACGCCACCCCTCCATGTTTAAAGCGGGACTAAACCTGCTTTTTGACAGAGCAGCTCTCCCTGAAAGAAGAGAGCGCATCGAGCTCCCAAAAATAAGAGAATTTTATACAGACAGCCACAGGTAGGTCGATTAAAAGCTGGCTGAGTATAAATTAAAGAGTCACTAGTTCCTCCACACAGTAATGATCTACTAGCGGAGGCATGTGGACAGTCACAATGATTCACACCAAACCAGCACACTCCATGGTGTGACCTGACAACCTACAGGACGACCAGCAATACAAGCCATGCAAACTGATTAATAAACAGCACATGCTCCTGCTTCCTTGGCCTTGAATTTATTAATTCGGGAGACAATATTACAGCTTTATTCACAAGCTACTTCTTCGTGGACACTAGTCCTGTTAGGAATAATATAGCACTGCAAGGGAAATGCATGGTGGGTGCTGGGTTTCTCTGTGTAAAGTAACCCGGTTAGAATAATATAAAAATCAATAGGTTAGGAAAGTGTTCTAAGAGCTGGCCAAGGGCCCTAAAGAGTCACAAGATGGGGTTTTGAAAGGGAGAAAATGTATAAATGCACAACAAAGTCTATAAACAAAATAATTTACCGTCACAGGGAATATTTGTAGTGGCTCTCCTTCATGGTCATACACCGACCGGATCAAGAGTGTACCATCTTCTTGATACTCATCTTCTAGGCCCTTTTAAAAGATACCCACCACAAGTGTTAAGAGAAAATGGTACAGGACACAATGGTCACACTACAGCAGAGCATAAATGCAAAATAAAAAGTATAATATGCATGGGATTAAGTTTCACCCTTGTACTTAATGTGACTGGCACAGAAAGCTGCATCATTTGATTAAATTATTAGGGGCTTGTGAAGAACCTCTTCTGTCTGAAAAATGCATGGTGTATAACAAAGTACACTGTCAGAGCTAGATAGAAATAATCTATCAATACAGAACCGATCAAAGACGAAGGTCACTGAATACTCAATACAACGATGTGTAGGACATTAAAAGGAATTTAAAGAAAATATACTTAAATGCAATAAAAATAAATAAACTTTTACATAGAAAAACTACTTACGTATACAGCAAAATCCTTTGGAGCACTTGTGATGTTGCCGGATGGAGAGAGAGACTTTGGTATGTGCTCCACTGAGAAGGATGTTGGGTAAATCATCATGGAAAGCCGAACCACAAGGTACCCCTGGGCACCTTTAAATGCCCAACAGTTTCCTGGATACATATCCGGCTGGAACAGAATGACCGTTTATAAGGCTGCGTCAGGATAATGAAGGCAATTTCTACTTTCAACATGAACTCATCATATGAAATTATTATTTATAAAACTAAAAGTGTGCAAACACTCAAATAGACGCATATATACAGTACAGCAGGCAAGAAGATTGATGCAAAATGCTGAGGATTTTGGATTTGTAAGGCGTGAACACTTCTACTTGGTGTATACTGAGACACCATATTCAATATATATATTTTACACAGTACTTCTGTAGATTAGATCAGTGGTTCCCAAACCAGGATTTTTTCAAGGCTCCCCAAGGTCAGATCATATGCCTACTCAATAGTTGCAGTGTAATTAGGTTGGTTTTGGGATGTCTCTTCCTACCAATAATATACATAGAGGCGCTGTTTGGAATACACCACAGGTATTTTTTTTTATATTACATTTCAGGCCTTTTCAGCTATAGGCAAAGTCCATTTACTTCTGTGGAAGGAATTCCGCTATATTTGTAATAGTAGTTGAGATCGTTTCAATGTTTGTGAAATAAGCCAAAGTCCACCGCATAGATATCTATGGGGAGGACCAAGGCGACCACTTGGGTTTGGTGTCTGAATTCGGTGTCAGGAGAAAATCGGCAGGGACTCCGCTATGATGCTTAAATTACAGAGGAAATTCGGGTATCGATGTGATCCGAATATGTCCGTAATTTGGATGCACCAAATCAGTGCAGATTATCAGCGCCTATTGGATCGACCCTTTAGTCTATCTAACGTGTTCAAACAAGCTCCACTGTAGCCACATTTCAATCGTGCTCACCTGTATCACTACTCTAGGGGATTGTGAAAAGTACCACAATGGCAATCCAAACAGACTCAGGAGGGCAGTTTTTGTCTCATAAGTCTCAGAACAACGGGTGCCCAATATGCTGCCTCCTAAAAAATAAATAAACAAACAAACATGAGAGCCAACAACTACAAAATCCAGAATACACGGTTTGTCTGATGTATGTATGCCCATCAATGCATAGGAAATAAACACATTTATTGTGAGGTAACCATGCATGACATGAAAGAGACACTGATTTCAGTGGTTTTAAATCGTATCTTTCAATTCAGTGAAAATTCGTATACTTTTCATGAGCGACTGATGCCAAATTCGCAACTGGCAGTTCGCAGCACACAAACCCCCAGAAATACATTGTGCCCGAGTGAGAGGTGTGCTCCGGACTGGCAGCACATCCGTCACTCGGGGGCACGATACACCCCTGTTTATAGGACAGGTGCACTTTAAGATGATATTGATTGTACAAACATATGTCCTAGAGTAATCTCCTGCACTAGTATTGGATTAGTCCATGCTATAAAGACATGCCTTCACTAGCAAAGATCAATAAATCACTATAGTATACTACAAGAACTGGAAGACTGCCAAACAGCAATTATTACTAAGTGACTGCTACAGGTTGTTTGTACCATAGAAAGGCAGATGAATGGGAGAGTGCAGTGAAAGACGACACTGGTTCTTACCTCCAGACTCCAATGCAAAATCCACCATACCAGTTCGATCTTGAGAATACAGTTTGAGAGCATTTTTGACGATTACGTGCGCTTCCTGTATATGAGAGATAAAAAAAATAAAACTAACCATTCGCGCATAACTTGTCAGCAGACCATGGATTTCTAATCTGAATTGTGACAGTATTTGGCTCTAATAATAATAATAATAATAGATATATAGTCTATAGTTGGCCTGGTTAACTCACTATGGAGATCTGCTCAAACACCCATGCTTTGGTTTAAAGAATCTTGAAATGTGTTGGTGAATAGTATGTATTTACTAAGTTGGCCAAAAGATGCAATAATAAGTGATCCAATTGGTGATAAGATGACCCAGATGATAAGGAACACTGGTAAATTGTCTGATGGCTAAGGAAAGAAAAAGGAAAGAGAAAAAGAAAAAGAAAAGGAAACTGAAAAGGAGAGAAAAGAAAGGGAAAAAAAAATAAAAAGAA
The DNA here is from genome assembly GCA_036172795.1 of Pelodytes ibericus. Lineage (NCBI taxonomy): Eukaryota > Metazoa > Chordata > Amphibia > Anura > Pelodytidae > Pelodytes > Pelodytes ibericus. Next base: position 18,009,266 of record CM069860.1, read on the forward strand.
TAGTATGCATTTACTCTGAAAATATTAAGGATAAAAAAATAAAATAGAGTTTCCCCTAGAAAAGTGTTATTACATTCTATAATAAGGCTAAGGAGCTGCATGCACGTGGGATCAGTCAGGTCACAAGCATTTATTATTATCCCTGTGATCACCAACCTGAAGATGGAGTCAGCAATGTAATAGACTTGTGAATGAGATACATGATACAGTGAGGCCTGTCTGATGACCAGAGAACCTGTTCTCCATTAAGTGCTAGAATTGATTTCCTAAACTAAAGTTTGGATTAACTAGAAGCATTCTAATTGGATTATATGCCAAAGAAATCTCTTATAACCTACGTCCTTTATTACAATATTACCTACATGTAGAATACATATCGTTTACATATTGTAACAGCACGTTTGGGGAGTAATTTAAACAGACAAAACTCCGCAAGCGGCTGCATATGCAAATAAGCTACTTTTACTACAGTTACTGTAATATCAGACGGCAAAACTAAAAATAAACAAAAATCAAAGTGTGCATTAGGAGGACTTTAGAATATTGCAGCCATTTTCTTCCCCATTTAAACTTCAGTCTTGCTGTAATAAAGTGAATCCAATTGTCCCCACTGCATGGAATGGTTTCCTAACATTTTACATAAACTAGGACGTTATTTCCCTGGCTCTCAAAGTGGTTTGTTTGGCACCTATATAGTCTACACATATGTCATTTAGCCCAGACCTAAATAATGCACAGTACCTCTTCAGTGATGCCAGTTATACTTCCAGCCACTGCCCTCTCCACCACTGTAGTTGATGGCGCCCGCTTCGTGACTGCCACATGGTGTGAGAGGTTTTGAAGGATCCGGAGCTCCAGTTCTTGTAGGACTGTATTAAAGTCTGCCTTGCTCAAGTAATTAGCAGACAGCCATTGCCGGAAGGATTCAGGTAGGTTTTCCTGGTTGGCAAACATCATTTGAATGGACTCTCTGACTTTTGCATCCACCTATTAATAGACAAATACACACAATTACCAGAGCTCCTTCGTAATACATTACACAGCATGCCAGTGATTAATATTAGATATACACATTGTATGCCTGCCTATCTTTCAACATTAATAGGCATGTATACAATATAGTAAATGGGAACTGTGCATTGCAAACAGGATAACACCGCTAAACTGTCACACTAAATATAAAATGAGTATACTGCCAAACAATATTTGTACTTCTATTCCCTGCCAACTACACCAGAAGGCTAATCCAGGAAAGCACCACCCTGCTAACATTGCTCTGCATTTCTTAACTACTACAAACATTACAGCTACATCTAAAATGATAAACTGCATGGAAAAAAAATATTCAGGGAAGCAAGAAGGCTAGCAAAACAGGGATAAATTGCAAGAAATGCCAAGGAGCATTTCACCTTTCAGCCTAACGTACTCATGTACTGGGCAGATCCGAATGGTAACCTTGGCTGGCACCAAGAGTTATTATAGACTGACCGGGAGCTTCACCTGGGACCGGGAGCTTTCACCTGGGACTGTATGAGACAGTCTGGCTTCTCAAATAATTCTCTCATGGACCAAAGGCTCAATGCTCATTTTGGATAAGCTCTTTATTTAATATATGCTATAGATTTGATTATTGACATCCCAGGGTATATTTGAAATTAATATTTAAATGTACTTTATATTGCACCCAGCGGTTCAGTTGCATTGCAGTGTAATATGATTATATTATTATTATTATTATTACTCACCTTTGGAAGAACACAGTCTGCATGTTCACAGCCAGCCCTTGCAGCCTTCTCTTTTATGAACTCTGCTTTGTAAGATGCAAACTCTTGTTCTAGACTTTGAATTCTGCTTCTAAGAAGGTCCTGCTCTTGAAAGTCACCTCCAGTGCTTGGGGGAGGGGGGGGGGGGAGATAAAATTGACAATACATCTACTAAAACTTGCATTACGGAACGTGCAGTAGTGTGAAATGACATTGTACATTTGGGATGGTAGAAGAGTTGGCTTGTAAAGTAGATACAAAGGGACTCTGGTCAGCCTCAACATTGCTTATACAGGTTGATTATTCCTTATCAGAAATACTTGGGACCAGAAGTGTAAGTGTTTTTCAGATTTCGGAATATTTTCATATACTTTATGAAATCGCATGGGGATGGGACCCAAGTCTAAACATAAAATTGCTTTATGTTGCATTTACACATAATCTTGTATACAATTACCTCCAGACTATTAATATTTTTGTGCATGAATCAAAGTGTGTATATTGAACCATCAGAAAGCAAAGGTCACCATCTGAAAAAGTTTGTGATTTTATATCATTTCGGATAAGCGATACACAACCTGTATTGGGAATGTAGAGACTAAGAAAAAAAAGTGATCTGTACATTGTTAGCAGAACTGTTTGCAAATTCATAGAATAGAAAATTTAAAGGCAAACTTTTAACCCCTTAGTAACATGACCTTTTGACCTTGTCTTTCCGTTGTGACAAGGGCTGTTTTGACATTTCTGGGGTGTTTCTGTTTAGCTGTAATTATGTAAATCTTGTCTTATAATTTGCTGCCAAAAAAAAATCATAAAAGGATTGTTTTTTCCCAAAAAACATTTCTAACTTTGACCTAAAAATTAATTTACACAATACAATAGGGCAAAAACCAAAAATAGTGTTTTTTGTTTTTCCCTACAGTGACATTTTGACCCCAACCCTAAATTTAACTATAATTGTTAATTTATTCTAATTTTAATTTAATTGTAACCCTAGATTTTTAGCCAATTACGTCTTTATGTTGCCGACTGCATCTAGGGGTAGTCTAGTCTTTTCACTTCCGACGCTCTAGCCACAAGAGGGCAGCAGCCATATTGGAGGAGCACTAGATTAAATATTTTGGTGCTGCCTAATGCCTCGAAATCCATGCTGTCCACCAGAGGACGTGCCAAGCACGTCCTTTGTCGCGAAAGGGTTAAACTGAATAGGGAGGGTCTCTTGTGAGTTCTGTTTGGTCATACACAAGAGACACCACAGACAATTCTTACATTTTCTTGAACTTTTGCTTTCAACATTTAATTCTGGTTTCTTAAAGAACTCACAAGAGACACTCCCTATTTAGTTTTAAATAGATTTAAATTGTTCATATTAAACCCTCAGATGTGTGAATACTACAATTCAATAGAATAGAAGGAGATCCCCATTTGATTGGCTACTAACACATGCTAGGGATGCTTGTTCCTAGAATATTAAATATATATGTATTTTCTTTTTACCCGATTCTTGATTGTGCTAGTTTCCGGTCTTCCTCTATTGCCTGAAAAGTAAAAAAACGTTTGCGTCAGGACCTAAATATAACTCCTATAAATAGAAACTCATTATCATACAAGAGCTTCCCGCATCCCAACAGGAGTCTGGAAGAACAGCAGCTTTATATACCTCTGACAGCTTCACCAGCAGTGCCTCCAAATGCAAGATCCGGGCTTCATAATCTGTATTAATAGAGCGGGAGCCATCCTAATGGTATAAATAGAAGTAAAATAAAAGCATTAATCTCACACCTGAAGTTCCTGGTTAGATTTGTGCTCAGCAGACTGTTCTTTACTCAGTAAATGAGTATATATCTGTGAGACAGTGTGGAGGAGACTGATAGGCTAAAAAAAATATATATAAAAGACCCACACCTATTTATCCAAATTATAATTTTATTAGATACCTTTTGCAATGATAAAAACGGAGATTATAAAAGGTGGCACAAGCCCAAAATACATTAAATAACGGTGTGTACTACAAATTCATGATTAGCGTTCGGGGAATATTTTCGCCTGTAGATTTCTCTAAAGTTACATTGTTACCAATTGTTTATTCTTAATGTTGTAAAACAAAACCCAAACATCCATATTAGAGTTTAAACCCTACCTGGCCACAAGCATTGATATTTACCGTGGATTGATCCTTATCGGTCGCCAATGTCGCCAGACGCTCATTCAGCATATGGGTAATGATCGCTGATATCTGGCTCTGGTCGTTCATTTGTCCAACTTGGCCTTGTATATTCTGCACCAACAGGACCAGCTTATCATAGTCTTCAATATGATGGCTGTGATTAGTTGTCATTAGCTTTAGCCGTTTTTCCAGTTCTTTGATCTTGCCGGCCAACTGCAAGTTAGTCTCCTTCAAAACAAGTATTTTGCAACCATTATTGTGGTCATACTATGCAACTGGTCCATCTTGGCTGCTCTTACAGAAAGATCGCATTTATTTCTATGCTTCAGTTCCCTTGCGTTAACCTTTACTGCCTCCACTGGACGGTACTTCCAGGCATCTCCTATTTCAGAGTATTTTACATATTTCACAGAAATAAGTGTTTGTTATAGTATTAAGGTTTCCATGTCACTGCACACTTAGCCTTAATCCTAACCCAGCATCCAGTGGGCACACAAAGCAGTCTTTTCAGCTAGCAAGAGGTTTTTAAACTATGTTCCGAGAGGTCTGATATCTGTGGCAAAGTACACACTGGAGGTGTAAGCAGTAGACCAGAGACCAGTCTACAGTACTCATTTTACCAATGCAGCCCTGAAGCAGTATATATTTTTATAAGACATTTTTTAATTAAAAAACAAAAAAATACTGCACATTTAAAATAAGGTAATCAAATATGTTTAAAAAAAAAAAAAAAAAACCCGCACAGTCAACTACAACCACCCCAATGATCCAGCAAAACACTGGGAAACTTTACCTTGGTGTCAGGGCTCGACAGAGTGATATCTGGTATCGGCTCCAAGCTAGGAAAAGCATCTTTCTCCGTTTGTCCCGTATGTGTTCTTAACCCACTGAATGCTGGAAGCAACGTCGACAAATTTCCGTAACCCCAGGACCACAATCCTATACAAATTGAGCAAAGTGTATTTTAATGTCGTTTTTAACATATGCCAGGGGTGGAAAAGGATTACATATACGACAGGGTACAGTATAAAAACTGCCGCACATTAAACGCATCAAACTTTGATTATTTTAAATTGTTACAAAAAGCACAAATTATGTAGAACGACTACAGCATAATAAATAAATCCAAAGGCTGCCAAAAATTGATATTTGATCAAATCTTTACTCTAGTAGCATGATTTTTATTTACATTTTTGGATAATTTAAATACATGGTGAATCAACACTAATTGAGGAAGGTTAAAAAAAAAAAAAAAAATGACAGCATTAACTTAGCAGGTTAGAGGTTTCAAACCAATATCAGAAAGAATTCCTTTACTGAGAGAGTGGTGGATGCATGGAATAGCCTTCCTGCAGACATGCTATATGTCAATACAGTGAAGGAGTTTAAGCATGCATGTGATCAGCAGAAGGCTATAGTGAACATTGTATAAGGTAAGGCCCAAATAAATCCTGATTATTTTACAGAGATATATGGGCTGAATGGTTCTGCAGACACAATCTATATGTTTATGTTTAAGTTGCCTATATTTCCGGTTAAGATTATTTGATCAAATGCATAGATAATCGCCAATCACTGATGCCCTTTTAAGTCATAAACTGGTTCCATTATATATTCTTACCCAGCAAAAGCAGTAACGGAATGAGCAGAAGTAACAATTTGAGGATTTTCGGAAGGCACCTAGATTGAAGACAGAATTTTACATTGAAAAATATTTAGTCACTTCCGTCTCTGTGCTCAGAGATATCTCAATCTACCAGAGCATGCAAGTTCCTTTCTGATAACAAAATGACCAGTATTCCACCCGGAAGGGGTCTAAACAATACATGAACACTGCCCATCTAAAAATAACTTTATATGGGTCAATGCAAACATCCGTGTTTGAACATTTTGAGATGCTTTAGTAGTTTAAAACTGCTAGGTAACACACAAAACATTTTAGGCACAAGGCTTGACAGATATCTGTATACTGTAGGAATGAAAGAGCAATTTATGAGGCAATAAGTGGCCCTCCCACAAAGTACTGTGTAAAACAATTAAAGAGGGCGTAACCCCCAAAATAAGGAAGGAAAGTATGTAAGAATGCAAATGCTAATGTTAAACAATTAGGAAGGATGACAGCAGAGCAGCAGTGAATGCATATACACATATAAACAACTTGGAGGTATGACACTAGTAGGAAGGAGCAGGAAGAGAGACACAAAGTGTCTGCACTGTAGTATAAGGAGGAGCACAGAACATGCGGATTTATATAAGTTGATTGTTCCAGCACATTAGACCAGGATATTTAAAAATTAATTTTAAAAAAGTGTGTATGTATTAGGAAAAGCCTTTAATATGGCAAATATTTAATTTTAAGGTTCAATCCAGTAGTTCCCAAACCAGTCCTCACACATTCCTGCCAAAAGTCTTTTTAGGGTTTACCAACTCAATTTGAGGGATTTTTTTTTTTTTTTTTTAAACACAAGTGGGTAATCCTTAAATCCTGAACTGTTTGGGGTGTGAGGACTGGAAACCACGGGTTTAATCCCTCTTTAAAAGTTAGGAGCCAGAAGAAGGGATTTTGGAAGTCATGTCTCGCTGGTTCCATATTGGTCTTAGATGGGTTACCAATTTGGTGTATTTTAATTGTTACGAGTTAATGTAAATTATTTTAAAAAGGCAACAGGTAGGTATTAATCTGTGCATGTTAAAAACTGTCATTTTACCAATTACCACCGCAGCATTAATTTCCATCAGTGCCCTCACTATATATACTATGTATAGTGAGAAATATAGATTTGTTTGTTTTCTTTTTACTTCACAAGAGAATTAAACTAAATGTAATTAATTCAACACGGCTTTAATGATGAATCAAACACTGTAGTGAACTACTGACCTGGTTAGGAAAAAGACATTTAACAAAGATATCAGAGTAACAAGCTGGTACCATCCTGTGCCCAACCACCAAAACATTCCAGACGCTGCTTTTCCTGCAAGAGAGGGAGGAACAAATTAGATCCGCACGGCGTGCTGTGTGAATAGGAGAGGAAGCCAAGAGCCCATGCAAATGAATACAGTGTGTACAATAGACAGAAGCCTTAGCATGCATAAGACATGGAATACATTCATGCAGAGTAACAGATTTGCTCTGGTGCCATGATGCCCAACAGAAATATCTTTGAGTCAACCAAATTTTTTTTTAAGACAAAGCTTTCATTTTTATTTCACCAAGTAAATAAAGAGACGGAAAGCGCGCACCCACAATGTACAAAGAGACAAAACGAAAAATATGTGGCAACACGGAAAGTGGACCGATACGGCCTTACCCGATTGAGCGTCCAAGGAGTGTGCAATACACTGCAAAAGCAATTCTATAGAGCAGACACACCGCTGGCACTCAAGTCAGGTGAGGAATTCATGCCAATGTGCAAAATCAAAATAATAACCTGGTGATACAATGGCCAACCAAAGAAACGACAACGCCTTCCTGGATACAAACCATCCTGCAGCTGCAACACTTCGCGCGGCTTGCTGTAAAAAGTAGCCTAGAACGTAGAGGAGACATGTATTTATGGAGCAACAACAGAGGAGGCCAGAAGATATGAGAAGCTATGGCATGCCAAAGGGATCTTCATCAGGACACACAAAAAAGAAATCATAGGTGGAAAAGCGTGAAATCTAAAAAAAATGACTCGGGCATTCTTTCTTTCCTCTGGTGAATAGACAGCAGATAATAGCGCTGGCAGATTTTCCACATGCCTGTATAAAGCATGGACTTGAAGAAAGAAAAAAAATCCAGCTCGGAGAGGGTGATTACAGACCAACAGCGAATAGAACTGGGATTTCAGGACTGCATTCTTCCACTAACTGATTATACGTTATTACTGCCTGCAGCAATCTGAAAGGAGCAAACCATAACTACATGCAAGTGTCCATTTAAAATTAACAGCATCCGCAGGTTTTTTTTGTTAAATGTGAGTGCAGAGTTAACCCTTTAAGTGCTGGACAGGAGTGAGAGGGTGAAGTAACTGCACGGCTGGGCAAAAGCAAGCAAATGGCCAAAAACATTAAAGCGAGAAAGAAATATAAAATGAAAGTGCAAATAAACCTGCGTAAGAAAAGATGTGCCATGTGGACCCCATCACCCTTTTAGCACGTGAAGATTGCATGTGGACATTGGTGTGTGTTTCGGGATGTTTCAACCCCTTACAGTCATCACCTGTTGATGATGGTAACAAGGAGTTAATATTTTTTGCTCCCACACCAAACACAATAAATTAAATGACATTTGAAAAGAAGTTCCTCCTCCCACCTACAAACATAAGATATTACCAACTTATACTATGTTATATTGTGTAACTGAAAAACAGTTTCAGCATTGTGTTAGTAAATCTACAAATCCCCAACCGGAGAGCCACAGTAGTATTGTGCCAGGTCTATTTCCCACTGTTTGCTGCTACAGGTGCAAATTAGACATTGGTGCAAAATAAAAAGCAATGTAGAGTTAAAAAGGGATTGAAAGAAATAAATCAAGCGCATGCATAATCACCATACTTACACAGAGATTCTCCATTTACACGGAGGTGTCCGTCCTCTTTCAGATAGTCTCTCACATTCATACTTCCACAGTAATTCGAATGAGCTGCAACACACACACACACACACACAGGGGGAGAATAAAATCAAGTGTCTGTGTCTACATTTGCATGAAACCCGGGAAACAAAACCCCAGGTTATGAATACAATTTGCTTATATATATATTTATATATCGCACAGTAAATCGCTAAACATGTTTGCCGACAGTGGGGGCCTGAGAGAGCAGGTACTGTAGATGTGTGTCCCGAGGGGTCTGTATGCATTCTAGAGGTTGTATAAGCAAGATGGAAACATGGGGAGCGCCATAAAACAACCTTTACCAAAAACAATAATAATCTAACTATGCATTTCTGGAGTAGAACATCGGAGATCTGGTCTTCGTAGTAAGTTCCTTTGTGCATTATTTTGACAAATCCAAGGATCCAGGGCTAATAAAAAGCCTTATATCTATGCCTACATTTTTGTTGTTGTTGCGAGTTTTACGTGGAACTAGGGAGGTACCATCTCCCTGATGCCAAAAATTAAACAAGGCTCGGCTCCCAAATTCTACAAATATTTGTCAAGCTGTGCTACATTCACCAAAAATAAAAAGAATGAAAATGTGATTTTATATAAAATAAAAAAAAAGTGTTGAAAATCTAATCTTGCCACCAGTCACCTACAATGATGTGATATGGAATTCGGTGACTGTTCACTGCTCTGATAAGTGGCATGTTCCAAGTGGAACCAAAAAGGTGAAAATGGTTTGGCTGCCTCCCAAGAAATACAAATTGAAGCTAGATGCAAAGTAGGATCCAGGTCTGACCGGAACTGAGGCACAGCTGGAATAAAAGCTCAAAAAGCTAGTGAACAGGGTTCCAAAGAGTTCAATTATACAGGAGGAAAGGGACAGAAAAAGATCCCACAGAAGAACACCGGTGAGCGTGGATTATTGGGTCAATTCAATTTGGTGGAAACGGACGTGGAGAATAAAGTACCTTTCAGCTCACAGCCAAGCTTCAGCATGACCGTGTAAAAAAGCTTCGCTAACAGAGCTGTTAGAGTCCATGCAGTAGCTCTGACCAGCAGCATTGTCTTATTTATGTAATAAGGCATTTCTCCTAGCAAATTAAAAGAAGTGGAATCTTATTATTTCCATATAAGTAAATATCACAGAAACAGAATTGCATGTGGCATGTAGCTTAGAAAATACAAAGTTTAAAACAGTGGGAAGAAATGTAATTGCAATAAAACCATTTGGCGTAAAACGTATTCTATTTCTAAGTGTTTTAAAGTGCTTGTTTTTATTGCACTATTAAACCATTATTTTATTTTTTGTTTAAAATGACTCAATTTGGTTGCCAATACGATGCAAAATATGATGCAAATGTTCTTGTAGCAAACATGCATTCAGTATTCCAAATTATTTAAAAAAAATAAAAAAAACACAACATATTGAAGCTTATTTAAAAGGAAAGTTTCACCTGAACATTGTTTTTATTGTGCATGTATAAGAGATTACTCAAAATAATTTATACATTGTATTAGAAAAACTGCAAACAAATGCCTAAATTAGGAGACAAATGTGTTTAAAATGTGTCTGCGGAGTCACATGCTTATGACATCACCTGTGGCCTTATATGCAAATTAACTGCTTTTCAATAGGAAATGTGTAATTTGCATACCGTGCCACAGGTGATGTCATAAACAGGAGACCCCCACAGACACATTTAAAGCTAATTTTTCTCCTAATTTAAACATTTGCTTGCAATTTTGCTAATACAATGTATAGATCATTTTCAATCATCTCTTACACTCTACATGCACAGTAAAAAACAATTTTCAGGTGAGATAGTCTTTTTTTTAGAAGTCAAATTAATGAATATATGCAAGATTCAAAGCCGTGTTTAGACCCGCAGCAAACAGTCTTTCAAGCCAGTATACAATTTACATAAAAAGGTCCATCCATGTCTATTAGGACATAAAAGGCCGATACACTGAAGAAAAAGTGTGAGAACATTATGACCAGAGCAGATGCCTTCAGTAGCCAAAGCCCCAATTAAATGTAAGAATGTAAAATTAAATATTAATACTCGAGGTCTGGAACTTCAAAAACCCAACACTAGATAAAATCACAGTTGCCCAAGAACCTCAACTATGACTGTGCTGACCTATCCAAATATTCAATTCCAAAATCAGGAATAATATAGTTTCGTCATCCAAAGATCCATCTCCCGGCATTGTACTCTTTAATACAAACAAACTCAAAAGTAGAGTTTTATCACTAAAAGCCATGGATTGGATTGATGATCAGGAAAACTGCAGCATACAGAGCTTGATTGACAAATCAGCAGGCTAAAGAACCTAAATGCAACTATAACACTTGTGTTTTAATATGAGTAAACTATATAAGCATCCAATGACCTACTGCTAGCCATGAATGTTTCTGCTGGAATACAGTGCCATTGAAAATGGTTCACAAGCCCCAATTACAGCATTGAGAACGTAGCACGTGCATCCACGAAAGCCCACAGGTCCAGTCACTCAACAAGGTGACATCAGGAGCCCGGTACTTGATGAGCAACAGTAATGCTTCACACATGCTGTGTGCCTGACATGTCTGCAGGGTAAACGCTGATGGATCTCTTCACTAAAATTGGACTTTGGAGGTGGACTTTCATATTGAGACCAAGTCAAATTCGGCACCCGAGTTTGGCTTGGTCTCAAAAATAGCTTCAATCATTTCACCTATTATTTTCAATGGGGAAGATCCAAAACTGGGTTGTTTTTCTCAGTCATTTACACACAGTAAAAAACAAAAACCTTACTTGACTTGTTTTTCTGGGTCCGTTCTCTGGAATACACTTTTGCCGAGGTTGTGTGCATGTTTGCAGAGGTTGTCCGAGGTGCAGAAGATGTGGTGAGAACATCACTCCTTTCAGACAGTAAACTACAGTCATTGCAATTATAACTGTTTATCATGGTAGTTTGTGTCTGTGCAGAGTTACCAACTCCATTGGCCTGAATCACTGTAGTGTCCATAGCTGAAAACGGAGAGAGGATGGGAAAATTAAAAAAGAAAAAAAAAAGTGAAGAAACACTGACAAAGCGAAAAAATAGGCTCACCTTTTGGGTCATCGTCATCAAGCCCTGGAGAAGATTAAAAAAGCAGAATTAAAAAAAAGTCATGTACAATCTGAACTGAGCAATAAAGGGTGCATTTTAACAAGCCGCATTTTCAGCTTTATCCAGCTGCGCATAAAGAAACCAACATAAATAAGACTAAAAATGTCATACAAAAAGGCAAAATTGTGAAGAATATCTGAATGTGTTGCTAAGCAACCTGGGATTAACAGAATAGTAGAACTCACAGCAGGACCATGAACCACAATCAAGTGGCAGTGTTCCCGAAAAATACAAAATTACTTATTAAAATGTCATTACAGTATGACCTGGTCTGAAAAAAAAAAAAAAAACCCCCATGAGCAATTTGATTATTTTTCTTCTTCACTATACTACTAAATGTTAAATAGCAAATGATGGATCTTTGCTTCACAGTCCTGCTTTTCTTATTGTAAGGTCACTGTATTGTAGTGTGTGTGAGTGTGACAGTGTGTGTGAGTGTGACAGTGTGTGTGAGTGTGACAGTGTGTGTGAGTGTGACAGTGTGTGTGAGTGTGACAGTGTGACAGTGTGTGTGAGTGTGACAGTGTGTGTGAGTGTGACAGTGTGACAGTGTGTGTGAGTGTGACAGTGTGTGTGAGTGTGACAGTGTGTGTGAGTGTGACAGTGTGTGTGAGTGTGACAGTGTGTGTGAGTGTGACAGTGTGACAGTGTGTGTGAGTGTGACAGTGTGACAGTGTGTGTGAGTGTGACAGTGTGACAGTGTGTGTGAGTGTGACAGTGTGACAGTGTGTGTGAGTGTGACAGTGTGAGTGAGTGTGAGTGTGACAGTGTGAGTGAGTGTGAGTGAGTGTGACAGTGTGACAGTGTGTGTGAGTGTGACAGTGTGACAGTGTGTGTGAGTGTGACAGTGTGTGTGAGTGTGACAGTGTGTGTGAGTGTGACAGTGTGTGTGAGTGTGACAGTGTGTGTGAGTGTGACAGTGTGAGTGTGACAGTGTGAGTGTGACAGTGTGAGTGACAGTGTGAGTGTGACAGTGTGTGTGAGTGTGACAGTGTGAGTGTGACAGTGTGAGTGTGTGAGTGTGACAGTGTGACAGTGTGTGTGAGTGTGACAGTGTGTGTGAGTGTGACAGTGTGTGTGAGTGTGACAGTGTGTGTGTGAGTGTGACAGTGTGTGTGAGTGTGACAGTGTGTGTGAGTGTGACAGTGTGTGTGAGTGTGAGTGTGACTGTGTGAGTGTGACTGTGTGAGTGTGACTGTGTGAGTGTGACTGTGTGAGTGTGACTGTGTGAGTGTGACTGTGTGAGTGTGACTGTGTGTGTGAGTGTGAGTGTGTGTATGTATGAGTGTGTGTGTGAGTGTGACTGTGTGTGTAAGGGTGGCTGTCTGACCGTGTGTGTGTAAAGGTGGCTGTGTGTGTGACTGTGTATAAAGGTGTCTGTAAATGTATGTGTGTGTGACTGTGTATGTGTGACATCATGGGAATGGTAGTAAAAACTCATTCTGCTAGCCAGCAAAATGTATCCCACGTTGCATTTTTCCTATGAAATGTAGTGATGTAAGTGATCGTCTAAAAATGTAACAATTACTGAGATTAAAGTGCTGAATATTGATATGTTTCCCTCCTTATTGTCATTGTTGTAATTATTGCTAATTACTGTGAGAAATCATTTACGTGATTAGTGTCTTTACATAGATGAGTATTAATAATGTATAACTAAAGGCAAACTGAGCAAATTTGTTATTTCAGAAGAGCGTATCAAACTGGTACCCCTTCGTATGACTCCGTACCCATGAAGCAGCTCTCAGTTTCAAAAAGGTTGGTGACCCCTGCTCTATAGCAAACCCAAGTTGCTATGGTGGGAGGCACTTTAAAAGCCTTTAAAAAGGACCAGTTTGTCTCAACTGTAGGAGCAAAATTCCCCCACATCCACAACACAATGAAGCCCCCCAACTTTATTCAATTTTAGGAAACTCACAGACATCAAGGAAACCACTGGAATATACGCACTAAGGGCTAATTCACAAAAGATACAGACCAAGAGGGAAAGGTCATCTGAACCGTATTGGCCTACATTATAGTTTAGAAGGGCCTTCTATTATGTTACAACAGCTTACAGATTTAGTCTGTGAATCTGCCCAAGTGTTTCAATAGTAGGTCACTTCTTTTCCAAGGTTAGGCTAGGTTTTAATGACACTGAAGAACACACATGCACCAATACTACAAGCAGTGTACAAGGGTTTGATAAATATTTGTATACAATTCAGACCCAGCCAAGTTATTTAAGGAACCATGAAAGGTTATTCCATAGAGTTCTTTGATAAAGCAATCCAAAAAGTTAGAAACCAGCAGTAACGATTGTAGGAGATATGGCTCCCTGGATTTGCTCAACAGTGTTGTAATCTCTCACTAAGTATTGGACAACATGTAATTAAAGATGAAACTGCCAGCACTATAAAATAATGGGGATGGAAACTGGCATGATGACAGGCCTACAAACATTTCTGTAGACTTTTGGAGCAAGCCTGGTTATTTAGGAGCCAGGAAAATGGTGCAGAGTTCTATGTACAACAAGAGCGATTGGAGCCAGCACTAGGGATTTTAGGAGCCATGGCTCCTGGGATTTGTCAAGGCCTGGATAATGACATCACAAGACTTTATAATTTGCATGCAGAGATGAGCCCACACACAACATAACCTCCCCCCTTTCATAACCACCCACAACGAATGCTGAAGTTAATCCTAGATTTCAATAAATGCCACATATTGATTATTTTGCTTCTACTCACCCCACAAGTGACCCACTTCAGTCTGCTCCCGTATCAAAGACTCATCCAAGACTGAAGACATGACCGAGAGATCACCAACATGGCTACTATGGCTGCTCTGACTGAGTAAGGAGGAATTGGAAACATTGAAAGCGGCTTTCCTGCCTGCAGAGTGATGAGAGGTGGATGAGGATTGCTTGCTGGTGTTCTGTGCTTGCCTGATGGACCTGGGCACAACAAAGAATGAATTAGGGTTTGTCGTGCAGTTTTCAGGGACGGGGGAGAGCTTAACATATGAACACATCTGTTTGACTTGCACAATGCAGCCGATATCTAATGATTTTATATCAAGTGGAACAGCATCAGTAACGGAGCCTCGGTGAAGGAAAACTGGGAACTATAGCTTGACATAAAAGTTTAAACCCTCAAATACCAATACTAAAAAAAAAAGACATGAAAAACTAAGGTGTGTATCGGTGGAAGGAAAAGAACAGAATGAAAAAAAAAAAAAGAAGATTTAGGGTAAATTACAAAAGACGTTTTTGTGAAGTGGGATGAGAAGGCAAAAACACAGTATTGTCCTAATACTTAGCTTTGGTCTGGTCACTATACTTCCCTTAGCATTAGCAGCAAGCTACGCTCAACTACTTTTAGCAATACAGACCTTTCATAATTTTCCTCTCCGGCTGGCTCCTCCCTCGCTCCTCTGATGACCTCACTAATTCTTTGTTCCCAGCTATTCGCTGGAAATGTAAAAGTAACTAGGATGCAGGAACACTGCATGAATATTGACAGAATGTTTGACCAATGCTGGTAGTGTATGGACACGATCACTCCAGCAAGCTGCCTCAGGAACTATAGATCATAGAGCAAAAATGTAAGACGCTCAATGTGGCTTGTAGTGGAAGACAACATTATCTGCCTTTATTCCTCCTAGGTATTGCTTCTTATGGAATTAAAAATGCCACGGGCAGAAATAAGATTGCTTAGAAATAAATCAAAACATTAGCAGTCAAATGTAGAGATATATATTATCCCAAAAAAGAATAATTCCAAAATGAACTCTAAAATTGTGTACATTATATATTAATGGATTCCATGATGTGTATTTGTCAATCTCGGCATTGAAACCTTTTTATAATCACGTCACCCTGTGCAGGCCTGGAATCAAGCCCAGCTTGTGCAATGTAAACCATGAAAAGGTTAATATTAATGTTTACACCCGGTGCTTCCAACATGCATCCCATCTGACTGAACTACAAACTCACGTCAGCCCTAGACATTTGTGGTCTGAATAGAGTTCATTACAAATGGTTTTTCTTCTGGCTGCATCACTGCTAAAATAACCAAAGATATTGCTACGGCCAACAAGCTAATCACCATTACGATAAAAGCTCCACATCCATATCCATTTCTGAACAGGGAACTCACTTCAGAAAAAACGCAGACGCCCCTGGAATAGACTGACAGACAAAATGGAACAATGTGTGTTTGTTATCATAAAGTGGATTAAAAAGGCACCAAGTTTCATTTTCTTAAACGAATGGCCGCTAATAACTTAAAAATCAACTTAAGCCGGAGGTACATTTATATCACAAAGAAGCATTGCATCGGAAAGGATAATGCGCTGAAGGTATGTAGAGACATAATGAGAGGTAACAGGGGCAACAGCAGAATCTATATCTGCCAAAAAAACTTCAAATAAAAAGGTGCTCATTAGAAATAAGTGCATCAATAAATTGTTTGTATCCTGGGTATTGTACATCAAATAGAAATACACTTGTCTTCTCTTAATTATCTTATTTATTTATTTTTAAATGACTTTACTCACACTTTAAACATTCTGCATTTTCATTGTTGATTTAAGGTTAAAGATTAATGGCACCAATCATTACAGTGGTGACCCTTCCATCGAAAGCTTCAAGGCATAGACTGTAGAACTTATGGTTCCAGGGTGTTCGTTGAGATGGGACCCGGAACAAACATTAATTCCTTTGTTTCACTTGAGCTTTCTAAGCAAGTTAGTATTTATATTATCACCATTAATATTTAACTGAACACCATAAAATTCTGCCACATTAAGATGGTAATGGATTCCACAAACATGGAAACGTTTTACAAATAAACAGTCAGTGGGGCATTGGAAACAGGAAGTGGAACAGATTTAAATAGTCAAATGGGCCTACAGGGAGCAGGCTTCATGAAATGTAGGAAGTTCAAGCTGCACTTCTTACACCCCTATAACTGACGGCAATCCTCTACAGCACTGAGCAACAGACTCATCACATACAGAGACAGACTGACATTTGTAGGTGCCAACAGTAGAGGGGAACTATTTAAGGTTTCCTTTATCAATTTGAGATCAAAGAGTGGGAATGGCAGCTTACTCTGGAACATTTTCATGTAGAAGATGCTTCACGCGTGAGAAAGCACAACTCTATAGACTATGTCCAGGAACCACTACCTGCAGGTCTCGAATGTGTAAAACTACGCCCACCGATGCCCTAACAATAACACTACTTCAGCCAATACACCGCGAGGTCCGAAAAAACAATTGTTCCCACAAATCGAGGTTCACCCCATTGAACAAATCTGGGGATAAAGGTGTCAGAGACATGGAGGCTGCAGGTAAGGTAAAGCTCTAGAGACGTGTATGAGAAGAGCACGTAAGAGACCCCCATGAAAACAGTCCTACACAAATGGTTATTATCATAAATACAAAACTTCTATCCACTGCTGCAATGTGTTTTAATAACCATCAGACATTATTTCAGTGTACAGCACACTCCACATTTATAACAAATTAAAAGAAAATGACCATGTGTTTTTAATGCACAGAAGTACCTTGCAATGACCCTCTCATAGTGGTCATCTTTGTATAGTGCTCTAGTCAGTATAACGATTTGGCAAAGGGTAGGACTGAACCAAGTAGCAATGCTCAAGTACAATAAAACCAGACCATTCCTCCCACCAAGTCTTTCACAGGCATGTCAATTAACCCCTTGCCGACAAAGGACGTGCCAGGCACGTCCTGGGAGAATCTCCCTTAATGACAAAGGACGTGCCTGGCACGTCCTGCAGTGAATGAAGCAGTTTTCGCGATCAACGATCGCGAAAACCGCTTTAACAGTGCTGGTCTATTGCCTCGACATCGAGGCAATAGCCAGCACCGATATTTCTATTTTGGGACCCCCACGATCGCCCCACGGAGCGATCGTGGGGAGCCATATTGACGGAGCATGCTGCTCCGTCAATATGGCTAAGTCCTCTGCCGGTCTGAGCTTCGGAAGTGAAAGTAACTTCACTTCCGTCGCTCTGAATATGCTACTTGACTACCCCTAGTGGTAGTTTAGTAGCATTGCAATGGAAAATAATTAAAATACATATTTAATTAAATAAAAATAGGTTATTTAGCTATATTAGCCTATAGGGTTAAAATTAAATATTTTTTAGCATAAGGGATAGGGTTAAAATTAAATTAAAGTTAAAAAATATTAAGGGATATAATAAGGATTAGAGTTGGGGTTAAATTTAGTGTTAGGGTTAAATTTTGGGTTCGGGTTGGGGTCAAAAGTTCAATATAGGAAAAAACCAAAAAACACTATTTTTGGTTTTTGCCCCATAACTCGCAAAAAAATACCGAGAAATATGGAAACATGCATATTTTTGAACTCGGGACAACATTTAGAAACTATTTAGCCGGGGTCTTTTTTAATGATTTTATTTGTGTAAATTATATTTTAGGTCAAAGTTAGGAAAAGTGGGTTTTTTTAAATTTTTCATCATATTTTATGATTTTTTTTGTAGTAAATTATAAGATATGATGAACATAATGGTATCCAATGAAAGCCCTTCTTATGACGATAAAAACATATAATTTGTGTGGGTACTGTATGTGAGAAAGCAAAAAATTACAGCTAAACACAAACACCCTAGAAATGTCAAAACAGCCATTGTCACCAAGGGAAAGTCAAGGTGAAAATGTCTTGTCACTAAGGGGTTAACAAGAGAAGGTAAATAGTGCTCCAGCCAACGATATATAGATGAGCAGTATATAGGTTACAAGGGTCTAGGACACTTCTTCGCCGCATCTTCATCGCTGACAGTTCAGCGCGGCAGTTAGAACGCTGAACTGTCAGCAATGAAGTATAACGCGGCCGTTTCACCGCGGCTGAAGCTATGTAAGAGCTGACAGTTCAGCGCTGAACTGTCAGCTCTTACAAATCTAAAAGTAAAAGAACCCCCCCAATAAATGATTCCCCTCCAATAGTAACACTAAACCCCAATAATAACACTAAAATTAACCCCAATACTGAAATTAACCCCCTAAACCCTAATACTAACCCCGACCCCTAATACTAAAATTAACCCCCTAAACCCTAATACTAACCCCTGACCCCTAATACTAAAATTAACCCCTAACACTAAACCTAATTCTAACCCCCTAAACCCTAATTCTAAACAAACTAAAATCGGTAAAATACTTACCTTTAGCGATGAAATGTCCCGCGATGATCTGTCTTGTGCTGTAGAGTCGGCGGTGAAGCGGCTGCGCGGAAGCAGCCGCGATGAAGAGTCCCATCCCCGGTTACAAGTCACAGTGCACATCGGTGCTATTTTACCGATCCTTAGGTTCAGATAAGCTCTATTCCAACCGAAGGACTGTCAAAAGGAGTGAAGGGGCATGTTTTCTTTTACAGAAAGGGACCGAAAATAAAGCAATGATTTGTTTGCATTTCATGAAGAAGGAAAAAAAAAAAAAAGGTTTCTTTTACGTGCTTAACCTCATTCGTAGGATATTCTATGCTGTCCTAAAGTACTGGGCCATTCATCAGCAGGATCCCCTCTGTAAGTGCTGTCTCCTGCTTATGATATCACCTTGTGGCTTATTATGCAAAGGTATAGTTTCCCATTGAAAAAGTAGTTAATTTATATATCAAGCCACAGGTGATGTCAAACAGGAGACACAACAGACATGTTTAACACATGTTTTTCTTAATTTATACACTTGCTAAAACAACGTATAGATAATTCTGATCATTCACCGTACAAGCAGTGTTTACACCGTGAATTCCGCACAGCAAGTTCAGGTCCTACCTGTTGAAAGATCGGTCCTTGGATGAGACGCTTCCAGAGTAAGACACATTGGAGCCGATGCTGTCATTGTGCAAATCATCGGCGTAGCTTCCTGATGTCAATAAGCGAAGACTTCGTCTGGACATCCTTGGAGAATCAAAGACCGGATCCAGCTGATGCAAGGTCTCAAAGTCAAGGGCCGCTGAAGAATAACTAGAGCTGCAAACATCAAAAATCATTAACAAGGCACTATATGGGGGAAGGAGGGGGAGAAGGTCAAAAGGCACAATATCAATGGAGCCAGATGTGCTACACGATTTCATAAAACATCATTTGCTGCAAAACCAACAGAACAAGCGAAAGTATCAACTAAACTACACAAAATATACTTTGATGAACAAGACGTGCCTCAAGAAAATATACCGCCAAAAAAGGGTGTATACAGAGCGCATGCACACACAGCAAATATCCTATAGAGACACAGTCAGTGTTCTGAAGCTGCACTGGTTCAAGGGAAAGTCTGAAATGCCTTTGGGTGCAGTGTACCTTCCTCTGCTTAGCTGTCCACAGATACAGAAATGTTGATAACGGGCTTACAAAACTACAAGGGTTTGTGGACACAGCCAGGGAAAATAAGGATCACAAATAGGCCTGCCAGCATTTAATAAAATGGCGATAGAATTACAAAATCTGTTACATAAATGCAAATCATGATGTGCCCTGTGGTTTCACTGGTTACAAGATCTAGGTGTAGTATGATAGTTTATTTGTATTCTCATTAAAGCATTTCTATATTTCATTAAACTAGCGCATTTTTCCTACTATTGTTGTTTATTGCAAAAAAGTGAGAACTCTACATTATATATGTGATCTCAGGCCATGGGAGCAACTAAAAAAAAAAAAAAAAAAAAAAATGCCAGCGTCTTCTTACATACCATAAACCTGATCTTGCGCTAAACCAGACTGCAAACTAGTACAGTACCACTGACAAAGTCTGAGTAAAGAATAAACATCTGAATAACCAAATGTAAGTTCTTCTAAGTAGAAATGGGCAGGTTTGTCAAGTATGTTCTCTGTACCAAGACTATTGGAAACCTGTGACTGCCAGTCCCATGTAACTAAGGGCGTGCTAGCTGAGCAGCCCAAACCCTCCATTATCCTTATCAATGGGCCTACTATGTAGTAAACCAATTCATTAAACAAGGGCTCCTGCCACTTGCCCCCGAAACATCTGTTCCACCACTACAAATGTGAAAACACATGCATCTCAATGAAACATGCCAGCTGCCAGGCATTGCTTGACTGTTATATATGCTGCATACAAAAAGCCTTCTCTCAAATAACATTTCTTTTAATCCGGAGTCATAAGGATGTGCACAAAGACCAACATCTTATAACAGGGAGTCCATCTTTTTCTGAAGTGGGCCACCTGATCAGACATACATTTGTCAATGGTACCGCATTTAATTTGTTTTTTTTTACAGTAATGGTAAAGAACAGTCTGAATACCCTGCAAAACAGGGTTTTGTTCAGGGTAGTTAAGAAGATGGGCTGCACCTTGCAGTCAGAAGGGTCACATTTGGTCCACAGTCTGCAGATTGGACACAGACATCTTATAACATCTTTACTGCTCTAAAAAATATACATTTTCTAAGTTTATAATGCAGGCTCTATAAAGATACCCTACAGACACAGTACAGAATACATTTAATGACCAAGAGAGAGACAACTGGGTGGTTTTCTACTATATATAAAGTGGAAGTAATAATGAAACATTTCTGAACCCTGTGGAAATCCGAAGTCTGACCATCATTAAAACAAGAAACTATCTGTAACCTTTAAGAGTCAGTCTAGTTATTTTTATTATTGATAAGCAGGGGAATTAGTGATTCCTTAGAGCGCTATGAAGGCTTAAGCCAGTCATTGATTTTAAGAGCCATCACTCCCTGGTTCCTTGGGATCTTTATACCTGAGCATGATAAACCCTATCAGTCTCTTTGGCCGAGGCCAACTCTACCTCCCTTGACTATTAGTGAATATACTTTTTTTTTTTTTTTAATGCCTTCTATGGAGGTCGTGCTTGGTTTAATGAAAAGCTCAAGGTGGTCAAGTTGGGAAGTAAAATTCAATTTTGAGACTACGTTAACTTTAAACCTCCCAACTCAACATCCTCTCGCCAAATGCAAATTTGAGCAAAATAACTACACCTGGGATCTTCAGAAACGTACAAGGTAAGCAATTCTCATTCTTGGGATTTCCACTCAGTTATGTTTGAATAATACAAATAAATAACTGGACAAATGAATGCGTAGTACAGCTGACTTTTAATAAACACATGTGCATTTCATTTATTTATCCTAAGTTTTTTTCCCTTCATCTTTGGGGATTGCCGAAGTTTATAATACAGAGAGTGGTGGAGTACAGCATCCAATACACTGAACCAGAGCAAAGTTATTCAGATAATGAGATGGAGAAGGCTCACAAAGCAGCTACATAAAACTACAACTGATCGGCAATGGCAAGGATGACCATAAATAATGGCTCTAGTTGCACACAGATGGACTCATACATAACTAAATGTTGACTCTTAAGGGGTTATGTATGACAGTGATTGCGCTATGTTTAACGCCTGACACTTTGCAGAGTGAGAATCAGACTGCAGGTTCTCTGACAACTAGGTGCCGTTATCCCATAGTGACTACTGGACAATATAACACTACAATACAATCCATACACTAGGAGCCAGTGCGCTAACAGGTTAGGACAGGGCTCGACAAACCCCGGGCGCCAGGTCGCCATGGCGACCAGGAAATCAGACCTGGCGCCCGGGTGCTGTTTGTCACAGGGAGCCCTTGCCGGCTGCCATCCGTTTTTCTTTTACTTTCTTTTTCAGCGCGAGGGGAGAAAGTCTGTGCGGATCACACAGACTGTAAGCTCCGCCCCCTCGCGCAACACGCTGTAGTGCCGATTGTCACGTGACAACACGGCACAGGAACCGAAAGAAGATCGGGCTCCAGCATAAATGTCCCCCTCCCCTGCAATGAGGTAAGCAGCAGGGAGGGAGGACACTGTAAGAAATATTCTTTTGTTCTTTAAAAAAAAAAAAGGTGTGTATGTGTGTATATAACTGGCTGTGTATGTGGTGTGTGTGTGAATGTAACTGACTGTGTATGTATGTGAATGTAACTGGCTGTGTATGTATGTGTGAATGTAACTGGCTGTGTATGTATGTGTGAATGTAACTGGCTGTGTATGTATGTGTGAATGTAACTGACTGTGTATGTATGTGAATGTAACTGGCTGTGTATGTATGTGTGAATGTAACTGACTGTATGTGGTGTGTGTGTGTGTGAATGTAACTGACTGTATGTGGTGTGTGTGAATGTAACTGACTGTATGTGGTGTGTGTGTGTGAATGTAACTGACTGTATGTGGTGTGTGTGTGAATGTAACTGTCTGTGTATGTATGTGTGAATGTAACTGGCTATGTATGTATGTGTGAATGTAACTGGCTGTGTATGTATGTGTGAATGTAACTGACTGTGTATGTATGTGTGAATGTAACTGGCTGTGTATGTATGTGTGAATGTAACTGACTGTATGTGGTGTGTGTGTGTGTGTGAATGTAACTGACTGTATGTGGTGTGTGTGTGTGAATGTAACTGACTGTATGTGGTGTGTGTGTGTGAATGTAACTGACTGTATGTGGTGTGTGTGTGTGAATGTAACTGACTGTATGTGGTGTGTGTGTGTGAATGTAACTGACTGTATGTGGTGTGTGTGAATGTAACTGACTGTATGTGGTGTGTGTGTGTGTGTGAATGTAACTGACTGTATGTGGTGTGTGTGTGTGTGTGAATGTAACTGACTGTATGTGGTGTGTGTGTGTGTGTGAATGTAACTGACTGTATGTGGTGTGTGTGTGAATGTAACTGACTGTATGTGGTGTGTGTGTGAATGTAACTGACTGTATGTGGTGTGTGTGAAAATGTAACTGGCTGTGTATGTGGTGTGTGGGAATGTAACTGGCTGTGTATGTGGTGTGTGTGAATGTAACTGGCTGTGTGTGTGGTGTGTGTGAATGTAACTGGCTGTGTGTGTGGTGTGTGTGAATGTAACTGGCTGTGTGTGTGGTGTGTGTGAATGTAACTGGCTGTGTGTGTGTGAATGTAACTGGCTGTGTGTGTGGTGTGTGTGAATGTAACTGGCTGTGTGTGTGGTGTGTGTGAATGTAACTGGCTGTGTGTGTGGTGTGTGTGAATGTAACTGGCTGTGTGTGTGGTGTGTGTGTATGTAACTGGCTGTGTATGTGGTGTGTGTGTATGTATGTATGTATGTGGTGTGTGTGTATGTATGTATGTATGTGTGAATGTAACTGGCTGTGTATGTGAGGTGGGTGTATGCCACTGTGTCCGTGCGATTTTGTGATGTGCCGTTGTCTGGCTCCTAAATTTTTTGGCTGGCTCCTAAAACTAAATTAAATTTGTCAAGCCCTGGGTTAGGATTTCAATTTGCAAGAAATATGAAAACAAACGTTGTAACTGGACATTAAAATTCTGCAAGGAAATAACCCCCACTCTCCCTCACTCCCACAATGCTAGCTTGCTGTACATCAGTTTCATGTAATTGCTCCTTTTATATAACAAATATTGTTTACGATTTACATACTATCACTGGGTGGGGATGTAGTGAGATTTTCCAATACCAAAATACTCAACATCTGACTCATCAAAGCGAGAGACACTGGAGTGAGAGACCGAGACAGAGACAGGCACACTGGATACGTACACAGCGAGAGAGAGTGAGAGACAGACACACTGGATAAGTACACAGCGAGAGAGAGATACACACTGGATACGTACACAGCGAGAGAGAGTGAGAGACAGGCACACTGGATACGTACACAGCGAGAGAGAGTGAGAGACAGGCACACTGGATACGTACACAGCGAGAGAGAGTGAGAGACAGACACACTGGATAAGTACACAGCGAGAGAGAGATACACACTGGATACGTACACAGCGAGAGAGAGTGAGAGACAGACACACTGGATACGTACACAGCGAGAGAGAGTGAGAGACAGACACACTGGATACGTACACAGCGAGAGAGAGTGAGAGACAGACACACTGGATAAGTACACAGCGAGAGAGAGTGAGAGACAGACACACTGGATAAGTACACAGCGAGAGAGAGTGAGAGACAGACACACTGGATACGTACACAGCGAGAGAGAGTGAGAGAAAGACACACTGGATACGTACACAGTGAGAGAAAGAGAGAGACAGACACACTGGATACGTACACAGCGAGAGAGAGTGAGACAGACACACTGGATAAGTACACAGCGAGAGAGAGTGAGAGATAGACACACTGGATACGTACACAGCGAGAGAGAGTGAGAGACAGACACACTGGATAAGTACACAGCGAGAGAGAGTGAGAGACAGACACACTGGATACGTACACAGCGAGAGAGAGTGAGAGACAGACACACTGGATACGTACACAGCGAGAGAGAGTGAGAGACAGACACACTGGATACGTACACAGCGAGAGAGAGTGAGAGACAGACACACTGGATAAGTACACAGCGAGAGAGAGTGAGAGAAAGACACACTGGATACGTACACAGTGAGAGACAGACACACTGGATACGTACACAGCGAGAGAGAGTGAGACAGACACACTGGATAAGTACACAGCGAGAGAGAGTGAGAGATAGACACACTGGATACGTACACAGCGAGAGAGAGTGAGACAGACACACTGGATAAGTACACAGCGAGAGAGAGTGAGAGATAGACACACTGGATACGTACACAGCGAGAGAGATTGTGAGACAGACACACTGGATACGTACACAGCGAGAGAGATTGTGAGACAGACACACTGGATAAGTACACAGCGAGAGAGATTGTGAGACAGACACACTGGATAAGTACACAGCGAGAGAGATTGTGAGACAGACACACTGGATAAGTACACAGCGAGAGAGATTGTGAGACAGACACACTGGATAAGTACACAGCGAGAGAGAGTGAGAGATAGACACACTGGATACGTACACAGCGAGAGAGAGTGAGAGACAGACACACTGGATAAGTACACAGCGAGAGAGAGTGAGAGATAGACACACTGGATACGTACACAGCGAGAGAGAGTGAGAGACAGACACACTGGATACGTACACAGCGAGAGAGAGTGAGAGACAGACACACTGGATACGTACACAGCGAGAGAGAGTGAGAGACAGACACTGGATACGTACACAGCGAGAGAGAGTGAGAGACAGACACACTGGATACGTACACAGCGAGAGAGAGTGAGAGACAGACACACTGGATACGTACACAGCGAGAGAGAGTGAGAGACAGACACTGGATACGTACACAGCGAGAGAGAGTGAGAGACAGACACACTGGATAAGTACACAGCGAGAGAGAGTGAGAGATAGACACACTGGATACGTACACAGCGAGAGAGAGTGAGAGAAAGACACACTGGATACGTACACAGTGAGAGAAAGAGAGAGACAGACACACTGGATACGTACACAGCGAGAGAGAGTGAGACAGACACACTGGATACGTACACAGCGAGAGAGAGTGAGAGACAGACACACTGGATAAGTACACAGCGAGAGAGAGTGAGAGACAGACACACTGGATACGTACACAGCGAGAGAGAGTGAGAGACAGACACACTGGATACGTACACAGCGAGAGAGAGTGAGAGATAGACACACTGGATAAGTACACAGCGAGAGAGAGTGAGAGAGAGAGACACGGGATAAGTACACAGCAAGAGAGCGAGAGAGACACTGGGGTCTCAGATGTAAGCACACTACACAAGCAGTTAGCCTGCTCAGGAACAAGTGAGTGGCGACTACCATTTTAATATTAATTTATACATATTGCACAGTGCGTGTATTTTCTTTTATTTTTCATGCTTCAATCCGGATGCAATTTATACGTTTATTTTATCAAATCTATTTGGAGTAGAAGTGCACAACCCATTTTACCCTGATCATTTTCTAGTTGAGACACCAGAGGGGAGTTGAAGCAAATTGTAATTTAAAGGCGCAGTACACACACAGCAGCTAAACCATGTTTGCGCTACATTACATCCAAATATAGAAGCGTACACAATCACCAATCTTATAGATACTAATTAATATAAGTACATTAAAAGGTCACTTGTGAAAGTGATCCGCCAAGTTGATTGGTCTGGTTTAATATTCCTTGCCAACAGGTCATCCAATACCAAGCATTACTTACACTGCAATACAATTACAGAGTTCATGAATATATAATGTGACACAAGCTTAAGCATTTGTTTCTCACCTTAGAGCATAGGTGTAGCCAGTGTTCTCTGGCAGACACTGAGGAGGAGCGTACGTGTGAAGATGGGAATAATCCATTCTCACCCACTCAGATCATACTGTAACAAGTGAAAGTGCAGCAAACAAAAAGAGGTTATGCAGGTAACTATCCTGAGAGATCCAGGTACAAAGACACCATCTAACTCTTCAGGAGGCAGGGGAAGCTGCGAATTTAAAAGCTGCAGTGCATGCTCCGTATAGACCAGTGCTACTGAATTCCTCCGTTAGGACCAAGACGATCATGTTCATCAATATTAATAAACAAAAAGAAGGGAAATACATTGACCTTGAACACAGGACATCAACTACACATTAAAGAAAACAAATCTTTGGGTTTCTACGGCTCTTATTTTTTTTAATAAAACAGTCTAAAACAGTTTCCTAAGTGACACACCCATCCTAATGCAGAACCTGACTCATCAAGATGATGGGAAATTTCCTACACTTTTTTTTTATTCTTCACTTTTAAAAAGAAACATTGCTGAATGCAGTTACTAACAGGAACAATAAAACAGTAACGTTTATTACAGCACCTATTGCTATGAAAGATTAGACAAAACGGAATAAAGAGCAAAACGTAACAATTACAGACAAAAAGCTACGAACCCTGAAGTACAGAATAAGATATCTGAATGCACTGCTGAATTAAAAAGTCCATGAACACATGTATTGGAAGGGTTCGTCAACAGGAGGAATAACGTGTAAAGGTTATTAGGGCTTGTCTTTCCCTGCAGACTATGCAGGTAATGGGTGTGGCAGAAGGAAAAATGCTTTACATTTAAATTCCATTTGTTAGGTCTCTTCCTGTTTTTAGCCAATCAGAATAAGACAATATTCAAAATCCTCCTTACATGAGATCCATACAATACAGATCAGCACGTTACATACATGACAACTTTTCTAGATGTGCTAGTCCTCAAACACTGTGGCCTCAAACAATGCAATGTCCATTTAATTACAAAAACAAACAAAAAAGGAAGGTTTCCATATATTTCTACAACCTGTTATAGCCAAGATTGGAAAGACAATTGGAAAAAAAACATTTCACTAAAAATAAAGGGAAACGTGTTTTTTTTTTTTCAACTAACTACAAAACAAAACGTAGAAATCAAAGAGCCACTAAAAATGTAAGCTAAAACGTTATTCTGTCAATGACCATGGAACTAGTGGCATGTATTTAGGAGGTGCGTGCCACCACTTCTACTGTGCCGGTCATGGGCGAGTTGCAGCACCTGAACAAATATTAATCACCACAATAGGACTACTTCAGGGGTCTGCACTTACTGCTAGGATGGTGAGGGAGTCAGTGCAACAACAGGTCCCAAGCATGCGGAAAGTGACGTGCAACTGTCAGTTGTGTCCCATTGTACAATCATTGTAAAAACAGCATCAGCTTCCATTACTAAAAAGTCTAGTTGCACTTGAAATAGTATGTACTAGAATGTACTATACTTTGCATACTTGTAGATCTAATAGTTGCCTTTCAGGCGAATTTGAAATATGTTAACAGTAGACAGTGGAATGTAAGAATTTAAAGTGCACACAGACTGGTGTAAGTATAATAGTATACTACAGGTATACAGTTGCAGCTAGATATCCTAGGGCAACGCCAGTCATGGGCCTCTCTGTTCTATTATACACTAGAAGAATATATTTAATGGGCTAAATCAAGCCAGTTATCCAGAATTGAACTTCTCTCTTACATTTTGTAAGTGTGTCACTGGGTCAATCGCTCTACTGATGTACAGTCATGAAGATCTAGATTTATAGGATGTACATGATTCTGTAAACAAGATCTGTATTCAATTAAAAAAAAAAAACCTAACCACCAATATATAGGGAATCAAGAAGTTCTAATATCAGATCGGTTAAGAGATTTTGACTGATGGCAAGTTCAGATTCTGTTGATTCTGCTCAATAACATTTTGAGAACTGTAGAAAACTATGAAAAGACTGCATCAAGAACAAATAGTTTATATGTAAGTTCTTTAATGTAATAATACCTTATTGAAGTAACTTATATGTGGTCGTAATGAGCAGAAATCAAAGCACCGGGGGGCTGTCATTTTAGTCCATTTCAAATGTTATAAAGAAAAAGTGTAAAAAGGCAATTATTGAGAGAAGCAAACACGTCTGTCGATTAACGTCTTGTATGCAATCAAATCTATTTGTCAAACATGCAAAATACGTTTTTAATATTTACATCCATCACTGGCACAAACATGCATATACTACACAGTTTAATAGAGGTCAATGGCCACTTAAATCACAAACATGAGACATCTATCACTTAAAAAGCTGCCCAGGATAAGTGGGAGCTAATGTACTGCATAATTCATGTTTAATTAGTCAGCAAGAAGACTAATCTCTTGCTACCAAAAGCCAACACTTTATACATGCCAATTACTTTATTAATCTGTTTGTACTTACAAAACAAAAGACAACTAACGTAAATATTCCCTTTGGGAAATCAAATAATGCACACAAATAAAAACACCTCTCAGAAACTACATATACTTGCAAGATCTGTAAACGATGGACTATCTGCAATAATTCACTGAGTGCAACTACTATTAGCTGGGCAGGCCAAAATATAGCTTTTCAGCTGAGGAAATAGTTTCCCGGGAAGTTTCACCAAAAACGTCCCAGGCCAGTGCTAGGGGAGAAGGTTCTGTATCTCATCCTCTCTGGTTCAGCTGGGGACCTCCGATCATTTACACAACAGGGGCAAATACTTTCAGTGCTCAGGAGTCAAACAGATGTGCAGTCTGATTTGCTATTTTATATTAAACAGCATAAAAGCAGGTATAAGGATATAAATCAGCAATCCATGACTGCTGGGACTAATCAGGATTTCTAGCAGTGACTGAAGAGCTGGTACATTTATAAAAACTAAACGTACAGGTCACGCTCTTTAAAGAAAACGTACACTATTTTGTTTGCACTCTGCGTAAAGTGTGCAAATCACCACTGAAACCATTTACAAAACAAAACATCCACCAAGTAATGCAGGTCTCATTTTAACAAGGTTGCTTTGAAGTCTTAGTTTAAGGCAATCAACCTGCAAGCACTGCGGGGCCCAGACGAGAATGGGTTAATTGGAGTAAAAGATTGACATGCATCTTAGAGTTCCAATCCACTCAGTGCAGGGGGTGTAGGTAAATCCACAGCAGGGAGCTTCCCTAAAACAGTGATCCTCCCTACACAAGTCTCGTATTCCAAAAGGACATCTCTTTCAGGCAAAACCGCCAAGTCCTCATCTGCTGGCCAACTACAACTCCCATCCCTCCTGGTCGAGAATGAAAAAAATGCCAACAGCCGGAGTATTGCTGATTTTTCTGCATCAACTGTGTTTTACAATGGTTTGTGTATAAAGCAGAGGTTATAGCCCAAGCACTGGCCTCCCAGGCCAAGGTTATAAACACAGTCCTAGTAACAGATGTGCAGGTCA
The DNA here is from genome assembly GCA_036172795.1 of Pelodytes ibericus. Taxonomy (NCBI): domain Eukaryota; kingdom Metazoa; phylum Chordata; class Amphibia; order Anura; family Pelodytidae; genus Pelodytes; species Pelodytes ibericus. Next base: position 18,039,559 of record CM069860.1, read on the forward strand.
TTACACATACAGAACGTCCTTTACCATGCTCTTAGTTCAACACTGCAGAAGCAGACACAAACCAGCTGTGTTGTGGACAGGGAAAAGCCACACCATTTAACAGGACAGCATGGGAACTATATGTAAACCTGCACTGTATTCTCAGCCACTTACAAAACCTTGACGATTAATGTCTCATTTATTAAACAGACCAAGACACGCAGCTATAACTAAATAGATGATGGTTCTAAATAACATGCACTCTCACCTCCCCGTGTAAAAAAGTTCTCCAGCACTCAAAACAAGCATATATTAAACAAAAAACAAAAACATTAAACAGAAAATGTAACAAACATAAAAGAAGGTTGTTCTCATATTCCGATGAAGGATTATTGGTGGAAAGCGAGACGCACACACTTGACATGTAGACAGTATCATAACACGGGGCTGTCACAAGATAAGATGCCTGCTTCTTTAAAGCAGACACGGAATGTATTCCTTGTGAATGTGCTTGGGCCTTTTACCAATAAACAGGAGCAGCACTGAGGCTTTTAAATAAAAAAACAGCCTTGAAAATCCTAATAAAGCAGCATAGCAACAATGACAGAACTGCCAACTATTTATAACTTGCTAGATCAATGCGAAGGAACAGCTAGTCAAACGCTGAATGAAAATCACCAAATACGCCAGCAAACCTAGGTCTCCAAACTCCAGTGCTCTGCTACGGGTCATATCCTCAAAGGAGAGGGGGTTTGTATTCCAGATCCTTCCATCACAAGGCTGCTTTCAGGGGAGAAGTTTGCAAGTTGACAGTAATTCCCTATTCCACACTGCTGCAAGATCCCAAAATGGCTTCCCTGCCTCAACAAAGCCTGAAGGATCACACTAATCTGATCCACCCACTCCACAGCCTCAGCTGTCTGTCTGAGCCACACTTCAAACCTATTGGACAACAGGAGCAGGAGCAGTGCCTACTAGTTTAACCCCTTAGAGGACTTGCAAAACAGAAACTTTGGAATTTGCTCTGTTGGTTTAGAAGCTGTCTGAGATCAAGGTGTTTAGTGCAGGTTATCTTTGGGATAAGCTGCTAACAAGCAAAATCATTTACACCACAGGGAGAAAAAAAAAATAATGTTTAGCAAAAATAAATAAAAATTAAAAATCAATGATTAGCTTTGAAAAACAGCAAAATAATTATAACTCTTATTTAACCCTTTTGACTGCCAAGACAGTGAAGTGATCACCTGCTTAATATGTTAAATTACCAGTCAACACCCTCATCCCCCCCCCAAAAAAAAAACAACCCTTTTTTTTTTTTACATTTGTAGGTTTATAAGCCCAAAAGAGTGCAACACAAACGCTCACATTTTCTAAAAAAAAACATGAAAAGCCGGTCCACACAATGATATGGGATTCTCTGCCCTGCATAATAAACCAAAGCGGTCTACAAACGCGTCTAACATTGGAGTGTGACAAGTGTGTGTGTGTGACAAGTGTGTGTGTGTGACAAGTGTGTGTGTGTGTGTGTGTGTGTGTGTGTGTGTGTGTGTGTGTATGTATGTATGTACACTTGGATCATGGCTTGACACATTTCTGTAGACTTTAGGAGCCATGCAGACCAATTCAGGAGCCAGCCTGGTTATTTTTTAGGAGCCAGGGAAATTAGTCTTCTACAGGGTTCTATTTAAAACAATCAAAGTAGAGCTTTTAGGATCTCAGACATCCATACTATTCACACACATCTAGTAAGATTGTTCAAACTTATAAAACAGATGTGACGAAATATTGAAACAAGTAGATTTTAAAAATTCTTAAAAAGGCTTTATATTAACACTTCTTTCCACTCGCTCTCATGGAAGATGCACTGAATAGTTTGTTTGTTTTAAAACCAGTATAGAAATCTCTAAGCAGAAAAGAAAAACCCTGAAACCCATGTAAAGAGATGCAGACTACAAAGCAATTGGATGAAGTCTACGACAGGGCTTAGCAAATATTTGTAAAACTTTACAAGTGAAACCGATCAATTCAGGACCAGGGGATGGCAGTTTATTAGCGTTCTATCGGAAACAATCCAAGTTAGGAGTCGTGGCTCCCTGGCTGCTGGTATTTGTTATACCCGGGCTTCTAACCTACGATTATTTTAATAAGTCTGTCATATTACCATTGGACACATGTTGTGCTGAGAATTTAAGTGAACATGTGAGCCACAAATGTTGTGGATGACAAGTTCACATTCAGGTAGTTCTATACTCCTGACCTAGATATTTATTGGCAAAATCCTAGATCAAATCGATGCTTATGTGAAGGGAAGAGCCGCCACATTCCACATGCTGGGTGATTTTTATTATATGGCAGACGCTGGCATCAAAGAGCGGCATGCCAAGCACTGGGTTGCAGACACCAGTGTTTAGGGGTGAGCAGATATAACGAGTTGCGTGTTCACGCTTGTGAGCAGGGCACGCTACCTCATGTATCAGTCTGTCTGTTCGGCTAATGTAGTTCTCGTCTATGTTCTGCACCATGTGCAGTAATATAAAATATATAACTAATGTAATCTACCACGATATTCGCAGCTTTCAGCGAAAAAAGTTCTGTGCCAAGACCGAGCAGCAAGGTATGAAACTTAATTCCTAGATAAAAACATTTGTATACATTGGCTAGAATAAATGTTTAGGCAAAATATCCATATCCAAAACACAACAACAAGCTGCGCATTTTCACTAACCTGTACAGCAGAACATGAGTGACATTTCTATAACACAGAGGAGATTAGTGACACATTTCAAACATTATAAATAAACTTTCATTCAGCAGACAAACCTTACATTTGCCAGCTCGTCGCAAACCAAAAAAGATATTGGGAAAGTTTCTGTATGGGGGAAGTGAGGAGGATTGGAGGCAAAGGCGAGGCAAAGGTGTTGGAAAGCACTTAAATAATCCACAGAGTGCTTCTGCTGCTAGAAGGCCCTGTGGGCTGACATATTGTTTCCCGTCTAACCTCCACAAGAGTAAGAACACTGGAATGACCAATAAAAACATGAAACGTGGTCGCTCAGAATCCATTTATATTTTTTGAAACCAGTAGGTTAAATGTCAGAGGGTTATTTATAAAACTCAATGCTGGGGCAAACTTGCAAGCAACTGCCTAAATTATAAAAACAATTAAATAAATGTGTTTTATTTGTGTCTGTGGAGTCTCCTGCTTATGACATCACCTATTTAAAACACATCACCTGTGGCATGATATGCAAACTTTTCAATGGAAGTGTAATGTTAAATCCAGGTAAGGGATTCTTCATGATTCATTCACGTACTGAACATGTATCTGTGTATGACAGCCAGCACTGACCTGCTGCCGAACAGGACAAGGCAAAGCTTGCCAGACACATTCACGGAACATGCAGAGAAGGGTTTTGCAAGGCGCAAACTTCACACAAGGAAAAACAACCGCAACCGGTTTCTTACTTTGTGGTACTGAAATGGTTAAAGGTGATCTTGCAGTTTCCAAAGCTTTAAATGGAGTATAGGAGGACAGATCCTGGCATCTGGCCCAGACCTATTGATCTAACACAGACAGACCGTACCATGTAGGAAGAGGCAGTGATGGTACCACAGCCCCAGCATCTTAGTATTCAAGAGCCCACATACTGCAAGTCAGGACAGGCCAAATCCATCAATGTAAAATAATGATCACACAAAATCATCCCATTAAAACCAGTTTGGAGAGGGGGGGGTGGGGGGGGGGGGATATAAAACATTCTTACTTTGCATTTCTTCAGCCTATGTAAAGTAGTTCATTCACAGAGCAAGAAACAATGCTATGTCATAAACATGCGACTACATAAGCAGATTTTTCTTAAGCAATGTATTTGTTTTCAATTTTTCTAAACAGTGTATAGATCAATTTCTATTTTTCTACATAGTACATACAATGTTTAGATATAAAAAAAAAATAAAAAAATAAAAACTTGGTTAAGGTCAACTGTCAAAACTTAAAGGCATATATTAAATATCAACCATGAACCAAACATGTATGTTTTATTGCATAATAAAATATATTTTAATAGACATTTGTTACAACTCAAAGTGCAAATAATATTGGTGAAGTATTACATAGAAATGCATGTGGAAAAATAAGGCCTAATCCCTCTCCACAGGAACAAGATCTGCTGTGTTTTGGCGTGCAAGAGGAGAAGCAGACTTGCCTGCTATACCCCCATACAGATGAACTGCAATATCAGGATAATGGAAAATGTTGTGGTCAGATAATTGCAACTCCACAGCACCCAAGAGTGGATGCCTAGTTGGCCAAGCGCCAGCTGCTCACTTATTAGCGTACATGTTTGGAAGAGCCAGACGGATGCTTCAATCCAAAAGATTACGAGCATGCAAAATATGTATAGAAGCATTGTTGGTTTCTTTTAACATTTTCTAACTCTGCTTGCAAAGGGTTAAATATTTCACCAAAAGATGGAGGGGAGTTATATTAAGCATCAAATTTTATTTATTAGGCTACTAATATCGTACTATATTTGGCCAGTTCATGGTGTTTGCAATAAGGCTTTCCTGCCGTCACATCTCAGTTTAGGATAATACCACTGCTAGTAATTACACCACAGGAGTCACTGGTTCATCATAAACTACAGAGCAGCCCAGCAGTAAACACAGAGGAGATAGGATCCTGCAAAGGCCACTTCTTCAATCACAATGCGATTACCAATGGGATTTCCACGGTTTTTATGTGCACTACTCAATACTAATATTATATCCAAGGGATAGGACGTTTGTATATCCATCTGTGTGTTTATCAAAGCTGTTGCTACTGTCAGTACACTTGTAACTAGAGTTGAGCGGACACCTGGATGTTCGGGAAGTCAATGGGGACCCGAACTTTTGGCCTCTAAAAAAAGTCCTGGAAAGGGCTAGAGGGCTGCAAAATGAAGTAAAATGTGGGTGAGTGTCCCCATTCATACGAATAGGTCAACTGACCTATTCTTATGAATGGGGACTCTATTTCGGTTTATAGAAAGCCATTAGCATTACATGTATTCCATAAACCGAAAGACATTCGGTTTATAGAATAAATGTAATGCTATTGCTATTCTATAAAAAGAAAGTCTATAAACAGAATGTCGTTCGTTTTATAGACTTTCGGCTTATGGAATACATGTAATACTATTGGCTTTCTATAAACCGAAACAGAGTCCCCATTCATAAGAATTTCTTATGAATGGGCACTCTATTTCGGTTTATAGAAAGCCAATAGAATTACATACAATGTAATCGCCGAACCCCGAACTCCAACACGGACATACAGTGAAATGTCCGTGTTTGGGTCCAGGGTCCAAAACCCGTAAAGTTCGGTACGAACCTGAACACTGCGGTTCCGGTTCGCTCAACACTACTTGTAACCAATTGTGATATTTACATTCACTTAACAGATCTGTAAGACACTGAAAAACCATAATAACTCGCAGGGAATAATACTGCATGGTCTAAAGCAGAATCCGCAGCCTGTGGCCCTCCATATGCAAAACATTTCCTATACTCTTCTGCCACCCTCCAACTGGATGGCAGCAGATTGCCTTCCCCTGATTTAAAGGGTAGCAACAAAAAGAAAGTACGTCCTATGATTAATATTGTGTTATTAATTCAAAGGATATGCATCCTGAAATCATGAAATCCAGCCATCGTGTGTGTGCTAGCACACTGCTGGTTGCACTCCAGAGACATGCCTGTGTGGAAACAGAGTCTCTATTGACCGCTTGCCCTCACATTGTACACACCATGCTTCCAGCTGCTGTCTGAATGAGGTCTGCCAGCCTTTACAACACTCCACTTGCACAATTTTATTGGAAGAGCAGCCAAACTGCTCTAGTGACTTTAGAAAACCAGACAGGCTGAAGTAAAACTGAAAATGAAATATCTTCACACACACACACACACACAATCATTTTATCTAAGGCCTTAGCGTCACACATGCCTAGGGTTTCTGGATAGAGTATTTGTTGTAGTGATAGGACAGGTGGTCCCTGATGTGTGAACATTTGGAAATAGAGCAGTGGTTCATTCGCTAGGTTTCATTGTGCATTACATCAGATCATGCGAGGCCCAACTGGTAACACTGAGGTCTATTCACACACAGAAGGAAATGAACAGACATAACCAAAAACTATGTATTGGCAACAGAGTTTGAAAGATTTCCCAGTGTGCCTATCTTTCAGTTCTTTGTAGTAAATAAATACAATGTTCTTATAGTGATAAGTTCTACGGAGCGGAGGTTTTATAAAGCTATATGCTAAGCATGAGGAATTGGAGAAAGTTCTACAGAACAGACACATGGGCTCATGTGCTGTATAGAAATTAGAACATTTCCCTTTAATGGATTCAATTCATAAAACTAGACATACCATATCATCCCTGTGGTCCACTGGTTCATTAAAGGCCATTTTTATTAAGGCCAAGCTGGACACAGGAGCAGTCTATACAGAATTCATGACCTCACTCTTGTAATGATAAAGAATGGTGCTGGATACATCTTGCATGATGTCAACAAGTAGCTTCCATCTTAATGATCTAGGATAATGATTAGGTCCTGCTCATCACTGACTGTAGAGAATGTTCCCCATTCCATGTTTCCTGGGTGTCCTTTTCATCAAGAAGCGGAGTTCTTAACCTTTGATATCATGTCCTATTCTCCGCCTTCTCTTTCAATGTCTATTGGCTTTTCCGTGTCAATGCGTTCGATATCCTCAGTCACCTAGGTTAGGCGATTCCATTATTTGTCTTCGCACTTAGCACACTGTATATATTGAATATACATGCAGACAGTCAGCCTGCATATTCATCTGACCATGGAGTCATTACACGTCTCTTTATAGGGGCACACACCCAGCTTGGGAAGTCTAGATCTAGAAGATAACCCCCTGCTAGTCACAGAACTGGAGAATCTGATTTATGATTTTCTGGCTATGTGGACCTATATTTAGGCCGTGGTTGGATCAGAAAGGCAACTAAACTTTTATGACTCAAATCTTTCAATAATGAGTCCTTAATGTAATTAAACTTCCATTTTTGGGGGTTGGGGGCTTACTTAACAAATACTTTTGATCTGTAGAGTCCCCCAGACCCTCCTATTTTTTCTTTTGACCCTTTTCTACAGAGCCAGGGTCATGTGTTTCGCTGACACAACTGGAGCTGATTGCACGCATTCACGATAAGAGGCAGCATGATGGGTAGGTCCTACATCTCTTATTTGTAATATGAGGGGAAAACTTATATACCCTCGGTCGGGTTCGAGAGGACGGGACTCGGGAAATCTCATGCCTAACTCTAGTTTATAGTGGTAAACCAATCACGATTCCTACCAACGTTGCAATCAAAATATAGCCCACCCACCGGGGATCTCGCCCACCTAAGGACGACTAGAATGTATGGATGAATTTCTTTTTTTTTCTTTTTTACATATGTATTTATTTCTGTAATGTCTATTTGTAATGGAAAACAAGGAAAAGTATTAATAAAGATGAATTCAAATATTAAGAGGCAGCATGATGTACCTCTTTGTTACAGCAGAATCAATGGGAACTACATTCCCCATGATTCCATGGTGAAGAACGCGCACGCTGCTGGGTACGAGCAGAAGAGGGGTGGAAAAGCAAAGCTGTAATGACAGAGTGCGCTGGAAGTCCTCAGCACGCCTGTTGAAGAGTAAGAAGCGGCGAAGTCAAAGATGGCAGCCCGACTTGCTGCGAAGATTGAAGAAAACATGCTAAAGACTATAAAACGACATTACATTACAAATGTAGCGATTTAGTAAAACTAAACATATTAAATATAAATAAATATTTAAGATAACGTTTAGTACTACTTTAAAGCAGCAGTAAAACATTTTCTCCTGTGGCAGGAGTGAGGCAGACTGTACACATCCTTTTAGTTATCTGCTCAATATTTCATATATAAACTCACTTACCCGCTTAGTACTATAGATCAATACATTTTCCATGGCAGCAATATCCAGCCTGGGCCCTTACATGTTAAATACAGAATGAGCTAGGGGCTACATAGCAATTATCTGGTAAATGCTAGATCTCTTATGAATCAAAAAAAAAAAATTTAATTCATGTAAAAGTATTTTTAGTAATTAATGTTTCTTTATGGACCGATTTATTTGGTCCAGTCCAATGAGGGATTACTCATCAATAGTGCAACCATGGAATATAACCAGGAAAATAACCATACCAAGCAGGGTTATATTTTCTGTTATAGATAAAATCCTGCTCTCTGTTTGTCCTTACCTAGCAATTTAAAGGACATTTTAAATCTACACTTTGACGCGCATTTGATGTTAAAGGGATAGGATGTTTCAGTGACTGAATAAGACAGGCCTTCATAAATCAAACATTTAAATTCCACACATTTTTTGTCTGACAACTTTTACAGTGCAATTGACTGCAATACAACTCAAATCAGAAACAACAGCAAAAATGCTTACCTTTTTTCCATATGTCAAGTTAACATTTAAAGAGTTCATGTGTATTTAGCAATAGACTGCAACATTTAAAGGACAACAGTACTTAATCTTTATGTTTATCCTTTGACTACAGATAATGAGCAGATGTGCTTTAAAAGGACAACTAAACGTATTTTTCTTTTTTGCTTCTAATGTGTCTGTGGAGTCTCCGGTTTATGACATCACATGTGGCCTGATTTGCAGATTAACTGCTTCTCAATGGGAAATTTGCATGTTATTCAAAAGGCTTGAAGAAAGCGCCTGTTAGGTGTTGAAACGTTGTCTTTGCTTGTGAAATAAAACCCATCACATCACTGAGTGCTGGTTTTTGTGTGCCATTAACTTGCATATTAGGCCAGAGGTGATGTTGTGAACTGGAGACTCCACAGACATATTTAAAAACCCATTTCATTCTCTCCTAATTCAGGCATCTCCATGAAAACACTATGTATAGATAGTTTTCAATATTTTGTATTCTCTCCATTTACAGTAAAAACAATGTTTAGGCGATACAACACCTTTAACATTACTTATCAATGATAAAATGTCGAAAATGTTTAGGAGTAGGGCTGCGATTTAACAGCATGCACTAAACGGACTACTGTTATGTAACTTTAAAAGGTCAATAAAACGTACTGTTTTCACGGGAATAAGTAAGGTAGATCTGTTCAGCATTTTAGTGCTAAACACATGTGGGCCTCCACTCATGCCAACACCATGGGGGAAAAAAAGATACCTAGGCTTTGCAGTCAATGTAAGAAAAGGGATGACCCAAGGCATGTTTTCTTTTAATGTGCCAGATAACACCCTGGCATGAACAGGCACTGTGCAAAAACTACATTTTACTCATGTTGCCAACTTAATTAGCCTAAAAACCTGATGTGTATGCCAACCTTGAAGATTGCTTTTAACACTAACAAATCTTTGCCCAATGGGTATGGCTGGGGGCAGGATGATTGGGGGGCTGGGGGCAGCAGGATGATTGGGGGGCTGGGGGAGTTGTTACTGTTGTGCACAGTACATATGTACATGTCTGTAACAAGATAGGGATTATATGAAATGGAGGGAAAACCTATGCCATAATTACCTAATTTATAAAATTGCCCTAATTGGGTAACCCCATCAATGCCTAATTCAACTATGTTACAGACATATTTAAATATATTTACACACCCCTGTTTAATTTGAGACCATGGTAATATTAGCGTAAATACTTGCTAGCAGACAGGCAGCTGTTGCAATGCATCAGATATTAATAGGGGGGGGGATTTATTTTAAAGTGACGTCACAGATTTCCCTAGAGGCTCCATGTAACGCCCCCCCCGCCATGTTCAGGGTCACGGTGGTTGTGAGGGCCCCATTCACTCCTATGACTGGGTTATACGGTCTGCCACATCCATTTCTTTACCTGACCAACTTCTCTTCAGTCTGCTCCAACTTGAACCTGGGAGAGTAACGGCTCAGAATAACAGCCACCTGCCGAACGTGAGCGCGTCTAGCGCGTTGACGTCACCAACGGTAAATGCGTGCTGGGCCGCGAGGGCCGCTCTTTTTTTTTTTTTTTTCCACACCATTGCAAAGTTTGTTGCGTAGTGACGTCAGCGACGGCGCCACTTTGGTTTAGGCGGGAACGCAGGCTTCTTTCCACCATTTTGATAGAGGGCAAGTTGCTGATTCCTATTAATTAAATTGATAGTAGTTATACTACTAGCTTCTACCCAGTTACTGTACAATATTCAAATTTAGTAGCTTCAATTAAATGTAACAGGTATATGGTAATATATTCATAGGGTTATGTATCTGAAAATGGAGCAATCACCATGGAAACCTATGCTCCACATTTCGATTTTTGCCCCAGAATTACTTTTTATGCATGTGACCTCAGCAATATCTCAGTGTGCTGAACATATAAGAGGCACAAAAAGTTTATGCGCTGGGAGGTATTTACTTGCCCCTGAGCATGATCTTAATTGGGGATAGTTAAGTCCCCAAACTCACTTTGGTGCAAGATGAAGATCACTGCTTGTATGGTGCACAGGCCTTTTTTCCATTGTGATTTTATGCAGGCATTCTGCATAAATCACATTTTTTATATTTAACTCAAGCCCTTACCCCAGTAATAACTGCATATATATACTACAGGTGATTATATTCACACTGAATATATAAAGTTTTTTTTTCAGTTAGTCACTTCCTGTGCTGCTGGAATATAATTCATAGTGTAGACTCTAAGTGGTCTTGCTCTTGTACACAGTAGGATCCCTTACCACTGCAACACATTGTCTGATGACATCACTAGAGAGACAGGATATTCCATTCATTTGAAATGAAATTATTCTCATTGGTCCCTGCAGCAAAAAAAAGTGGAAATTACTTTTACTCAACTTGGTGTGGGCAGTCCTGGTTTCTTGCAAACTGCTGTGATTTCACAAATTCATCTAACCGTACGTTATATATATATATTTTTAGAAATGCAAAATGTAAAGCATGCATTTTAAAGTACTTAATGTGCATTAACATTTGGAAGATGCTTTTTTGAGCACCAGACAGTCCCTTTAAACATTCAGCTGATATCCCAGCATGCTTAGCTTCATGTCAAACTCTGTTGAACTCAACGTACTAATCAGGACTGGGTGTAGAGCAGAGGTAGGCAATTCGACACTCCAGATGTTGTGGACTACATTGCCCGTGATGCCTTGCCAGCATTACGACTGTAAGAGCATTGTGGGAGATGTAGTCCACAACATCGGGAGTGCTGAAGGTGGCCTACACCCTCGTGTGTAGAGAGGGGAACCTAGTGTTGTAGCGAGTTTAACTTTCAATCACTGATAGTCTCTGAGGTCTATTTACTAAAGGGCTAAGATAAACGTATATTCTCACAGACTGAACCATACATTGTGCAGGGCCAAACTTGGTGAGCTTCTACCGCAAAAAGATAATGCATAGTCGTCCAAAACGTTTTAACTAATGCTTTATGCAGGGCTAACTCTGTCCTTCATGCAACAGGAACTTACCATGTTTATCCTGGAGAATCGGTAGTTTGTTAACCCCTTCAGGGCCAGAGCGATTTTCCATTTTTGATCCGTGTTTGTTGAAACGTAATTTTCCTCTCTGTCATTTAACGCACCCGTACAAGTTATATGTTGTTGTTTTTTTTTAAAGGTTAGAGCTTTCTTTTGATACCCTATACATAAAAATAATCTACAATTTAGTATTAAAAAATACATATAAAAGGAGAAAATATTGGGGGGGGGGGGGGGGGGACAAATTCCCAATAATAATCTACACAACTAGTACAACACTAACCCACCTTTCCGAACTAATTAACTAACTAATAAAAAATATAGAATCCCAAACCCCCCCCAACAAAAACCCCCAGAGAAAAATCTCTGACCAGTGCGGTGTCAGAGTCATAAAAATTACAGAACAGGCATGCAAGGGGTTAACTGTAATTAAATTATATTTTTTTTAAATGCAAAAATAAAAAAAAATGTAGAAAACAAAATGCGGACCATAAAGTAAGAAGGAAACTGATCACAGTAACAAACCTCTTTTTTTGTTTTCTTACAGGATGTTCTTTATTTATTTATTTCCCACTTGCAGGGAATTAGAGGTAATGTGTGAACACCTTGACTAATCTAATTTGCATGTTACCGTGGTGACCACATGGCCGGAAACCTGCCGATCGGGTCCAGGAACTGTGCCTCGGGTGTGAGGCAGAGTCCTGGACCCATTTCAGACCGGCTTGCAGTGCTCACAGAGCGCATCCCCGGCTAGACTGCATGACCATATAAGGTCGCTAACGCCGAGGCTCTCATGATGAGTTAACTCAAGGGGTTAAATGTTCACCTAAGTTTTTAGTAAATAGACTCCCCCGAGTTACGACAAAGTATAAAGGCGGTACTGGACTTCACTTGTCCGACTGTCCAACACAATTGGTGTTACAGGATGAGTATCCCTTCTCCAGAAATCCATTATCCAAAATGATCCACTATCCAAAATGATCTATTATCCGAAATGATCTATTATCCGAAATGAGACCGTTGTAAATTACACACACACCAGTGAGAATACAAACGCAGAACAGTTTATTCAGCGTCCAGCCCCCTTAAGCTGTGATATAGCCTTTCCATGCATGCTCGGATTCCCCCACGCCCACAAAGGGTAGCACAGTGACACGTGTGCAGACCTAACACGCCAAGGGCAGGTTCCCAACGATGCCTCACATCACAGCTACATCACAGTAACAGGGATTTATTTGCTCTATACATTATTTGCATTGATTACTGTATTTCAGGAGCGCTGAGAGGCTTTAATATATCTTATTGGTGAAAATGATCCGTTACCAATGTCCCAAGCATACTGGATAAGGGATACTCAACCTGTACCAACCAGGCCATTTTCTTATATTGCTAGATTTCAGTCCTTTACAGAAAGCGGGACCTAAAAAATGTGGGGCAAGAAATGTCATTCCAAATGTATTCACCCGTATGGGTTTCTTGCCCAACCCGTTTGTCGAAACCTCTTTGAACTTTTTAGTTGTCACTGACAGCCATTGTTATCGGGGTGAGTTTACTTTAGCAACAGTTGTCTGTCGGTCGAAACATTCACAGCTTTGTTCACCAGACTCTAGTCTTCATTCTCTTCATTCTGCTGAGAGTTCTGATAACCGAAAACTGAGATGAAGAATTTGGGTTTGAAGGTTCTGTCGTTCACCCTGGTCTGTTTTGTATCTGTTTCGGCCAGCATGGAACTTCCTTCTGGAGTCAGTCGTAGTAAGTAACTTTTTGTTACTTATTCCGTTTGAATATACAGCTGTATTATTTAGAGGTTTTCTATACGACAAAAACAATACATACATCTGCATTAGAGTGGTCCTTGAGGACCATGCAGATATATATATATATATATACACACACACATACATCTTGCTCTGTAAACAGTGGGTGCACCCACCAGATCCCAGAAGAAGATTCAGTCTCAAAAACGAGGCTGACATACAGGAGCCTGACTGGAGTTCCTTCAAAGGCATATAAGCACTGTGATAAGTCTCAGCGATCATACGGCGCCTGTGTTTGAGCTCCCAATGCACCTGGGCATCAAGGGGTTAAAGGGAGACTATCAAGGGGTTAAAGGGATAGCTAAATAGTCCGTTAAAGCATATTTAGATAAATACTGTATCATGTAACTACAGGAGCACTGTAAATTGTTTTAAATTAAAAAAAAGAAAAAATGAGTTTGAAATATACTTAACACATACTGAATATATGTGAGGTGGAACTAGCCATTTAAAGGAACAGCATACATGATTTAATGATGTTGGGAGAAGACACACAACGTTTACATGCTGCCCTGCACAATGTATATTTTATATGTGTATCGAGGGAAATCAATTCATCAATCAAGGTAGTTCCTATGGGATTCCATTCCTTGATTAAATAATTGGTTCACCTAGGACCCACATGCATTCTACATTCTATAGGTGAAAATGTGAGAGTTATACGTGTCCAACAAATGACTGGTTAACCTTACAGCCTTAAAGGACAGCTGTCGGCAACAATTAAGTCATGTTTAAATGAAAGACTACATCAAGTGTAGGCATTTTTCAAGAGAAATGTTCACTGTATTGAACCCTTTCTGCTTGTCTAGCTCTATCAGGGGGGTGGACATCTTGAGTCAGATCTTAACCTATCTGACCCAAGATTCTGACCAACATGTCCGCCCCCTGATTGAGCTATATAGACACAAAAGGCTCAGTAAGCATTTTCATTAAAGCATTTTTAATTTAAAATGCCTACACTTGATGCTGCCTTTCATTTAAACATAACTTTTTTTTTTTGCCGACATGTGTCCTTTAAGCTGTAAGTTTAACCAGTTATTTGAGAATTATTTCCTCTAATTCTTCTTTTGTAAACATATGTGTTAAAGGGAGAAATCCACATCTTCTTGTCTCTTTTGCAGGGTTATATTGTGAAACCTGTCTGGCAACTGTACAGGGTAATGTATTTGTTTTTTTTTTTTTAACATTTGATCCGTCAGTCATTTCTGCAGAACTCTGAATAATGTATTTTTTGCTATGGTGACTCACCTATGTTTCAGAACTGAGGAAAAGACTAAACGCTCCTTCCCAGCAGCTTACTCGCGCAGAGATCAAAGGCTCCGTTAGAAAGGCTTGTGAGACGCTTACCTTTGAAGACCAGAGTCTTGCCACTGACAAAGCAGATATCGCCTGTAAACATTTACTGGGTAAGTAGTCAACACAGGCAGGACATGTCGCGGGTTATGTACAAAGGTGACAGAGGGATAAAAAAAAAGGTGCAATCCCTACGGTCTAGTTCCTAGTTCTAATCCAAGATGAACTTAGAGATTTTCTACGACTTTCTTGTATGCATGGACTGTTCTGTAGATATGTTCAGAACCCGATAGATCAGTGGTTCCCAAACCAGTCCTAACTCTTGCCAACAGGAAGCGCTGCCATGTTTGGGTCGGAAAACTGACTCCTCGCCTTTTTCTCGCGTGACATTGGTGGTCTCTAAGACAAGCCCGCGCATCACGTACCTTGTATGGTGGTAACACGGTTGCCAAAATTTCCTGGGGTAGTCCTGTTGTTTGTGGTTTTGCTGTGATTTGCTGTAAAAGGTCAGGTTTTCCGCCACTGCGTCGTCGGGATATGTCAGAAACCACTGACCCTGTCGCTAATGTACTTAAATGTGTTTGTCGCAGATTTATATGGCGATAAGTTTGAAGATACTTTACTAATGGAGAATAATGAGAACCTAGAGGCTGACCTGTGCTACATTCATTCAAGAGCCTGCACTGGGGTGAAGAGACACTACCAGGCAAGTATCATAGACTGTTTAAAGAACGCCTCTTTCCTGTGAAACTTCTACCGACACTTAAACGTCTAGGCCGCAAAATACTCAAGAGTCCCTCTGCGCTGTTCTCCCACTGACTTGGTAGGATAAAGTTCCCGCTGTGTTTGGCTGAACTCTCTTAAAGTGCCTTGTGCCCTAAACTACTTTCGAGAGACATATTTTCTCTATTTCTTAAAAAGCAACAAGTGAAAAGGCCCAGCTGTTGTTTTGCTGTATCTCTAAAGATTGCCACATTTTCCAAACATAAAATTCAGAAACAAACCGTTTAAAATGTGAACCACTACTTCATTTTACCTCTAAAAATGTGCTGTGAGGGGTGAAACGCGTCAGGTCTCCATCTTTAAAAAAAAAAAAAGGGACACGCAGGACATACGATGAAGATAATAATTGACCTGTGCCACCTTCCCCTACTTTGTCCAGAAAGTCCATAAAACCTCTTTATTTTACGAGAACTGACTTTATGGATTGTTTGTATATCTTCAGTAACATAACATGTCTTTTTCAATATTCCTGCCTTTTTTATGTATCACAAAATGTACTTTTTAAAAATTTTAACAATGTTTATCTCCCCCTGTTCTAGGTCTTCTAGCCCCCCCCCCCCTCCAAATGTGCAATATTTGTCCAATTTTCAACAGCCCCCCCCCGGATCCGTAGACGCCAAACCAAATATGGCATCTGCCCGGCCAGAGGTGTAGAGCTTGCTGGGGTGGAGTTAAAGGGGATACATGGCAGATGAGCGGATTTAGGGGATATGTTAGGCAGAGAGCGGGAGAATAAAAGTTTTAAGGATGACAGCATCCAGAAAGAACCTGTCAAGTAGAGTTAGTGAGATTCGACAGCCACGGTTCTTGCTTGATTGGTAAACCGCGAGTAACACATGTCCACAAGTTGTGGCGAGCAGTTATTCGGAAAAGGCTATCAAGGTTATTATGGTCCTTTGGTTATAAGTGATGGGGTCAAATTGGTGGTTACCCTATGCTGTGGCCCCCCCCCCCACCTAAGTGGTATTATAATTTTGGAAATACATTTTGGATGTAATGTCAATTCTCGGGTGTCGGGGACGCCAGAGAATGCGTACTGTCTATGTGCTGTAGCGTTATTAGTTTACGTGACAGCGCCTTCTCTTGACCTCCCAAGCTCCGCCCCCCCCAGAGCGACCTGAAGGTGGTCTGCCATCACATCCTAGACTTTGGTTCTGGCAGAGTCAGATCTCTACTCCCAATGCTATCAAAAGAAAAAGGCCAATTAGGAGCGATAGGGAGGATGGGGAGGGAACATGTCCCCTCCCCTTACCAATAGGACATCCCCCCCCCAAAAAAAAATAATTCCTATGAGATGTGGGCCATGCAAAACATTCTTGCGGGTCACATCCAGCCCAGCAGTTGGGCACAATCTGACAATGCTGAGAATGAGCGTTACTCAAAGTTTACTGGAAATTCTCTCTGCTGGTGTGATTAAGAGACTGTTAAACTGATTGGCAGCAATCTGTGTCCATAATCTGCGAGAAGGGCAGAAAGTGATAGGATTAGCACTTTAATGACTGTGACGCAGGTCTCTAATCCAATCACTTTCAGCGAAATACAGTATACACAGCTTGTTTATAGTCTTCAGCATTTCCAATGAGGTCAGATGTGGGGCAGAGTTCTAAAAGCAGTGCAGTCGGCATGGAAACTAATGTATATTGCCCCCAAAATGATTGTTATACACAGCCCCCCAAAGCATATGTGCTTTAAATTGGTGGGAATTGATCTTTTGATTATTTAATCTGCGTTCACCAAGAACACATTACATTTTTTTTGTAAAAATTCTAATTTTACAGGATCTGTACACATTGCAAAATCTAATCAAATCCGATAACAAATATAGAAATGCTGTTCTGTTATGTGAGATTTAAGATCCACTAATCAAGTGGAAGCAGACATATTAAGGATGCTCAGTAATGTGGGATTTACATCACATTCCAGCTGAATGGTCTGCAACCAAGTATGATTGACAAGTCACACTTCCATGTGGTGTATCTTACAAACTGAGGAATCCTGGATATTTGCGGACAGAGATGGCACTGGCAAGCTGTTTGGGGACAAAGATTGCACTGGCAAGCTGTTTGGGTGCCAAACATAGGATCCGAACAATATGCCAAAGTAGCCCCTGGATCCATGTCTTCTACAGACTGCATCAAGGGACCCTTGAACCAAAATGTAAAATTTAACTACTAGTCGACTACTACATGTAGAAATCAGTGAAGCTGTAGAGGATTGTTCCATTTTAAATGGACCTATATTTTTGCCTTTTAAACAACAACAATGGGTATAATAGAAGAACCATCTGAACTTGAAATTTATAAACGTGAGGGTGGTAGACGCACTGGTTAGCATCCAGCAGAAGTGGGAGAGGTTAATAGAGTGAAGAATTTTAAGCATACATGGGATAAGCATAAGGCTATCCTGAACCTAAGATAATGGGCAAGGACCCAGCAGGTAGCAGTAGGGGCAGTCTAGATGGACCCAATAGTGGTCAACTGTCTATGTTTCCAACTTCATCTCGTTTTTACTGGTCCGATAATCAGCAGTATGCTCACAGTGTATATATTGGGTAAACAATCGAATCATGCTACATTTTGTGCTAATATCCAACTAACATTTCTGCTTTAAGGTTCAAGAACATGAATTTCAAGACGGTGTAATTGAAGATATACTCCTAAACCATAAAGGCAAGATACGTTTCTCCAAGTCAATTGCCCCAGAAAGCAGTCAAAGGGCAGAAAATAGAAAAGAAGAGCTCTGAAAAAAATAAAGAAAGAATTGGACTTTAAGTAAATAACCCTCTCCTGGATCTATTCACGAAAATGTGCAGGGACAAAGTTCCCCCCACTAAGCAAACTCAGCAGGTTTGCCCATTGCACAATGTATAGCTAAATTGGTCAGGTGAAATGTTCATCTCACCTCAACTCGCCTTCTATTGAATAGCCCTCTCTGTGCTGTAATCCTGTTTGGGTTTTTTTTTGTATTTTGTTTGATGTCAAGTAAACTTTGTTCAAAGAGAACTGTAGGTATGAAAATAAAAAATGCAGAATATTTACAGAGCACATATAATTAAAAGAAATATACTTCCCTAACAGGGAAGTGATCCGATTGGGTCCAAAACCTAACATTACATTACATTTTTTTTACAGGCCTACACAAAGGTCTTTTTCAAAGATATATATTATTTTCAGACATACCGTTGTCTGTTAACATGAAGACAAAGGAGAGCATCAATGAAATGCAATTTGAATTATAAATCAATTGAATATAAATTGCAATTACATTTGTGGGCAGGGAGATGTTTACACAATATAAAACTTATATTGAACTATGCTGGTTGATGTGAATAAGGGAGAGAGACCGAGAATGGGGATTTATCAGACCATCCTCTCTCAGAGTCTGCCAGCTAGTGGAAAACATTTCATTTTTATTGATCAGCGAGATAATGCCTGTAGTATAATGTACTAGAACCTAGCTGTCCAACTGTGGTCCTCCAGCTGTTTCTGTACTACAACTACCACAATTCTTTGCCATTCTAGAACGCTGGTGGGGATTTATGGGATTTGTAGATCTCTGCCCAGGTGGAGGGCCCCAAATTAAATTTAAAATACAATATTCTGCAGTTAAATGTGAATTGACCATAAAAAAGGCTAACTTAAATCTTTTCATCCTGTGAAAATTAAACGATAAATAATTTAACTACCGTAGTCAATGGTACTGTAGCTTCTGTGTACCTTCTGTTGACCCCCTGTAAAAAAGGGTGCTGTGCTAGCAGCTAGATCCACGGGAAGGGAGATTTGTTTTTGTAAAGTTTAGTTTTCCTTTAGGTAAAACCTTACTAATATTTTATGGATCTAGGCTTCTTCTAGCACAGCCTCCTCGAACTGATGATTTAAAGGAAGGGGTAAAAGGTAAATAATATCGGTCTTAAACAAAAGGTCAATTTATGAGTAAAAAACGTATTTGAAATTTTCTATCACAGAAAATTGTCGATTCCGTAAACGTTTATTAACACTAAAGAGGGTTCGACACATCTGGCCGCTGAACTCGTGGAGAGAAAAGAAATAGAAAATAAGCATCGTTCAACACGATACACGGACCTTGAGCACCAAGAGGAAGATTCTGGCATGATTACTTGCCAAACCCCAAACGTTGTAGAGTACCGACTCCACTTGCACAAATTCCACTAATAATGTTTGGATATTATTTTTTTGGCGCTAGACAAAAAAGAATGCAATTTCTTAATCCAAATGAATACTTTAATAACATTTTAAAATAGAAATTCAATTGTAAATATATATTTTTAAATTGTTGTAAGGCACTTAGCAAAATAAAAATCATCACACCATCACCCAAATTCAGTCCACAAACCAGCATGGGCCATTAAGCACAATATTTTTTATAAAACGTAGTACAAGGATTAAAGATCTTGATGTATGAGCAACATGCCTGTACCAGTGATGGCTAGCCTTGGCGCTGTGATAAGGATTACCGTTTTATAGAGTATACAACATCTGAATATTTGCAGTGCCAACGTTAGTCGACACTACCCTATACACCGACTTTTGTAACTAAAACAATCTCTGTAGCCTTTTGTCCTCACAGTTGGCATCCTGGAGGTAGTCGAACTATGGATAGCAGAACCATGCTGGTCTCCTGACCTCACAAAAGTAGACAATACATCTCCGCAAGTCTCCTTTCATGGTATCTCTGAAACAGGAAGCTACTGCATACTCTACTACTTTTGGCCTAAAGTTTAAAATTCCCATCTCAGTTCTCTCTTTATGGAGAAGACCCTGAAATGAGAAGCTTTGTTCTCCTAGATGTCTGCTCACCAACAGAGAACCCTTTCAGCACAATGCTAGTCTTTGGACTAAACAAAGAAGGCTCTCCTGTGCCTTCATAATACACAAGACGTTTTGGCAAATGCCGCTTTGTATCGTTAAACAGGAATTTAATCAAGCACGGTATAATATTGCCCAAAGTATCCATCAGAAGGGATAACACACTGGTCCATAAAACTTGCATCCCCTCAAAATAAAAACAATGATATAAAAAATAAAAACAAAAAACAGATATCTGATTAACAATATACAATAAAGATATTTCAAAGGACAACGGTCGGCAAACATTTTTGCTTAAGTTATGCTTAATTGAAAGACTGCATTTTAAATATTATGTAATGAAATAATACAAATAAAGTACCTTACTGATCAGGGGGCAGACATGGTGTCAGATCTTCCTTTATCTGACCCAAGATTCTAAACAACATGTCCGCCCCCTGATAAGAGCTATACGAGCAAAGAGAGCTCAATAAGTTTTATTTCTATTCTTTCATTAAAGGGGTTCTATTTAAAATGTCTCCATTGGATGCAATCTTTCAATTAAACAGAACTGTAATTTTGCAGACCTTTGTCCTTTAATACTGCCATCAAAGTAAATATGCCAATGCTAGAATGTTATAGAATTAAATCCGTAAATTATTCACCGCCACAGATGGAGTCAGAAACAATGTTATTTTACAACAGCTGCAACAAATATGTTCCTTTCTCCATAAAATATGCTTTGAGATGTTTGCATGTTTTTGTTTTGCCTTCAAACTCTTATCAATTATTCACTGTATGTGGGAATAAATGAAAGGATTTACTCTGTCGGTCTTTCTCCTGTCCTGTAGGTAAATAAAGTTTACTCTAGGGCTGTAATCGGTAAAATATTGTCATCATTAGATCCGACACAGTCCTGAATAAAACTGCAATATTGTCTCCTTACTTGCTTATCTTACAGTGATATCTTCAGGACTGGATTATTTGCAAGCTCCCTCATTACCTGTGTTACTAGGAATTTCAATAGCGGGATTTTCATTGTGCCGCTTCCCCTAAAAACAGAATTTGGGACACATTTTCATTGAATGGGTTCTTTTAAAAAAAAAAAAATATATATAAAAAAAAAAAAAAAAATAGAATAATTTATCAAGTAGATATGAAATGACAGCTTTAATAAGTCTATAAAGAAGTGATATACGTCATTATAAACACATATTACAGATAGTGTGGACTAATTTTACCTTCCGTTAAGTCACAACTTGCATTTCAGGGTGTTACCAGGCATAAATAAAATATTCAATAAAAAAAAAATACACTTTGCATCAATAGTATATATGTAAAACAAAGATTTTAATATAGGGCTATTTTTTTTTTTTGCTTTTCGCCCACATTTTTCCGGTTTAACGAGCTTCCCGATCCAAGGCTACGTGGCTTCGGACGGTGCCTGGCTTTTTAATTCTTGGATGTGCTGTAAAAGTTGATCGCAGTACTGCGGTGTTCTGTGTTTATGTCGGACGACTTCGATCTCTTGGGCCAACAAAGATGGGTAAACAAAACTCCCTTCCTTTAATACATCTAGAAGAGGATAAAAAAACCACTATAAATATCTGTTCTCCTTAAACCAAAAACTGTATATACAAAGAAAACATCTTTATACAGCATCTCAAGATGGATTCAATTACACATGGTGTTTGTTTGATTTTTTTTAAAGGGCTTTTACAAACCATACTAAAAATATACTGATTAGGCCTAGAAACCTCAGGTAGGTGATAGGGAACATCAATGCAGGACTTTATAGGTTTATACCTGTAACTGTTACCGGATATTACAGTTGATATAAAAGAGAATCTTACTATAAAGAACAAATCTTTAGCATACGAATATAAACGTGTATATGGGAATTTTCCCATACCTTTACAAAAGTGAAGGAATGTATTATTATATTGGTTTTTTTTTTTTTTTTAAAGCAGGCAAGCTAATAAAAACCTGTACATTTTAATTTATAGAAATGTGCATTTCAATTAATTAGCTCATAGTATTAGTATTTAGAATATTGGGCAGACTAGATGGGTTAAATGCTTCTCATCTGCCAGTGACACATTGTATGTTTCTATGATGCGATACTGAGCAAAGCCTGGTAAAATGCTGCCACCTAGTGTACGCAGATAGTCCTGTCACTGCATGGACAATTCAACCCCAACCTACGCATTTCACAAATTTCCCCAAAATCTGAGCTCAAAGTCCCCGGATTTATGAACTTCTCAGTACTGGTTTCAAAAGCACTGTGCTGTAGGAACATATATACCACAAGATATCCCCATCAGGAACCACAGTAACAATGTTCTCTCCTGTCTGTCTTCTGTTTCACCTTCTTCCCCAGTCCCTCTAGCTCAGTGATGGTTAAACTTGGCACTGCCGATATTTAGGAACTACAAATCCCACGATGCTCAGTGGGACCGAGGGTAACTGGGCATCATGTGATATGTAGTTTCTAAATATCTGTGCTGCCAAGGTTAGCCATCACCGCTCTAGACTGTAATCCTGCTCCTCTCTACCATAGGTATCAGTATGCCTCTGCATAGAAAATAAACACTAACAGCATTGTAAAAATAACAACTGTGACTCCGGATAGACTGTAATCCATGGCTGCCACGCGGAGAAAAACAGCCTCAAAACAAATTTCAAAAAAGGTCTGCAATGGATCTCAGGCACAAAGGATCTCGGGCGCACCGATCAGTGGATCCCGGGCACAAAGGATCTCGGGCGCACCGACCAATGGATCTCGGGCGCACCGACCAATGGATCCCGGGCGCACCGACCAATGGATCCCGGGCGCACCGACCAATGGATCCCGGGCGCACCGACCAATGGATCTCGGGCGCACCGACCAATGGATCCCGGGCGCACCGACCAATGGATCTCGGGCGCACCGACCAATGGATCCCGGGCGCACCGACCAATGGAACCCGGGCGCACCGACCAATGGATCTCGGGCGCACCGACCAATGGATCTCGGGCGCACCGACCAATGGATCTCGGGCGCACCGACCAATGGAACCCGGGCGCACCGACCAATGGAACCCGGGCGCACCGACCAATGGATCTCGGGCGCACCGACCAATGGATCTCGGGCGCACCGACCAATGGATCTCGGGCGCACCGACCAATGGATCTCGGGCGCACCGATCAATGGATCTCGGGCGCACCGATAA
The DNA here is from genome assembly GCA_036172795.1 of Pelodytes ibericus. Lineage (NCBI taxonomy): Eukaryota > Metazoa > Chordata > Amphibia > Anura > Pelodytidae > Pelodytes > Pelodytes ibericus. Next base: position 18,062,983 of record CM069860.1, read on the forward strand.
ATGGATAGTACTTGACTCTCTCAGAATTGTCTGTTATAAATGGACCGATTACTTTCCATTGAGCAGCCGCTGACAAAACGCCACAATGATTGAGATGAAACGTCAATGCATCATTTGGAGGAGATGAACTAGTTAGAAATATCTGTGTTGTCTCTAATAAGAAAATCTCAGTGCAGTTCAAGAAAGGCAGAGCATTACTTCAGCCCTTGCAGAACACACGGGGACGAGGACAGTTCCAAGTCTGACTCTAGTATAATGCGACATGTGCTTTGTCAGACAGCGGAGATCGCTCTAGACTCCAGAAAGCAACAAAGGGAATCAATGTAGTCGATGGAATATATTTTTGGAGCACGGCTTTGTTACCAGTGGGGATACCGCAGGGATCTGTACTTGGACCCACAGTACCGGTATTTAATATTTTAATTGTCTTTTTGCTGATGACAAAGATTTGCAACATAGTTGATGTTCTTGGAGGGATAAGATAAATGGCAAATGATTTAGCTAAACTAGAAAAATGAGCTGTGACAACTGACATTTAATGTGGACAAGTGCAAAATAATGCAACTTAGTGTAAAACCCCAAAAGCAGAATATAGAATATTAGCAGTATTAGCAGAATGCTTGGTTGTATAGGGAGAGGTATTAGCAGAATGCTTGGTTGTATAGGGAGAGGTATTAGCAGAATGCTTGGTTGTATAGGGAGAGGTATTAGCAGAATGCTTGGTTGTATGGGGAGAGGTATTAGCAGAATGCTTGGTTGTATAGGGAGAGGTATTAGCAGAATGCTTGGTTGTATAGGGAGAGGTATTAGCATAATGTTTGGTTGTATAGGGAGAGGTATTAGCAGAATGCTGTGTAGCATAGGGAGAGGTATTAGCAGAATGCTGTGTTGCATAGGTAGAGGTATTAGCAGAATGCTGTGTTGCATAGGGAGAGGTATTAGCGGAATGCTTGGTTGCATAAGGAGAGGTATTAGCAGCATGCTTGGTTGCATAAGGAGAGGTATTAGCAGAATGCTTGGTTGCATAGGGAGAGGTATTAGCAGAATGCTTGGTTGTATAGGGAGAGGTATTAGCGGAATACTTGGTTGCATAAGGACAGGTATTAGCGGAATGCTTGGTTGTATAAGGAGAAGTATTAGCAGAATGCTTGGTTGCATAGGGAGAGGTATTAGCGGAATGCTTGGTTGCATAGGGAGAGGTATTAGCAGAATGCTTGGTTGTATAGGGAGAGGTATTAGCGGAATACTTGGTTGCATAAGGACAGGTATTAGCGGAATGCTTGGTTGTATAAGGAGAAGTATTAGCAGAATGCTTGGTTGCATAGAGAGAGGTATTAGCGGAATGCTTGGTTGTATAGGGAGAGGTATTAGCGGAATGCTTGGTTGTATAGGGAGAGGTATTAGCAGTAGAAAGAGGGAAAAGCTCATGCCATTGTACAGAGCAGTGGTGAGACCTCACGGAGTATTGTACACAGTACTGGAGACCATATCTCCAGAAGGATATTGATACTTTGGAGAGAGTTCAGAGTAGGGCTATTATACTGGTTCATGGGTTGAAGGATAAAACTTACCAGGAAAGGTTAAAGCATCTAAACATGTATAGCTTGGAGGAAAGACGTAACATGGGGGATATGATAGAAACACTTAAATGCATATAGAGAATAAACACAGTAAAGGAGGAGAGTATATGTTTAAAGAATAAAAACTACCACAACAAGGAGAGTCTTGAATTAGAAGGGCAAAGGTTTAAAAGCATTATGAGCAATTACTAGTTTACGGAGAGAGTAATGGATGCATGGAATAGCCTTTCAGCAGTAGTGGTAGAAGTTAAAACAGTGAAGGAGTTTTACTGTGGCAGGCACAAAACTATTCTTGAAATAAGATAAGGTCAGGGACTAATGAAAAGATTTTGGGCAGACTAGATGGGCCGAATGGGTCTTATCTGCCGATACATTCTATCATGTTTTAAATCTCCTACAGAATAATTTCCCATAAACAACCAGTGAAATTGTGAAAGCAGTAACATGGGAAGATAAGGGTTTGGCTTTACTTTGAGATTTTAGAGCTCTCCCACAGAGACACATGCATTTATCATACCCAGTACTGTTGCTTGGATACGGTTATCCGGGTCATCAAGATGCACTAGTAGACCTCTGTACAGAAATTCTAGATGACTCTTATATGTTTTCCAGTCGTATTCGTTGTTCAGACATTTAAACCAGAGAGACAGGGTTTTGGCAGCTGCTACTCTGACTTCATCAGACGCGTCATCAAGGCGCTTTAACAGCGCTATGGAGAAGAGGAAAAAAAAAAACACAATCGAGATGTAAACAAAGATTCGGAGAAAAAACAACAGCCAAAGAATAAAATTAAGGACTACATTTGAAGCTATTACTGTGAACTGCAAGAAATAATCTTACAAGGTAAAGATCCCAAGCCTGAGAAATGTGAAATGAGTATATGTGTTGGCTTCTGAAACGAATATCCAAAATCATAAGCTTGCTCCAGACCTACGTAGATCACAGTACACAAGGAATCACAGATGCTCCTAGTCCAACCTGACCAGTGTATTACTTTGTGATGCATTGCGATACATGCCAAATTTTTTCAAAACTAGCATTTTAACAATAGATCAGGCTGCCTAAATGGTGCGCTAATCTTGCTTCATGGTAAAACGGATCGTGACGCAAATCTTAATGCCTGTCACATACTACAACAGTGACAATGAAAATCCCTGAGAAGATGATAATAAGAAGGCAACCATTTTTGGTTCAATACAGAATCTCGCTCTCTAGATTCACAATGCTTTAGAAGAAAGCATCTTAACATGTATAGCTTGGAGGAAAGACGTAACAGGGGGGATATGATAGAAAAATGTAAATACAAAAAGGGAATCAGCACAGTAAAGGAAGAGAGTATATTTAAAAGAAGAAAAACTACCACAACTAGAGGACATAGTCTAAAATTAGAGGGGCAACGATTTAAAAGTAATATCAGGAAGTATTACCCTACTGAGAGGGTAGTGGATGTATGGAATAGCCTTCCAGCAGAAGTGGTAGAGGTTAACACAGTGAAGGAGTTTAAGCATGCGTGGGATAGGCACAAGGCTATCCTGGATATAAAATAGGACCAGGGACTAATAAAAGTATGTAGAATATTGGGCAGACTAGATGGACCGAATGGTTCTTATCTGCCGGTGACACATTCTATGTAACATAGTACGCATTACCAGGGTATATTTTGTTGAGTTTATCAGGGTCCAGCCCCTGTTCACACACAGAAAGTAGAGCGCAGATAATGCGACAGGAAACCAGGCGGCTCATCTTGGAATCTTCCTCGAGTGTGGTGACCACCTGGGGCATTACGAAATCCTGCACCTGAAGAATCTGTGAGAAAAGGAGAGAACATCATCAAACACACAGAGCACCTTTCACTTCTAGAATTACATGGATGGCAGGTTAATAAAAAAAACAAACTACCACAACTAGAGGACATAGTCTTAAATTAGAGGGGCAACGATTTAAGCACAATATCAGGAAGGATTACTTTACTGAGAGGGTAGTGGATTCATGGAATAGCCTTCCAGCGGAAGTGGTAGAGGTAAACATAGTGAAGGAGTTTAAGCATGCGTGGGATAGACACACGGCTATCCTAACTATAAGATAAGGCCAGGGACTAATAAAAGTATTTAGAAAATTGGTTCTTATCTGCCGGTGACACATTATCTGTCTCTATGTTTAATATGGAAGGTATATTGTATTCTTTCGAAAGGATGATAGAGTGAACCAGAACATGGATGACAAGTTCATCTTTAGGATGGATAAAAAGCCATTTAATCCATTTTTCCATTATGCTAACATTTACATAGTGCCAATGATTTATGCAGAGCTTGGCAGAGGGGCAGGTTAAAGAGTAAGTTTGTTCTTTAAGAGCCGCGACAGACTGATAGAGGAGGTAGAGATAGCAAGAGGGGGAAGCAAAGGTAGGTGGTGACAGAAAGTCCATATGGGAGACTGACAACTAAACAGACATGATGAAAGGTTAGTTCATGAGCATTCTAGTCATAAGACTCTATGAAGGTGAGTTTTAAAGGACAACTGTAGCAAAAAATATAAGTTATGTTTAATTGAAAGATAGCATCAAGTGTAGGCATTTTATATAGCATTGGTTTAATGAAAGACTACAAATAAATTACCTTTTTGAGCCCTTTTTGCTCCATATAACTCTACCTGGAGGCAGACATTTTGTTTAGAATCTTTGGTCACATGGGTCAGATCTTTGTTCATCTGAACCAAGGTGAGTGAAGATCTGACCCAAGATTCTAAACAACATGTCTGCCCCCTGAGAGAACTATAAAGAGTAAAGGAAAGCTCAATAAGAGATTTAATTTCTATCCTTCCATTAAAGCATTTCTTTATTAATCAATCTTTCAATTAAACATAAGTTATTGTTTTGCTCTAGTTGTCCTTTAATGGAACATTTTAAGGAAGGAAGCCAGGGTTAAAGAATACATTTCCCGGTAGAATTAAGTAAACCCGACGTGTATCTTAATAGATACACGCGGGTTTACTAACTGCTGTGTCTCACATGCGAGACACAGCAGTTCCTCGTTGTCGCGTGCTGACAAACATCAGCACCCACAAAGCCAATCAAAACGGGGGCTCGCCCCGCTCTGACAGCTGAATGCGAGGGTCTCTCTCTGCTAGCACAGCGAGAGACCAACATTTTTGCATGGGATCAGCAGGGGGGATCTAGTTAAGCCCCCCCTGCTGATCTCATGCAAAAACAAGGGTTTCTCTCTGCGCTAGCAGAGAGAGCCAGTCGCTGACCAGACGGCTGCCGGCTTCCTATGGAAACATGGCAGCTGTTGGTCAGAGGATAAACTGGCTGTGAAATCCTTGGTAGCTGTGTCTACTTCTGGGAATTGCTACCAGTCTATTATCACTAAGGGTGTTGACCAGGGAACTGACAATCGATTTTAAAAGATTGAGGGCTGAGGAGATATTGGAACCCTAAAAACGAGAACATCTGGGCTACTGAGCCATCTTGTTTCTTGTTTTTAATGTATAAATAATTATCAATATTTTTTTTATTTTCAAGACTCACAGTAAAAACAATGTTTAAGTGATACACAGTGCCTTAAAGGGAATTTGTGAAGACGGAGAGTGAAGGAGACAGATTGGGAGCTCGGCTCATGTCTTGCAGAGCACAGAGAGTCAAGCCAGAGGAAGACCAATCATGAACGTTTAAACTATATCCTCTCTTGTAGCCGTCTTATGCCTGCGCCAAGGTGGCTAACAAATGGCTGCCTGAAATAATGAGTACTGGCATTCTTCTGATGCTTCTGTTACAATGGCCATCTAGATAGGATATTTTTTTCTTGTATAAAGAGATATATTGTCAATTTTCCATCATGGGTACACTTTATAAGTGGATTTACAAATAATTTTGTGCGTAATAAAAATGTAATCAAAACTGTGATTATAATTTACCTCTTGCCGAGACAGGACCTCACTTTGCAGGAGAACCCACAAGCATGAGACGGCGATGGTCCGAATGGCTCCTGCTGTCCTACCAGCGTGCCACTTCAGATTAGGAACCAAAATGTCCTTAATTATGGTCTCTGAATAATTGTGGAACAGCCTGTAATGAAAAAACAAACAACAAAATCAAACAGAGTTTAGAAGAAAAAAAAAAAGAATGTAAAACTATTTGGTACAGACACAGAATACGCAAAGCAATGGCAGGTTACCCTGCTAGTTACCCCCCGCTACGGAGAACAAGGCTGTTCTTTGAATGGATGAGCCAATGTGACATAGGAATCTGTTCCAGAGTTGAAAGTGATTAGAGGAGCATGTAAAGATTAGCAATCACTAGAGTGAGTGTGTTAATATGAAAGTGATTGGAGGAACATGTAAAGATTAGCAATCACTAGAGTGAGAGCGTGTTAATAGGAAAGTGATTGGAGGAACATGTAAAGATTAGCAATCACTAGAGTGAGAGTGTGTTAATAGGAAAGTGATTGGAGGAACACGTAAAGATTAGCAATCACTAGAGTGAGAGTGTGTTAATAGGAAAGTGATTGGAGGAACACGTAAAGATTAGCAATCACTAGAGTCAGTGCGTTAATATGAAAGTGATTGGAGGAACATGTAAAGATTAGCAATCACTAGAGTCAGTGCGTTAATAGGAAAGTGATTGGAGGAACATGTAAAGATTAGCAATCACTAGAGTGAGTGTGTGTTAATAGGAAAGTGATTGGAGGAACACGTAAAGATTAGCAATCACTAGAGTGAGAGTGTGTTAATAGGAAAGCGATTGGAGGAACACGTAAAGATTAGCAATCACTAGAGTGAGAGTGTGTTAATAGGAAAGTGATTGGAGGAACACGTAAAGATTAGCAATCACTAGAGTCAGTGCGTTAATATGAAAGTGATTGGAGGAACATGTAAAGATTAGCAATCACTAGAGTGAGTGTGTTAATAGGAAAGTGATTGGAGGAACATGTAAAGATTAGCAATCACTAGAGTGAGTGTGTTAATAGGAAAGTGATTGGAGGAATATGTAAAGATTAGCAATCACTAGAGTCAGTGCGTTAATAGGAAAGTGATTGGAGGAATATGTAAAGATTAGCAATCACTAGAGTCAGTGCGTTAATAGGAAAGTGATTGGAGGAACATGTAAAGATTAGCAATCACTAGAGTGAGTGTGTTAATAGGAAAGTGATTGGAGGAATATGTAAAGATTAGCAATCACTAGAGTCAGTGCGTTAATAGGAAAGTGATTGGAGGAACATGTAAAGATTAGCAATCACTAGAGTGAGTGTGTTAATAGGAAAGTGATTGGAGGAATATGTAAAGATTAGCAATCACTAGAGTCAGTGCGTTAATAGGAAAGTGATTGGAGGAACATGTAAAGATTAGCAATCACTAGAGTGAGTGTGTTAATATGAAAGTGATTGGAGGAACATGTAAAGATTAGCAATCACTAGAGTGAGTGTGTTAATAGGAAAGTGATTGGAGGAACATGTACAGATTAGAAATCACTAGAGTCAGTGCGTTAGTATGAAAGTGATTGGAGGAACATGTAAAGATTAGCAATCACTAGAGTGAGAGTGTGTTAATAGGAAAGTGATTGGAGGAACATGTAAAGATTAGCAATCACTAGAGTCAGTGCGTTAGTATGAAAGTGATTGGAGGAACATGTAAAGATTAGCAATCACTAGAGTGAGCGTGTTAATATGAAAGTGATTGGAGGAACATGTAAAGATTAGCAATCACTAGAGTGAGAGTGTGTTAAAAGGAAAGTGATTGGAGGAACATGTAAAGATTAGCAATCACTAGAGTCAGTGCGTTAGTATGAAAGTGATTGGAGGAACATGTAAAGATTAGAAATCACTAGAGTCAGTGTGTTAATAGGAAAGTGATTGGAGGAACATGTAAAGATTAGCAATCACTAGAGTGAGCGTGTTAATATGACAGACGAGGACTCAAAACTCAACAATTTGACCATGTTAACACTATGGTGAAACACGACTTGATCAGAGATATCAGCCTCCGATACTCTGAACTCAAGCCTTCAGCCCATACTCTATTTAAATCAAATATCTGCACCGTAAGCATACAAAGACTTGATTAGGGAAGTATTGTCCTAAAGTGATAATCTGTATGATAATTTGGGGTTCTGTAAAAATGAAAAAAAAAAAAAAAAGTATCAAATAGTAAACAAGACACATAACCAAGATTGCACTTTTTTTTAAAAATACATCTTAACACGTTTGTGTGAGGGTATTAGACACTTTTTAGCACCGCATCTCTTATCAATGGGTTGTGTCGACTCTAAAGCCCCTGCATCTGTGAAGGAATTAGCTTTACACATTGGCACACATGCCACCATTCGGCACTACAATACTTCCACATGTGCCTATTATGTACGTAACCCCTATTGCTTAAACAACACATTAAGCAACCATTAAAACGACCCAATAGGCTAAAATTTTATTTAAGTCACAATTGAAAAACCAAAGAAACAAAAATCACTAGCCTTTCCTAAATAATTGCCTTGTACATGACATGAGTTGACTCTTCCAGTAGGTGGCACTTCAAAACCGAGAATCTCTTGCTGGATTTCTAAAATAAAAAAAACCCATCGGAAAAACCAGCAGCTGATCTGTGTGTACAGGTATATCTTCTCCCTGGTAAACTATTTGGATAAATCACAAGCTCAGCTAAAAATGCACAATTGCCCCAGTGCTCAGTCAGAGGTCTGCTTTAAAAACCTTGCAATATTCCAATAATGCTGCTGCTCTAAGGGTTACATTGCTGCACATCTTACCAGACTTGCTTCACTGCCAAATAGAAACAACACGGATCTATTTCTGGACATTATTTAAAATTACTTTATGACAGTTGGCAAAACGGGACACTTCATATAGTTTAAAAATAGGATGTGTCACCATCTGCAGGGTATTTTTGATCGCAGAAAAAACAAACAAAAAAAACACAACTTTGCCAGCGACAATGTAAAAGCCCCCCTCCGAGCTCCCTAATCCCAAAAATAGAAAAACCCCAACAAATGAAATGGCAAGGGAGCATTTAAAGGGTCAGTTCTACCAACAATATCGGAAAATAGATTTTTAGAGAAGTACCGCATCGAGTAAATAAAACGGACCTGTCTGATCAGATTTCTTAAGATCAGAAAACAGCAAACAAATAAAGTAGAGTAGAACTATTGCGGTTGCTATAGTAACAGTCCTTCCCATCTCTCCAGGCCCCTCCTTATCGGATGCCACTGACTTTAAAATGCCCCAGGAAATTATTGTTAATGTAAATATACAGCAGCACAGCTGCTTTTAAAAGCAAATATAAGTGCATGTCCCGTATATTAAAACACATACATACAGCAGACAAGTTAAGTGGAACGGCCACTTTAACCCCTTCGTGACGCAAGGTGCCAAAACGTCACGATTGGTTCCTGGCCACCGATCACAAGGTGATCAGTAGCCAGGAACACTCTGGCAGAGACCCGATCAGGGTTTTAAGAGACCCTGTGGGTCCCTGCAAAAAAATCGCGAGACCTACGGACGTCACATGTTACGTCACCGAGGCGTGCCCGAACCCGGAAGTTCGGGCACGGCGCGATTTGGAGAAATGTAGCCGGTGCTCGCTTTGAGCACCGGCTACATTTCCCCTGTCACACTGAGTCCACTCAAAGTGGCCTCATCTGACAGGTGGGATCCCGCTGCAGGTGCCTGCAGCGGGATCGGAAAACAGCTCATCGCGGGGAGCCGCGATGAACTGTTTAATACAGGACGTACTATGCCGTCCTAACGACTTTCAGGCACTTTAAAGTCAGGAAGGCATAGTACGTCCTAACGTCATTAAGGGGTTAAAAAAAAAAACAGAGAACAGATACTCTGAGTAAATTTGTGTTCAGTTTTCATAAAAAAAAATAATAAAAAAAACATACAAACAAATAATATATCCAGTCACTACGAAATAATTTGAATACTGATCCTTTCATTTGGAAATGAATTCCGTCAGTCAGGATACACTATTTTTACATCTTTTTTTTTTTTTTTAAACAAGGGCAAATCCTTGGGGAAAATATGTTCATTTCTCACATCCAAACATTTTTTCTTTCAACACAGAGGCGTGCATTAAAGCAAAGAATGTTTTTCATCTGTAGTGCTGACATATGAAACGCTAGGATTGGCAGAAAACACTATAAAATGAGATAATATCGGCTTCGTGGAGGCCGACATACGATACGCTCAGCAAGTCCCTTGCAAAACGAAATGAAAAATCCCATTCTGTAGGAGTTCGGCAGCTCTAAATTCCCAGCCTTCGCCATCAGTGTGTAAGAGTTTAAAGGGACAGCTGTGTTTTCGACTGGCAACTTGTCTGCTCAATGTGCAGAGAAGCAAACGCAATAAGTCTAACGCACCTCCTTTAATCTATCTGCTGATCATGTAGTGAGATCTTTCTAGCGGTCTTTCAGGGTCTCGTACTGAAGCTTTCCATGCTAACTGGACTTAAGACCTCATCGTGGCATTTATCGATTCATTTACATTTAAAAAGCCATTGCCGTCCATTTGGCACACGAAACTGAGATTTCGAGCACGTGCACAATGAATAGGGGATAGGGGGGCTGAGAAGCCCTCTAATAAGAGCTGAAGAGGAAGCCTGAGAGAAAGCCTGCAAAAGCTTGATCTTACTATATTATTTTAACTAGAAAGTCTGCATTTAAAACCAGCAGCATTTCTACATATATCCGCAATATATCCCAATCCCTTCCAATCTGATCTATTAAAATCATAGGAAGTAGAAAAGACTGGCAGCAAATCTACAATGGAACACGTTCTGGATAAAAATTCCATTTAGCAAATAAATGTAATCCTCGTTATTGTAAAGCGTCATCTTTCCTATTTTTCCCTATCCCTTGCAGTGGTGGCAGCACTGGGAACGTGTGCTTTCTTTGGGGAAAGCAGGCCGTCTGGCATGTTTGGTGTGTGTATAGATTGGTGTTTAATAATGTCTCTGCTACCCACTGAATTTCAGGTGGATGGGGTTTTCCCCCCGTCGCCTTTACTTAAATGGTTTGTTCTTTATTTTTCAGTCTACCTAAAAACGTTACTATGCGATAAGTGATATACGTCCATATTGACAGAGTCATTTTTGGCCACAGAAGGTACATCACTCAGAAATGATCAAGGTGTGTAAAGGATTGTGACTGTATTACAGCATCAATACAAGAAAGGAAATAGAATATAACTTGTGGTCCTCTAGTTCCAGTCCTCTCCCATGTTTATGCCTATATCAGAACAGAATGCACTATACTACACTATATATGTATCTTTATCCCACAGCCCAAAACATGTGCGCTGAGCAACCCCATTATATTTGTATCCCAATGATCCCAGGTAAAAGCTTGAGAGCTAAGCAGAGCAAAACATAGACAGGGATTATTTACTCTAGCTGAAAAAGAAACCCCGCTCAGGTTTATTTACAATACAGAATGAAATCTTAAATCAATCCAAGGGAACATGTCCTGGCTTTTGTTTAACAACGGATCTATTGCTCAATCTGGGTGTTTAACAAGAGTTCGTCCCTTGCCTTGTACTGAGATGACACTGCATGCCGAGTTTCCCTTATTCAAAATGCTTGTGACCAGTAATAATTTGGATAACGGATCATTTCGGATAACGGATCATTGCTCCTGTGCTTGTCAGAGATCCAGACTAGAATGTGTCTGCAACACTAAGGGTCCCAAACAGGTTAAGACCCCCCACATATTTATATTCACGAAACCAGGTACAAAAAGCTAGTCAAGGGGCTTTATTCATGAGAGAGAATTGAGAAAAGCATTTCAAACCTAAAGGCCAAAGTAGCCGAGTTGGGAAAATTCTCCCATTCTGGGGAATAAGAGAACTTTCCGAGTTGGTCGGCTACTTTGACCTTCGGTTGGAAATTCCCTTCTCAATTCCCTGCAATGCTCTTTTTTCCCCATGAATAAATTCCTGGAAGTTTAATACGTTTTGCACGATGGTGCTTAATGGTTAGCCCCTGAAGGTGCACAAACGCAAGAAATAGACTTTATGACTTTCAATGAAGCAGCATTAAGCTTCTTACTTAGCTCATATTCACACCCAGGGATCTGAATATTAAAAAAGGAATGTAGATTATTCAGTCTTGTATTATGTACAGAGAGCTTGCTCTTCATTCTGCCAAAACCACTGCATTAGTTAGAGGACAACTGTGGGCAAAATCGAAAACGAAGCTATGTTTATTTAAAGGATTGCAAGAGTAGACATTTTAAATAGAAATGCGTTAACGTAAGACCAGAATTAAAGTACCTTAAAGTACACTGTATAGCTCTATCAGGGGGCGGACATGTTGTTTAGAATCTAGAGACAATATTCCTTCATCTTGGGCCAGACAAAGGAAAATCTGGCAGATCTGACCCAGGATCCTGATCAAAATGTCAGCCTCTGACTTAACTCGACAGAGAAAAGAAGGCTCAATAAGGTACTTTATTTGTACTGGTTTAGTAAACATGTTCTATTTGTAGTGTCTACACTGTTCCATTAAACAGTAGTTCATTTTTGTTTGTTTTTTTCCCTTAATTAGCCATACTGAACAATACAATGAAAACTTGGGGAAGAGGATTGTTCCTCTTTAATTCTTAAACTTTGTCAAAGAGCTACGCCCCACAGAAAGAAAGCACCACTCTTGTGTATTGCCTTTGTTTTTAGCAAGTTAAATAAGGAACATTTCTGTGTAGGACTAGAGAGAACAATATGCCTTTGAAAACATTCCTGTCTGAATCGCTGGATGCAGAGTTCCAGTCGTTCTCCAAAATGTGTCAATGAAATGTTGTTGTTGGTTTTTTTTTGCTTTTTTTTTGATGCGCTGTATAGTGCCACATACCCCTGAGAGTTGACCGTTTCATTAGCTTTCACCAATAGCTTTGACAACATGGTGAAAATCTTCAGGCGCATCTGTGGCTCTTGGGTGGGTTGAAGGCAAGTCTTTAAAACCGGTACTAGCAGATGGAGATTTTCTCCTATCACACGGCCTGGAAAAAAAAAGAAACAAATAAAAGATATGGTCAATAATGGAACTATTAACAATTTAAAAAGATGTGAACCTTCATGTTGGCAGAAATACAAGAAAATGCATAAAAAGAGGATGTATTTTAAATGTGTCCTGTGGTTTTTCCCATTTCGCCTTGCTGATTGATATTCAAATTGGATATTGAGAGGTAGTTTACATATCAAGCCACAGGCAATGTCATAAAGAAGAAATACAGCAGACACGTTTAACATTTTAGGGGTTATGTAAAAAAAACAAACAAAACAAACTCTTGCACTGCAAAGTATCGCGAGTTTTATAAAAAGGTGCAAATCTCTGTTTGTTATGTGTAACCCAAACGAGCCTTAAACTCCCGACACTTTGCAAGGTGGGAGCGAGACCTTCGCCAAAACAGTGCTTGCGCGACTTTTTTTTGTTACAATGGCTGTGACAACACACTGATCGTTGTCACAACCCAGAAGCGCCGTTGTGGGGCAATGGACACAGTGTCCCAAAATTTGTCGGGAGTCTGCTTTTTACATGGGCACCATCTTTATCCATAACCCCAGATGTATAGATCATTTTTTTTTTATAGACATTTTACAGTATAAACTATGTTTAGGGACTGGACTCCATTTAAATAAAAAAAAAATGTAACTCCGAGAAAATAAAACTACAGACTGGTCAAGATAGTTTGAAATGATAAGCTTTAGTTCCACCACCCCAATAAACTTTGCAGGGCATGAGATTTTTAAAATCAAAGTTTCGAATGGGCTTATGCAAAAAAAGAGTTCATAGCATAAGTGTTAGATAGTAGTGTGCAACCAAGCAAGAAATAATATATAGTGCAACGCAACAGATTTGCAAAATGTTGCCAATTTATCCCCCCCCCCCCCCCCCCCGCATAAAGAATGAACAAAGAACAAAGTTAAAGCTCAGGAGTTCGGGAGACTGGGGTGGGTTTGCAAAAGGATAGACCTTAATTAGTTAAATAAATCATCTTCTTGTGTCTTTGGGGGAAATAATTATCGCATAGCATGGCAGAGGCAAACAATGCCCCAGGCAAAACTGACTGAGCATTCCTGAGAAATCCAACTACATATTCGGATGTAAATTGGCACAAAGAGAATATTATCCTATTGCAGTGGGTATTTAACTCCTGAGATAGTTCCCTATAGTTGCTGGAGACAGACACGTAGAACCCCCCCCCCCCCCCCCCCACCACCTCCCCCCAAATCCAGTTTGAAGAACGTCTTAAAATTTCCAAAATCTTTAATGAGATATTGCCTAATCTTTTATGAGCAGATAAAAAGACAGATCATTACACTCATATTGTGTGTTGAATTGTTTTTAATGCTCGTTCATGAAAAGAATGGCAGTTGCACATTCTAGATTTGCTTAAAGAGTCACTAAAAACGTAAGTTATTTTTAAATAAAAGAAGGAAGTTATTTTGAACCTGCACGCCTGGTTTTTATTAAACATACAAGGAAGTTTTAATCGAAGTCCCAAATAGTAAAACATAAAATTCTGAGAGAGAAGAAAGAGAGGCGAGAGACAGGCGATAGAGAGGCGAGAGAGAGAGAGAGAGAGAGAGAGAGAGAGAGAGAGAGAGAGAGAGAGAGAGAGAGAGAGAGAGCTCCTAATTTTCTTTATAGTTTTACATAACCCTGTTAGACTGGTTATTTTTAGACGTCAGGGAAATTATATATCCATAGCGTTCTTTTTGGCTCCTATAGTCTGCAAATATTTGCTACAGTGAGCCAAAATGACAGCTGTAAGTTAATGCAACTAAAAAATGTTTTTAAAAACCCTTACCAGACTCTGTTATGATGACTTCAAACTGCACTCGTTCTACAGAATAGCAGGTCCACTGTTCATGTAATCTGGATGCCCACTCCATCAGTTGTACTATATATCTTCTATAAAGATCCGACAGTCCACTTAGTCCTTGGACCTTGGCTAATGACATCAATGCATCTTGAACCTGAACCGAACAAGAAACCCATACATTTTTATAAAGCCAAAGAATAAACAAAGAATTAAAGAACTGATTGTGCTTTAGCCAATTCATAGAACCATTTATGTTTATTTAAATTAGTGCCAACTTTATTAGGGTGGAAAGTGCAGGATGTTTTATGTTTTTTTGTGTACAAAGGATAAAACACTGAAAAATTAGACATTTTTCATTGTTTCTCCTTTTTTGCAGTGGATCATTCCATTATAAGACTAGCTGCTTCCATTTTATTTTCACATTGAGTCATTTGTTACTCCATATATTGTCTGGGATTCTTATATCTCCATATTGCCATCTCGTACCTTCCTTGCTACCAGTGGTTAGTATTGATTGTATTATTTGTATATTTTTTCTTTGTGAGTGAAGGTCACTATATACTATTATTTATCTATTATTCACTAGCGCTGTGCCTTATCTTTTTTTTTTTTTTTTTTTTTTTAAGGATTAAACACAATATATATATATAATTACAAAAAGAAAGGGACAGATACTATATGAAAGAAGGAAAATGAAACATCTAATTTCAAGAATTCGTATCTGCACATCCATTGAGGCTAATCTGTGGGGCTAACTCTGAACCCATTCCTGATTTTTTTTTTATATTACTGGGGGTCTGCATAATCTAGAATTCGATTAATAACATTTTTGAAGACACTCTGGGTGTAGTACAAATGGTCACTGCATGTCTAGTAGAAATTGTTCATTAGTAGCATCTAGATACACACTACTATCTTTTCAGAAAATGTAAACAGGACAAAAGTAAAAAAAATGAATTTAAATCAACATAAAGTACACGGCACTAAGAAAAGGGGGGGGAAAAAGGGGCAAAACGATCCATGTCTAAATACTAACATCAGCACAGAGGAAAGACCTGTGTAATATTGTACCTTTTCATACAGATCTTCCGATGCTGGACTAGCCAATACAGTGATCAAAGGTTTCATACAGTTGAGACTGACGTCTTCACAGTCTTGCTGGCATACATCAAGGAGAGACTGTATGCAACACAACAGCTGCTCGAGGTAAAGAACCTGTGAACACAAAAAAAAAAAAATGTGCATCACAACAAAATCCACTATGATGACATTATAGGAGTTACTAGTTATAAAAAATAACAAATCATTTGTGGAGCAGTGTTCTAAAAGTGGAACAGTCAGTGTGGAAACCAATAGAAAGCTCCCGCAATTCAGGACCACTTTAAGAACTTTGCTCCAGAAGTGTTGATCCTAAGTAGCCACACAGCATGCTTACTGAACTGATTAAATCAAAACTATGTTTTGAAAGAATTAATGGAGCTTATATATAAAATAGCACCACAATTGGGCATACCTGTGTGCTTTATGTACTGGGGTGCTTTGAAGCACCAATACAAATTAGGAAGTAACCGAAATACATAACTCAAAACCACTGTATAGAATGTATTAGTCCTAACATGAGAATAAACTGCAGAGAGCAGCCTTGGCCAAGAAATACTGAATCACAAATACTGTGTAATATAAAATGAGTGCTACGCTCACTAAACTGGAATTACCTGCAAGTCTTGAGATTAAAACTAATTTTTTTTTAGCCTATACCCTAGTTTGAGCAGGTAGGCCTTTTTCTGTCTAAACCATTTGTCAGCAAACACTTGCTCTTTAATAAAGTGGAGCTTTTAAAAGGGACAGTCTAGTCCCCAAACTCACTTTGGTGCAAGATGAAGATTACTGCTTGTATAGTGCACAGGCCTTTTTTCCAGTGTGATTTGATGCAGACATTCTGCATAAATGACATTTTTAATTACTTTGCATGTTTACTGCAGGTGCAGCAGCACTGATTATTTAGACACTGAGGAAATACATTTTGTTTTGTTTAGTCACTTCCTGTGCTCCTCAAATTGATTGTATTGAGTGGACACTAAGTGACCTTGCTCTTGTACACAGTAGGATCTCTTAACAGTGCAACACATTGTCTGATGACATCACTAGAGAGACAGGAAATTCCATTAATTTGAATGAAATTATTTGCATTGTCTAGTGTGGGCAGTCCTGGTTTCTTGAAAACTGCTGTAATTTCCCAATTTCCTCTAGCTGTAAGTATTTTATATTTTTTTAGCAATGCAAAATGTAAACCATGCATTTTAAAGTACTTTGAAAGCACATTAATATGCATTAATATTCGGAAGATGCACCAGACAGTCCCTTTTAATAATGATCTGAAGACACAGTGCTTTATAAACTGTATCTACCAATACTGCACTGTACACAATCTCTCTGAACACTACGTTATGTTTTATGTGTTCGGTATCAGGTTAGGTTTCTACCACTCGCTTTGCCACATAATTTGGCTTCACTTGTTATCAGACATGACGCCCTTAGATTAGCTTGTGACTGTGAAGTTGGAATACATCTCAAATCACCTATATTCTCGTGTTACATAGGTCTAGATTATATATCTCTGAGCCTTGAACGGCCGCCGTTATGCATTTTATAACTGTACAGCTGTTATAGTTCCCTGTGGTTCAAGTGAACCTCTAAAAGGACAACTGCCAGCATAATATGAATTTCTATTTAATGGAAAGATTGGATAAAGTGGAGGCATTTTAAATAGAAATGCTTTAACAAATGAATACAAATAAAGTATCTTATTGAGCCCTCTTTCCTTGTATAGTTCTAACAGGGGGCTGACATCTTGGATCAGATCTTCATTATCTCAACAAAGATTCTAAATAACACGGCTGCCCCCTGATAGCGCTATATAAGCAAAGAGGGACCAATATGTTTCACCTCTTCCATTTTAGCATTTCTAGATAAACCGCCTTGATGGAATTTTGACAGTTAATACAATCTTTCAAGTAAAACATAACGGACAGATTGTGCCAAATATTGGCGCAATCGGTGTGTGCGCCAATGTATAAAGCAGACTCCTGACAAATTGAGAGTCTCCGTTATCTACGCCGGTGCGCCTATGTATAAAAAAAAACCAAGCCTGATTTGTGTCAGGTCACCTCCGCCAAACGCCGTAATAAAAAAACCCGCAATAGCCGTTATAAATAACAGACAGTGAATGCAATGCACAGTGCAGGAGTTTTTACACATAACCCCTAATGTTTTGGTCACTGACAGCAAAGAAACTCACATATATAGGTCATAATAATTTTTTTTGCCGATGCAATTTTTTTTATTTGCAATTTTCAGTACACAAATGATTCAAAAGACATAAAAAACACAATACAAAAAACATTAATAATATAAATATAAGACTTCTGGATATTTTGCAATAAATACCACACCCTCGAAATCTATATTGATATCCTTATCTTTACATTTCTCCGACGCTTTTACATATACTGGCAAAGGTGAATAATTCTTGAGAGCAAAAAAAATAAAAATAAAAATAAAAATAAAATATATAAGCACAAAGAAATACACACCTCACTTATGCGTTTCTTTGCAGTCGTACATACAGTATATATAAAATCACATCTATGTACATTTAATGGGTTTGTATATATATGTTTATGTATGTATCGGCTGATAAGAACCATTTGGCCCATTTAGTCTGCCCAAAAAAAAATTTGAACCCACTTTCATTAGTTCCTGGCCTTATTTTATATCTATGATAGACTTTTGTCTGTCCCATGCAGGTTTACACTCATTCACTATATTATTCTATACCATTTCTGCTAGAAGGCTATTCCATGCTTCCACTACCCTCTCAGTAAAGTAGTAGTACCTGGTGTTAGCCTTAAATTAGAGGGGCAAAGGTTTAAAAGTATGTCCTCTTGTTTTTCTTCTTTTAACCCTTCCCTGGAAAAAAAAACTGAAGGGGTCTCCGCCTATGTGTCACAAATAGTCGCTCTTTTGGCCAAAGCACTGTAAAATGTGAAGGGGTTAAATATACTCTCCTCCTATACAGTGTTAAATCCCTTTTAAATCAGGCCACAACAAACCTATGGTCGCCAGGGCAACCAGAAAATGGAATTGCCATACAGATTGCACTGCTGACATTCTTGCGCGCAAGGGGGCAAAGCCTATGCTAGCTACACAGACTGTGAGATCTGCCCCTTAGCTCTTTAAAATCAGAACACTGAGTGTCACATCACATCCCAGCACTCAGCAGGAAGAGACATGAAGATGGTCTGTGCCTACTAGGCACAGACCAGACTGGAATGGAAGAGTCCCCATCCTCTGCAATGAGGTAATGCAGCAGGGAGGGGGGACAAATTGAATAATGCACTTTTTTTTTTCTTTAAAAAAAAGAATAATAAAACTCAGGTCTGTGATTGACTGTGTGCGACAGTCTCCATCTGTATGCTTGTTTGTGTGACTGTCTCGGTGATGGTGTGGTTGTCTGGCTTCTACTCCTAAAACAAAGTTTGTCAAACCCTGATTTAAATGTTTCTATACGTGTTTTTTGCCCACTTGATAAGAAGTAAACAGGTTAAACTGCAAAGAAATAAGTACAAGTAATTGCTTTAAATTAAAATTATAGGATCTAAAAGCTTTCTAGGTGAAAGACCAAAAATCGGGTTAAAATCAGACATTACTACATGAAAAAAAAAAAAAAAAGAGCGTAAACACTTTTCTTCTAAAAAACACATATATCCAGCCTCATTCTCTCAGCTGCCAGCTGGATTTTGTAGTGCCCCCCACCAGGGTCTGAATGACTCTGAGCGCACACATCTCATTCAGCTATTAAAGAGGGATCACAGTGCGCAGTGATTGAGAAGCCACGGGGGTGCTGACATTACATCATTTAAAGTCAAAAATGTTAATCCCGTCGACATGACTGGTAGAATTCAGGATATTGAGTTGCCAGACCAGATTAAGTCCAATGGTTGGACGGTCTATCAACAGTTTGCTATTCAAACCAATGGCAGCAATTAACAAGGCTATCAGTGACCCGGGCACAAAGGAGATTAGTTCATTCGCATGGACTAGACAGATGCAGGGAAGAAATACATGGCTACTTAACATCACGTATGTCAACACTTCCAAAATTGCCGCAATTACAGATACATTGGAAAGAACCCAATATAATGGACTTATACCCCAGGAAATATGATTTCTGTAATGAAACCAGAACACCTGTGTTTTAGGTTGAATCGGAATATGTTTATTTGTATTATTACCAAATCATTATTAGCTTTCTTTCGTCTTATTATTGGAGAATTGGGATCTCCCCTCCGAAGGATTATTTACAGCGCACGATTAATAGCTGGTCTCCGGATATAATGGATGGTGGATCTGGAGCAAGGTTTTGCCGAACCTTCCAAGTGCCTGATCCCCTACGGGGGTCCGTGAGTTATGCTGGCAACGGGGTTGTGTGACTAATCAGGGCTTAATTCATGACCGAGAGAACCGAGATTGGAATTTCAACCTTAAAAAGGTCAAAGTGGTTGAATGGGAGAATTTTTCCAACTCTGCTACTTTGTCCTTAAGTTCCCTTCTCAATTCCCTGCAGCTCCCACTTTCATGAATAGAAGCCTAAATCTGGTCATTCCAGTAACAGGTCCCAGAAACAGATGGGGCTAAGTGCGTTGAAAGCGAATAACAGAAAAGCCTAACACAGCTTTTGGTAAAAAAAAAAAAAAAAAAAAAAAAATCACCTTTAACCCCTTCGTGACGCAAGCACCAAAACGTAACGATTTGTTCCTGGCCACCAATCACAAGGTGATCGGTAGCCAGGAACACTATGGCAGAGACTTGATCAGGGCCTTAATAGACCCTTTGGGTCCCTGCCAAAAAAACACGAGACCTCCGGACGTCACGGAGGCGTGCCCAAACCCGGAAGTTCGGGCACGGTGCGATTTAGAGAAATGTAGCCGGTGCCCGCTTTGAGCACCGGCTACATTTCCCGTCTGACTGAGGCCACTCAAAGTGGCCTCATCTGACAGATGGGATCCGAGCACAGCTCATAGCAGAGAGCCGCAGGACATACTATGCCGTCCTAACGTCGCGAAGGGGTTAAACCAGTCAATGTGGCTCGTAACTCATGAAGGGGGGGGGGGGGGGGACTGCAAGGGGGTGTGTGTCATCAAAAAGGTAGGGAACCCTGCACTCGAGTAAACCCGATGTTCTAAAATCCTACGAACCATTGACTGGAAGCGCCTGATATTATATTCAATGCACACACAGCGTACTTATAAGATTGAACTTGGGTGCAACGCAGATCTAAAATTAAGATGCTCTTTCAATCACAATAAAACTATAACTACGGTATTGAAACTATAAAAATACGATGCCAATACAGAACGCTACAAACCTCCTAAAAGGCTACGGACTGTTTTTTTTTTTTATAGTATGGACTATATAGAAAACTTTTTTTTCTTCCTCTCCATTCAATATGTGGAGCATTTTGTTAATTTGGAATTACACTTTCTTACCTTCTCAGACCCCTGGCAGATCTCGGTTTGGGAAATGACACTGGTTATGCGATGTAAGTAAGGTTTCAGCCTCTCTCTTGAGCTTCCTCGAACAAATGCAGCAAGGATCATTAGATGTGAAGCCAGGGGAGACTTCTGAAGTGCAGGCAAAATCAACTTAAGGAACACCTCAGGATTCACAAACTTCCCGATTAGCTCAGCTGACTGCACACCCTGTAACAGAAAAGATGTGGTTATAAACTACAACACCGGGAACGGGGGACTAATAAAAGTACTCAAAAAAAATTGGGCAGACTAGATGGACTGAATGGTTCTTATCTGCCGACACATTCTATGTTTCTATGTAACATTGGTTTTATATATATATATATATATTATTATTATTTTTTTTTTTTTTTTAAAGATGTAATGTATCCTGGTCATTCCAGTAACAGGTCCCAGAAACAGATGGGGCATAGTGCGTTGAAAGCAAATAACAGAAAAGCCTAACACAACTAATATATATATATATATATTTTTTTTTTTAAATATATAATTTTACAATAAAAATATTTATGGTCAGTATCATTTTGATTTCTTGTTTCTCATCTTGTTGTAGATCAAAAACAAAACAAAAAAAAACAATAAATGCATTAATCCACATTGCTAGCTGAGAAGAGGGGGGACAGATGTGGTCTTATTTTAAAGAACCACTAGATTTATAAAAAAAAAATAAAACATTAAAAAAAACTTTGCATATTAAAATAATGAGTAAATAACAAAATCTTAAAACTTGGCCCTGCTCTAGTTGCTTTATTAAATACCTTTAAATCAGATTAGAAGAATTTGCTGGTTATGTAGGAGAGAAATCAAGTAATAGGAGCGTGTCATGCTACTATATAAACTATATGGACACAAAGTATTGGGGCATCTGACCATTATACAGACAGGGATTTTGATTACATTGAATTCTACATTCATAGACATTAATATGTGGTCGGTCCTCCCTTTGCAGCTATAACAGATTTTGTAGTGTTTCTGTGGGAAGTTTCCTCCATTCATCCAGTAGATCATTTGTGACGTCAGGCACTGATGATGGAGAAGAAGGCCTGGCTCGGAAATATCCTTTCCAGTTCATCCCAAAGATGTTCGATGGGGTTGAGGTCAGGGCTCTGTACAGGCCAGTCAAGTTCTTCCACTAAAATCATCCAACCATGTCTTTACGTGTCCTTGTTTTGTGCACTGGGGCACAGTCATGTTTTAATAGAAAATGCTTTACCCAAACTCTTGGCATACTGAAGCATGAATATTTCCCTTTACTGGAATAAGTGGCCTAGACCAACTGCGGAAAAAAGCTCCATATTATGATCCCTCCTCCACCAAACTTTAAAGTTGGCACAATGCAGTCAATCAGGTAACATCCGCCAAACCCTGACTTGCCCATTAGAGGGCCAAACAGTGAAGACTCCACAGAGCACTCTTCCACTGCTTTACACCACTTGATCCAGCACTTGATATTGTACTTGGTGATGTGAGGCTTGCATGCAGCTGCTCGGCCATGGAAAACCATTCCATGAAGCTCACTCCGCAAAGAGATAGTGCGGATATTAATGCCAGAGGAAGTATGGAACTCTTCAGCTATGGAATCACCAGAGCATGGAGGTCTTTTATTCACGATTAACTGGTCGAGTAATGCACTGAGAATGTCGCTCATGGCCTTAACTTGCTTTTCAAACAAAAAATAAAGTATAAAATCTACGATTAACATCTGTGCTAGGAAGGACCACTGTGCGTTACAATGGCACGAACCTGAGAGCACACCAGACCTCCCACAGCTTCAATTCACTTCATCTAGAAACCGTTAGAAAATGTTACTGCCGCTTACATGTCAGGCTTTGTATATAATTATTGTAGGTGAATTCTCAGAATTTGGAAAGCTTTGCACAATATACAACAATGCCGGAAAGAAGTATATTTGACAGGAACAAAACAGATGTCAACTAAAGCAAATTGATTGCATGTAATAGCCCGCTTCCATGTGCTTTAGTAGGTGGTAGTTGGGGGGGGAAAATTATAAGCCATGTACATAAAAACCATTGGTAAAAAGTACTTGGCACCAGAGGAATTTCCAAGACAACATGTGACACATTATGCCATGCACCTGATCACATGATGCTTCTTGTGGGATTTTTGGGATGCTGGTGGATGGAGAGTGTGACTTCGGCACAACACTCCTAGATGGAGGTGATGCTGCAAGGGAGCTGCGCATCGGATCTGTGCCTATGTAAGCATAGATCCACGCTTCCTCGCATAGATCACCTAATCCCGGGAAACTGCCGGGAATAACAGTTGACTTAGCTAGGTGCAAGATGAGTAGGCAGCCTGGGTTTATTTCAAATGAGATTTTTTTCAAATCAACATAAAAGAAAGAAAGAAAGGGAAAGAAAAGTAAAGAAAGGGAGGGAAAAATAGAGAGAGAAAAAAGCAAATGCCTGAAAGACAGACAATAATGCATACACATAGTTTAGTGGTTTATACGGGTCATTGCACTGCACAAGCTTCATTAGCTAGCATACGGTCTGATGGGTCTGAGCAAGAACACGCATCCCCTGTGGCCATACCTTCTGATATCCCAGATTGGGCATCCCCAATACAGGAGGACGAGGAGATGCTGAAGTTCCAGTTTTTTTTTATTACCACTTGTTTTTTTACTATGGCAAACATGTCTATTCTTTATCATTCATTAAATTAAAAAAAAAATTAAAAAAACCCCACTGTTAATGCATCCCAATCCACATATGCATTTATGATCCTTGGGCTCAGTATTTGAAAGCTTTTTCCCCACAGTCCACCTTCCTCTGCAGGTTGAGCATTAGCATTCAACTACCCCAGTTTGCCCACACATAGGTTACAACAGTGCCAGGCTGCATTCACATCCCTGTCCACAGAAGGGGATTTCCCCCCACATCTTTTTTCCGCTGCCCTATTTACCCCCCACATCTTTTTTCCGCTGCCCTATTTGTCCCCCACATCCTTTTTCCGCTGCCCTATTTGCCCCACATCCTTTTTCCGCTGCCCTATTTGCCCCCCACATCCTTTTTCTGCTGCTCTATTTGCCCCCATCCTTTTTCCTGCTGCCCTATTTGCCCCCCACATCCTTTTTCCGCTGCCCTATTTGCCCCCCACATCTTTTTTCTGCTGCTCTATATGCCCCCACATCCTTTTTCCGCTGCTCTATTTGCCCCCATCCTTTTTCCGCTGCCCTATTCGCCCCCCACATCTTTTTTCTGCTGCCCTATATGCCCCCACATCTTTTTTCCGCTGCCCTATGCACCCTCCACATCTTTTTTCCGCTGCCCTATGCACCCCCCACATCTTTTTTCCACTGCCCTCTTTGCTCCCACATCTTTTTTTTTCACGGCACTAATTCCCCCCACATCTTCTTCTACTGCACCATACTGCTCCCAGGTGTTCTAGCGGGACCATCCTGGTGTCTGTGCGGGCAGTGAGGCACTAACAATGGTAGTGCTGGCTCAGTGACCACCCGTCCAGTCTGCTGCCCTAGGCCTAGTTGGTCTAGGGAGAAATACAACAATGACCACATGTACAATAACTTGAAATAATGCCAACGAGATTTGTTTTCTTCTCTGTAATAAAACACACAAGCAGACATCAAACTCACACTGTACACAACTTGCTGTTCCTCATCTAAGCACGACCGGTACAGGGTACTGAGAATAAGTTCCATATGCTGAGTGGTGTGATCTTCCGCGTGCAACAGCAACATGGTAAGTAGCTGAGACGCTTTTATCCTTGTTCCAACAACCCAGTCTGTGATGTCATGGCTGATGGCGGGAAGGATCTTGGATAGGTTTCGAAAGATCAGCTCGCGACATCCCAGTCCAGGTCGCTGTACTGAAATAAGAAATATAAAAATCAAATAGACGTATAATCTGTACAAAGAAAGGGTTGTATTGGTTGAAGGTCTCTAAGAGTCAGACTGGGCATTAATGAGTTAATGCGGATATTTAAATGGGGAAAAAAAAAAAAACACTGTTTGGAAAAGCATTAGACTTGTAAAGATGAATTGCTTGCTTGTGAGGGTGTTTTAAGTCTCTAATTCACACGGCCTATATTTACATGGTGAGGTTTATGGTTATAAGACTTGAAATCCCTTCCTGGTCTGTTGTTTTATTAGTATTAACATTATGTTTGTGATTAATTGCATGTTCTGTGTTATATAGATTAATGTGTTCTGTGTTATATACATTTATAAAATAAACTAGTAGTAATCAGTAGTGTATCTACCGCGAGGCAAAGAAGGTGCTCGCCTAGGGCAGCACCTTGTGTGGGGCGGCACTTTCCCAGAAGTTGTTAATGCACACTGCTGCTTTAAACCCTTCTGGTGCTGCAAACAAAAAAGAGATACAAATGGTGCTGCCACACAATTATATGAGTGTGTGCGATGGGAGTCAGAGGGTGCGCGATGGGAGTCAGAGGGTGCGCGATGGGAGTCAGAGTGTGACTGAGTGTGTGATGGGAGTCTGTGTGTGATGGGAGTAGGCGTGTGTGACCGAGTGTGAAGGGAGTATGAGCGTGATGTGAGACTGAATGTTATGTGTGATGTGGGGTCATGTAATGGAGATGATGGGGCATGTCGTGAGTGACGGGGCATGTCGTAGGTGTAACGTGGGTGTGCAGCTTGGGTAGGGTGGTGCCCGGATTTTGTCACAAAATCAAGATACACCACTGGTAGTAATATAATTTCCATCACCTTAAAGCCAATAGCTGTATCCAATAGGGAGCACCAGTTGTAAAATCAGATACAAGATTTAAAACACAGAACAACAAAATTAAATGTGCCCTTTTTATTATATTTATGCATACGTATTTATTTATAAATATAAAAAGTGCACAATTTATATATTTGGAATGTAAAAATTAACCATTCAGAAATACAAAGATGCATAAATCCACACAGATTTCAATATAGCATGCACTATATATAAATAAAGGAGTTTGCATATAACAGCAAACATATATGCATACACACTGCAATGCATATACTCTCATGAACAAAAAGTACATACATTCATTTTAAGAGCTTAGGGATATATAGATTTAATACATATGTGCATGGGTTAAATTATAACTGCTGTTTAGGAGAACGGATTTCTCCCAGGATTATTATGTACGTCATAAAATGTTCAAGATAAAAAGGACTCTAAAATGAAAATGGCAGGACGCAAATATTATGTTTTATCTATGGGAACTGCGATATCCTTCGCAATGTTCCCACTAATATTTATATTTTGGATTTCAGATAACCAATTCATTAAAAACAAAACAAAATCAATACATTCCAAAGACATACAAATATTTAGAAATTTGAGTCCGGTGTTCTGACAAATTACTGGAGCAAATTCTCCTGCGCAATCGCAGGAGAATTAGCTCACTGCGCATGCGCATAAAGTTACAGCTGATCACTCAGCTATAACTTTGTGACCACCGCGCATGCGCCAGCTGCGCAACCCACATCCCGCCCCCCGCTTCTTACCAGATGATCGGACAATGGCGGTACACAGCGCATGCGCGCGGCTATCAAGCCGTGTGGAATGCGCTGAGTCCGTGGCTGGATTCAAAACGCTGGTAAGTAACACGGGCGGGGGGGACATAAGGAGCCAACAGAGAGGTAAGCACCCTGGTGAGGGCTGCCTCATCTTCATGGGAGTTGTGATCCTCCTGCTGTATTATTGATACCGCGCGCATGCGCTGTGTACCGCCGTTGTCCGATCATCTGGTAAGAAGGGGTGTGCGGGGGGCGGGATGTGGGTTGCGCAGCTGGCGCATGCGCGGTGGTCACGAAGTTACAGCTGAGTGATCAGCTGTAACTTTATGCGCATGCGCAGTGAGCAAATTCTCCTGCGATTGCGCAGGAGAATTTGCTCCAGTAATTTGTCAGAACACCGGCAGCCATATTTAGACGCCAACCCTGACTGTCTTTGGCATCAGGTAAGGATGCAAGTTTATAGCTTAGTAATTCTACAAAAATATAGCCATTTCTAAAAAGAAGGAATCATGTGGTGGATCTCTGACAGCAATGTTTGTATTTATTTTTTTAACAGGGTTGAAGAATAAACTATAATTTCTATATTTATGGTTTAATGGTGCCCGTCACAAAACATGTCTTTATTTTAATGTAAGTACTGTTCACATTTTTTTTGAACCTCGAGACCCTATTTTGGTATAAAACATAAAATAAAAAACTAAAGCCATGACTGTGTTCCAAATTATGTGTGTGACGGAACTCTCCATCACAGGGATTTTTGGAGAGAAATAATGGCCCGCCTCCTCCCAATAGACTAGACCCTGTCATTGTGTGTGACAGTTATGGGGGTACACAGTTTGGGGCCACCAGTGGCACCCTGTCTTCAGTACAGCTGGACATCTAACACTGGGTGCCCAGGACTAGTTCACTCAAGATGTCAGCTTAGCCATTGTGTTCCCCAGGCTGAGATTGTCTCCTGTCCTTCACACTCCAGTCTCTCAGGAGGTGTTATAGAATGTTATTATGTTATTGTTGAAATATGTTAAACATGCAGTTCCTGGTTAATATGTATTAAATGTATTCTTGTCAGTATGTCAAATACCCCTTTATGTACGTCATTCAGTGTCCTTTTGTATCTGAGAGTACTTCGGAGGTATCTGAACTTTGACACCTTTGTATCCTGAAGGTGTGAGGCTGGATTTCCCCATTGTATGTCCTAATGTTGTGTTCATTAAGTGTTTGTATTTGAAAGGTGTGATTTTTTTATATCCTACTGCAGGGCTTGACAAATCTAATTAGATTTTAGGAGCCAGCAAAAAAATTTAGGAGCCAGACAATCACACAAGCATACACGCAATTCATAAACACACACGCCTACTTCACATATATACACACACACACCTACTTTACATATACACATATATACAAACACCTCACATACACACCTACTTTACATATACACATATATCCAACCACCACACGCACTTCTTTAAATATACACATATATCCAAACACCTCACACACACCTACTTTACATATACTCATATATCCAAACACCTCACACACCTACTTTACATATACCCATTTATCCAAACACCTCACACACACCTACTCTACATATACACATATATACAAACACCTCACACACACCTACTTTACATATACACATATATCCAAACACCACACACACCTACTTTACATATACACATATATCCAAACACCTCACACACACCTACTCTACATATACACATATATACAAACACCTCACACACACCTACTTTACATATACACATATATCCAAACTCCACACACACCTACTTTACATATACACATATATCCAAACACCACACACACCTACTTTACATATACACATATATCCAAACACCTCACACACACCTACTTTACATATACTCATATATCCAAACACCTCACACACACCTACTTTACATATACCCATTTATCCAAACACCTCACACACACCTACTCTACATATACACATATATACAAACACCACACACATCTACTTTACATATACACAAACACCTCACACACACACCTACTTTACATATACACATATATACAAACACCTCACACACACCTACTTTACATATACACATATATACAAACACCTCACACACCTACTTTACATATACACATATATACAAACACCTCACACACACACACCTACTCTACATATACACATATATACAAACACCTCACACACACCTACTCTACATATACACATATATACAAACACCTCACACACACCTACTCTACATATACACATATATACAAACACCTCACACACACCTACTTTACATATACACATATATCCAAACACCACACACACCTACTTTACATATACACATATATCCAAACACCACACACACACCTACTCTACATATACACATATATACAAACACCTCACACACACCTACTTTACATATACACATATATCCAAACACCACACACACCTACTTTACATATACACATATATCCAAACACCTCACACACACCTACTTTACATATACACAAACACCTCACACACACACCTACTTTACATATACACATATATACAAACACCTGACACACACCTACTTTACATATACACATATATCCAAACCCCCTTACACACACCTACTTTACATATACCCATTTATCCAAACACCTCACACACACCTACTCTACATATACACAAACACCTCACACACACACCTACTTTACATATACACATATATACAAACACCTCACACACACCTACTTTACATATACACATATATCCAAACACCACACACACCTACTTTACATATACTCATATATCCAAACCCCCTTACACACACCTACTTTACATATACCCATTTATCCAAACACCTCACACACACCTACTCTACATATACACATATATACAAACACCACACACATCTACTTTACATATACACAAACACCTCACACACACACACCTACTTTACATATACACATATATACAAACACCTCACACACACCTACTTTACATATACACATATATACAAACACCTCACACACCTACTTTACATATACACATATATACAAACACCTCACACACACACACCTACTCTACATATACACATATATACAAACACCTCACACACACCTACTTTACATATACACATATACACAGATACCTCACACACACACCTACTTTATACTGTATATACACAAATATACAAGCACCTCGCACACACCTACTTTACATATACCCATATATCCAAACACCTCACACACACCTACTTTACATATACACATATATCCAAACACCTCTCACACACCTACTTTACATATACCCATTTATCCAAACACCTCACACACACACACCTACTTTACATATACCCATTTATACAAACACCTCACACACACCTACTCTACATATACCCATTTATACAAACACCTCACACACACCTACTCTACATATACACATATATACAAACACCTCACACACACCTACTTTACATATACACAAACACCTCACATACACACCTACTTTACATATACACATATATACAAACACCTCACACACACCTACTTTACATATACACAAACACCTCACACACACACACCTACTTTACATATACACATATATACAAACACCTCACACACACCTACTTTACATATACACATATATACAAACACCTCACACACCTACTTTACATATACACATATATACAAACACCTCACACACACACCTTCTACATATACACATATATACAAACACCTCACACACACCTACTTTACATATACACATATATACAAACACGTCACACACACACACACACACACCTACTTTACATATACCCATATATACAAACACCTCACACACACCTACTTTACATATACACAAATACCTCACACACACCTACTTTATACTGTATATACACAAATATACAAGCACCTCGCACACACCTACTTTACATATACCCATATATACAAACACCTCACACACACCTACTTTACATATACGCATATACACAAATACCTCACACACACCTACTTTATACTGTATATACACAAATGTACAAACACCTCACACACACCTACTTTACATATACCCATATATACAAACACCTCACACACACACCTACTTTACATATACCCATTTATCCAAACACCTCACACACACACCTACTTTACATATACCCATTTATACAAACACCTCACACACACCTACTCTACATATACCCATTTATACAAACACCTCACACACACCTACTCTACATATACCCATTTATACAAACACCTCACACACACCTACTCTACATATACACATATATACAAACACCTCACACACACCTACTTTACATATACACAAACACCTCACACACACACCTACTTTACATATACACATATATACAAACACCTCACACACACCTACTTTACATATACACATATATACAAACACCTCACACACACACCTACTTTACATATACACATATACACAAATACCTCACACACACCTACTTTATACTGTATATACACAAATATACAAGCACCTCGCACACACCTACTTTACATATACCCATATATACAAACACCTCACACACACCTACTTTACATATACACATATATACAAACACCTCACACACACCTACTTTACATATACGCATATACACAAATACCTCACACACACCTACTTTATACTGTATATACACAAATATACAAACACCTCACACACACCTACTTTACATATACTGATATATCCAAACACCTCACACACACCTACTTTACATATACCCATTTATCCAAACACCTCACACACACACCTACTTTACATATACCCATTTATACAAACACCTCACACACACCTACTCTACATATACCCATTTATACAAACACCTCACACACACCTACTCTACATATACACATATATACAAACACCTCACACACACCTACTTTACATATACACAAACACCTCACACACACACCTACTTTACATATACACATATATACAAACACCTCACACACACCTACTTTACATATACACATATATACAAACACCTCACACACCTACTTTACATATACACATATATACAAACACCTCACACACACCTACTCTACATATACACATATATACAAACACCTCACACACACCTACTTTACATATACACATATATACAAACACGTCACACACACACACACACCTACTTTACATATACCCATATATACAAACACCTCACACACACACCTACTTTATACTGTATATACACAAATATACAAGCACCTCGCACACACCTACTTTACATATACCCATATATACAAACACCACACACACACCTACTTTACATATACACATATATACAAACACCTCACACACACCTACTTTACATATACACATATACACAAATACCTCACACACACCTACTTTATACTGTATATACACAAATATACAAACACCTCACACATACCTACTTTACATATAGCCATATATACAAACACACACCCACTTCACACAGTCTTTTCTTGTTGTGTGTCCCCTCCCTGCTGCTTTACCTCATTGCAGGGGAGGGGGACATCAGTGGTGCAGCATGTCTTCATTCATCGGCCTGCTGAGTGCCAGGATGTCACGTGACGACACCCGGCACTCAACACGCGTTGCGCGAGGGGGCGGAGCTTGCAGTCTGTGCCATCCGCACAAACTTTACCCCCTCACGCTCTGAAAAAAATCGGATGGCAGCGGCGAGGGGACAGGGAGGGTAACTTCACCCAGGCGCCAGGTCTCATTTCCTGGTCGCCCTGGCGACCTGGCGCCTGGGGTTTGTCGAGCCCTGTCCTACTGTATCTAATTACCTGTTTTAAATGAGACGTGTCATATTTGTTTGTGTATAAACAAATAAATGTGGGAGATATAGTGGGGATATAGTGTGGGGGAGATATAGTCAGGGAGATCGGGAGATCCCGATCTCAGCAACGTTCCCCTTCAGGACGATACACTTAAGGGAGAGGCTGCTCTAGGGATCCGTATTGCCACAATGTGTTCACCCAATAATGTATTTAAACAATAAAATAATATTATTATAAAAGACTTCAAAGGAAAAAAAAAACAGACTAAAGGAAAATGTTTATACTGATCCACGTAGTACTAACAGGTGTGTGTGCTGTGTGTTTAAGTGTGTGAAGTTCTTGAAAGTTTCTATTCTGCTTAAAATGACCACTTACCTCCTGTGAGGTAACAAGATGGGTGCGGGGAAGAGAAATCCATTTTGTCTTTCAAGTCATCTTCGTTCTCTTTTTCCCACTGTGACCCAATTTTCTCCCAGTACGTTTGAGCGAGTTGCCTGTGTATGTAAACACAAAAATGAACTGTGGAATTTAAAAACAAACAAACAATTCAACAGAAACCAATAATAAATTAACCAGAAGTAATGCACA
Source organism: Pelodytes ibericus (assembly GCA_036172795.1). Taxonomy (NCBI): domain Eukaryota; kingdom Metazoa; phylum Chordata; class Amphibia; order Anura; family Pelodytidae; genus Pelodytes; species Pelodytes ibericus. Next base: position 18,095,860 of record CM069860.1, read on the forward strand.
TTTACTGACTAGTATGATACACTCTTTACCATGTAATACTCACTAAAGCAAACTAGAATTTTTTCTTTCTTGGGATTTGTTGGTAAGAAATATATGGACAGTTCTGGAGGCAATTAACAAGCCATAACATTATGATCATCTGCCTAGTATTGTGTAGGACGCCTGTTGTCAACAGAACAGCCCTGACCCATTGAGGCATGGACTCCACTAGACCTCTGAAGACGTGCTGTGGTATCTGACACCAAGACGTAAGCAGCAGATCCTTTAAGTCCAGTAAGTTGTGAGGTGGGGCCTCCATGGATCAGACTTGTTTGTCCAGCACGTCCCACAGATGTGGGATTGGATTGAGATCTGGGGAATTTGGAGGCCAAGTCAACACCTTGAACTCATTTTTGTGTTCCTCAAACCATTCCTGAACCATTTTTGCTTTGTGGTTGGGTACATTATCCTGCTTAAAGAGGCCAATGCCATCAGGGAATACCGTTTCCATGAAGGGTGTACATAGTCTGCAACAATGCTTAGGTTGGTGGTACATGTCAAAGTAACATCCACATGAATGGCAGGACCCAAGGTTTCCCAGCAGAACAGTGCCACCACTGAAGTACCTTTTTTGCAAAATTGCGTATAAGAATTGATGGTGCAATAGATTCGGGTATGTTTTATGTTTCAACTTAATCCAAAACCCCCAAAATGTTTCTATTAACAAAAATGAAAGCACAACGCAATAAATACAAACTGCGCATGCGTCCTTCCCTCTCTTACTTATAGAAATTCCATCATATTTTTGTATAGTAGTGCAGGGCATGACAAATTAAATTTTGTTTTAGGAGCCAGACAACCGCACATACACACACAATCACGCAAAAATACACACAATCACAGAGTCATGTAAACACAAACGCTTGCAGACTCTCTCACACACAGTTCCAATTACACACAAGGAAAATCACAGACAGTCACATTGGCAGAGACAGTTCCACTTACATACACAGACAATCACAGTCAAAGAGACAGTTCCACTTACATACACAGACAATCACAGTCAAAGAGACAGTTCCACTTACATACACAGACAATCACAGACAGTCAAAGAGACAGTTCCACTTACATACACAGACAATCACAGTCAAAGAGACAGTTCCACTTACATACACAGACAATCACAGACAGTCAAAGAGACAGTTCCACTTACATACACAGACAATCACAGACAGTCAAAGAGACAGTTCCACTTAAATACACAGACAATCACAGACAGTCAAAGAGACAGTTCCACTTACATACACAAAATATCACAGACAGTCACAGAGACAGACACAGATGGTCAAAAAGACATACATAGACAGATAGAGACAGACACATTGACATACAGACCTGACAAGTCTTTTTTTTAAATAAATCAAATAAAAGGTGCATGTTTCAGTGTGTCCCCATCCCTGCTGCTTTGCTTGATTGCAGGGGAGGGGAGCACTTCCATTTCATCTCAGTCTGCCAGTCACAGACCATCGTTCAAGCCCATCCTGCTGAGAACCGGGATGTCACGTTCTCCCCGGAACTCAGACTTTGAAGCGCGATGCGCGAGGGGGCGGAGCTGGCCATATGTGCAAAACGGCACATCCGTCCTCCTCGCGCTGCGCTGTCCAAAGGAACAGAAAAAACCTCATGGGTCCCAGAGGCAAGCGGGTGCCAATACCCGGGCGCCAGGTCTAATTTCCTGGTCGCCCGGGGTTTGTCGAGCCCTGTTGTAGTAGTGTGATCGTAGGTTGGTAGCATAAACTGATTGTTATAAAAAAAAAATACTTCTTGTAGACATGTGCATCAAATACACCAGCGAAAACGTTTTTTTGCCTTCAAGGTGTCAAAATTTGAAGTGACCATTACATTCGATGGTGCATTAGATTCGCATAAATACGGTAATTGAATATATATGGAGGCCCTTTTTTTAAAAAAAATATTTTAAGGTGGCGATAGCTTTTTATATGTAAAATTGATAACAAAAAAAAATCCTGAGGGACCAAATCCCACTAAATAAATAGCACATGTCCTATAACGGCTATAGAAGGCAGCATGTCTGAACATTTGATTTTCCGTACCATTTGTGCACGCACCCTTACCTAATGGCAGGAATTTCCTCTGTGCAGCAGCTCAGCAGAAGAGGGATCAGTTTATGGAAATAAGAATATCTGTCCCGGAGGTTCAATAACCAGTCTCCTATTACAACAGTTACAGCTTGTCGAACCTGCAAACAAAGCAGAATTATGTCAATAAACCATTGTCTATCGGTCTGATTGTAACAGTATGCATTTCAAATAACGCAATTATCGGGGGAGCAATTTCTCTGCCAAAATGGACACACAAAGGAAAACCTAGCATTCACTGATCTGTTGCTTAGCAACAAGTGTACTTTTACTGAGCTACTACCAAATGCTATTTTTGCAGTTTCATTGGTCTTTGATCACCCTGGAGACTAATTGCACTGCAGGGGGCTAAATAAAGGGAATCGCTAACCATTCCCAATACACAGCGCTTTGACCAAATAACTGCCTTCTGTGGGGGGGGGAGGCCGCAAGGCATGGACACAAATGTTTAAAGAGCCATTAAGCTCCTCACCCCTCCATTTGTACTTTTGTTACAGAAGGACACGTTTACGACACCTAAAATGGCACATACAGAGTGACCAACGTGTACATCAGTCTGCAGCATTCCCGTTGGCCTATGCAGCCCTGGAGCATGCATTTTTCATAAGCGGTTCTGAATATGGTTGTGTGCTCACCCTATGGACATACTCCACTTAAGGTATATGCCAATTTATCCTCTACAGCTTCAGTAAACATTAGTGAATTCATAATTCATACTTAAAAAAAAAAAAAAAAAACTCTGTATTCATTCAAAAAGGGGTCACTTGTTTTCCAAATATTTAAAACACCTGCCCTGGTGATATAGTTAAGACACAAATTACAATATAGCTGCACCAATCACTAGACTGATGTTGAATATTTGGTCAGTCTTAATACCTAAAATAGTGGATAGATCATTGGTATCTAAAGAGAACAGCTTCAATATGTAGGTCTACTGACTCTAGATGGTGTGTGGAAGGAAAATGGTTGTGTTTCACATATCGTGCAGACATACCTCGGCTGCCCCCACTAGCCACCAGGGAGGCTACGTTGGGGGGAGGGAGGGTGGAGACAGACAACATTGGGGGGAGGGTGGGGGAGAGAGACAGACAGCATTGGGGAGAGGGTGGGGGGAGAGAGACAGACAGCATTGGGGGAGGGTGGGGGGAGAGAGACAGACAACGCTGGGGGAGGGAAGGATGGAGAGAGACAGACAACGCTGGGGGAGGGAAGGATGGAGAGAGACAATATTGGGGGGAGAGTGAGAGACAACGCTGGGGGGAGCGAGGGGTGGAGAGACAGACAACATGTGGGGGAGAAAGACAGACAACATTGGGGGTAGGGTGGGGGATAGAGACAGACACTGTTGGGGGGAGCATTGGGTAAGTCTGGGGGGTAGGGGCAGCATTGGCACATAAAAGCTAAATAAAAACATGAAATGCATTTTTTTATATCATACGTTTTTATTAAATAGGAAAAAGCTATTTACATGTGAATATAAACAAGTTAAACTTTTTTCCTATAGGGTAGTCTTATATTCAGGCTTTTAGTTTTTTTCCTAAAGGAATATCCATAGTTTGGGGGGTCGTCTTATAATCAGGGTCGTCTTATATTCGAGCAAATACGGTAATAGAAACTAAGTTTTCTCCTGTTAATAGATTCAAACATTCAAGCAATGAGCTCTCCAAAAGGGGCTAATGGAAAGTTGCCGCCCCCATTAATACTATATGCTTCCATTATAAAAATAACAGCTTGTTTTTCAGTTGAAAATGTCCTATTTATGAATGTGTTGGATGTAAGTGAGAGATATTTGCTGGCACGCAATGCTGGTTATACCCAGCAAGCCTAAAGCACACAAAAGAGAGCTTCCTTTTTGGAAGGCATTGCCTTAGCCCACTCACTCGTCTCAAACGCACAAAATCTGAGAAAGGATTCAATCATAACAACCTTATGAACTTTACAAATGTGTAGGGAAACAATGTGGGGTAGGGTACTGGAATGATTTGGGTTAAACTGGAAAAGTAGGATCACATCACATACAGAGTTTAAAGGGGTGGTCTTAAGAGCTCATAAAAGGATGACTTCTTCATACAGTCACAGTGTGCTAGTGATGCCAAGTCAGCTGGTTTAAATATGAAGATCGACTAAGAATTGTAGCCAAAGATTTTGTGGCTGTTCATTTTGAGATGGTAAACAAAAAATGAAATGGTGCTCCCATCAAAGAAGCAACACCCTCCAGGGACCCCTATATCCCTCTTATATTCCGGAAAATGTGGTACAGGTAAGGCAGAAGTTCCCTTAGATACAAAATTCATTCATTTAATTGTGCAAATTAAAAATACAAAAATAGCCACTGCTCTAAACTGCGCTTACTTCTGCTATCAATCAACAGCGAAAAAAGGCATTTGATCAAGTCCATTGGTCATTCCTGGAGGCAATGCTGTGACGGACCAATCTGGGTCCCATCATGATAGAGCAAATTATGTCACTGTACATCCAACTACCCAAGAAAAGGTTAATCGATTTCTTGAAAACCATTTCCCCATATCTAATGGCACAAGCCAGGGCTGCCCCTCTCTCCACTGTTATTTGCTCTTTCACTGGAACCTGTTGTCAGCAATATGCCATAACATATTAGTAGCATAGACATGGCACACCACCACCACACTAAGCTGGCACTTATGCCGAAGACCTTCGATGTATCGTCTCCAACCCACACACTACAAGCCATTTTAGGGGAGTTAAAGACCTTTATCCATGGATCAGGTCTATTTCGTTGCCCTGCCATTTTTCATGAAATTACACACTCTATTTCTACAATATGCTTGGTCTAAGAACCCATCTCGTAAATGATATTATACATGGATACTGCCCAAGGTAGCAGGAAGCTTGGCTTTCCTCCAACTAAACAATCTGGTACCCTAGAGATACTACCCGCACACATTTAGATTCTGGCCCACTAATCCCACCTCTAATTATGAACATTCACCTCCTCGTAAACACCACTTCCTAACTTTACCAGATATTGGCATTATCTCAAGAGCATCAGCACCACGTTTTATTGTTAAGCGTTCCATCGCTAGCAAGACTGCTTCCCCTTGCGCCACGAGGCCTCCCTACACACTGGGAGGGGGAAAAGTAGCTGCGGACTGGATAAAAAAAAAACTGCCCACGGGCTAGATCTGGCCAGCGGGCCGGAGTTTGGAAACCCCTGCTCTAGATTGTAAGTTTGCGAACAGGGTTCTCTACCTCATGTATCAGTCTCTGTCTATCTAACATATCATGTAGTTTTGCTTTGTACCAAGTGCTCCATAAATGTTAATGTAATGTATCTATACTGTGTATTTATGTACCTGATCATTGTTTATAAAAAAAATTTGTTAAAGAATCTATAAAAACAAAAAAAGGTTAAAAACAGACAAAAAGTCTCTCCAGTGAGACACACACCATGGTTGCCCAACGCATTTTGGCTTTGAAAAAAATGAGTACCATATCAAATTCTTTTGAATAAAAAGTAATACGTTTATTCAAGCAAGGGCCTATGATTAAACATTTTTAGAAGATTAGACATGGAAGTTCACAAACCGCTTATGTGAACCTGAGGATCTTTTTTGACGAAACTTGTCTCTGACTACTTGTGTGTACTGTTTCTTATTTTTTCTCTCAACTCTTTGCTTACCTTTTTAGTATTTATATATACAGATGTACACATTACAGAGGTGGATCTTGACTCCTGGACTAATCTGAACTTAAATGTTCTATGAAGAGGATTTCAGGAGTTACATTTTCCTGTAAGATGTAGTCTTACAATACTTATAGCATGCAAAATAAGGTACATCAAAGATACATGAGGAACTATGGAGATGTTTTTTGATTCATGTCCTTTAGTGTCAGGGTAGACACACTTTATAGACAGCCTGGGGTACCACCGTAGGCAGGAAGCTAACAGACTTGGAACCTATAACGTCAGAGAAAGCGGATGTGGCAGCAGTCACATGACAAACTCTGCACAGAGCTCCAAACTCCCAGTGATCTAATGACTTGATTCATGGGTTCCAACAGAACAAGAAATAAAATGGGCTCTACTGGAGCTCTCCAGAAGAGATGGAGTAAAGGGAAAATATTTATGTGTGTAGCAATCAGATATCAAAAAGGATCTACGTTACCTGAGGGGCATCGTCAAAAAGCCTTTGTGCAAGATGGGACAGGACATCATCCACCGACTTTCCATTGCCATACTGGATTACAGGACCTGTTGTTTGGATGGCCGCTACACGAACTTTGGAGTGCTGATGTGAGATGGTTTGCATCAAAGGCTTAATAAGAGATTCTGATTGCATGTGGAAATGTTCTGAAACAGGTACAAGATGTTATGTATATTGATGCTTAATATTATTATAATGCTTATAAATGATTGAAAGAAAGCCTTAAAAGAAAAAACACATTCTATGACCAGATTGCTACAGACGGAAAACAGATAAATTAACCTGTAGATGTGTGTGAATCGCACTTAACACACACAAACATAATTCCATATTTTATAATGAAATAGTAAACAATCTAATTTCTTTATGTGGGCATTCAGAAGCAACAGATGGAATTGTTTTTTTTATTTTTTATTTATTTAAGCAAACTAAGTCTCTCATGCTGGAAATGTGCGGGATCTGCTTTCGTTTTTATTGGAGAACCGTTTTAACTGTTAATATTATATTGGAAAGTTAAGAAGACTAGAGGTGAACTAGAGGTGGGGATTGGGACCACCAAATTCAATACTAGCGTTCTATGGATACCGAGGAAGAAAAGCAGGAAAGTTGGTATGAAATCCTTTTTATCAAGAGCCAGTGAATGGATCAGAGGTAGACAGGAAAGAAGTTCATTTAAAGAGTGGTAACATATCATGGGATATATAGTCCACATCAGCTGGAGTCACAGTGACATGGTCTCTATTACAAACCCATGGCATTTGGCCTTGGTTTTCAATTCTCTTTTGCTTCTGTGACCGGACTTGCTTTTTATACCTCTCCCTCAGATGTTAAGGTATGCCCAAACGTGGGACCCTGCTTGTTCCACCTAGAGGGACACCAGCCATCCCACACTGACATGACCAATAAAGACTGAAACATATATGTTTGTGGTTGCTGTGGCACTGAGCAGAGGGGGCTTGGCAGGAATTTCAGGTCTGAACTGCCCTTATGGGTGGGACCAGTCTGATTTGCTAATAGAGAGGTCCCCTCTGCATAAAATTTTTTAAAAATGTAGTATAAATGTTTGCTTCACTAATAGAAGCAAAAGTTATACATCTGAGGACCCTTGTCTAATGCAAATCTGATGTTCATCTTTAGAGCTGATAGGAATGATGGCACTGCTTGCATATGATGGGGGTTTGCTGGTCTTTCTTTTCTTAGCTAAGGCCCTCTCTATTGGCGGTATGCAAAACCGGGGGTCTCTCACTGCGCTAGAAGAGGATCACAGTCTGTCACCGGATCACCCTACACAGAGAAGCATGGCAGTTGCCAATCAGAGGATAAAGTGGCATATTTGATATAAAGTACACAGGAGTTTATCATCATTATAGAGCAGCAGGACTTTCACTTTTGCTTCTGTTTTAGAAGCAAAAAAAAAAAAGTTTTTAAAAAAATAGTTCATTGGCTCTTTAATTAAAGATCTATCTACAGCATGGAATGCTCTACACATTTAACGACCATAGGATTTTGCAGATGCCTATAACATTCCATGCTTATCTTCACGATCAGATTATGATGCTGAAAGTTAAATCAGATCAGTCTTTAAAAGAAAATATGTCACCCCTGCCATTTAAATTAGCAAATCCTGGCTCCTAAAATCCCTACTTATGGCTCCTAACTTTTTAATTTTACATTGAAACTGGGGAATACAACTCATGGATGCATTATGGAAGTACCATTTTCATCGCTTCTTAAAAAAAATGACCAGGCTGGCTCATGCATTGGTTTGCTGGCTCCTAAAAAGTTTGTGTAACAGTTCCCCACTGGAGTGCCCTTTTCAAATCTTGCCTATTCTCCCTCTTTTTTTTTAATTCAATACCTGGTATACACTTTGCATAGTTTGCAGCACACTTGCAGCTTTCTTTCTTCACGTCTGGGAAAGGATCTGTAATGGTCCTCTGCAAGATCCTCATCATTTCATCTAAGTAAGGAGCCATCTTCTTCCCACACACCTCTATGAGAAGGGTCAGGAGCTCGGTCAGGGCTAGCCTCACTTCCTCTGAGGGCTCCACCATCTCTGGGTTACCCAGGCGCTGTGTGACCGCTGGCATCAGGTAGGGTAAAGCCTCCTCAGGCCGGGGAACATTCCTCACACAGTGAGCTATGACCTGGATAGCCAGCTCCCTACACTTCTCCATAGGGTCTGACAAGCACCTGAGCAACGGTTTGAGTAGCTCCCCAAACACCTCCTGCAGCACGCCGCTGGACAGCTTCTTATCCTCGGCCTGCTGCAGGATAGCACCCAATGCCCGTCTCCTCGTACTCTTATTGTCATCATTCAGGCAGTTCAGGTGCCTGGCCAAAGCCTGAAACACCTCACAGGCCGCACGTTGCTCACCGTCCGCCGCCATTACTGTAACCCCTAGTAACCAAGCGCTTCCAACCCAGCGAAGCAACAGAAGTGTCTGGAACAAACACAACTTTATTAAACGCGCACAGACAAGGAAACTGGAGGAGAGTGTTTCGGTTGCCTAGCAACGCCAGCTTGTCGGCTGTCGCTGGTTTTTCTTGTTGCTTGTTCACTTACCCTCTGTGTAAAATTGCTCCCTTATAGCCGCCCTCCCCCCCCCCCAAAAAAGAAAACCCCAAACCATATATATTTTCTTTATACTGGCATCATATTTATTAGTCATGGTCTTCTCTAACAAAACATACACTTATTTATAATAAAGCATTCTTCCTGTCACAGTGTATGTAAATATTTATACAAAATGTGACAAATGCTTTATTATAATTGATTTTGTGGCTTCTCAGGGCTGTTGTGTTAGGTCAGACCATGTTTAATATATTAAATTCCAGTATAACTAAAATATATATTAAATGTCAGTATAAATAGAATATAAACTAAATGCCAGTATAGTGGGCAACACTTTTCCTCTTGCTATCCAATTGTCTGCCTATCAGTCTCTGTACCTTATCTGTCAGCAAATCTGTCCTGCATCTCTATGTGTATCTATTTTTCCTGATATCAGGTGGGCTGATAAAGTGGTACCAAGGCCAACTAAATAGTTTTTGCCCCCCAACTGTTGCAATCCCTTCTCTGTTACACGCACACATACACACACACACACACACACACACACACAAATCTATATGTATGTATGTATTTCTTTAGAGAAGATGTATTGAAGATTATTTAATTAAAAATAAATTCAAACAAAATGGGATGAACTGGAATGGAGATTGCAAGCCAGGCCTTGTCATCCAACATCAGTGCCTGACCTCACAAATGGTCTACTGGATCAATGGGCAAAAATTCACACAGATACACTTCAAACTCTGGTGGAACGCCTTCCCAGAAGAGTGGAAACTGCTATAGCTGCAAATGGAGGACCGACTACATATTAATGTCTGTTTAATTAGAATGACATGTCATATAAATCCCAGTTGGTGTAATGGTCAGATGTCCCAATATTTTTGTCCACACAGTGTACCATTTTGACAACCCGTATCCATTCTGAAACTAATACAGTGTCATTGTGAGTCAGTGAGTGACACAGTGACAGTGCCACATAGTGCTACAGCAACAGGTGAGGCTAAAAGCGTGTGAGTCAGTGAGTGACTACAGTGATATAGTGACAGGGGCCATGTGAGTCAGTGAGTGACACATTAACAGTACCAGAGAGAATAGTGAGAGCCAGTCTACTAAATAATTGTGGTGATCACCGTAAAATAGGGACTTGATGCCTGTACAAAGTAACACAAATAGTACCGGTAATTATGCATTCTTAGTTCAAATTATAGTCATTTCTTTCTGGAACCAAGTCCCATTTTTTTGTTTGTTATTTAAATAATAATAATTTAAACTTGTTTTAAGCCCTCCCATGGACCACTTAAAACTAGAAACGATTTTAACTGTGATGTTGCAGTGAAAGTGGAGCCTGATGGGGGGGGGGGGGGGGGGGGAAATAAACTGAGTGACACTCAGACAGTGAGTTGTGCCCAACATGTTATATAGTACTGAGTCTGGGTGGTGACACAGAGACACAGGGGGCTTGCTATGCACTTAAAGGTGAGATCATCTCTCCAATTTAGCTGTACATTGGGCAGGGACAGTCCCCGGCATGCATTATGCACAGCTAAGTTGGCGACGTGTTTTAGTGCATAGCCCCCACAGAGCTCACGAAGCCACAGAACTAGAGATGCTCGAAAACGAGGTCGAGTGACGTCAGAAGCAGCAGCAGCAGCAGCAGCGCAGGAAGCTCGGGCCCCGGTCACCGACAGTCACTGCTGCATCCCACTGCGAACGGTAAGTGGACACAAGCCACCCACCGCCCCTGATGAACTGCCACCCCCTATTTAGAGGAGGGGATGCTGAGAGGGGCTTAGAAGGATGGGTCCTCCCAGCATCCCCTCCACTAAATGCCTCCTGCCCACCCTGCTTGTCTACATAACGGTAAGGATCATTACTGGCATCTGCACTATCACAACAACACACACACCAAGCAGCCACAACGACCATGCATATGTCAGCTTTTCTGTAGGCTGCCTGTGGACGGCATTTCTCATGATGCTCAGCCAGCATCAGGAGTTGGGCAGAGCATTGTGGGGATTGTAGTACACAGCAGCTGGAGTTAATAAAGGCTAGCCCCCACTGATCTATAGCAACCTGTGTGTATGTGTTGTAAACAGCCCCCTCCTCCTTCCTGCTTATCTGTGCACAGCCACACATTCTTTCCATACCTCTTGCTGATCACAGCTGCTTGTTTTTATTATTACATCTGTGTATTTCCACTTTGCACAGACCCAATCAGGATACTTTTTCCTGTGGGGGGTGTGAAAGGGGGGACGACGACCATCAATACACCCCATTAAACAGGGCAGCAATAAGGATTTTGTGGTGCAATATAATATCATGTTGCTTAATCTGCAGTTATTGCCTAGGGCAGGGAAGTCCAGCCTTCACAAATGCAGCTGATGTAGACTATATAGTTCCTTTAATGGGTGGCATAGCCTCATGGGACATGTAGTCCACATCAGGTGGAGTCACAAAGGTCCCAGGTCAAACTAACAGACCTTTAGTAGAGACAACACAGTGGCGTGGTGCACAGACGTAACAGTACATGCAAACACATATAAAACACGGCTCTTTGCACACATTGAAATACACATTGGGGGCTATTTACCAAAAGGTGACATTTCATCTCACTAATTTAATTATACATTATTCAGGGACAAACTTGGTGAATTTCCCCCACTAAACAAACTCACCAGGTTTGCCCATTGCACAATGGATCACTAAATTGGTGAGATGAAATGTTCATCTCACCTCAACTCACCTTTTACTGAATAGCCCTTATTGTATATGCAGATAATATGACACAACTATTTTTCACACCACATGTAAACACACATATGCACTACCGGCAGCTCTGCCCCTGCACTACCGACACCTCTGCCCCTGCACTACCGGCAGCGCTGCCCCTGCACTACCGGCAGCGCTGCCCCTGCACTACCGGCAGCGCTGCCCCTGCACTACCGGCAGCTAGGGTTGCCACCATTTCTTCAGAAAAATACCGGCCTTGGTACTTTCTCCATAGACTTATCATTGACCTGAAGCCAATTTTTTTCCGGCCTGTCGTTAAAATACCGGCCAGGTGGCAACCCTACCGGCAGCGCTGCCTCTGCACTACCGGCAGCGCTGCCCCTGCGTAACATTTACACACAGATGCATTAAAACTGCAATGTCTCATGCTTCTCTTGGCACATATGTACCCCATTGTGCACACACCTATGGACACACACGCAAAACGAAAGCCGTTAGGACTTTACAGTGTGGGAGTTTTTATACAGGACCCAAAATGATTAGGTAAATGAGTTTTTTTAATTCATGTTTTTTTGTTTAATCTGTTTTAATTGAGAATGAGCCATCACAGAAACAAAAACAAATGACAGAATACAAAACAACAATAATCACAGGATGATAGAAGAGAGATAACTAAAAAAAATAGACAGAAAAAGAGAATCTTAAATAGAAGCAGTGGGGAAATAGACAATTAAAGGGAGACAAACAAAATACGTTTTGATAGGTTTATATAAAAGAACAAGTCTTCAAATCTGTAGCAACGTAAACAGAGACAGTAACGTATTGTTGGACATATCTCCAGATCCCAGGCATGACAGCAGACCTGTTTTTTTCCACACAGTCAGATCATGGTACAGTGCTGTACTACTGCTTCCTCCTATTTAGGCAGTGTCCTGCCCCCTAGAGCCCAACCCTGAAACTACAAGCTCTTATTTGTTCTTTTTCAAAACAAATCTGATGGAATAGCTGAACATAGAAGAGTTCATTATGAAACGTTTCCCAGACAGGACAGCAGACCTATTTTTTCCACAGGCAAGGGATTCTGTGTAAAGATATGCAAATAAGGCCACGAAAAGTTGCTCAATTTGATGTTGCATGTCCTCCTATATTAGAATTTCTCTGCCTTTAAAATATCATCCTACCCGTACGTTTAATTGCAGTGCCCAAATAGCAAAATGGCCGCCATCTGGAAGTAATGTGGGTGGGACTATAGAAGGATGTGGATGGTGCCCCCGAAGGGATGCTGAATATGGATATAAAATGTCTCACATGTTAGCAATAGTATGAGATGACATTATTTGTAGGTTAAGTGTAACCACTCCTGAAATATTTTCATATCCTATGTATTGATCATATAAAATTGTCCTTGTATCTCAGGTTATACATTTTTAAGTAAAAAAAACCATATGCATTTCTGTTTAGGTTTCGGTGTACGCATATACTGATACAAAGATGGCTGCTTCCTCTTCGTCCAACATCGAAGATGAGAGTTTGAAAGGCTGCGAGGTCTATGTGCAGAAATATAACATCCAGCAGATCTTGAAGGAGTGTATCGTAAATCTGTGCATTGCGAAACCAGAACGGCCAATGAAATTCCTGAGAGATCACTTTGAAAAATTAGAGAAGGTTAGTGATTGTGCCCAGTGACTGTCAGCATTGTGCCCAGTGACTGTCAGGATTGTGCCCAGTGACTGTCAGGATTGTGCCAAGCAACTGTCAATACTGTGCCGAATGATTGATTATATTGTGCCGAATGATTGATTATATTGTGCCGAATGATTGTTAATATTGTGCCTAGTGTCTGTCAGCACTGTGCCGAGTGACTGTCAGCACTGTGCCGAGTGACTGTCAGCACTGTGCCGAGTGACTGTCAGCACTGTGCCGAGTGACTGTCAGCACTGTGCCGAGTGACTGTCAGCACTGTGCCGGGTGACTGTCAGGATTGTGCCGCGTTATCAGGTCAATTGTTGACCTTTGCCAACAGTGATGCAGGTTTTCTGGGTCTTATCCCCTAAATCATATCCCTGCAAATGCCATAGGCACTAACTAGTACACATTCAGATGTTCCTAAATAATGAAGGAAAATAACGTGTAAACCCTCAGATCCCTCTCATTGTTTCAGTTTCCCTATCTTGGTGGACTTTCAAGCCCTCTACTCTATTCTTGTTCACCTAACTTAGTACGTAGTCCCCCTCTATGTTCTGTACCTAGCGCTACGTAAATTGTTGGCGCTATATCGATAAACGTTAATGTAATTACCGTACGTAAATCTATCAGAAGCAGAAACATACATTTTTTTTTTAAATTAGTCTTGGCTTTAATCATCAGTGTGGTATTTGAGTCTTGTGTTTCTTCTGTTCCAATAATAACTTAATTATCAAAAATAGCATATACGTGGAACATGATGCATTCATACAGGATCCCGCCTACAGTATCACAAATGGAGGAATCCTAGGAATCTGATCAGTATGGTAGGATTTTCACTGAGAGGGGTGTACATTCAGTCAGTGAAGGCAAAGCATAGTATTTAATTGTAGCCTATCATCAAATATATCTACTGATGTCAGATCATTTTGACTAGGAAAAGTGTGCTCCTCCAATATGGCTGCTGCCCTCTTGTGGGTATAGCGTTTTGCATCTACCCACAAGAGGGCAGCAGCTATATTGGAGGACCATGCTGCTCTCCAAAATTGGTGCCCGCGAATCACTCTTTGGAGCGTTTGTGGGTGCCCTGGGCACTGGAATTTAGTGTTGCTTAATGCCTCGACCTCGACCCTAGATTTTTAGCTAAATAAGTCTTTTTTTTTTTTACATTGTAATGTTGCTGACAGCCTCTAGGGTCTAGAGGCAGTCAGCAACATTGCAATGTAAAAAAAAAAGACTTAATTAGCGTATTTGCTTGAATATAAGACGACCCTGACCCCCCCAAAACTGGATATTCCTTTAGGAAAAAAACTAAAAGCCTGAATATAAGACTACCCTATAGGAAAAAAAAGTTTAACTTGTATTTATTCACATGTAATTTATTTTTTAATAAAAATGATGATATAAAAAATGTATTTCTTTTTTTTTTTTTCCTTTTATTTGCCCATCTGCCCCCAAAAGCCATTTGCCCACCAGATTTGTCCAATGCTGCCCCTACCCCCAAGACTTGCCCAATGCTCCCTCTCCTCCCTCCCCCAGACTTGCCCAATGCTGGCTCTCCCTCTCCCTCCCCCAGACTTACCCAATGCTGCCTCTACTCCCTCCCTCCCCTAATGTTGGCTCTCTCCCCCCTCCTTCCCCCAATGCTGGCTCTCCTCCACCCTCCCTCCCCCATTGCTGGCTCTCCGCTCCCTTCCCCAATGCTGCATCCCCCCCCCCCCCCTTCCCTAATGCTCATCCACCGGCTGCTTGTGAGGGGGATCCAGGTCCCCTGCAGCTCTGTGGGGGACCTGTATCCCAGTCTTACAGTCAGACCTCGATTTGAGGTCTGATTATAAGATGAACCTCGAATATAAGACGAGGGGACTTTTTCAGAGCATTTGCTCTGAAAAAAACGTTGTCTTATATTCGAGCAAATGCGGTAGCTAAAAATCTATGGTTAGGGTTAGAATAATGGTTAGGTTTACAATTAAAATTAGAATAAATTAAGGGTTATCATAAGGGTTAAAAGGTCACTGTAGGTAAAAATCCAAAAAACAATATTGTTGATTTTTGCCCTATAACTCGGAAAAAAACTGCAGAAAAATATTGAAACAAGCATTTCTACACTCGGGACAAAATTAAGAATCAATTTAGCGGGGTCATTTTTAATGATTGTATTTGTATAAATTATTTTTTATGTCAAAGTTAGAAAAAGCATTGTTTTTTTTCATCATATTTTATGATTTCTTTTGTAGTAAATGATAAGATATGATGAAAATAATGGCATCTAACGAAAGCCCTTTTTATGGCAATAAAACCAATTTATAATTTGTGTTCTTTACGGTAAGGACAATAAAATTATGGAACTTGCTGCCAAGAGAGGTAGTGCTATCAACCACAATAGATGCATTTAAAAATGGTCTGGATGTTTTTTTTTTTTTTAGAAAAGCAGAACATACAGGGGTATTGATAATAGAATGAGCATTAATAATAGAGCTTTTTGATCCAAGGAAAAATCTGATTGCCCTTTTGGAGTCAAGAAGGATTTTTTTTTCCCCCTTGGAGGCAACATTCGAAAAAGCTTCCTAAGGGTTTTTTTTGCCTTCTTTTGGATCAAAACGCTGAAATGATAGGTAGAAGGGTTGAACTTGATGGACTTGTGTCTTTTTTCAACCTAAATTACTATGTTACTATGTGGGTACAGTATGTGAGAAAGAAGAAAATTACAGCTAAATATAAACACCCCAGAAATGTCAAAACAACCCTTGTCACCAAGGAAAAGACAAGGTCAAAAGGTCATGTCACTAAGGGGTTAAAGCCTCTCAGCACTCATGAAATACAGTAATATCAATGCAAATACTGTATATAGAAAATACATCACTTTTACTGATGTGGGGCATCGTTGGCAAGCTACCATCCAGCATCAAGCCTGCTTGAGCGCCATTATATTACTCTGTGTGGGTGTGCTTGTATAGGGGAATCTGGGCATGCATGGAAAAGCTATAGGGGGCTGGCCGCTGAAGAAACTGTTGTGTGCTTGAATAGTGACAAGTGTGTGTAATTTTGGATAAGGGATCATTTTTGGATAACGGATAATATTGGATAATGGATCATTTTGTATATCGAATCATTTTGTATAACAAATCATTTTGGAGAATGGATCATTTTGGATAAGGGTTTTTCAGATAAGGGAAAAGTAACCTGTATAGCGTAGCTGTGTGATCTTTGCTGGTTGTATAATGTGCACTGGACCCTACAATGAACTTGTCTTTATGATGCACACAGATTGACATTTGTTAAAACCCGGAACTGCTCCAAAGTTAGGGCCATAAACCTCTCATCTCCCTACTTCGTAATAGCTGCTTGGTGACTTTAATTTTGGGCAAGCTGCTGTCAATTTCCTGGCCGCAGTATAAGGATACAGTGACATGTATTTTTTTGAGATACATGTCCTTTTGACCTCTGACCTGCAGATTCCATGCTTCACTGTGACGCATGAAGTCTGACCTAATCCCCGACTACTAGTACAGTTGGAGACCCATTGGTTTTACATTTGTCATCAGAAGGGATTGTAATAGAGGGTCCCCTTTATTGATTCAATTTAAATGTGTGGGTTTCTTGCTGCACTAGCAGAGAGAGACAGTTGGCACGTACCAAATCCCGATAGACACGAGCACCTGCTCTGATTGGCTGAGTGAATACTGGCATGATGAGCACTAGTAGCCAGATCAGCTATGCGTGAGCTGACAGGCAGTACAGAGTGTAAACACAGTTTGTTTGTTTTTTATTATCTTTAAACACGATAGATATACAAAAGATATATATAGGAGTTTGTAATAACCAGGAATGATATATATAGGAGTTTGTAATAAACAGGTATGGTATGTATAGGAGTTTGTAATAAACAGAATCAACACAGTAATGGAAAAGAGTATATTTAAAAGAAGAAAAACTACCACAACTAGAGGACATAGTCTAAAATTAGAGGGGCAACGTTTAAAAGTAATATCAGGAAGTATTACTTTACTGAGAAGGTAGTGGATGTATGGAATAGCCTTCCAGTGGAAGTGGTAGAGGTAAACACAGTCAAGGAGTTTAAGCATGCGTGGGAAAAGCACAAGGCTATCCTAGATATAAGATAGGGAACTGGGAACTAATAAAAGTATTTAGAACATTGGGCAGACTAGATGGGCCGAATGGTTCTTATCTGGCGACACATTCTATGTTTCTATATATAGGAGTTTGTAATAAACAGGTATGGTATATATAGGAGTTTGTAAGCTAAAAACAGGTACATTCTGTTATTAGAAGTCAGGAGACACTCATTTTCAGGGATTTTACACTTGAGGAGACTATTTCTAGGGCTGCCATCAAGGGGTGACAGGCGATACAACTGGCCTAATGGGTGTCCCCTTTAAAAAAAAAAAAAAAAAGCTTGCTGGCAGAGACCCTAGCTGGGGAGAACATACGATCTCCCCTCACCAACCTCTCAGCGGTGGGCAGGCAGCATTGTGTCTGTGCACTGCCAGGCGCACAGACATAATTCCATGCTGCCTCTCACACTTTCTGTATGTTTTCTGAGGTCAGAGCATTGGGGTCACTTGACCTGCTCAGACTTCAGAGCACGTGGGAAGTGTAAGTGACAGCATGGCGGATTGTCTGTGCGCCTGGGCCGACTACAACATTCAATAAAACATGACAAGGAGATGTTAATAGATGATCCTCTTCCTCTCTCCTACACCCCAGTCTCCGGTACATCCAACACCATAATCACCTACCAATGTGCTCACCATCTTCCTGATTATGGATAATGAAACGCTGACATTTTTCCCCCAAATAAATCAAATTGACAGGCATTCTGCATAAATCACATTTTTAATATTTAACTCAAGTCTTCCCTAGTAATTACTCTGCAGGTGCAGCAGCACTGATTATATAGACCCTGAGGATGTAAAGTTTGTGCTCCTGGAATTTAATACATTGTGTGGACTCTAAGCGACCATGCTCGTGTACACAGTAGGATCTCTTAACAGTGCAACACATTGTCTGATGACATCACCAGAGAGAAAGGAAATTCCATTCATTTATTTGAATGAAATTATTCTCATTGACTCCTGCAGCCAAAAAAAAATGTTTTTTACTTAGCTAGTGTGGGCAGTCCAGGTTTCCTGCAAACTGTTGTAATTTCACAAATTCGTCGAGCTGTAAGTATTTTACATTTTATGCAATGCAAAATGTAAAACATGCATTTTAAACTACTTTGAAAGCACATTAATATGCATTAATATTTGGAAGATGCATTTTGGGGACCAGACAGTCCCTGTAATGGTAATTGCTTCTTCGCTCTACGCCAATACGGCTTACCAAAGGTTTCATCAGAATGATCTACTTTCTGTTAGAGATAGCAAAAGTTTAAAAAAAAAACAACAACACCCTTTGGTGCCTCTAATACAGAGTTGTCAGTAGAGCTTTGACTCTGGCAGTGGTGATATAGAGAGGCATGCGTGATACGTCGGGTTGGATATGACTCCCACTCTGTTTGGCAGTTGATGGTTGTGTGGAAAGATATGTTTGGCAGCCTCCTCTCTGACTGAGGTTAAAAAAACAGCCAAAAAGCGGGAACAAACACTATCCTCATGTAACTTGTCAAAAATCCAAAACAAAATCTATGCGTTCTAGAAACAGTATAAAAAGCTGCTTGCAATCCATTTGTCTTTATGAAGATTTCCCTGAGGGACCGGTAAATGTTTACATTACTGCCATTGATAATCCTGGTTTTTCAGAAAAAAAAGGAAATATTTTCAGGCCGCCGTGGTACGGACGGCTATGCCAGGACCCGACCTGACACCACACTCCCATTATATGCGTTGTCCATGGTGATTAATGTCTTCTGCCATCCATTTATCATGAGATTTGTGCCATTACCATAGTTTATGGTAGCACCACCACTGGACGGTATATGGTAGCACCCCTACTGGACTGTATATGGTAGCACCCCCACTGGACATTTTATGGTAGCACCCCCACTGGACAGTATATGGTAGCACCCCCACTGGACATTTTATGGTAGCACCCCCACTGGACGGTTTATGGTAGCACCCCCACTGGACAGTATATGGTAGCACCACCGCTGGACGGTTTATGGTATCACCACCAGTGCACGGTTTATGGTATCACCATCATTGGACGGTTTATGGTAGCACCCCCACTGGCCTTTTTATGGTAGCACCTTCACTGGACGGTATATGGTAGCACCCCCACTGTACGATATATGGTATCACCCCCACGGTACAATATATGGTATCACCCCCACTGTACGATATATGGTATCACCCCCACTGTACGATATATGGTAGCACCCCCACTGTACGATATATGGTATCACCCCCACTGTACGATATATGGTAGCACCCCCACTGTACGATATATGGTAGCACCCCCACTGTACGATATATGGTAGCACCCCCACTGTACGATATATGGTAGCACCCCCACTGTACGATATATGGTAGCACCCCCAGTGGACAGTTTAACCAGGCCAAATAAAAAAAATGCTTTTTAAGGATAAACCTGGCATCAAAGGAAATCCATACATTTCCTTAAAAAATAAGTATGTCGTTTGTATGAGTGCACTAAATGAGAGAGAGAAAACCTGCAGTTAAACACACCCATAGCAAAAAATGTCCTTAAGGGGTTAAACTGTTTGTAAAAAAGATAAATCATCGTCACAAACTCTCCAACTTTTGCTTTTGCTACAGGCGTAAAAAAACGGGGTGGAGTTACGCAACGCCATGTTGTGTGCCCAAGCAGAATCTATCTCATTTACCAGCATTTAGGCTGTGTACCCAGTTTAAAAGCAATGCTGCCTGTACACTGTGCATTAATGCCCAAACACCCAAACTTGACGGGACCCCCCCCCCCCCCCCAAAAAAAAATAATGACTGTCCTGATATATTTGAGACTGTTGGCAACTATGTAGTTCTTAAAGCCAAGCCTAGGATTTCAGATGAGCTAGGCCTTGCTTCCACCTGCCAAAACTCTTCTCCGACACCGACCCAACAGATTGAATTGGTAGCACCCCGGGTATAAGTGGAGTGAATTGGTTTTGAATGATACTTTCCTTAACCTGGCTGAATATCAGAGAGGGAGAGAGACAGAACGAGAGAGGAATAACATGTTACCATGGTAACTTAAGAGTAGCGAGCTGTGTGCTGGATGAAAATTCTGCACAAGGCTGTAGATGCCACAGTCTGCCTAATAACGGAGATGTTTGAAGAACTAATCGCATAAAAGATTATTCCTTCCCTTTTTTTTTTTTCCCCCACTCGCTCGCACTGAACGGGCCAACCATCATATGGGACATAAGAATGCCTTTTAAAGAAATAAGCCCTGGATATCACCGGCCCACCAGTGCCATTCAGGGATGGAAATTGCACCAGCGACGGACTCCGTTTGTGCAAATCCGACCCGTTTCCCGTCTGCTGTTTATTTAGGGAGCTTAAGTTTTGAGTAGCAGAAGGAATCACATGGTAACTCGAGCCGCTGGATTTATTGCCTTGATATTTCTACAGTGTGAAAGATTTATGGTCCGTCTGTAATTTCTTTGTCAGCTCACTGAAATGTTTAGAATAGAGTAGCCGTGCCGTGCGGAGGAATTCAGCTGGAGAGTTGTTTTGGGGTTTAGTTTTTTTTTTTGCAGGAAGAAATGTGATGGTAGAGTTTTTTACATGGCTAGTTTGCAAGGCTGGTATGTACTAAGAGTCATTCTGGGCGGAAAGTTCGACAAGTGGAGCAATTTGCAGAGCATTCCGTGTTAGTTGGTATGGTGACTGCTCCCATGTTAGAACTTTTTCCCCAGAATTACTATTTCTTTAAGGCTCTACTCAGTATAGAGAGAATTGTAGGAAATTGAGCTGGAAATGTCAAACTTTTCTCCTTTCAGCTGCATTGAAGAATTTTCTTTTTTTTTTTTCCGTCTCGGCTAACTTGGCCTAAAGTTTGATGTTCCTACCATTCTGTCTTTATTGAGTAGATCCTATCATGTGCCCTCCCCAATATTGTAATGGCTAGGCATCTAACTATGTTTTTTCCGTTTGGTGATGGACTACAACTCCTACATGGCTTGACCAGCCTCTTGGGCTTACCGGTGGGAGTTGGAGTGCAGGCAGAGCATCTACAACCGGACCCTTTTGATGGATTATTACTTAGAGCGACAGAAAGAAGAAATTGGTTTGGCACTTAAACAGGGAATATGTGTGCATCATCATGTTACATGGGTCGGCCCTGACTCATTTGAGCCACAGAGATAAACTCCCTGTCCAGTGTTGAGGAACAGATCAATCTAAAAGTCTGTGAAATGCCAAAAGCCCTGACTAAGCGTTCTAACAAACAAGCCTTCTGTCTACAGATACACATCAAATGTGTGGATTGGATCACATCATACACCATAATAGAAAGTGTGAGCCACCACAGTGATTGCTTTACTAGTTGATATGGCTATTGAGTTAGAACATGGATTATGGTTTTAATAATAAAGTTCTAAAAGTTACTATTCCATTGGTTTCTTTGGTGACTGCTCCACTGATAGAGAGATTCTTGGTTAAAGTTCTATCTATCTCACGGTCTGTCTCCTATCCGTGTAATAGTCCACGTTTAGCCGATGAAGGTCTTTGTTTAGATCACAACGTTGACCGTTAGTTGTTCTTCTTTAACAAGACCTCAAAATGGTCTATCTCCTATTCATATGATGGAGGTCGGATGGACCTTTTTGTGTCAGTTGTTCGACATGGATTCTCTAATCTGGAGTCTCCTGTTTATGACATCACCTGTGGCTTGATATGCAAATGAACTGATTTTCAATGGGAAATGTGTCATTTACATACCGTGCCACAGGTGATGTTAGAAGCAGGAGACTGCACAGACACACTTAAAACACATTTTTCTCCTAATTTAGGCATTTGCTTGCAATTTTTCTAACACATTGTATAGATCATTTTAAATAATTTTTTTATGCTCTACATGCACAGTAAAACAATGTTCAGGTGATACCATCTAGTACTTGGATGTAAGGGATGTTTAGTGAGAACACCAAATAGCCAAAGCTTAAAAATATATTGTTTATTCTCTGTGTTTTGTTTTGTTATGTCCTGCCTTCGTTAATGTTTGTAATTGATTGTTTGTTTGTTTGTTTGTTTTTTGCAGGAAGAATGCAAACAGATTTTGGCTCAGCAGAAGTCAAACTCCCAATCAGACTCTCATGACGACGAAATCTCCCCACCTCCCCCTAACCCGGTGGTAAAGGCACGACGTAGGAGAGGGGGCGTCAGCGCTGAGGTCTACACTGAGGAGGATGCAGTCTCATATGTTAGAAAGGTAATCCAACCTTTAAGAGCATTTCAACAACCATGCTACACCGCTGCTTACTTCAGTTACTTAAACCTTCCGCACTCTGTCTTAATGATAAACCAAGCAATGGATCCATCACTTGATCGGTGTCAGACAATATTTTCTGTCTGGTTCTGATTGCCTGTCCAAGAAGTGAACTGCTGCTCACTGCATCAATGATAATAAAGGGGTAATAGGACAACAAAGTTATGGTGGGGGTAAGGATGATGGGAAACCCCTTCAGGGGGTAATAGAGGCATTAGTGTATTTTGGTTTTGTGTTGTGTTATGAAAAGCTAAAATGGAACACCTCACCCCCTCCACCTACATTGCCCACCCAGGACATACCCCAGCACCTACATTGCAGAAGCAGGACATACCTCAGTACCACAGGACGTGGCCCATCACCCACACTGCACACCCAGGACTTATCAAAGGACATGTCCCATCACCCACAATCTTCACCCAGGATATGCCCCTTCAACAACAGACCCAGGATTTATTTCAGCACCACAGAACATGCCAAATCACCCACATTGCACACACAGGATATGCCCCATGACCAGGTCTTACCCCAGCACAAGCCCCATCACCCACTTCGCACACCCAGGACATGCCCCATCACCCACATTGCAGACCAAATACTTACCCCAGCACCCCTGGTCATGCCCCATCACCCACATTGCAAACCTAGGACTTAGCCCAGGGCATGCAGACCCAAGAATTACCCAGCACCCAGGCCATGTCCCATCACTCACATTGCAGGCATTGCATATATGTTATAGCCTGAATATGTTTGTTTAATTAAGCACTGTGTAAATTGTTGGTGCTTATATAAATAAATGGTAAGGTATTTTTAAAGGGACTCTGTCAACCTCAACATCGATTATAATGTGAATGTAGAGAATAAAATATGGATGACATTTTCTATACATTGTCGTATCAACATTGCAAGCAAATGCCCAAATAAAGAGGAACATGTGTTTTTAAATATGTCTGCGGTGTCTCCTGTTTATGACATCACCGTGCGGCTTGAAATGCAAATGAATTACTTATCAATGGGAAATGTGTAATTTGCATACGGAACCACAAGGTGATGTCATGAAGAGAAGACACCACAGACCCATTCAGATAATGTTTCATCATTTTTATTCTCTGCATTCACAGAATAAGCAATGTTTAGCTTCACAGAATCCCTTTAATATACGGGGGGCCGGCGGTAGTCGGCGAATTCTGAGTTTCCCGAATTAAGCGGCCATCACGGAAGTGATCCCAAATGGGTAGCAATGCACACCTCCGACGTTCCCACGAAAAAAATCTGAACTACCTGTGTAGCCCCCCTTTACGGTGAAAATAACCCATGCACCGTTTAAAGTTTCGAAAGGCCTGTGGAAGGTGCCTTTTAAGAGCTGCTTAACCCCTGTCAGTGAAGAGCAATCTTTGAATGACCCCGGGAGATTGCCCTTTTGTTTAGAAAGGAAGGATGCATACTTTCTCAGACAGGGAGGATTGTTGGATGTAGTTTTCCTGGATGTTGGCACTGAGCACACAGCCTCGGGGCACATAGAGGGATAAGGAGCAGGTGGTGTGAAATTAAAACATTCAAGTAAAAACAAAGCCAGAGATCTGGACCTTTCTCTGCATTAGACCTTTGTGGATCAAGCTGAAACTCTCTATTGCTCTTTACTCAACAAGGTTAAAAAAATCTGAAACGTTTCGATGATTGTCCCCCCCCCCCCCCCCCCCCCCGTAATAATAGTCCTTATCAATAAAGAAGGAATAGGCCCCCGTCAGTGCAATCAGGGAAAGATTAGTTCATGAGAAATTTGGACATCTGAATGTAGTTATAAGTTGCCCATTTGCATAGTTTGCCACAAGTGATGTCATAAACAGGAGACTCCATATACATCCATGTTGGAGCTTTACCCAAATATTTCTCTTCATTTAGGCATTTGCTTGTAATTCTGCTAACACAATATATAGATCTTTTTTAGTGTCTACATCAGAGGCGTCATTAAAAACCACAGGGCACCATCGCGATAATTGCCCTGAGGTCTCCCAGACTTCAACACGCCTCATCCGCTGCCCCATAAATTCTAAAGCACCCATGTCTTTTTTTCTGCCCCCTCCAGGTCTTTTTTTCTCTGCCCCCTCCAGGTATTTTTTTCTCTGCCCCCTCCAGGTCTTTCTTTCTATGTCCCCTCCAGGTCTTTCTTTCTATGTCCCCTCCAGGTCTTTCTTTCTATGTCCTCACCAGGTCTTTCTTTCTTTGTCCCCTCCAGGTCTTTCTTTCTTTGTCCCCTCCAGGTCTTTCTTTCTCTGCCCCCTCCAGGTCTTTCTTTCTCTGTCCCCTCCAGGTCTTTCTATGTCCCCTCCAGGTCTTTCTATGTCCCCTCCAGGTCTTTCTTTCTATGTCCCCTCCAGGTCTATCTTTCTATGTCCCCTCCAGGTCTTTCTTTCTTTGTCCCCTCCAGGTCTTTCTATGTCCCCTCCAGGTCTTTCTTTCTATGTCCCCTCCAGGTCTATCTTTCTATGTCCCCTCCAGGTCTTTCTTTCTATGTCCCCTCCAGGTCTTTCTTTCTATGTCCCCTCCAGGTCTTTCTTTCTATGTCCCCTCCAGGTCTTTCTATGTCCTCACCAGGTCTTTCTTTCTTTGTCCCCTCCAGGTCTTTCTTTCTTTGTCCCCTCCAGGTCTTTCTTTCTCTGCCCCCTCCAGGTCTTTCTATGTCCCCTCCAGGTCTTTCTATGTCCCCTCCAGGTCTATCTTTCTATGTCCCCTCCAGGTCTATCTTTCTATGTCCCCTCCAGGTCTATCTTTCTATGTCCCCTCCAGGTCTTTCTTTCTATGTCCCCTCCAGGTCTTTCTTTCTATGTCCCCTCCAGGTCTTTCTTTCTTTGTCCCCTCCAGGTCTTTCTTTCTATGTCCCCTCCAGGTCTTTCGTTCTTTGTCCCCTCCAGGTCTTTCTTTCTATGTCCCCTCCAGGTCTTTCTTTCTATGTCCCCTCCAGGTCTTTCTTTCTCTGCCCCCTCCAGGTCTTTCTTTCTATGTCCCCTCCAGGTCTTTCTTTCTTTGTCCCCTCCAGGTCTTTCTTTCTATGTCCCCTCCAGGTCTTTCGTTCTTTGTCCCCTCCAGGTCTTTCTTTCTATGTCCCCTCCAGGTCTTTCTTTCTATGTCCCCTCCAGGTCTTTCTTTCTCTGCCCCCTCCAGGTCTTTCTTTCTATGTCCCCTCCAGGTCTTTCTTTCTATGTCCCCTCCAGGTCTTTTTTTCTCTGCCCCCTCCAGGTATTTTTTTCTCTGCCCCCTCCAGGTCTTTCTTTCTATGTCCCCTCCAGGTCTTTCTTTCTATGTCCCCTCCAGGTCTTTCTTTCTTTGTCCCCTCCAGGTCTTTCTTTCTTTGTCCCCTCCAGGTCTTTCTTTCTCTGCCCCCTCCAGGTCTTTCTTTCTCTGTCCCCTCCAGGTCTTTCTATGTCCCCTCCAGGTCTTTCTATGTCCCCTCCAGGTCTTTCTTTCTATGTCCCCTCCAGGTCTATCTTTCTATGTCCCCTCCAGGTCTTTCTTTCTTTGTCCCCTCCAGGTCTTTCTATGTCCCCTCCAGGTCTTTCTTTCTATGTCCCCTCCAGGTCTATCTTTCTATGTCCCCTCCAGGTCTTTCTTTCTATGTCCCCTCCAGGTCTTTCTTTCTATGTCCTCACCAGGTCTTTCTTTCTTTGTCCCCTCCAGGTCTTTCTTTCTATGCCCCCTCCAGGTCTTTCTTTCTCTGTCCCCTCCAGGTCTTTCTATGTCCCCTCCAGGTCTTTCTATGTCCCCTCCAGGTCTATCTTTCTATGTCCCCTCCAGGTCTATCTTTCTATGTCCCCTCCAGGTCTATCTTTCTATGTCCCCTCCAGGTCTTTCTTTCTATGTCCCCTCCAGGTCTTTCTTTCTATGTCCCCTCCAGGTCTTTCTTTCTTTGTCCCCTCCAGGTCTTTCTTTCTATGTCCCCTCCAGGTCTTTCGTTCTTTGTCCCCTCCAGGTCTTTCTTTCTATGTCCCCTCCAGGTCTTTCTTTCTATGTCCCCTCCAGGTCTTTCTTTCTCTGCCCCCTCCAGGTCTTTCTTTCTATGTCCCCTCCAGGTCTTTCTTTCTATGTCCCCTCCAGGTCTTTCTTTCTTTGTCCCCTCCAGGTCTTTCTTTCTTTGTCCCCTCCAGGTCTTTCTTTCTATGTCCTCACCAGGTCTTTCTTTCTTTGTCCCCTCCAGGTCTATCTTTCTTTGTCCCCTCCAGGACTTTTTTTCTCTGCCCCCTCCAGGTCTTTCTTTCTTTGTCCCCTCCAGGTCTTTCTTTCTTTGTCCCCTCCGGGTCTTTTTTTTCTCTGCCCCCTCAAGTTTTCTTTTTCTCTTCACCCCAACCCCCCTTCCTCCTGTCTTCTCCCCTGCTTGTCTCTGTCAACCCCCTTGTCTGTTCCTCCTTAGCTCTCCAGCTCTTACTATTAGGAGCTCTTACCCGCTAGGCCAGTTCCATATTCAGACCCCAGTCAGCGCCGTGTGGCACTGCCTACTTATAGTGCTGACTCAGAGTGTCGGAATCTTCACTATGCGCAGGAAGTGCCATACAGCGCTGACCTGTGGTTGCCTGCTCTGCACCATGCACAGTGCTGCTTCACTGTAGGGGCGACCTACATCCCGCTGACCACATTCCCTGCCCCCTTAAGGAAACCCCCTAACGGGTCATGCTTCAATTGGTTGGTGGGCCCATTCACAAATGCAACCCCTGCAAAAATGATTGTTACTCCACTGCTCTACATTCACTGTACAAATAATGCTTTAGTCACAGAGTCCCTTTTAAAGGAAAAGCAAAAAGGTTAGTGATGTTAATGAACTTGTCCAGGAGAGAGGCCACTTTAATTCTATGTGTTGGCAGGTAGACTTATCTACCAGCACACTGAGCACGGTAGGCCTCCTGAGAGGCTGTGCTCCAGTCACAGGAAATATTTCTAATGATCCTATTTTTAGCTACCCTGTGGGATCTCCTTAACTATACCACCAGCTGAGACTGAGGAGGCTTTGATTAACCACGGTACTCTTAATAGCTCAGGTACAATCTCCTTAACTCTTGAGTTGCATAAGCTTTTCCTAGTTAGGTTTAATACCTCTTGAACTGTGGTGTTCCTGATTGTGTAAGGAGGGTCCAAATAGGGTTTAGGGCCCATGCGCCTCTTGCTGGGCTAACAAGGCTTGAATGAATATTAGAAAGAAGGTCATCAGTAGACAGACTGTGTTAAGCCACCACCAAGAATTAGATGCAAAAGCCCTGGTAGCTATTCACTAAAATGGAGTTAAAGGGGAAATTTTCTTCTTGCAGGAGAAACGCACAAGGTTTTGATCCTGCAAAATGCTCCTCTCAACTCACCTGAACCTCACTTTTAGTGAGTAGCTCCCTCTGTATACATAGTTAGGAGGTTGGAACCCAGGAGAAGTTCATAGTGAGACAACCGGGTAGACCAAAGAGATGGCAATCAGGAAAGAATGCAGAGATGCAATGGTTTAGGAGCTGAGTGGTCTAATAAGACAAGGGGACTTGTTTTACCCGGGACAGTCCCTGACTGACAGAGAAGGGAGAACACACAAATTCTATCTGTGGGATGCGCAAAAGCAAACATGACTATGACCATTCAAGTCAAGAATAGAGGTTCACATTGACCTGAGGAATCCCGCGACTCGGCAACGGAACCTCAACGAAAACTCCGCAACTGAGATCGTATCAATCTTGGCAGCTTGTGGCAACTGTCACCGGACTCCCATTCTGCCATGTTGGAATCACTTAAGGGGACTGTATCACCTAAACATTGCTTTTGCTGGGAATTTAGAGAGTAAAAAATTATTAAACATGATCTATACAATCTGTTAGCATAATTGCAAGCACATGCCTAAATTTGGAGATTTAAAAATAAATAAATGTCTATGGTGTCTCCTGTTTATGACATCACCTGTGGCCTAACATGCAAATTACACACTGAAAACCAGTCGATTTGCAACTCAGGCCACAGGTGATGTCATAAGCAGGACACTCGACAGACACATATAAAACACATTTTCCCCCTAATTTAGGCACTAGCTTGCAATTTTGCTAACACAATGTATAGATCATTTTCAATTATTGAAAAAAAACTATTTTCAGATTTACATGTATGTGCTCAATGAGCAACTTAGTACAGTGAGTAGACATTTTGGTTGTTCCAGTATTCTTAAAGGGACACTACCACTTACATAAGATGTAACTAGATTACCTGGTCATATATAAATCATATGCAACAGGTTTTTTTTTTTTCATATGATTGAATTAATTGCATATAAAAGGAAGGATTACAATTAGGTGTTTATCTATTGTCTCCATTTTGTGATTATTTCCCATGATGCAACCTCGACCAAAATCTTTCAG
Organism: Pelodytes ibericus; assembly: GCA_036172795.1. Classification (NCBI taxonomy): domain Eukaryota; kingdom Metazoa; phylum Chordata; class Amphibia; order Anura; family Pelodytidae; genus Pelodytes; species Pelodytes ibericus. The sequence continues at coordinate 18,124,952 of CM069860.1, forward strand.
CCAGTCTCACTTTACAACTGTGGTCAAAGCCTGCATGATGATGTCATAAGATACTCCACTGCTCTCTTACTAGCTCCTGTGTATCATAGTGGGCAGGGCTAGGTGGCTGTGTTCAACTTTTTTTTTACCTGTCTTCCACCACAGAGAGTGGAGATTGACCTGATCAAACATGATCATAACTCTGCCCCCTTTGTGATGTAATAGTTACATTACCCTCCCATTCAATGCAAGTCTATGATCAGAATTCTGACTTATGACTGCATTCTGTGTCCCCAGCCCCAAAGCGAGATACTAGTGCTTTAAAGTCACTAAGGGGTGGCACCCAAAAAAAACTATGTTTCACAAAATGGTGGCACCCCGTCACACCTGTTTAGTTACATATTTTATTAAATACAGGTCACATAACAAAAACAAAAGACATGTCTGAAATCAATAATACAAAATAAAACAAACATTTTCATTATTTTGTGGGAGTGTCCCTTAAAGCGTTCCTAGGCTTATCTTTTACATACTATGTTTAATACTTGGAAAGCTACCAGCATCAAAACAAGGCGGAGCCACGGCAGGCAGAATCATTGTAACGCAGTGCTTTCAGGGTTAATATGTTTAATAAATCGCTTAATAAAATTGCAGATACAAAACCGGAGCTGGCGCGGCAGCAGTTAACAGGAACGTAACGCAAACAATTCAGCGAGCATTGCTGGGTAAATGGATCCGTACGAAGGTTTGCTCGCCAGAAAGATATAGCGATACTCGTTTAATTATATTTTTTCGGGAAGGTAATATTCATATGTGGGCCGCCAAACAATAAAATAATAGTTTTCTTATGAGAAGCCCGGGCAGTGTGTTGGTGGGAAAAAAAAAAATAGAAAAAAAATTAATAATAATTTTGTGTCTAATCTCCCAAATCTTCATTCTACCCTTGTGTGAAATGAAAGATCGTGACCTATTGTCAGTTTGGAAATGCTCTGCATTCTTCACGGAATCGCTCTGATACCCAAAGCCAAAACCACGAACATAATATTCTTCTGTGTATCCACAGGTAATTCCAAAGGACTACAAGACAATGACTGCACTGGCAAAAGCAATCTCCAAAAACGTACTCTTTGCCCATCTGGACGACAATGAAAGAAGGTATGCTCCGGCCTTGGTGCTGCGTTACATGTTAATCTGCAGAATACTTTAAGCCAAACTCATCAACAACAGCTTGCGCTGGCAGTGTGCGCTATAACTGCCATGATGCTCCCAGAAACCAAAGCGCAACATGGCAGCTGTATTTTTAACTTTTTGTTCCCCAGTTCAGTTTCAATGGGCAGCATTAGCAAACAAAAACAAAACCAAAAAATGACACACACCAAAACAAAAGACTTGCTTTTCCCCCACAGAAATCTTAAATTCATAGTGCTATAACCACTGCAAGGGATTCTGGGTAGGCAGATGCAAACCAGGTCAACACTGATCCCTTTTTTGCCTCTTAATTCGTTTTAAACCCAAACCCTTTGGAGCATATGCATGCTGTACAAGACAGCATTTAAACCTAGCTCTGGACAGGGGTGCCAGGTGACGTCTCATGGACAACTATTTAGTCCGTAACGGGACTCATTTTAAAATTTACCTGCTGGCCTTCAAAGTCTTAGGCAATCAAGGCCCACAGTACTTGAAAGAGCTCCTGACACCCTGGATCCCATCTCACCCACTTCGGTCAACAGTTGAATCCCCCCAGTCAGTGCTCAGAACACAGACAAACTCAGGCTCCCAGGCATTAAGCCATGCTGCCCCCACAATCTGGAACTCTTTACATTGCTCAGAGAGGAAGCATCCTTACAGACTAGACAGAAAGGATAAATCCTGGCGCTTTAAACTGCAACAAAGCAGCACCAATCTATGTGTTCCTCTGAAGACACACGTGCACGTTACTTAGCGCACCAATCACACCTATTTGTTTGGGTTATATGTTTTATCCTTACAGACTAAACTACCTCCTCCTTGAAGTCTTATACCATACCTCCCAACAGGCCCGCTTTGTGCGGGACAGTCCTGATTTGGAAGATATGTCCCGCTGCTCTCTACCTCTGTCCCGTGGTCCTGTTTGCATTCTACGGTGTCCCAAACGCCAGAGAATGCTTACTGCGCATGCCCAGCATTGTGCACATGGGCAGTAGCGATCCTGGCTTTGGATGCCAGGATCTAAAGTGTCTGACAGTGTTGCCACAAATGAGCGGTAGCACTGACAGCCTCCTCCCCAGACTCCGCCCACTGTGTCCTGGCGCCTCAATGTTCCGATTCATCCAGGGGGGCAAAGTTGGGGAGGTATGTTATACAAGCATAAATGTCTTATTGTTGTTGTCCACTATGGCTTTAAAAGGGTAACATTTTTTTTGTTAACCCTTTCTAGCATTTTAATACCAGTAAACAAAAAAGCACCCTATGAGTGCCAGGAGGGTGGACATGGTTTTCCGTGAGCAAAATTTAGGGGGCAAGGCCCTATCTGTTATACCGTATTGCTCGATTATAAGACGAGGTTTTTTTCAGAATTTTTTTCCTGAAAATTGCCCCTCGTCTTATAATCGAGGTCTTCTTATAATCTGACCTCAAATTTAGGTCAAATTATAAAACATGGATCCAGGTCCCCAGCAGAGCTGCAGGGGACCTGGATCCCCCTCTCTAACAGCAGGGGATGTCTGTGCGATGAGCGCAGACTCCCCTGCTTCCGCCCGGCACAACCGCCGGGGGTTCTATGAAGAAGCCGGGAACTTCCGCTTTCGTCACCGAAGTCACGGCGAGCGTGCCGGGCGGCAGCAGGGGAGTCTGCGCTCATCGTGCAGACATCCTCTGCTGCCCCACTTGGCACCAGGGAGAATCGGGCAGCTGGGGGATATCTGCACTATACGTGCAGACATCCTCCATGCTGCCCGACACCTCAGTCTATTATGACGGACCAGCTGTCCGTCATAATAGACGGAGGTGTCGGGCAGCATGGAGGATGTATGCACGTATCGTGCAGACATCCCCCGGCTGCCCCTACTAGCCACCAGGGATCTAGGTATAGTTAAGGGAGGGGGCAGGGAGACAGGGGGAGGGAGCGGGCAGGAAGACAGGGGGAGGGAGGGGAGCAGAGCAACAAGGGGAGGGAGGGGGGAAGAGACAGAGCAACAAGGGGGGGGAGAGACAGAGGGAGGGGGGACAGAGCAACAAGGGGAGGGGGGCAGAGAGAAACAAGGGGGGGGAAGAGACAGGCGCGGGGGAGTCAAAGGGAGGGGGAGAGAGACAAAGTTGGGGGCAACGGAAAGAGAGAGGCAGCATTGGCACATAAAAAGGAAATAAAAACAAGAAATGCACTTTTTGATATAATTTTTTTATTAAAAAAGCAATTTACATGTGAATATATACAAGTTTAACTTTTTTCCTATAGAGTAGTCTTATATTCAGGCTTTTAGTTTTTTTCCTAAAGCAATATCCAAAGTTTGGGGGGTCGTCTTATAATCAGGGTTGTTTTATAATCGAGTAAATACGGTATATGATGCTGACAAGGTGACAAGACATTGTGGGGCATGTAATTCCCAAACATCTTCAATGCCAAGGTTAGCCATCACTGATCTATATTTGCTTCTAAATTCTGCTAAAACAACATATTATAGCTAATTTTTATGGTATAAATTCCTACTTCAAATACAATATAGGTCCCTTTATGGTGGACATCAACCCATGCCATGGTCTATAGGCATACTAGACATGCATATGACGGGTTATGCTTCTCTATGATTGTAGGATGTAGAGACACAAAACATAATATATGTAGACACATAATATAAACTAGCAAATCGCCTAGTACTTAACCATTGTACATAACCCAGTAAAGCCGTATTCCTAATACCAAGACACATCAATCTTTATATCAGACACAATATTGTTCCCTTTAATCTCACAGGCCTGGGAAAAAAAACACATTTTGAAACTTAAGTTACAGTAATACATTCCTAACGGTACCAGATCCACCCTTTTCAGTAAACATTTCTGAGAGAGGAAAATTTCCCTAAATATCATCAAGGGGTCATGGACCAGAGGGTCAGACAGAGAGAGTCATGGGACGCAAGCGGTTCAATTGAAGTACGGTGGGGCCAGATACGTTGCAGAAGGCCAGACGAGAGGACACAAACATACAATTGCTAAGGAAGTAAAGTTCAGTTGTGAGTGACCTTAGACCCGTTTCATACATCTGTGTGCGCTGTGTGAGCTCTCTCATGAGCTTCGAGCAGCAACCTTGATGACAAGTCGAATATCTGAGGCCAAGAGATTTTGTCTTTCACTTATACAGCTGGGATACCATTAAAGAGGAGGGGATAAAACTAAAATTAACTTTAAATAATTTTGCCATGTTTTGTTTAAAGTTTAATACTAATTCAGTAGGAATAAACCAAGCGCTAGGAGACTTACTTCCACCAGGGTCCGCTAGTGGCCGTGGTCTGAGGATATGCCCACCAGATTGTCAGTCTGGCAGACAAGAACTTGGCCAATGAACTTGAGTAACTTCAGGGGCTTGTCTGTATGGCTGACAGATGAATAGGGGGCGTGTCTGTTAATATTCAGGGCTTGCTGGATCGCTAGCACAGATCCCAAGAAACTAATCTCCTAGTGCTTACTTTCCACATGAGTACAGGCTCCCTTCAGCGACTCATCCAAAATGTCATACACTAGGGCTGACCAACTAAACACAAGTCATGTACCCGAATTAAAAGAAGCAAGAGGAGATTGTAGGACAATATGTTTGTGGGGTGGCTCTGAAAGTTCTCTACAGGATACAAATATCCTGAAAAAGAAGTGAGCTATGACCCCACAAGCTTTGGGAAACCACAGGAGTTAACTGGCTTAGCCCAATGACCAATAGGAAGTGGATTTTACCACTGCCATATTTCTCAGCTGACTGTTAGAGCCTGGTTTACCGATGGGAACCACAGACCTCTTTGGGAAGCCCTGTTTTCGGGAATTGTTTTTGGGTTTCCAAATACCTTACACACGACGCAGCATATTTCGCAATAACACACACAGTCCATTAGATAAGAGTTGCAAACTCTCCCTTACCAGAAACAGATGACTACGGCATTGAATCAGTATGAAGTCCCACAGAGATTTGTGAATATTCTCCTTCCCCCTCAACACCTGCTGGGGGGGGGGGGGGGGGGTTTAAAGCAAAACGTACATCGAATCAATAATGCTCCACATAAACGTTCTAAGAAAAAAAGTGATGCCAGCCCTTGAATTTGATGACATCATACCCTTAAAGCCACACACAGGGCCTTTCATTGTGATGACGTGATATTTAGCATTTGGGTGTTTTTGACCTTTTGAGTCAAAGTGGGAGCATCAGCATCTGGGTGGCAGGATAACAAAGAGTGCAACATGTTTGGTAGCCTACATATGGACTATTAGAAATGTTTTCCATTGACTAACACTGCTCGGTTGTTGCTAGTAACCACAGGAAAGTATTTGCGATATATATTTATATTATTTTTTTTTTATATCATTTTTATTGTTTTGACACAAAAGAACAGGACCACAGAAAAAAAATAATACAATTACAAACTGCATAATACAAAAAAAAAAGATATATCAAGAATACACAGATAATTAAATACATTTAAAGAATAATACAAATATATATATTTAAGAAGACTTGTAAAGGGATTCTTGGGTCTATTCACTAAAAGGTGACATGAGGTGAGATGAACATTCCATCTCACCCATTTAGCTACACAATTGTGCAGGGACAAGCTTGGTGAGTTTGTTTCATTTCACCTCTACTCACCTGCGACTCACCTTTTTCTTGATTTCTCGAACTATTGCCTCTCACTAAAAAGCAAAGGGAGTTCGAATTGGGGGGGGGGGCGAGGTGGACTTTACCGTCCAGCTGCTCTACCGCAACTCACCTGCTCTGGAGGTGGCGAGTAGCATAAAAAAAAGTAAAGAAACAGGATTTAAAAAAAAAATCCCCCTGTCAAAACCGGGAAGAGGGGGCTCCCCAAATGACACCTAACACATAAGAAAGGCTAGGACAATTGGCCATCGGCCCTTATTAATATTAATTGGGCTGGGAGTCTGCTTAATGGCTCTCAGCCACCCCCCAATAGTATTACTGGGGCAGGGAGCCTGCCAAATGGTTTGAAATCCCCCTCCCCTCCAAAAAAAATGAATGGGCCAGGGACATACCCAGGGCCTGTTAAGAAAAACGATCCTCTCATTCCCTCATAAGGCCTTAGCACGGGATTTATTTTTTTTCTTATGTATTTATTATTTATGCGGCTCACAATCAGGGCACTGTTTTTTTTACAGATTATGGGCAGGGGGAAGGTGACTTATTTATTTTAAATGGAGTATTGCAGGTGAGCTGAGGTGAGTTGAGATTTAGTTATACATTGTGCAGGGACAAACCCAGTGAGTTTACTTAGCACATTGTATAGTTTGATTGGTGAGATGAAATGTTCATCTCCCCTCATCTCACCTTTTATTGAATAACCTCAAATATATAGCTAAATTGGTGAGATGAAATGTTCTGCGCTAAGGGAGTTTTTCACCATGATGGTCCAAGACCGTCATCGGTCACAAAGAGGTTAGATAAGAATAAGAATATGTATAACACATGGTGTGGTTACCTAACTATTAGGAAACCATACCAGGTGTTATACATTTTCTTATTTAAGCACAACTGGGTAATCACTAAATCCTGGACCGCAGAAGGTCCTTGAGGACATGTTTGAGAAGCACTGATTTAGACCAAAATTAGGGTGTCATGTAGACAAAATCATTACCCCCACCTTATTATTATTATGCAAATGCATATATTAACCCCTTAGTGACAAGACATTTTCACCTTTCCCTTGGTGATAATGGCTGTTTTGACATTTCTTCTGGGGTGTTTGTGTTTAGTTGCAATTTTCTTCTTTCTCACATACTGTACCAACACAAATTATATATTGTTTTTATCGTCATAAGAAGCGCTTTCATTAGATACCATTATGTTCATCATATCTTATAATTTACTACAAAAAAATCATAAAATATGATAAAAAATTTAAAAAAAAACACCTTTTCTAACTTTGACCTAAAATATAATTTACACAAAATAAATCATCAAAAAAGACCCGTCTAAATAATTTCTAAATGTTGTCCCGAGTTCAGAAATATGCATGTTTCCATATTTTTCAGTATTTTTTTGTGAGTTATGGGGCAAAAACCATAAATAGTGTTTTTTCCTAAATTGTGTTTTTTCCTAAATTGACCTTTTGACCCCAACCCGAACCCAAAATTTAACCCTAACACTAAATTTAACTCCAACTCTAACCCTTATGCTATCCCTTAATATGTTTTAGTTTTAGTTTTATTTTAACCCTATCCCTTATGCAAAAAATTATTTAATTTTAACCCTATAGGCTTATCTAACTATATAACAAGTTTTTAGTTAAATCAATATTTTTTTTTAATTTTTTTCCATTGCAATGCTGCTTAACTACCACTAGGGGCAGTCAAGTAGCATATTCAGAGCGACGGAAGTGAAGTTACTTTCACTTCCGAAGCTCAGACCTGCAGAGGGCATAACCATATTGACGGAGCATATGCTGATACCAAGTATGGCTCCCACGATCGCTCCGTGGGGCGATCGTGGGTTCCCCAGATCAGAAATTTCAGTGCTGGCTATTGACATCGAGGCAATAGACCAGCAGTGTTAAAGCAGTTTTCGCGATTGTTGATTGCGAAAACCACTTGATTCACCGCAGGATGTGCCTGACACGTCCATTGTCGGGAATGGAGTTCCCGGCAGGACGTGCCTGACACGTCCATTGTCGCAAAGGGGTTCAAATTTTTTTTTTAAAATGTGTCTGTCATGTCTCCCCTTTATGACATCTCTTGTGGCTTGATATGCAAATGAATTTAAGAATTTGCTCACAGTTCTAAGGCAATGTATAGATCATTTCTAAAGCTTTTAGTAGGAATAATGTTTAGCTAACACAGTCCCTTAAAACAATAGTAGTTTGCAATTCCTTTTACCCCACTGGCAGTACTTCTTTTCCCATTCTTATATGTTTGTGATATGAGTTGTCTGACCCCCCCCAAAAAGTAAAAAAAATCTAATAAAACAATGTAGTGCTGTAATCCCCCTCCTATAAAACATGCAATGTTTGTTGCCTGAAGTGATAAAGTGACGTTCCCAAGAGACTTTCATGGGAATGGAGCTAGCATCCACATTCAAAAAACAATGGGAAAACCCCACAGGCAGAACCACATCTCTGTCCAAGTGCATGTTTCATCCCAGGATGGATAGCAGTCAAAGTGTCTAAAAGGTGAGAGATCTTTCCGTCCTCATCTCCCCGAATACAGATGGCAGGGTTACTGTTTGCACCTTGACTTGATGTCCCCCTTTACATTAAAGGGACTCAACCTAAACAATGTTTTTACTGTGAATTTAGAGAGTACAAAAAAAAAAAAAGATTGAAAATAATAGTATTAGCAAAACTGTTAGAAAAAGCCTAAATTAGGAGAATTAAAAAAAAAAAAAAATGTGTCTCCTGCTTATGACATCATCTGTGTCCTGATATGCAAATGACAAATTTCCCACGGAAAACCAGTTCATTTGCATATCAAGCCACGGTGATGTCATAAGCAGGAGACTCCACAGACAAATTTTTCTCCTAATTTAGACATTTGCTGGCAGTTCTGCTAACACAACGTATAGATCATTTTCAGTCTTTTTTTATTCTCTACATACACAGTGTACGCAATGTTTAGGTGATACCAGTCCCTTTAACATTACATTGATTTATAAAGTGCCCGCAATAAATATAGTGCCTGGTGCAGGGCATAAAGAGGGACAGGGACAAACCAATACATGAGGTAGAGAGAGGGTTGCCATCTTTTCCACAAAAAAATATACCGGCCTTGCTATTTCCTCCATAGACTTAACATTGGCAGCAAGCCATTTTTTTACCGGCCCGCCTGGACTAGCTCTGTTTAAAAAGCTGTCCTTAAAATAAGATACATTAAATGGCTACGAGGTCCTAATTTGTTCATGTTTCTTTTATACAATCTATTCTTTACCAGAAGCAAAACTGAAAAATTCAGCACCACTTAATGCTTTGCCAAACCAACATGTATTGCTAGAGCTAGATGCTGTATTTACACTCAGTGCTGCCTCAAAGCTGAGTCAAAGCTGGCGCACAGTGATGGTGTCCGCTTTTTCTCAGCCAATCGGAACAGCTGCATGCTGCTGGCATCTACCTGAGGTCTGTCGGGCCTGACTGTCTCTCTCTGCTTCATTTTGACAGACTGTTACATTTAAAATGTAGATCTCTCACTGCCTTAGCATGGAGGCCACTAGTTAGAAAATAATAGTATTAATTTAAATGTTTAAATATAAGTTTTCAGATATAGTTTTTTTGATACTGGGATAAAATGGCAGCTATCGTGCCATGTTATCTCTATATGGGGGATACTATATTTTTTTAACTTGTGGTTCAATTTCAGGAAAAAAATGGCTTTTTCACAGATTAACTGCACACACATTAATCTCTCTCTTCTTCAGATATAGTCAGAGAGGAGAATCTCCCTTCACCTGCTGATAGAACATGATTGGGAGCTAAATAGAAAAACAGTTACAATAATACTGTGTAGATCTTGTTAGAGGGGCAGACATTTTGGTCAGAAAATATGATCAAGGATTCTAAACAACATGTCTGCCCCCTGATGGAGTCACAAAGGCAATGAGTGTGCAATAAAGTACATTATTTCTTTAAAGCATTTCTATTTAAAATGCCTACAGTTGATTAACATTTTCAATTAAATGCAATTATTTGCTGGCAGTTGTCTATTAAAGGCTGGGCCTAATCTCATGCTTTTTTACAAAAGAGCAACCCAGGCACCAGAATTGTTATCTTGAAAAATGAAAGTGTTTTTTTCTTTCTTCTTTTTTCTTACTTTTTTGCAAACAGATTCCATTCACAGCAGTTAAGAGAAGTCCAAAGGTTATATTGTTCTTGGCATAGAAAATGTCTGTGTAATGAGGCACACCATAGCTCAGCTATTTATGATCTTCCTTGGCAGTGGGGTTGTTTTTTTCTGTTAAGGTATGCTTTACAATCCTGGGAATTAGGAAACAGAAGCTTAGCTGTGCTAGTCATATTTTATCACTTTTAAATATTCACTAGAAAATCATTATGTCAAACATAAGTTTCTTAATTATTGGTTATATAGTGGCAGAATCACTGTGGTAGCATGCAATAATAAGCTTGGAAACATAAGGTCATTTGACCTTCCGCCCTTCCATCTTAGAAGATCCAGCTGAGGCGTCGGGCAAGGATCAGAAGAGGTCGGGGCGCAGCGAAGGGGTCTGGGGGTGCATTGGTAAGCCTTGGAGGTGCATTGGAAAGGCTGGAGGTGCATTGGCAAGTCCTGTGGGTGCATGGTTAGCCCTGGGGTGAATTGACAAATATAGGGGTGCATTGACTAGTCCGGGAAAATGCAACATCAATTATGGGGGTGCATTGGCAAGTCTGTGGGTGCACTGACAAGTTTCTGCATGCATTGGAAAGTCCTGGGGGCACAATATCTTACTATGGGGGCAATAATCAAAGTTGAGAACTTTAAAGAAGGGAAAGAAAGTAGAGAAAGGAAATTAAAACAAGAAATGCATTTTTTTCCAATCAACTATGAAAAAACAGTTTACATGTGCAGGAATATTTACCAGCAAAACGTTTTTCCTCCAGGGTCGTCTCATATTTAGGCCTTTTCTCTTTTTCCGAAAGTAAGATCCAAAGTTTACGGTGGGGGTCATCTTATAATCAAGAAAGTATGGTAATATTAAATAATGACAAAACTATGTATACTTAATTTGTTTAGCACACAGTTCTTCAATCTACCCGTTGCTAGCTCTCTGATGGTCCTCTTAAAGGTTGCTAACCATTCTGTTACCTTTCCACTGTTTGAGGCATAAGTGCAAGTAACTATAGAACTTATTGCCTTCCAATTTTATCTGGATAGAGTTGGGTAGCACAAATCAGTACTGTATTTCACGTTGAGAGCTGTTTCGGAAAAACAATTCCGACACAATAATCTAAAAGCGAGTGAAAGAAAAAAAAAAAATGTTTCTCAAAAACCCAAACAGGGATCTGGGTTCGTGTTTTACAAGTGAGCGGTGACCTGGGTTTCTACACCATCTTGTGAGGTACCAGCCGGAATGTTATTGTCCTTGGAAAATAGTAACAGTGGTTAAGATTTCAACTAACAAAGATGGTCTTTGACTCCACCACAACAGCTGGAAGAGACTCACACACACACACAACATGCCGTCAGCTGCTAAACTCACAGATCCAGACTGCAAGAAACAGAATACTTTAACCCTTTGGCGCCTGCCAGGCTATTCCCATTTTTTGTTTTTAATGTGTGTATAGATTGTAGAATACAATGTTAAACTAGGTAACATGGTAGCTGTGAAGCATTGTTTTTTTTTATAGTCGAACACCTAAAGTAAACACAACACTTCCCTTACACAAAATAAATCATTTTTTCATAACATTAACAAACTGTTGTTTTTGTTTGTTTGCACATTTAAGCAGCAAATTGTTTTGTATTTTTGCCTTTAACCTCTTTGCACATCTATGCAGACCTTAAACACATGGCCCAAAATACAAATATATATCATTTGGACAAAAGTATTGGGACATCTGACCATTAAACCAACTGGGATTTGACATCTCATTCTAAACACATAGACATTAATATGTAGTTGGTCTGGCCTTTGCAGCTATAGCAGTTTCCACTCTTCTGGGAAGGCCTTCCACCAGAGTTTGAAGTGTTTCTGTGGGAATTTTTGCCCATTGATCCAGTAGACCATTTGTGAGGTCAGGCACTGATGTTGGATGACAAGGCCTGGCTTGCAATCTCCATTCAAGTTCATCCCAAAGGTTCGATGGGGTTGAGGTCAGGGGTCTGCAGGCCCGTCAAGATCTTCCACTAAACTCAATCAACATGTACTTTGCTTTGTGCGGTGGGGCACAGTCATGCTGGAATAGAAAAGGGCCTTCCCTAATCTGTTCCCACAAAGTTGAAAGCATAACACTGTCAAAATGTCTTGGTATGCTGAAGCATTAAGATTTCCCCTCATTGGATGTAAGTGGCCTAGACCAACCTCTAAAAAACAGCCCTATACCATTATCCCTCCTCCACCAAACTTTACAGTTGACACTATGCAGTCAGGAAGGTACCGTTCTCCTGGTATCTGCCAAACTCACTCGCCCATCAGACTACAGTGTATATAATATATATATATCTTATTTATATATTTTATGAAAGATTTTTTTTTAACCAAATTAAGACTCAAGGGAGCCTCCATCTTTATTTTTCGTCAGACCGCACATTGTTTTTCTTGCCTCGCAGTGTCATTGTTTGCTAAGTGATTTAGAAACTATGTTTGGGTTATTTTACTCATATCACTGTGACTCTGCTCCCTGAATCAGCTAATGGGTGCCACCATTTTAAATAACAAGCTATACTTGTATAAGCTCAAACTATTTAAAATGCTTCTCATCAGGTGATTTTGGACAGCTTGGCAGGGACTGATTTGGATGCTTTTTCCAGGTTTTGTAATGTAACATGCCTTCTTTTCTAATATATTGAAGGTCTAGCAATTCATCACAGTTCACTAGTTAGATAATATACCCCACTGATGAATGACCTAGGTTTATTCCACTGGTTCTAAATTTAGTGTTAATCTTTGGAAACTGTGTACTGATATAACTCAGTGGGCTTATGTGCCAACTGTGTAATCTGTTGAATCCTCAGACTTGCATGTTTTATTGCTGGTATGGATGATCTGCCATTCATCTTTTTGAGGTCGATAGGATGAATGTCATTAAACTGGGTAATGGTAAAATCCCTGGATGTTGGGTAATAGAAACACCCCCAGGTGTTTCATGCACCTGAAAACGAGATAATATCTCAGTGCATCTTTCTTTGCGCAGTATTTCGTCATTATAATTTAACATTGAGCCCTGTAAGGTAAAACATTCTCACAGTTGAAATAAACTCATTAAACAAATTCTTCGTTAGTCGGTACCCAAGTCGCACCCTGCTTTCCTGGTACTCCACTTTTTCATGGAACCTGAAACAAATAGAGGTACACCAGCCGTACCCCACTGACGAAGCCATTGTAGGCCGAAACCACCTCTCTGGTAGCTGTGTTCCTCGAGCAGAGGAGGCTTGCCAAGCATTTTGGGTTTTGAAAGCTCTGAGGGGGTGGGACCAGTCGGATATGCTAATGCAGTGGTCTCCCTGTAATGGCGCAAGTGAGTAAAAAAAATGGGGATGCTCATTCCGAATAGGAATTATCCTATAGGGCAGGCTATTTTAGTCCATTCTTAGCCAGATGTGGCTCCCATTTCTTTGGGTTTTTTTTCTCTCACCTGGTGCCATTTGACACCTGGACCCCCACCTCATAGTGTACCAGGCTACGATGGGAGGTCTAGTTTTTAAGGCCACGGAACCCTGACTGTAGTTACATTTCAGTAAACTGGGATTGATATTTATCGGAACTTACGTCAGGCAGAAGTGCCTTTATAAACCAAAAATATAACTTTCTATTTTTCCGTGTCTATTTGGTTTTGGAATAATAAACTAACTTTTCTTGTTTATGCGTGATCTCAATCTCACCATATTTAGTACAAACCAGTAGAGTGTCAGCAGTAGCACCGAGAAGAGGGTGTTTGTTTCATCAAATACCTTACATGGTGGTTTTGTGGACTGTTCTCGACGCCAGCCATACCGCTATCTGCCACCGGGGGTCACTGTGTTCAAAATGATAAGGCACAGGCATGCCCCCAAAGTCCAACTAGATAAACTCAGTAAGGAATGAAAATACCAATTATAAAATGTTCTGCATTGTCAAGAAAGTACAGTTTTTTTTTTATTTATTTAGCTTTTAATCAAATAATTCCCCAGGAAAAAAATAATAGTTTCAATTTAGTTTGACTCCTGGCAGTGTATGAATTTGGATTTACTGATTAGAAACATAGAACGTGTCAGCAGATAAGAACCAGCCTGCCTAGATCCTACCTGCTGTAAAATCCTCATACCTAATCGTTATCTTGTGTCCAGGATAGCCTTATGCTTATCCCATTCAAACCTTAACACCTTCACTGTATTAACGTCTACCACTTCTACCTCTACGCTGGAAGCTTGTTCCATGCAACCACAACTCTCTTACGGCTTAACCCTTTGGATGTCAGCAATGTGAATGTTATATGCAACATATATCACGGTACATAACCATGCGCCACTTTTTTTATTAGGCTCAGAGATTTTCCATATTTACCCAAGTCACCCGGAACAGTGCTATTATTTCCCCAAATCACTTACCACAATGTCATTATTCCACAAAATCACTACCCACAGTGCCATTATTCCCCCAAATCACTTGCCACAGTATCATTTTTCTCCCCTAACCTGTCTTTTTTCCCTCCCACGCTGATTAGGGTGTGGGCAGACACCCCCCATGCATGCTTATGCAAGGGTTTTTAAAAATATATATATGGGACTATATTGATCCATTGCAGAAGTGGAGCAGAAATATGGCACCATATGTATCAAATAAGTCCATAAAAGCCTTACAAACCCATGGACTATGTTCGGCACCTTGTTCCGTATTTAGCACTTGACCCTGGAAAGGCCTCACTTTTACTTTGATGGACTATCCAAATTATGAGAAAAATGTGTTTTAATTGTGTCTGTGGAGTCTCCTGTTTATGACATAACCCGTGGCTTGATATGCAAATACACTGCTTTTCAGTGGGAAATGTGTCATTTGCAAACTGTGCCACAGGTGATGTCATAACCTGGAGACCCCACAGACACATTTAAAACATATTGTCCTCCTCATTTAGGCATTTGTTTGCAGTTTTGCTAACACAAGGTATAGATCATTTTCAATAATTTGAAATGGGTGGGCAGTTGATACGCTGTTGTATCTGTCCCCTGCCGCTGTTGGATCTGCCTCTTTTATCAATGTAACGTGACTGTACGACCTAGGAATTTGGCGGATGACTCAGTGAAGTAATATTAGAGGTGTGGAAATATGTCGGCACGCGGAGGATACATTTACATATCTTTTGTCATCCTTGCGTCTGTTTTGCTGATGAAGAGCCTCCAGGCTTTAAATCGAACACCTGCATTCGATAGATAGTTATTTTTTTTATTTTTTATTTTTTTTAAACAAAATGGACAGATGCTTAAGCATGGAATAGATGTATCGTGTTGAATAATAACAGGTTACTGCTAGACATCTGCTTTCTACTTAGATAAGCCTCAAGAACACCTTTCTAAAAAAGACAAGGAAATTGTAAATGTCTGTCTGGCGATTTGCCCAGAATATTGTAAGACAATCGTAATGATCGCCATTCAAGACATCAGTGATCTCACCATTACCAGTGCAAGGATTCCATGAATGGAGCATCCACGCCAGGGTTACTTAGGGTCATAGTTTTGCCCCAATTGCACTTAACCGTGATGAATATGCAGGTGTCTGCACTTAACACATAAATGCCCTAGGTTCATTTAAAAAAAAAAAAAAGCTTTTAACTTTGCACAGCAATCATGAGCTAATTACTAAGCAGGCTAAAGGGAAGCCTCTCAGAAATAGGATAATTATTTTGACCTGTTTGTAGTAGAAAATCCTCCTGTCCCATAACAAACCACTACCCTAGTTTATATTCTAAACCCCCCCCCCCCCCTGCAGCAATATTCATAAAATAACTATTTGAGTATTGGATCAGTACAGGAAGCACTGCCGGTTCACTTCCTGTTTCCCCAGGTTCACTTCCTGTTTCCACAGTTTCCTTCCTGTTTAATGATAATTAAAAAATTCACATTAGCCAATAAGTTATGAAATACTGGTTGTGTTATAATCAGTTGTTTGAGATATTATAAACATTAATAAACATTTTCGCACTTTCCTTAGTTGTTGTCCCTCAAACTTGTTCACAACATCAGGAAATAGTAGAAGGGTGTCATATGGCTTTTATATGAAATTAATTATGCAGCATTAATTTATTTTTAAATAAAACATAAATATCTTGGAACCCATTAAAATATATAATACGTGGACTTTTTTTATGGTCAAACAAAGAAAAGGTTTGTGAGCTTCACCAAAGATGGTGAGCTCACATATACCCTGTCCTTTGGAAGTATCTAACAGTATTTCTGCATTTATAGAATCCATTTTTTTGGATAGGGGAATAAAAAAATAAAAAAAATTGTATAGAATTGGGCCCCTTGTGCACTGGGAAGTCTACACATAGAGATAATGACCACTTAAGGCGCCAGCTGGAGGAGAGGTCAGTACCCTAGACCTCCAAGGGGGTAAGGATCAGGAGTCAAGGTTATATTTTTTTTGGGGGGGGAGGGGGCAGGTTTGACTGGACCATTTGTTCGGTTAGGGTCCCCAAAATTAACAATGGCTGTGTCAAACAATCAGCATTATCTTCAATGTGATAAGATTAGAGAACAGAATGCAAGAATTAAAATAAGCAGTGCCTCATCTAGCACCAGCCTGTTTGTTACGGTTTGCGACCGACTAAATTGGTGTTGGTCCATTGCACATTGTTACAACATAGAAACATAGAAACATAGAATGTGTCGGCAGATAAGAACCATTCAGTCCATCTAGTCTGCCCAATTCTTTTTTTGAGTACTTTTTTTAGTCCCCCGTTCCCGGTCTTATAGCTAGGATAACCTTGTGTCTATCCCATGCATGCTTAAAATCCTTGACTGTGTTTACCTCTACCACTTCTGCTGGCAGGCTATTCCATACATCCACTACCCTCTCAGTAAAGTAATACTTCCTGATATTACTTTTAAATCGTTGCCCCTCTAATTTAAGACTATGTCCTCTAGTTGTGGTAGTTTTTCTTCTTTTAAATATACTCTCTTCCTTTACTGTGTTGATTCCCTTTATGTATATAAATGTTTCTATCATATCCCCCCTGTTACGTCTTTCCTCCAAGCTATACATGTTAAGATGCTTTAACCTTTCCTGGTAAGTTTTATCCTTCAACCCATGAACCAGTTTAGTAGCCCTACAATGTGTGGCACTGAAACGAAAATTAACAGATAGCTCGCAGTGGCGATTACAACAATCTAAATATTGGGTATGGGTCTTCAGATCTGCATCGTTATTTTTTTTTAGCATTATTTTATTAATTTTAGAACGCGCACCGACTGAAAGTGCCAGGAAAGTCTCCGATATTTATTCTAAAGACCTGTGTTGTTATTATTTTTATTACGCAGTTTAATAGATTTACGAGAGCAATTTTATATATATTTTTTTTATGGAGTGTGCCAATAAGGAGGAACTGTACACCTATAATAATAATATTATTATTATTATCAATGGCGCTGATGTATAATCATTTTTATTGTATTACGTTCAAGAGGTTTAAGGAAACATTTACATTTATCTTTTATTATGACAACCATGAAAGGCTTAGATGTTTTTCTAAAGATCTACATTGTTATTATTATCATTATTACTCAATTTAATATCTGAGAAAGCGCCGAGATTTTTTTTATGGACCTGAAAGCTTTAGATATTATTCTTAATATATATGTTTGTCTTATTATTATTAGTCATTTTAATTGATTGTCGGAAGCACAGTGATCATTTTTTATGTGCCATAAAACACGTATATTTTATCTAAAGTGTCTTGCTTTTCTTTTGTTGTTTGGCAATTTATTAGATATATAATATAGCTGTGAGAGTGTTTTTTTTTTTTTTTTCTTCAGGATTGCTATTATTGATGTTATATATTATAATAATATTATTTTTAAAATTCTAATTATTTTATTTTATGGTGTAAGAAATAGTTATTATTCACCACTCAATGACATTTAGATGAAAAAACACTATTTGCAAGATTAAAATTATTTAAAAAAAATTGTTACTAATTGAATTAAACATTCTTCAAAAGCAATCTGCATTTTTAAAAGTATTAATGATTTATTCAATTATGAAGACAGGTGTGAATATTTTTCAGAATATCCATTTTATTATTATGTTTTTAATTATCATTATCTTTTGTTTAAGTGTGTATCTGAGGGTGCTGTGAGATTTTTCTAAACAATGTAATATTACTAATGCTATTTTTTTTAAATGTATTATTTCAATTTGGTTTAATAGACCCAAAGAAGCACATTAATTATCAGTAGCTGCATAGAAAGATTAAATATTTCTTAAAAGACTGTGGTAATATTAGTTTTGTTATTTTCTATTTATTATAAAACTATGATTTTATTAAGTTGTTTTTTTTATTTATTATTTTAATCGTTATAATAGATCAAAGAAAGCTGTGAGCTATTTTTTCATGTAGCTTGCAGCTAAGGTCTAGTCATTTTTCCACAGATCAGTAAGGTATGAAAGAAGCTTCTTAGCTCAAAGGTGCTATGTCTCCCAAGAAAAACGTATTTGTTGGAGGTTTTAACACTTGACCTGCAAAGTCAACAGTAAATTGAGCGCCTCCATGTCTTAGACACATTAGGTTCCTTCTGCTCTAATCACATCCTGCAAACACAAGAAAAACCTCATCTCTCATTTCCTTTTTACATGGTATCCTCCCAGTAATGATGAGCTGAGAGACAGTTGTGGGTTAGTCTATTGTCTTGCCCTTAGTTATCCCTGCAGTACTGTTTGTTTTTTTTTTGTTTTTTTTTATAACTTTTAGACAGTGTGCTATCCCTTTAACCCCTTCTGCACAGCTAGGACATGCTAGCAAAAACTAGCCTTGCATAGTCCCTAAAGGGCTCCAAGTCAAAGTGTAAACAGTCGTTACGAAACATATGTTTGCTTGTTGTGTCTGTTTTGTTACTGTCAGTGTTTTGTTGTTTAGGTATGTTACCCTTAATTATCCCAAGTACAATCTTGTACCTTAAGTTATGGACAACAAGCTAAGCAGAAGTGATATATCCTTTACCCAGAGGCGTACTAATGACAGCCATTCGGGGCTACCATCATGTATGTCAGAGACACCCCCAACCTTATAGAAGTGTGGTTATACACCAAGATGACCTCGCTTCACTGGGTCGTATTCAACATGGGCGTATCTAAAGATGGCATCTTTCCCCGCCCAAGTAGGGTTGCCACCTGGCTGGTATTTTACCGGCAGGGCGGTAAAAAAAATTGGCCTGGGGCCAATGTTAAGTCTATGGAGACTAGTAGTATGGCCGGTAAAGGTGGCAACCCAACGCCCAAGGTGCCTTTCAAGTTTGGCAAGCAGCTACGTTTCCCGTATATATTAAAATTAATAGCTAAGTTGGAATGATGGGCAAACTGGAGAATGGATCCAATTTAGCATTTAATTCCTGGATTTTGCTGTTTACTTATCAGTTCACCACAGTTCACTTTGTTAGCCAATAAAACCCATAGAGTTAGCCTTGCAGCTCGTACTATGGATGCAATATTTTCATGGAAGACCGGCACATTGAAAACACATTGTTTTAGCTCCTAGCTCCTCGTTCTTCTCCCCACAGGGTTTGCAGTCATACTGGGGCTAAACTAAGCCTGCATCACTTGCACCTATCCAGGGATGTATGATGATGCATGCAAAAAGGGGACTTTTTTTTTTAGCTTTATGTTCGTAATATATAATATTAATGTATTAAATGTAAACTATGTTTTGATTGACCTGCTAAAAAACATTACATAAGAGGCATTTAGGTTACACATTTTCCTCTTGATTTATAATAATTTTGGTTACACTTGTTAAAAAACATACTACAAAAAAAACAAAATGAGTAACAAATTAGAAAGGAAAGTTTAATAGCATGCTGGGAAATACTGTGTTCTAAAGACTAGAGACTGCTAATGGAAAGTCAAATTCTTAATTAAAAAACAAATTCTCAGTTACAAATGAAAACCACGCAATATATAAACATTTTTTTTTTCTCCCGTAGTAATTAGTATATTTTTTTTTGTCAAGGGACAGGCCCAGCTTCTGTTAGAGCCATGAGACCTGCCTGAATCTAAAGACCGTTTGGTCTGGAAGATATGTGTGTCTTTGTTACGGATGATTGAAGTTGTTCTGGGTATTGTAGCCTAACAAAATATGACCTTTTGGGTGCAATCTGAAATTCCACACCATCCATTTGCAAACACGAGTTTTGTCAAGCCATAGCTCCCAAATCTGACAAGTAACAGGCATATTACCTCCCTGCCACCGGCTTGTTAGCTGGTTTGTTTATTTACCCCAGGATGGACTGGGGAACCCACACAGCCTTTTGGCCTCAACTGAAACTTGACATATATCTGTAGGTGTTTAGCCCACCTTTTCGTGTTGGAATTTATTGTCCCTTATACCTCATTTTTGGGTATTTTGACACAAACAATGAATTGTAGTGAACTGAGAACCAAATTGCAACATCTAAGACAAAATAACCGAATTGCAAAAATTCTCCTATTTACCAAGTCAACATTTTTTCTTCTTTCTGCAGCTCACCCCAGTGAAATTCCTTGCTTAATGCATTAAAAAGCTTTGTTGCCAACAGTCCTGAATTTGCAAGGACAATCCTATTTTTTGGGGGGGTTCCTGTCCCGTCAAAAATTAATCTCCAGACTCCCGGTATCTGTAGCGGGTCTAGATCTGTTCCTCACAGACGTTTTAGCGCTGAACGGTCAGTGCCAACAAATTAGAACCCGTGTAACCTCCCTAGTAAACTAAATTCCCTAAAACGAACCCTGAACCCTAATACTAACCATAAAACTAATTCCTAATAGTAATCCTAAAACTAGTCCCTAAGTCTAACACCCTAATATTAACCCTAAAACTAACCTGCGCCACCCCTAAAACTAACCTGCACCTTGGCAATTCAACGTTGCACCGTACTGTCAGGTGCTGTAAGTGCGCTGTTAGAACAGTCTGTACTGGGGGAAACTAGAGCTCAGAACGTAGCCTGATGACCCGCGACATCACCTGACTTTACCCCTTTTTTAACTCTGCCCCCTTTTTGTCTCGGGAACCAGCTACAGAAAGTTGGCAAGTAAATAAATGCTGTAAGTTAACAATTCCTGTAAGCCGGAATAAACAAATATTTGTAGACATTAGGTGCCAAACTGCTTAATTCAGGAGCTGGCTTTGTAATTTTCAGTAGCTGCTTCCATAAAGTTCTAGGTAGAACAATCGAAAAAAAGTTAGGAGCCAGCAGTAGGGATTGCAGAAGGCGTGGGTCCCTGGCTTCTGCAGTACAGATTCAATTAATGATTTCACATTTGCCCTTCCATTTCCTTTAAAATATGTATACAATCTTCCTTTATTGTTCTACATATCCAGAGGAAACCGTGTGAGATCATTTAGGGATTTTACCTAATTCCAAAGTGTCCTCGGGTCATATGTCTTCTTCACAAACTATAAATCCTTCGCAGATATTGAGTCTGGTTTGTTGTTTATATATAATTATGACTATATCTGGACTAAACACAGAAGACAAGTGGAATGCCTTTAAGCACACATTACAAAAGTATACATCCCAATATATACCTTCGGGAAACAAATGCAAAAGACACAAATCGAAACCAATGTGGCTTACAGGTAACGTGAAACAGGAAGTACAAAACAAGAAAATGGCATTCAAACATTATAAAAACACGGGATCAGCATTATCATTTATAGAGTACAAAGAGGCCAAAAAAGCCTGCAAAAAGGCAATTAAAATGACTAAATTGGAAAATGAGAAAAGGGTTGCCAAAAAACTAACCCCAAAATGTTTTATAAATATATAAATGGAAAAAAGCTAAAGAGGGAAAATGTTGGGCCCTTGTTATCCCAAATGGGAAATTTGGTAAGTGAGGACAGAGAGAAAGCAGACATTTTAAATACTTTTTTTTCTTCTGTTTATACTAAGGAAGAGCAGATGGACGAGCCCCTGCTACAGGAAGTTATGGGACATTCGCCGCAAACATGGGATTGGCTGACACAGGAAAAAGTGCTTAAGCAATTACACTCTGTTAAGATAGACAAGGCCCCAGGACCAGATGGTATACACCCAAGGGTACTTAGAGAGTTAAGCATAATTCTGGCCAGACCACTATTCATGATCTTTAGGGATTCATTCAGTTCAGGTACAGTGCCAACAGACTGGCGAAAGGCGGATGTCATTCCAATATTTAAAAAGGGATCAAAATCTCTGCCAGGTAATTATAGGCCAGTGAGCTTGACATCTGTAGTGGGGAAACTATTTGAAGGATTGCTAAAGGTATACACTCAAGAATACATCTTGAACCAGAATATAATTAGTAAAAGTCAACATGGTTTTGTGAAAGACAGGTCTTGTCAAACAAACTTAATAACATTCTATGAAGAAGTCAGTAAAAATATAGATCTAGGTGTGGCAGTTGATGTGATCTATTTGGATTTTGCGAAAGCATTTGATACAGTTCCATACAAAAGGTTACTCTACAAATTGAGAGAAATAGGTTTGGGGGCAAATGTGTGTATGTGGATTGAAAATTGGCTAAAAGATAGAACACAAAGGGTTGTTGTAAATGGAAAATTCTCAAATTGGACAAGGGTATTAAGCGGAGTACCTCAGGAGTCTGTTTTGGGCCCTCTTCTTTTTAATTTGTTTATTAATGAT
Source organism: Pelodytes ibericus (assembly GCA_036172795.1). Taxonomy (NCBI): domain Eukaryota; kingdom Metazoa; phylum Chordata; class Amphibia; order Anura; family Pelodytidae; genus Pelodytes; species Pelodytes ibericus. Next base: position 18,147,608 of record CM069860.1, read on the forward strand.
CTGCCACATTGTGCTGAGAGCCATGTCTCCGTGTTTGCGGACGACACTAAATTAGGTAAGGCAATGAAGACTAATCTTGATGTTTTTTCTTTACAGGAAGATTTGGACAGAGTGGGGGACTGGGCAGTAAAGTGGCAAATGAGGTTCAATATAGACAAATGTAAAGTTATGCATTATGGGAAAAATAATAACAAAGCAACATATACGTTAAATGGTTTTTCCCTGGGAAAAACTACTAATGAAAAGGATTTAGGAATAATTATAGACAACAAACTTGGCAACAGTGCCCAATGCCAGTCAGCAGCTGCAAGGGCCAATAAGATATTGGCATGTATAAAACGAGGTATAGATTCACGGGAGGAGGATATCATCTTGCCTCTTTACAAATCAATGGTAAGACCTCACCTTGAATATGCAGTACAGTTCTGGGCACCAGTCCTTAAAAAGGATATTAAGGAACTAGAAAAAGTGCAAAGGAGAGCTACAAAATTAATAAGGGGTTTGGAGGATCTTAGTTATGAAGAGAGACTTAAAAAATTGAATTTATATACGTTAGAAAAAAGGCGTCTCAGAGGGGATATGATAACATTATATAAATATTTGCAGGGCCAATATAAAGAGCTCTCCAGTGACCTGTTCATTAACAGAAAGGTACAAAGAACAAGAGGTCACCCCCTCAGACTGGAAGAGCAAAGATTTCATAGACAGCAAAGGAAGGGATTCTTTACGGTTAGAACAATAAAGTTATGGAACTCACTGCCAAGAGAGGTAGTGCTAGCAACCACAATAGATGCATTTAAAAATGGTTTGGATGTTTTTTTAGGAAAGCAGAACATACAGGGCTATTAATAATAGAATAAGCATTAATAAAAGAGCTTATTGATCCAAGGAGAAATCTGATTGCCTCTTGGAGTCAAGAAGGAATTTTTTCCCCCAGGAGGCAAAATTCGAAATAGCTTCCTTAGGGGTTTTTTGCCTTCTTTTGGATCAAAAGCTGTAATGATAGGTAGAAGGGTTGAACTTGATGGACTTGTGTCTTTTTTCAACCTAAATTACTATGTTACTATGTTACTATGACATGAAATATAAGTACGTAGAAATGTTGCGATCATTGCAATTGAGGCACTTGCTACTTGAAGTTAGTTGCTTCATGCTGCTTAGAAAATGCAGCCACACTTGTAATTGTAGATGACCTCCTTCTCCTTTTTCATGTATGTTCCCCTTAGTTTGTGCACCCTCTGTATATTTTCGATTACATAAATATATCTATACCCATCTAATTTTATACAGATAGATGTGGACAGACAGAGTGATGCAAATGTATTTTTATAAAATAAATTAACAATTTAAAAACAAAACCACGGGAAGTAAAATAATGAACTTTAATTGAAAGTGTTGACATTAGACATTAGAAATGCTTTACTGAAAGAATGACAATAAATCTCTTTTTTGAGATCTGTTTGTCTGCATCAGGGGGGCGGACATGTTGTTTGGAATCTTGTTTCAGATTTTCCATCATTCAACTCAAGATCTAACCCAAGTTCCTAAACAACACATCTGCCCCCCTGATAAAGCAAAATTGAGCGCATATATATATATATATATATATTAATGTTACAGAGTAGCCATGCTAAATACATCATTCATATTTAAATGCTAAATGTATCCATGACTGCTTGCTGTATGTGTGTGTGGTCTGTCACAGAACATACATTGGATCCAACTAATATGGTACGTGATGCTTGATTGCAGTAATTTCTGAGATTTGGCATTGACCAGAAGGATCCTGCACATCTGTCAGTTTCCTCAAGTACTCTCAGGAAATCACAAAAGGAATTTTAAATGCGTTGTACTTAGAGAAGGTGTCTCACTCATTAGACTCAATAGAAAATAAGGAGAGGAAAATACTATAAATGGACAAATGGTGTAGGTCTCTGGCTGATAACTCTCTAACTGTGATTAAAAAGATACTACCACTTAAGATGAAACTACATTTAAAACAAACACATACCGTATTTGCTCGATTATAAGACAAGGTTTTTTTTCAGAATTTTTTTTCTGAAAACTACCCCTCGTCTTATAATTGAGGTCAGACTATAAGACAGGGGTCCTCAAACTACGGCCCGCGGGCCACATGCGGCCCGCCGAGCACATTTATCCGGCCCGCGGGGGGTGCTGATGGCACTCCCCGCTGTTTACCTTTTTTTTTTTTTCGTGCAGACATCCTCCATGCTGCCCGACACGGCAGACTATTATGACGGACCAGCTGTCCGTCATAATAGACTGCCGTGTCGGGCAGCATGGAGGATACATGCAGACATCCCCCAGCTGCCCCCACTAGCCACCAGGGATCGACTTCCAGGTGAGGGGGAGGGGGGGCAGATAGACAGGGGAGGGAGGGGGGAAGAGACAGGGGCAGAGGGGCAGAGAGGGAGGGGGTGACAGAGCAACAAGGGAGGGGGGAAGAGAGCTACAAGGGGGGGAAGAGACAGAGGAAGGGGGGGACAGAGCAACAAGGGGAGGGAGGGGGCAGAGAGAAACAAGGGGGGGGGGGAAGAGACAGAGGAGAGGGGGGAGTCAAATGGAGGGGGAGAGAGACAAAACTGGGGGCAAGGGAAAGAGAGGCAGAATTGGCACATAAAAGGAAATAAAAACAAGAAATGCATTTTTTTTATATAATTTTTTTTATTAAAAAAGCAATTTACATGTGAATATATACAAGTTTAACTTTTTTCCTATAGGGTAGTCTTATATTCAGGCTTTTAGTTTTTTTCCTAAAGGAATATCCAAAGTTTGGGGGGTTGTCTTATAATCAGGGTCATCTTATAATCGAGCAAATACGGTATATAAGACACATGCCACTGTTTTTTTTCTATGTTTGAATTAATTGCAAATAAAAGTAAAAATAAAATGAGATATCTCCTGCATCCATTTTGTGAATTTTACCCATGCAACATTCTACAAAATCTTCCAGCAAGTCTCATTTTACAACTGTGGGCAGATCCTGGATGATGAGGTCATAAGATACACCCCCGCTCTCTTACTGGTTCCTGTGTATCACTAGTGGGCAGCTGTGTACACCTTTTTCCTTCCAACACAAATATTACATCTTTCTGGAAGAGAGAGGAGATCAAACAGCATCATAACTCCGCCCACTAGTTATATTACCCTCCCATTCAATGCAAGTCTATGGTCAGAATTCTGACTTATAGACTGCATCCCCAGATCCATAGTGAGATACTAGTGGTGTAAAGTCTCTGCGGGGTGGCAACCAAAAACACAAAATTTCAAAAAATGGAGGTGCCCAGTCACACTAGGTTAGTAAAATATGTTTTTAAATAAACAAAAGAGATATCTGAAATCATCAATGCAAAATAAAAATAAAATTAAAACCTTTGCATTTATTTTGGTGGGAGTGTCCCTTTAAGCCATGACACCAATGAGGCTTAGCCACCCATACCACGGAAATAAAGACCTTGTTGGCAGACAAGAACTGTTCTAGTCTTCTATCTCAAACCCTCTTTGTTTCTAGGCCTGATTTCCCCCCCCCCCCCCCCCATGTATTGGTATAATCATATACATACCTCCCAGCTTTCATACCTGCCACCAGGGGACGCTGTGTGGCAGTGACTCATTCGGTACATGGCCAGAATGTTTTGCCCTTCTATGTCTGCAAGAATAGTAAATGATGTAATAACAGGTCATGTACTGTACGGTGAATAAACCCCGTAGTATTTCTTTATTGAACATAGCCGTAGACATTTAATGCAACATCCTCTCTGCATTCTGCGAATCATCCGCGGAATCCTTGTGTATTTGAGGTTTGACACATACCCTGCAGTCAGATTGAAGTGCAGCTTACCGTTGTCAGAGTTTGATTCATAGACTTTTTGTTTAATAGACAAAGAATGTATTTCTGTTTTTTTGCCAAAGGCCAAATTCAACAGAATCCTCTAAACTGGGGGATTTTTCTTTTTTTTGTAGTTGGCATTCACTGGATACAGGAGGCATGACCTCATAATTTACAACACGTCTTAAAGGGTGCACTGATTCCCACAAATATCTACCAGAGACTTTCCCTATATAATTATCAGATCATCTTCGAATTGTTCCACCTTGATGCGTATTCTGTCTAACGTTTGAAAAATTAGGCCTTAAATACAAAATTAGGGAATTTCCAGGCCTAAAACACTTTTTTTTTTTAAACCCCAGTTTTCTCATTTTTTTATATGCTTACCGTACATTACGTATACAGATTTTATTATTTTGTTTTTGTTTGGATGTGTCAGTATAAATCCTTTGAAAGGATTTTTTTTGTCAAAGAATCACAACATTGAAAATATTGTCCTTCTAATGGATATAATATATTTTATATTTAATAGCTATTCCATACCATAAAACGTATTTATTTTAAATTTCAATAATTGGTTATTCGGTACTTTATTCGTCTCTGTTATGGTGTAGCCCATATAATGCTACTAATAATAATAATTGTAAAATTGACCGCCCGTCCTTTCGATACATATGACTTCGTTTCCAACAAACCCGGATTTCTTTTAGGACAGGCTTGATTTAAGGGTTCTTCCATGTCAAATTCGGGCCTGTCCTGTCTTGCCTAAACTATACTGTGAAAATAGGGCCAGAACGGGGTTTGAAATCTGCAATTTGACTGCTCAATATGGCCAATATCATCCTTTAAAATCTGTAATTTCCGCTGATTTCTGGATGAATTTTATCTACATTCATTTCAGGTAAATTGTCTCAAAAAGTTTAAAAATTGCTCCAAATTCGGCTAAAACAGTCGAATTTTTGGCATTTTAAAATGCCGGTTACAAACAGGAAATTTTAATCTAAAAGTATTGAAGAACTAAAGATAAAAAATTATTAATATATTAATGTTATATATTATAAAGATATATATATATAACATTAAAATAATTCATTTAAAAGAGTTTTTAAAATAAATTTTTTAAATTTACCTAATTTTATTTATTTACAAGTATTCTATTTATATGTAACTTTTTAAAAACAAACAAACTTTTAACTGATTTTTTATTATTTTTAAATCGGCCAATTTTGGGAGCACTTTCCCGCTGTAGGCGTAGTCCTCATATTGACTTCTAGGGGAGGACTTCAGCTCTTTCCGTATCACCGTGTCCAAGTGTGGGCGCGTGACTCCTGTCCCGTGGAACACGTAGCTCCATTGCGCAGTGGGTAATTAGCATTACAAAGGCGCTGCTCCTGCATTATTAGTTAGAAGAAATGTATAACCACATATATCTGTATGTGTGTATATGTACACATTACATTATATGTGTGTCTGTGCCTGGTCTATAGCGCCTATGTTTTGCTTCTCTATATATAGCTGAATGTTATTTGCTCCCATGCACTATATCAAAATAATAGACCATGAGAACATGTTCTCCATCTAAGTTGTATGTTGTTATATATCAGCCACATGACCCTACTCTCTGTATATGTGACCTGTAATGGCTGTGTGTGTGAGTCATATGTGCTTTGCTGTATGGCTGCACATTATCACACAGAGACTCACACAGTGTTTAGGTTAACTCCTTCTTCACTGGAGGTTATTCCGGGCCTCCCGCCAAGCAAAAAAAAATTGCCAAACAGTAGTAAAGAACACGTAGGGTCTGAGATGTGGTAAAAAAAAAAACGCTTCTTTTTTTAGCTCACAATTTCAAAGTGACTGTATTATCTAAATATTGTTTTTACTGTGCATGTAGAGGATAAAAAAAATGATTGAAAATGAGCTATACATTGTGTTAAAATTGCAAACGAATGCCTAAATTAGGAGAAAAATGTGTGTGGAGTCTCCTGCTTATGACATCACCTGGGGCCTGATATGCAAATGATCTGCTTTTCAATGGGAAATGTGTAATTTGCAGGTGATGTCATAAGCATGAGACTCCACACATTTAAAACACATTTTTCTCCTAATTTAGGCATTTGCTTGCAATTTTAACACAAGGTATAGATTATTTTCAATCATTTTTTATCCTCTACATGCACAGTAAATACAATGTTTAGGTGACACAGTTACTTTAATAATCACTATAATATATGTATACGGTATATAGTGCAACACTGTTAAAATATACTGTGCTGAAAGATACGTGTGCTAAATGCACTCACAAGTATCCAGGTTAACCCCTTAACGACAGGTGACATGCCAGGCACGTCACGGCAAATCGAGGACTTGCCGACAGGTGACGTGCCTGGCACGTCATGCACTAAATGGAGTAAAGAAAGCGACCAGCGGTGTTGCTACAATGCCTCTAGGTAGAGGCATTGTGCAACACCCCCCAAATGTGCAGGGGCGCGCTACGATCACTCCACGGAGTGATCGTAGCAGCCATTTAAAAAAATGATCGTTCGCTTTCTAAGCATCTCCGGTGTTGTTAAAGTGCCTCGCTAGCGAGGCACTTAACAACACCGTTCTGCTCCCCAGAGCCGATGGTGGTCGCTCTCCTGAGCGACCCCATCGGCTCAGTAGAAGGGAACGCTGCCTGTACAGGCAGCGTTTCCCTTCTAATGGCAAGAGCATCGGAAGTGAAAGTATTTCACTTCCGATGCTCTAGGGGGAGCCAGTCGATGCCGGCACAGCAGATCTATGTGATCTGTGTGGAGGCATGTATGGTAAGTGCTCTAATGATTACTAAATATTGCCTTTGACAAGTATTGATCTGCCTCCCTCACCTTACTACTTTTAGTAAGGGAGAGAGACAGATCAGATCAAGTAAAAAAATAAAATAAAATAATAAAAAAATATTTAATAAAATTTTAAACACCAAGGGCTTTTATAAAAGCCATTTAACCCCTTCCCTGCCATTGATCGCTGTGTACGCAGTGATCATACACAGCAGCACATTTTTTGCTGTCTGTGCATTTTTTAGGGGTTATTTTTTTTTACTGTAATTCATTACAGGATAAAAAAAGGCTCTTTTAAGAGAGATTAACCCCTTTCTTGCCGTAGATCACTGCCTAATCAGCGATCTGACGCAAATGCAGCAATCTTGCTGCAGAAGCATTTTTAATTTTTTTAAAACTTTTTTATTACACCCGTCACGTGTTAATTATACCCGCTAGGGGACTACGTTTAACGTAAAAATTTTTTTTTAGCTGTCTGAGCGCATGTATAGCGATCAGTAACAGCTGATAAGTGACAATGGCGGGTTGGCGTTTGCTCAGATGAGCATCACCATTCGTCTGGTTAGATCAATATGTGTAAATATTTGATCTGACCAGTGTAGATCTGCCTCCCTCTCACTTGAGTTTTAGTGAGGGAGACAGAGCTGTATAATGTAAGTTTTTAATTATAATATATTTAATAGAATTGAGACCCAAAGGCTTTTATAAAAGCCGTTTCCAGTATTTAACCCCTTCCCTGCAATTGATCGCTGTGTACGCAGTGATCTTACACAGCAGCACATTTTTTGCTGTCTGTGCATTTTTTTAGGGGTTATTTTTTTTTACTTTGATTTATTACAGTATATCAAAGGCTCTTTTAAGAGCTATTAACCCCTTCCTTGCCGTATATCACTTCCTAAGCAGCACATATGGTCACTGCCTAAGCAGTGCATATGGTCACTGCCTAAGCAGCGCATATGGAGCAATCTAGTCGCCGAAGGATTTTTTTTTGCTATCAGCATTTTTTTTGTCAGACTCACTAGGGGTTAATTATACCCACTAGGGGATTACGTGTATTCCTTTTGAAGCTGTCTGAACGCGTGTATAGCGATCAGTAACAGCCGATCAGTGGCAAAGGTGGTTTGGTGATTTCTCAGATGAGCATCACCATTCGTCTGGTTCGTAAATATTGTTCTGACCCATATGGATCTGCCTCCCTCTCCTCACTTGAGTTTTAGTGAGGGAAAGAGACAGATCTGTATAACATCATTTTTAAATTGTAATAAATTAAATAAAATGTTAATAAATTGTGAGTCCCAAGGGCTTTTATAAAAGCCATACCTTTTGTATAGTGTAGTGTATTAACTCCTTCCCTGCCACTGATCACTGCACAGCAGAAATTTTTTTCTTGTCTGTGCATTTTTAGGGGTTAATTTTTTTGTACAGTACTACAAAGGCTCTTATAAGAGCTATTAACCCCTTCCTTGCTCTACATGTTCAAATTCCAAGTTTGAAAATCAAAAAGCGCACCTCTCAAATGTAGCCTTTCAACCCCTAACAAAGCTGACAAAGCTATGCATGGGTGGTATCCCTGTGCTCGGGAGATGTTGCTGAACATATATTGTGGTATTGTTTGTCAGTGACACATACCGAAATATGTGAATTTGTGTCTAAAGTGCAATGTATGTGGGAAAAAATACACAATAAAATGACTACCACAAACTTTGACAAAGGCTGGTGGTAGAATTGGTGCATGGAAAGTGTTAAAATAACACCATTTAAAATAGCCTAGGGTGTCTACTTTTACAAAATATATACTTTTTGGGGTAAAATACACTGTCCTACTTAAAAAAAAGTCCCAAATGAAAGATGGGCTCAGGCTGACTACACGTCAATATTCCAAGTTGAAAATGCGCACCTTCACAATGTGGCCCTTTAGCCCCCAAACAACCCAACAAACCTATGCATGGGTGGTATCCCTGTACTCAGGATATGTTGTTGAACACATATTGGGTTATTGTTTGGCAGTGACACATACCAAAATCTGTGAATTTATGTCTAAAATACAATATTTGTGAAAAAAAACCACACAAAAATTACTACCACAAACTTTGACAAAGGCTGGTGGTAGAATTAGTGCATGGAAAGTGTTAAAATACCACCATTTGAAAGAGCGTAGGGTGTCTTCTTTAAAAAAATATATGGGTTGATGGGGTAAAATACACTGGCTGGTTTCAAATATGTCCCAAATGGGACATGGGTGCAGGCGGTCTGCATGTCAAAATTTTAATTTGGAAAACCAAAAACTGCACCTACCAAATTTGGCCTTTTACTCCCCAAACAACCCAACAAACCTATGCATGGGTGGTATCCCTGTACTCAAGAGATGTTGCTGAACACTTATTAGGGTGTTATTTGGCAGTGACACGTACCAAAATCTGTGAATTCATGTCTGAAGTACAAGGTTTGTGAAAAAAAACCACAAAACAATTACTACCACAAAGTTTGAAAAAGGCTGGTGGTAGAATTAGTGCATGGAAAGTGTAAAAATACCACCATTTGAGATAGCCTAAGGTGTCTTCTTTTAAAATATATATGGGTTGATGGGGTAAAATACACTAGCTGGCTTCAAATATGTCCCAAATGGGACATGGGTGCAGGCTGTCTGCATGTAAAAATTTCAAGTTGGAAAACAAAAAACTGCACCTCACAAATTTGGCATTTTAGCCCCCAAACAAACCTATGCATGGGTGGTATCCCTGTACTCAGGAGAAATAGTAGAATCTATTTAGCATGTTTTTTCGTTCGCTATTGTCGATGAGGAGAAGTTGTTTCAAATAAAAACAAAGAAATTTGTGTATTTTTTTTTTTTTTACCATATTTTATTATTTTTTTTAATAATATGATAAGATATGATCAAAAAGATGGCATCCATAGAAAGCCCTTCTTGTCCCGATAAAAACAATATATAATATGTGTGGGTACAGCAAATGACAAAGAAGAAAATTACTGCTAAACACAAACAGCACAGAAATGTTAAAATAGGCATTGTCCAGAAAGGACAAAAATGTTTCAAAGGCTCTGTCCTTAAGGGGTTAAAAGGCTTCAAAGCAGATAATGTTCCGTACAAACTTCTTGTTTAATCTAAGATAGTGGGGTAAAGGTACAAAAAAACATACATAGAGCAGTAGAGTTTAACAATAAAATTGTCCTGCGCGTGAAGAAACACTTACAGAGTCCACATAGTAAAAACGTCTATCAATAAGTCTACAGGAGCGGCTGGTTTGGAGTCCCAGTCTGGTGCTGATATTTGTCCAAAAACTCAACGCGTTTCTCCGGGTTAATGGCGGTGGTCCCGGCTTCCTCAGGAGTTGTAGTGATCTACTCTAGCAATGAAAGACCCCCGCATTCTGCAGACGGAGCTGGGCGAGCCCCCGCTCTGATTGGCTGTACCCTCGCTGGCACTGCGACAATCAGGAACTGCTGTGTCTCAGATGTGAGACACCGCAGAGCGTAAACACGCGTGTATCTATAAAAATATACGCTGAGTGTACCCCAGACTAGCGGGACATGTTTTGAAACCCTTGCTTCCTTCAAGGGTGTGTTACAGTGAGGGTATCCCTCATACCACAGGTTACATTTAAAAAAAAAAGAGAGGGGGACAGAACTGCTACACGATGCATGAGATCTCTGTTACATAGTTATACCCCATTGTATTGTTTTTTACTTTAAAGAAAAATAACTCAGAACTAGCTACATATGGCGAATGCATTGTATCACAGATGTGCAAAGCATGATGGGAGCAGTGCAGACATTAGCTGGAATTACTTCTGCTGTGACTGATTTTTATTTAGTTCTTAAATATTTCCAGTTGAGCACTGGCTAACTAGGATCTGAGGGAATGCAGGATGAGAAACCAGCACAGGGACCCCCCCCCCCCCCCCTCACACCTACTGCTGCATTTGCCATTTTTAAATGATTGTGACAATCTTCTCCACATAATAGCTTTAAAAAGAAGGTGTGTGCGACTGAGAATGTGAGTCTGGTGGTTTCCTGTGAGTATTCCTCTGTATGTGGCTATGTCTCTGTGTTTGTGTGTGCATGCAGTCTTTATGATATATCATGGTGTGTATATGCAATATGAATTTAATATTTCCTCTGGGATAAATCTGGGGCAGGTAGGGTTGCCACCGTGGCCAATTTTTTGCAGCCACGTAAACGTTTTTTTATACTGCTTTGCAGTTCGTGGATGTCTAGTGGCGCAGCATGTAGCAGTCTAGTGGTGCAGTATGTAGCAGTCTAGTGGTGCAGTATGTAGCAGTCTAGTGGTGCAGCATGTAGCAGTCTAGTGGTGCAGTATGTAGAAGTCTAGTGGTGCAGTATGTAGAAGTCTAGTGGTGCAGTATGTAGAAGTCTAGTGGTGCAGTATGTAGAAGTCTAGTGGTGCAGTATGTAGCAGTCTAGTGGTTCAGTATGTAGAGGTCTAGTGGTGCAGTATGTAGCAGTCTAGTGGTGCAGTATGTAGAAGTCTAGTGGTGCAGTATGTAGCAGTCTAGTGGTGCAGTATGTAGCAGTCTAGTGGTGCAGTATGTAGCAGTCTAGTGGTGCAGTATGTAGCAGTCTAGTGATGCAGTATGTAGCAGTCTAGTGGCGCAGCATGTAGCAGTCTAGTGGTGCAGTATGTAGCAGTCTAGTGGTGCAGTGTGTAGCAGTCTAGTGGTGCAGTATGTAGCAGTCTAGTGGTGCAGTATGTAGCAGTCTAGTGATGCAGTATGTAGCAGTCTAGTGGTGCAGTATGTAGAAGTCTAGTGGTGCAGCATGTAGCAGTCTAGTGGTGCAGTATGTAGCAGTCTAGTGATGCAGTATGTAGCAGTCTAGTGATGCAGTATGTAGCAGTCTAGTGGTGCAGTATGTAGCAGTCTAGTGATGCAGTATGTAGCAGTCTAGTGGTGCAGTATGTAGCAGTCTAGTGATGCAGTATGTAGCAGTCTAGTGGCGCAGCATGTAGAAGTCTAGCGGCGCAGCATCTAGCAGTCTAGTGGTGCAGTATGTAGCAGTCTAGTGGCGTAGTATGTAGCAGTCTAGTGGCGCAGTATGTAAAAGTCTAGTGGCGCAGCATGTAGCACTCTAGTGGCGCAGTAAGTAGCAGTCTAGTGGTGCAGAATGTAGCAGTCTAGTGGTGCAGCATGTAGCAGTCTAGTGGCGCAGCATGTAGCAGTCTAGTGGCGCAGCATGTAGCAGTCTAGTGGTGCAGCATGGAGCAGTCTAGTGGTGCAGCATGTAGAAGTCTAGTGGTGCAGTATGTAGCAGTCTAGTGGTGCAGCATGTAGCAGTCTAGTGGTGCAGTATGTAGCAGTCTAGTGGTGCAGTATGTAGCAGTCTAGTGGCGCAGCATGTAGCAGTCTAGTGGCGCAGCATGTAGCAGTCTAGTGGTGCAGTATGTAGCAGTCTAGTGGTGCAGTATGTAGCAGTCTAGTGGTGCAGTATGTAGCAGTCTAGTGATGCAGTATGTAGCAGTCTAGTGGTGCAGTATGTAGCAGTCTAGTGGTGCAGTATGTAGCAGTCTAGTGATGCAGTATGTAGCAGTCTAGTGGTGCAGTATGTAGCAGTCTAGTGATGCAGTATGTAGCAGTCTAGTGATGCAGTATGTAGCAGTCTAGTGGCGCAGCATGTAGAAGTCTAGCGGCGCAGCATGTAGCAGTCTAGTGGTGCAGTATGTAGCAGTCTAGTGGCGTAGTATGTAGCAGTCTAGTGGCGCAGTATGTAAAAGTCTAGTGGCGCAGCATGTAGCACTCTAGTGGCGCAGTAAGTAGCAGTCTAGTGGTGCAGAATGTAGCAGTCTAGTGGCGCAGCATGTAGCAGTCTAGTGGCGCAGCATGTAGCAGTCTAGTGGCGCAGCATGTAGCAGTCTAGTGGTGCAGCATGTAGAAGTCTAGTGGTGCAGTATGTAGCAGCCTAGTGGTGCAGCATGTAGCAGTCTAGTGGTGCAGTATGTAGCAGTCTAGTGGTGCAGTATGTAGCAGTCTAGTGGTGCAGCATGTAGCAGTCTAGTGGCGCAGCATGTAACAGTCTAGTGGTACAGTATGTAGCAGTCTAGTGGTGCAGTATGTAGCAGTCTAGTGGTGCAGTATGTAGCAGTCTAGTGATGCAGTATGTAGCAGTCTAGTGGTGCAGTATGTAGCAGTCTAGTGGTGCAGTATGTAGCAGTCTAGTGATGCAGTATGTAGCAGTCTAGTGGTGCAGTATGTAGCAGTCTAGTGATGCAGTATGTAGCAGTCTAGTGGCGCAGCATGTAGAAGTCTAGCGGCGCAGCATGTAGCAGTCTAGTGGTGCAGTATGTAGCAGTCTAGTGGCGTAGTATGTAGCAGTCTAGTGGCGCAGTATGTAAAAGTCTAGTGGCGCAGCATGTAGCACTCTAGTGGCGCAGTAAGTAGCAGTCTAGTGGTGCAGAATGTAGCAGTCTAGTTGTGCAGCATGTAGCAGTCTAGTGGCGCAGCATGTAGCAGTCTAGTGGCGCAGCATCTAGCAGTCTAGTGGTGCAGCATGTAGCACTCTAGTGGCGCAGTAAGTAGCAGTCTAGTGGTGCAGAATGTAGCAGTCTAGTTGTGCAGCATGTAGCAGTCTAGTGGCGCAGCATGTAGCAGTCTAGTGGCGCAGCATGTAGCAGTCTAGTGGTGCAGCATGTAGCAGTCTAGTGGTGCAGCATGTAGAAGTCTAGTGGTGCAGTATGTAGAAGTCTAGTGGTGCAGTATGTAGAAGTCTAGTGGTGCAGTATGTAGAAGTCTAGTGGTGCAGTATGTAGCAGTCTAGTGGTGCAGTATGTAGAGGTCTAGTGGTGCAGTATGTAGCAGTCTAGTGGTGCAGTATGTAGAAGTCTAGTGGTGCAGTATGTAGCAGTCTAGTGGTGCAGTATGTAGCAGTCTAGTGGTGCAGTATGTAGCAGTCTAGTGGTGCAGTATGTAGCAGTCTAGTGACGCAGTATGTAGCAGTCTAGTGGCGCAGCATGTAGCAGTCTAGTGGTGCAGTATGTAGCAGTCTAGTGGTGCAGTGTGTAGCAGTCTAGTGGTGCAGTATGTAGCAGTCTAGTGGTGCAGTATGTAGCAGTCTAGTGATGCAGTATGTAGCAGTCTAGTGGTGCAGTATGTAGAAGTCTAGTGGTGCAGCATGTAGCAGTCTAGTGGTGCAGTATGTAGCAGTCTAGTGATGCAGTATGTAGCAGTCTAGTGATGCAGTATGTAGCAGTCTAGTGGTGCAGTATGTAGCAGTCTAGTGATGCAGTATGTAGCAGTCTAGTGGTGCAGTATGTAGCAGTCTAGTGATGCAGTATGTAGCAGTCTAGTGGCGCAGCATGTAGAAGTCTAGCGGCGCAGCATCTAGCAGTCTAGTGGTGCAGTATGTAGCAGTCTAGTGGCGTAGTATGTAGCAGTCTAGTGGCGCAGTATGTAAAAGTCTAGTGGCGCAGCATGTAGCACTCTAGTGGCGCAGTAAGTAGCAGTCTAGTGGTGCAGAATGTAGCAGTCTAGTGGTGCAGCATGTAGCAGTCTAGTGGCGCAGCATGTAGCAGTCTAGTGGCGCAGCATGTAGCAGTCTAGTGGTGCAGCATGGAGCAGTCTAGTGGTGCAGCATGTAGAAGTCTAGTGGTGCAGTATGTAGCAGTCTAGTGGTGCAGCATGTAGCAGTCTAGTGGTGCAGTATGTAGCAGTCTAGTGGTGCAGTATGTAGCAGTCTAGTGGTGCAGCATGTAGCAGTCTAGTGGCGCAGCATGTAGCAGTCTAGTGGTGCAGTATGTAGCAGTCTAGTGGTGCAGTATGTAGCAGTCTAGTGGTGCAGTATGTAGCAGTCTAGTGGTGCAGTATGTAGCAGTCTAGTGGTGCAGTATGTAGCAGTCTAGTGATGCAGTATGTAGCAGTCTAGTGGTGCAGTATGTAGCAGTCTAGTGATGCAGTATGTAGCAGTCTAGTGGCGCAGCATGTAGAAGTCTAGCGGCGCAGCATGTAGCAGTCTAGTGGTGCAGTATGTAGCAGTCTAGTGGCGTAGTATGTAGCAGTCTAGTGGCGCAGTATGTAAAAGTCTAGTGGCGCAGCATGTAGCACTCTAGTGGCGCAGTAAGTAGCAGTCTAGTGGTGCAGAATGTAGCAGTCTAGTGGCGCAGCATGTAGCAGTCTAGTGGCGCAGCATGTAGCAGTCTAGTGGCGCAGCATGTAGCAGTCTAGTGGTGCAGCATGTAGAAGTCTAGTGGTGCAGTATGTAGCAGCCTAGTGGTGCAGCATGTAGCAGTCTAGTGGTGCAGTATGTAGCAGTCTAGTGGTGCAGTATGTAGCAGTCTAGTGGTGCAGCATGTAGCAGTCTAGTGGCGCAGCATGTAGCAGTCTAGTGGTGCAGTATGTAGCAGTCTAGTGGTGCAGTATGTAGCAGTCTAGTGGTGCAGTATGTAGCAGTCTAGTGATGCAGTATGTAGCAGTCTAGTGGTGCAGTATGTAGCAGTCTAGTGGTGCAGTATGTAGCAGTCTAGTGATGCAGTATGTAGCAGTCTAGTGGTGCAGTATGTAGCAGTCTAGTGATGTAGTATGTAGCAGTCTAGTGGCGCAGCATGTAGAAGTCTAGCGGCGCAGCATGTAGCAGTCTAGTGGTGCAGTATGTAGCAGTCTAGTGGCGTAGTATGTAGCAGTCTAGTGGCGCAGTATGTAAAAGTCTAGTGGCGCAGCATGTAGCACTCTAGTGGCGCAGTAAGTAGCAGTCTAGTGGTGCAGAATGTAGCAGTCTAGTTGTGCAGCATGTAGCAGTCTAGTGGCGCAGCATGTAGCAGTCTAGTGGCGCAGCATGTAGCAGTCTAGTGGTGCAGCATGTAGCAGTCTAGTGGTGCAGCATGTAGAAGTCTAGTGGTGCAGTATGTAGCAGTCTAGTGGTGCAGCATGTAGCAGTCTAGTGGTGCAGTATGTAGCAGTCTAGTGGTGCAGTATGTAGCAGTCTAGTGGTGCAGCATGTAGCAGTCTAGTGGCGCAGCATGTAGCAGTCTAGTGGCGCAGCATGTAGCAGTCTAGTGGTGCAGTATGTAGCAGTCTAGTGGTGCAGTATGTAGCAGTCTAGTGGTGCAGTATGTAGCAGTCTAGTGATGCAGTATGTAGCAGTCTAGTGGTGCAGTATGTAGCAGTCTAGTGGTGCAGTATGTAGCAGTCTAGTGATGCAGTATGTAGCAGTCTAGTGGTGCAGTATGTAGCAGTCTAGTGATGCAGTATGTAGCAGTCTAGTGGCGCAGCATGTAGAAGTCTAGCGGCGCAGCATGTAGCAGTCTAGTGGTGCAGTATGTAGCAGTCTAGTGGCGTAGTATGTAGCAGTCTAGTGGCGCAGTATGTAAAAGTCTAGTGGCGCAGCATGTAGAAGTCTAGTGGCGCAGCATGTAGCAGTCTAGTGGTGCAGTATGTAGCAGTCTAGTGGTGCAGTATGTAGCAGTCTAGTGGTGCAGCATGTAGCAGTCTAGTGGTGCAGCATGTAGCAGTCTAGTGGTGCAGTATGTAGCAGTCTAGTGGTGCAGTATGTAGCAGTCTAGTGGTGCAGTATGTAGCAGTCTAGTGGTGCAGTATGTAGCAGTCTAGTGGTGCAGTATGTAGCAGTCTAGTGGTGCAGTATGTAGCAGTCTAGTGGTGCAGTATGTAGCAGTCTAGTGGTGCAGTATGTAGAAGTCTAGTGGAGCAGTATGCAGCAGTCTAGTGGCGCAGTATGTAGCAGTCTAGTGGTGCAGTATGTAGCAGTCTAGTGGTGCAGCATGTAGCAGTCTAGTGGCGCAGCATGTAGCAGTCTAGTGGCGCAGTATGTAAAAGTCTAGTGGCGCAGCATGTAGAAGTCTAGTGGCGCAGCATGTAGCAGTCTAGTGGTGCAGCATGTAGCAGTCTAGTGGTGCAGTATGTAGAAGTCTAGTGGTGCAGCATGTAGAAGTCTAGTGGCGCAGCATGTAGCAGTCTAGTGGCGCAGCATGTAGAAGTCTAGTGGCGCAGCATGTAGCAGTCTAGTGGTGCAGCATGTAGCAGTCTAGTGGTGCAGTATGTAGAAGTCTAGTGGTGCAGCATGTAGAAGTCTAGTGGCGCAGCATGTAGCAGTCTAGTGGTGCAGTATGTAGCAGTCTAGTGGTGCAGTATGTAGCAGTCTAGTGGTGCAGTATGTAGCAGTCTAGTGGCGCAGCATGTAGCAGTCTAGTGGTGCAGTATGTAGAAGTCTAGTGGTGCAGCATGTAGAAGTCTAGTGGCGCAGCATGTAGCAGTCTAGTGGCGCAGCATGTAGAAGTCTAGTGGCGCAGCATGTAGCAGTCTAGTGGTGCAGCATGTAGCAGTCTAGTGGTGCAGTATGTAGAAGTCTAGTGGTGCAGCATGTAGAAGTCTAGTGGCGCAGCATGTAGCAGTCTAGTGGTGCAGTATGTAGCAGTCTAGTGGTGCAGTATGTAGCAGTCTAGTGGTGCAGTATGTAGCAGTCTAGTGGCGCAGCATGTAGCAGTCTAGTGGTGCAGTATGTAGCAGTCTAGTGGTGCAGTATGTAGCAGTCTAGTGATGCAGTATGTAGCAGTCTAGTGGCGCAGCATGTAGCAGTCTAGTGGTGCAGCATGTAGCAGTCTAGTGGTGCAGTATGTAGCAGTCTAGTGGTGCAGTATGTAGCAGTCTAGTGGTGCAGTATGTAGCAGTCTAGTGGAGCAGTATGTAGCAGTCTAGTGGCGCAGTATGTAGAAGTCTAGTGGTGCAGTATGTAGCAGTCTAGTGGTGCAGTATGTAGAAGTCTAGTGGTGCAGTATGTAGAAGTCTAGTGGAGCAGTATGTAGCAGTCTAGTGGCGCAGCATGTAGCAGTCTAGTGGAGCAGTATGTAGAAGTCTAGTGGCGCAGCATGTAGCAGTCTAGTGGTGCAGCATGTAGCAGTCTAGTGGTGCAGCATGTAGCAGTCTAGTGGTGCAGTATGTAGCAGTCTAGTGGCGCAGTATGTAGAAGTCTAGTGGCGCAGTATGTAGAAGTCTAGTGGCGCAGCATGTAGCAGTCTAGTGGCGCAGTATGTAGCAGTCTAGTGGCGCAGCATGTAAAAGTCTAGTGGCGCAGCATGTAGCAGTCTAGTGGCGCAGCATGTAGCAGTCTAGTGGTGCAGTATGTAGCAGTCTAGTGGTGCAGTATGTAGCAGTCTAGTGGTGCAGTATGTAGCAGTCTAGTGGTGCAGCATGTAGCAGTCTAGTGGTGCAGTATGTAGCAGTCTAGTGGTGCAGTATGTAGAAGTCTAGTGGCGCAGCATGTAGAAGTCTAGTGGTGCAGCATGTAGCAGTCTAGTGGTGCAGCATGTAGCAGTCTAGTGGCGCAGCATGTAGCAGTCTAGTGGCGCAGCATGTAGCAGTCTAGTGGTGCAGCATGTAGAAGTCTAGTGGTGCAGCATGTAGCAGTCTAGTGGTGCAGCATGTAGCAGTCTAGTGGTGCAGCATGTAGCAGTCTAGTGGAGCAGCATGTAGCAGTCTAGTGGCGCAGTATGTAGCACAACAGACATACTTAAATTAAATTAAACAGTCTGGTGCTGATCTTAAATTCACAGTTTAGTGGAATTTCTAGTTCATGGCCAGAGTTAAAATCCAAACCGGTGATGGCTAACCTTAGCACTGCAGATCTTTTGAGACTAAGCATCATGGGATATGTAGTTCCCAAACTTCTACAGTGCCAAGGGTTGCCAACACTGCCTTATAGAGTTCTATGCATGGATTGCTCTAGGGCTCCTTATGTCGGCTCTTTCTGATTTAAGATATTTGTTGGCAGTTTACATTACATTAACATGTTATTTATATTGTGCCAACTATTTACGTGGGCCCAGAGCATAGCAGGGACAGACTGATCCATGAGGTAGAGAGCCCTGTTCTCAAGCTTACAATCTGACATAATTCCCACTAAATAAAATCAAATACCCTCAAAGTTCTTTTAAAAACACAGTATTGACAGGTCCCATTCAAGGCCAGCTATGCTGCAATCCCCAATTATATAGTACATATGCAAGACAATGATGTAGACAGCCAGCTCCTCATATCTGATCCTAACACATGGGCTGATAAACACATGGGCTCTCCTACCAATACAATTAGCTCTTTATACAGACGCTGGTGCTGTAGGTTACTGTTTAATCCTAATCTCTCCATCTTTTAGCCATTTTTGCTGCATACGAAACCACAATTGCAGAGGAAGTGAGCACCTGGCCAAGGTATATTCAGTGTGTGTACGATACCCCGTCTCTGGGGTCTGTTCACTATGAGGTGTGATGAACATTTCATCTCACCCGTTTAAGGATACATTGTACAGGGAGAAACCTGGTGAGTTTTGCTTAACGGGGGAAACTCATATTTGTCCCTGCCCAATGTATACTTAAATTGGTGAGATGAAATACTCATCTCACCTGATCTCACCTGCAACTCAGTTTTTAGTGAATAGCCCCGTGTCTGCTTGTCTAAAGATATACGGCTGTTGATGGGCTACATTTCCCATAATCCTCGGTCACACTAAGGGAGCCTATCAGCAGCTGCAGGTCTATTGTTTGACATCCTTGATTAACTGTCATTCAAGAATACCTGGGATGTGCGTAAGGTTATCTTTAAGAACATTAAGGCAGCGTTGGGAGTCGAACAGGCAGCACAGAGAAACCTCTCTATGACGGCGGAAGTGCTGACAGGTCATGCGACCAGCGATCTGATGTCAGACACGCACCAAGTCACGTGACCTATCTGCACTCGCCATGCGGGGAGCCGAACAGGCAGAATGGTAGGACACCATTCTGCCTGCCACTAGCCACCAGGGTAAATCCTGGGGTGCGCAAGGTGATGGAGGCGTATAAAGGGGTGATGTAATGGGGGCATGTACTGGGGGTGTTGGGGGCATGCAATGGGGTGATGGGGCATGTTGTGGGTTGCAACGTAGGTAGGGGGTTGACCGGATTTTGTCTGCCTAGGGCATCACAAAACCAAGAAACACCACTGGAGACTTTAAATATTGGAAGGGGGTGAATGATCATAAAAGGTTGGGAACCCCAGGTCTAGAGTAAACACCACCACTAAAAAGGATTTTGGGATACACAGTCCACCCAGCATTATCCTATATTTTTAGTTTTAAATGAGGCATAATGGAGTTTGCTGGTATCCTGTTACATTACTCACCAGAAGGTGTTATCCTTACAAAATATCTTTTGTTTGATTATTAATTAATACTTCCCTTTTCAACGTGTAACATAGTTTAAGCTGTAATTGAGGGTGCATAGTCATGGGCCAGGTCATTTCCTAGCCTAGGGGAATAGGAAATGTGCTGTCTAGAGCCAAGGCAGCCACTATAGCCTTGTCCTTTCCTCTTCTATTTTTAATGCGTTGACACTGGGGAAATCCCACATATCATGTGGATGAGACGAGATGGTATTTCCCAGCAGTATGCTAAAACAATCACCATTTTGGCAACATGTGTACGGGTTTCGTAAAATTCCAGGCTATTTACAATTCGGGTCCCGTCCGCGGTGACATTTCAATGGGATATGAAATATGACCAAATGAATCACTCTGATTAAAATAACGCAGAGATCAGTCTACATTGTTGACCCATACAGATCTCTGGTTTATCACGGTATAGCTTGGGGATTATTTGGACTGTTAAAGGGCACTCACCTTATTTTTTTTATTTTTTTTATTTCTTTACATATGGAGTATGTTGTTGTGTTAGGTAAACACTATTTATTGCACTAGACTTATTTATTGTTTTTCCATATTCTCTAGCATGCTGTCCCTCATCTGTCCATGTCTTGGTTCATTTCGTAGGCCTTTCACGCACCTTTTCCCATACCAACCGTTGCACCCACCATGCTTAAACCATGACCTTTCCTTTTGCCAGACTGCATACCCCCATCCCTTCCATCTTCAATGTGAAGCCACTCAATTATTACTCCACCCACAACGAACATCTATCACCTAGAGATATAGAGGCATAGGTGGCATCCGGTCACATTGCAGATCTACTACCCAGTTCACACATTATATTCCCTCCTCCATGGAATCTCAAGAGACACAGATCTCCTTAGCAGTGCTCCAATGTGGACTACATCCTGATAACAGGGTGCAACATGAATTAATGCACACTCTCATTATAAAACATATAAGGCAGCACTGCTACGAATATATGTGCAGGAGGAAGTACATATACGTGTGCCCTTGCTAGTGCCCCAGGCTTGAGGTCCCTTTGCCATCCTTAGGCTTGGACACTTTGGGAAGTGGTAGGAGGGGCTCACAAAGTGTCATTTCCCCAGTAATTAAGGGAGCAATATATTACAACTGCTCACCACCACACCATGAACCTGCCACATTATAATTGTAGGCGGAGCCATTATTGGAAATTGTTGGGCCCTGTACTGATCCAATATCCCCACTGTAAACTCTTACCCCATTGGATTGTCTGCCTCAACCAGTCTCCTCTCCTTTATGTGCAGTATAGCTCTGTGAGCATCATGGGAATCATGTATTCCAAAGGTATACAGTAAAGGAAGAGAGTATATTTAAAAGAAGAAAAACTACCACCACTAGAGGACATAGTCTAAAATTAGAGGGGCAACGATTTAAAAGTAATATCAGGAAGTATTACTTTACTGAGAGGGTAGTGGATGCATGGAATAGCCTTGCAGGGGAAGTGGTAGAGGTAAACACAGTCAAGGAGTTTAGGCATGCGTGGGATAGGCACACGGCTATCCTAGCTATAAGATAGGGAACTGGGAACTAATAAAAGTATTTAGAACACTGGGCAGACTAGATGGACCGAATGGTTCTTATCTGCCGACACATTCTATGTTTCTATATGTTCACTCCATCTGTTGTACACTGCATTTCCCATGATACTCAGGCAGACACACGCTAACCCGATTTAATAGGCTTGAATAAAAATGTCATTTTTGACCGCCCAATTAAGCTGTATCCCTATCCCCTACACCCAGATTCTGAAGACATTTTATTAAAGAAAGCTTGTAGGATTATAAATTAGATTCGAGATAAACAGGTGGGCCTGTGTTCTTAATAACTGGCGTTTTGATGTTACTGTTTTTTTAAACTCGCCCTGCCAATTCAGAATAATCTATAGAATTCTCTAAACTGTTCTTATGGAACATGAAGAAAGAATTGGACCGACTCACACGACCCGCCATCTTCAAGCTTTCAGACGGCAGCTGTTTCCCCAATATTATTTCCGAATAGCCCTAATTACCCCTTTTGATCTTATTTTTCTTTCTTTGTACGATCAAGACGGAAGCATTTAGGGAAAAATCTGTTGGCTTCAGATGGGAGATAATCAAACGTTTGCTAACCTTGAAGAGTTAATATACAAACTCACCCGCACCCGTCAGATTTTGCTTTAATTAGCAGCGCTATCTAAAAGACGATGACATAGAGTCTCAAATAGTTTTCTTTAATGAACCTACTTTTTACAGAACTTCATCAAAATGCGCAGCTGTGAGCAAAAATATAGCCGAACAAAGGAAAGTAGAAACCACTGACGCACAAACTACGCACGGACGGTGACAATGAAAAATACATGCATGAATAGTGACATATGCAAGCTCGGATGGGAACTGCTGGGTTATAGAACCACATACAGAGATTTGTGGCATATTAAATTATTTAACCCCTTCGCGGTGCTAAGACGTTCTATGTCGTCCTATTTTTCTGGTCCCAAAAGACGCTAGGACGGCATAGAGCGTCCTGCCTTTTACAGCTCATCACCGCTCCCCGCGATGAGCTGTGCTCAGATCCCGCTGCAAGGTCTTGCAACGGGATGTCACCTGACAGATGAGGCCACTTTGAGTGGCCTCAGACTGACTTGAAAAATTTAGCCGACGCTCAAAGCGACCATCGGCTACATTGTACTATATCGCTAAGTTCAGGCATGATTTTTCGATTGGGTCTCTTGTGTCCCTGGCTAACGATCGCAAGGTGATCGGGGCCAGGAAACAGAAGCACCATGCGTCACCAAATATCCTATAACCAATATATTCTTATGGAATCCAATAGGAAAATACATGTACTCTGCATTCCGCAGTGGGCAATTCAGAATATAGTAATTTATTAAGGATCTTGATAACTCTTTATTATACCAATTGGTTGATTATCATAATTGTAATCAAAGGTCGGAATATGTAATAGTTGTTGTAGACCGTAACGCGTGTGGGATGTAATGTCACAAAATAGACCAGATTTTGTAGGCTGGCAACTTTAGGTTTGGGGCAGCAAAAACAATTCAGTGGCCCATTTTGCAATTTCATCAGCCCGCCCTTTCTCATCAGAGACAGACACAAATTGACAGACAGGACAGATATACTGATCGATAAGGTACAAAGACCGATAGACAGACAGACAGACACAAAGAAGGCCTAGACATCCAACTACGGCCCTCCAGCTTTTTCTGGAGGAACTACCATAATTCCTTTCCATTCAAGAAAACTGGTGGGATAGGATGGGGTTTATAGTTCTGCAGCTGCCACAGTCGAAAGCCGAAACACTAGTACATTTACAAGTGAAAAGTGGTGCAGCTAGGGGGAAATTGCCCATCTACTCCCCTTTCCAGAACATATAATCAGCGATAGCCTCAAATATCACTGATTATATTCACTAGAACAGGGGATTATTTTATTATTAGTTTTACAATTTTGCCAGAAAAGTAGAGATATTCAGACAACATTCCTCCCAAAGGTCCAAAGGGGGCACATTTTTTAATTTGTGGGAGTGGCAGAAGGTGTGGCTGTAGGTGGGACTTTACCAGAACATTTTCAACAACTTTATGGCTTAAATTAATATAAAAACGTTATTTCTCAAGTGCTCTTGGATACTCTCATACAAACGAAACTTCTCTGGCTCCCTGAAAAAAAAGGGACAATAGAAAAGGATTTGTGGGGGACAGAGGGGATTTGGGTGCAAAAGAAAGGACTGTCCCTCCTAAATTGAGACACTTGGGAGGTACGAGACAAGTTCAGCTCTAGTAAAACGGTAAAGTCTTTGTAGATAGAACATAACATTTATAAAACTATTTCCGTCTGGTATCACATCTTTGTTAAGGAACTTGACAGGCCTCCAGGGAAGGGTTCTCGCATTTAATTTTATTGTAAACAGTGTCTTTTACATTTGTAGATTCTCTTGCCGACAAAGGTAACAGACAGAGCTGACGTCCCTAAAAATCCTTCTAATGTATCGAGATGATCATCTAAGTTAATATTTTATAACTGCATTAAATGAGCCCTGTTTCATTTCTGTATCTCTTTAGAAAAGGAGAGAACTTGACTCAAGTCAAGTTGTTTCTGTTCAATACAGATTAAATGGACTGCTAAACTAAGCATTGTTTATTAGGCCACAATGGAGGCTATTGACTAAAAGGTGAGTTAGGGAGAGTTTAAGTAGGAAAAACTCACCAGGTTTTTCTCTGCACAATGTATAACTAAATTACTGAGATATAATGTTCATCTCACCATATCTCAACTCACCTTTTAGTGAATCATAATGTGTTTTAAATGTGTCTGTGGAGTCTCCTGCTTATGAGCATCACCTGTGACCCGGTATGCAAATTATACATTTCCCACTGAAACCTGTTAATTTGCATATCACGCCACAGGTGATGTCATAAGCCATGACTCCACAGACACATTTGAAACACATTTTTCTCCTAATTTAGGCATTTGCTTGCAGTTCCTGATCACATAGTGACCCGCGATGAGCTGGTTCTATGCCGCCCTACAAGCTTTTAAGAACCAAAAAAGTAGGAAGGCATAGAACGCCCTACAGACAGGAAGGGGTTAAACCATCTAATTCAAGTTTATCACCTATTCCTGGTAGAAAGCCCACCGAGATGCACGGTGGGAGCAGACATCTTTCGAGTATGAAGGACAGATGGCGCACTAGCGCATGCACATCGATGGCAGGTGTCTGCCGACGTGAGGAAGATTGCTTATTAAAACTTCGAGAAAGGAAGGGTGAAAAAATGTGCCCCCTTTCTCCAAAGTAATGTGTAAGTCTGAGCTCTGCCTCTCAGTGTCAGTGTGTGCTCAGCCAATCAGAGCTGGGGCTCAACCTGTGGTCTGAATTATGCGGGGGTCTCTCTCTCAGTGAGATTAGGCCCCCATTTAACATGGAGTCAGCAGAGGGGATCCTAATTAACACAGTAAGACAGTCGCCGACCAGACTGCTGCCTGCTTCCCAGGGAAACATGGCAGCTGCCGGTCCGAGGATAAACTGGCGTGTACTATCAAAAGTACCTGTCGGTTTATCCTCACGCTTGTGGCTGCTTGGTCTTCTATATTAGAAGCACAAGTGAAAGAAAGTTCAGTTGTCTTTTTAATTTACTCTTGAAGCCCTCGATGGGAAGTGTCCCTGCATTCCTCTGACACATGTGGAAGTTATGTTTACAGATGGTTCAAAAAAAAAAAAAAAAAAAATAGATTAAGAATAAAGGGGAAATATGATCACCTCAGAGAAGAGGATTAGACAAAGGTCTTGTGGCCGAGAGCCAGGAAGGGTATTTCAAGTGTATAGACTCCCTAGAGCGGCATATTTCAATGCTACCATTTTAACATATCATGCATCAAGCTAAACAGGCTTCAACATGAAATAGATGGAACATTTCTGTCTGGGAAAGAAAAAAAATCATACTTTTTTTTTTTTTTAAAAATTTTTACCCAGTTTGAACCTGAGGGTAAGTCTACAAACAATCATTGTAGAACTATTCATTTTGGTCTGTTTTAGATATAAAATAAAAAAAAGGGGAGACTGAGGCGCATGTACCGGGAAGAGGAGAAAAGAAATATAATAGTGCAACACTGCGAAAACACTTAAAATGTTGGAAAGGCTGGGGAATACACTCACAAACGAATTTGTCATTCAGGCTCATCAAGGTAGTGGAAAATTCAGTTTTAATCCGTACATCTAAAAAAACCTATTAAAAACCATAGCGCAGTAACCTTAACACATGTAAGGTGATTAAAAACAAATACACGTACAACAGAAAAAGCACAGTAAAGTGCAAACTTGCGTAAGAGTAAGTCTCTTTCCTGCTGCCACCAGGATGGAACACTTTAGTGCAGCTCTTAGATGACTTGAATCCGGTCTTTTCTCAACGCGTTTCGCCGGCTGTATCGCCGGCTTCCTCAGGAGATAAGTTGTATGTGCAACAGTGTGCAAAAGTAAAGATATAAAATAATCCTAGTTGCTTAAGCGAGCTGAGGCGTTCACGTGATTGGTTCATTTTAAAATCGAATTATATTCTCAGATGGATGCATTAATTGCCATAAAGCTCTTGGTGAACTACCAGCGAACTTGATAATATTCTTACTAAAGGGTTCATTTTAAGGCACAACTGTAGACGAAAAGTGAATTTATGTCTAGATATTTTAAATGTAAAAATATTCTAAAAAAAAAAGTATATAAAAATAAAGTGCTTTATTGTGCAAAGCTCTGTTAGAGGGCTGACATGTTGTTTAGAATCTTGGGTTAGATGAAGGAAGATCTGACAGATTTGACCCAAGATTCTGAACAAAATGTCCGCCCCCTAATAGAACTATAGAGTGGCAAAATAAAATACCTACACTTGATGTAATCTTTCTATTTGAGATCAGTTATTTTTTTTTGCCTACAGTTGTCCTTTAAAGAGCCACTAACCTTTTTTTTCACTTGTGGTTGTGCTTTTTGTGGGGTCCGTTTCTTATATGTGGTTTTGGAAGAACAATTCGAAGAGTAGACAAATTCTTACTAGTAACGGATATTTTAGTCTCTGGGAAGCTACATTGGCCAAATTTTAGAGCTGTCAACGTTATGAAATATAAATATCCTTTTATACATTTGCTGTTTTTGTGAATGTTTTATGTCATTTCTTACACTATGAAAGCTCTTTCCTTTTTCCTGTCTTCACACCGGATAGATAACTATATTAAAATGACAGCTGTGGACCCTGATAAGGTTTCACATGAGTTTGCTCAGGGGTGACATGTAAGAGTCTCCATGCTATACAAAATCCATCACAAATTAGGCCCATCATCAAATGCGGAGATTGTGATCCATCTCACCAATAATCTGCTGGATACTCACATTACATTATATCAACTTAATTCCCGATAGACTACATTCAGTGTCAACATTAGCTGTAAACCTGGACTGACAAATTGTTACACTGGATCTGTAGCCAGGGAATCCACATGACAAGAGAGTTTCACCCTGATCCAGCTTACCCCCAGAGCTTGAGCCCAGAGGATCAGCCGACCTGGGACTTGGATGATCCCTAGTTAAGAACCCAAGATATAGACCACTAAGGCAGTTGTTGGAATAGCAGTAATAAGGCACATTATGCTAAGGCACAGCTTTCACTACACTGGATATAGTAACAGGCTGGAGAGTGTAATGCAGAGCTTGCACTACACTGGATATAGTAACAGGCTGGAGAGTGTAATGCAGAGCTTGCACTACACTGGATATAGTAACAGGCTGGAGAGTGTAACACAGAGCTTGCACTTCACTGGATATAGTAACAGGCTGGAGGGTGTAACACAGAGCTTGCACGTCACTGGATATAGTAACAGGCTGGAGAGAGTAACAGAGCTTGTACTACACTGGATATAGTAACAGGCTGGAGAGTGTAACAGAGCTTGCACTTCACTGGATATAGTAACAGGCTGGTGAGTGTAACACAGAGCTTGCACTTCACTGGATATAGTAACAGGCTGGAGAGTGTAATGCAGAGCTTGCACTTCACTGGATATAGTAACAGGCTGGAAAGTGTAACACAGAGCTTGCACTTCACTGGATATAGTAACAGACTGGAGAGTGTAACACAGAGCTTGCACTTCACTGGATATAGTAACATGCTGGTGAGTGTAACACAGAGCTTGCACTTCACTGGATATAGTAACATGCTGGTGAGTGTAACACAGAGCTTGCACTTCACTGGATATAGTAACAGGCTGGAGATTGTAACACAGGTAATCAGGTGAGCAAAAGTTACACAGGTAGAAAACACAATAATGAAGGATACAGAGACCTACAACCGAGTGCAGGACAGCTAAGGAGCTGGGCAACGCCAGCACTAGTCATCACTCCTTTACCTGGTCTCATTCCTCTAGTCTTAACGAGAGAGTCGTGTCAAAAACTTTTCAGCTTTTAGTATTTTAGTAGGTTAACCGTATTATACTTGTTTAATATACATATTTAATTTAGGTTTTGTGTAAAAGATATTACTGGCTACATAGGGGAGAAACCAAGCGATAGGATGTCAACCTATCAGACTAATAAGGAACCTGTACCAACCACACCTCCAAGCATGCACAGGAGAGAGTAAGTGTACTAGTGCTTGATCCATCCCCTACTTTATCAGTGTTATCTGTGAAACAGAACATGATAGAAAGATCATTTAAAAAGTGTATAAATCCGTAATAAAAGGCCATTTCATTCTCAGCTTCAAAATGTTGACACTACTCTCACTTTACTACAGCTACGTCCAATAGGCGCTATATAGAAATGTAAATATAACTACATAAAGGTATGTATATAAATATGTATACTTGTCATCCACTCAGAGCATTACATGTGACCTTCTAGGTCAGGATTCTCAGTTTACCAAAACAGTGCAGGTTTTTAGTGAGATGAATGCTCCTACACAGATTTCCCACTTACTGTTTCAGACATGTCTGCTGTGCCACGGGCTGTTTTTATATCCTAAGAGCACCGGTGGGCACAAGATCTTTGGCATTCCCTTCTCTCGGTCAGATTAACAAGACCCACTGAGTTTGAAGTTGTGATGAAACTGGAGATAGGTCATGGGGTATAGATATATTTGACATATTTTGGTGATGTTGATCTATTGGAAAAACGTCATTTTGTTTCAGGCTTTTAAGAATCTTGATTGACCTCAATTTATTTTCCCTCCAAAAAAAAAAAAAGAAAACCAAATAAGATATTGTAGTGCACTGAGTTTCAGAAAAATATATGTTAAGGGTGTGTTATGACCTCAAATAATTTAAGAACATAAAGCTCTATGAAATGTATATTGACTCTTTTTGAGGTGCTCTTCCATTTTTGTTGACTCCGTAAGGTCTATAGGTTTCTTGGAGGCAGCCATCTTGGTTTGGGAAAGAGTGCCACAACATCATCAAGTTTTTTTTTAGATAAGATAAAATGTTCTGTAAAATGTGACCTCAATGTGAATATCAACGACGTCCAATTGCATATGTTACTTTGAAAAATAGACGGCCTAGCAGAAAAGCTGTGGTACTATTCCCTCTAGCCTTTTGGCCACAATATACACCAAATATAATGGTCAGTAATTGTGGAAAAACACAATAGAGGTGATTTATTGGGACCAACTGGGGTAAAGTTCTAAAAGAGGAACAATCACTACAGAAATTAGAATGTTTCAAACTGATTTTTCGACTTTTAGAACTTAGGCCCCAGAGCCTGTCCGTCATAAATAACCGCCATTATTTAAATTTAAAAAAAAAAGAGGTTCTTCTAGACGTTTTTAGAAATGCAACATAATATACCACTGTATTTTGTGTTTTCGGCAGTAGTTTCCCAAAGCACGTCGATTATACATTCAGTTGACTATATTATCAGAATCCCCTCGGGTGTAACAGTTAAAAGCAGATCCCGCAATTACCTCCTCTGATATCAAGCAGATAAAACAACGTTTGGGATCAGTATAGGAAGGTATACATAGAGAATTGAGCCCAAAGTAGCCCAATTGGCTCATTTTTCCAGCTCTGCTATATTTTCCCTCCTTATTGAATAGGTCCTGTAATTAATTTGGAAACAGAAATGTCTCCTCCGACGTTTATAACCTGCAGCCGCTTGGGTGCATTGCTAATTAAATAGGTTCCATAGGAGGAAAGAATGTAGTGTATACATCCCAGAAAACATTTGCTCCCCTATTCAACCCTTTCAATTAAAGATAACCTTTCTTTCATTAGGAGGTCTGACCCCAGTCACTTTCAGTTTTCTAGTGTACATGAGAAAAGATTCTGCATGTAACAGCTCGTTGAGTGAGGAAAGCATAACCATTTTATATGCCCTCAAGATACAGATCGCATTGATACCTTCAGATGCTTTCCCTT
Organism: Pelodytes ibericus; assembly: GCA_036172795.1. Classification (NCBI taxonomy): domain Eukaryota; kingdom Metazoa; phylum Chordata; class Amphibia; order Anura; family Pelodytidae; genus Pelodytes; species Pelodytes ibericus. The sequence goes on from CM069860.1 coordinate 18,177,354, forward strand.
TCATGTCTCAACCTATACAGTCAAACTCAGTGCCGAATACAGCTTTGATACAGACTAGTCAATAGAAGGTTCACTGCCGTGCCGAGGTAGGACATGGGGTGGTTTTACCATAGAGAGGAATTTGTCGTTCTAGAGCGTATTCTGGAGGCACTACAGTAAGTCTCCTTCACACCGTTTTAACTATGATTGTAACCCAGGCCCGTAAAATGAACCCTGGCCATTGCCCCACTATACAGCATGTAAGTTTGGGGTAGGCCATTTGGTTTATTAAGGTGTCCAAGTTAACCATCAAACTAAACATGGCCATAATACGGATAGGTGTATGAATAGCTATAAGCTACTGGTCAGAAAATTAATGGTCAGTCTATATAACCCTTGATTTAAACGCGACCTGAGAACTGAAACAATGGTTGAGATGGAACTACGGAATTGGTTGCAAGAAAAAAAAAAAAGCTGGTCACATGACCTGAATAAGCTTTATTGAAAATAACAGAACAGCGGTGGGATAAAAGAGCAGGACCAACAAAAACTCCCAATATGACTCAAGTTATATATACGATGAGTTAATCCAGGCCTAGAGGATTGCATTGCCTTACACCTGCCGTAAAGGAGTTCCAATCTTTGTAAAGGGCCGCAAATGTTCTAGTCACATTATTCCCCATATCCACAGGCAAAAAAAAAAAAAACAAGATAAAACATCTGATTAAGATTGGTGTTAAAATAAGGGTCAAAGCAATTAGCTTCTGAACTGAATGTACCAACATATTACCTACTTTATTAAGAAAGTGCAAAAGGATCCTTTGGAAGTGGGACCGAAATGAACGGTTTAGTTGCCCATTTAGAACTTGGCAAGAATATGTCAACATGGTTATGTCCTCGTTGGTGGAGAATGCGGACAAGTACAAATGTGGCTTGCTAGACCTGCTGGACTAGGATGAAATAATCACGAGTGTTTAAAAATAAATCTGAATGCTAAAAAAAACACAAAAAACTTTATACCTATTCAGATATTTACCCTTTGCATTGCTAACTGCTGATCACTGTGCTGATCAGTGAAGAGATTGAAAGAAGGATCTTTCTCAGAGCGTTTCAGCTTTGAGCTCCATATTGGTTTCTCGGCTGGACTGTCTCCTTACCCTTTGAGACCCATTCGTGAGACTATATATCTTTATAGCTCTCACACATTTGAATCAGTAAGCAATTCACTGTGTTTGTTCAATAGATGTAAAAAGGTTTTACACTATTACATATTTTATTACATTTGCATAATATACACATGCCTAAATAAAGTGTGGGAAAGCCCTGATTTTGGGAGCACACCTTTCAGGACAGATGTAGGGCTCAGCGGGATAGCGGGACCACAATCCTGAAGTATAAATTTAATGCTCCGGTGTCTGGGTTCACCAGAGACCGGTTACTGCTTATGAACAGCATGATGCTCATGTCCAGTATTGCTGACATTCAACCTTCCAAGCTTCGGCCCCCTGGCGTGCGGGCAGGAGTTGGGAATTCTGGGATATCGTTTTTGTTTGTGGATACATCTCTCCTCATACAACTTAAACATTAGATTGATACCCTCTATCAGGAGCGTTAGTTGTTTTTGTCCTTTACTTTTCACTTAGACCCCCTCTGTCTGCACCTGAACAATAAAGTTTATTGAATATATACGCCAACACTCCTGCCTGGATAACTTGTGCTCCCTGGAGTCATCACACGTACCCAACGTTCTTCTGTAGGATTATGCCGCATCTGGTATTATTACTCGATGTCGCTATCATTTTAGGCGCGACTATCAAGCCAGCCTACCATAACATATAGAATAACCTATTCACAAAAATTACTCAACTATGAGCAGCTAGGAACATAATATGAGCATTCCCAGCACCCAGTTGTATGTTTTGGTTTTCAAATACTCAAAAACTAAATATTTATTGTTATCATAAGCTACTTAACCTTTGAAACTGAGAGCGAGGAGGCGGCAGGTTGTCCTCCCAGCAGCGAGCGGGTTACATTTTACTAGACACAAAAATTGTTACCTCAGGCATTCATTTTTTGAATATATCTACAATGTTCAAGGAATTAAGGAACATGTTTTTGCAGTACACTAGAGAAACGTTGATTTTGTTTAGTACAGAGATAAATTACCTGTAATATAGAATGTTTCCTGCCAAAATCTCTTTGGAATGTTATTCGATTGTACCAAAATGGTAGTTATTCATGAACCGAGACAGGCTTTCTAAGAAGAGGCTAAACTAGGATTGCCCCCTTTCCTTCAGAAAAAATACCGGCCATACTATTGCCTCCGTAACAGTGGCCTCAAGCCAATTTTTGTACTGGCCTGGCGGTAAATTACCAGCTGGTTGAAAAACCAAGGCTAAATTGATGCAGAACATCCTCTTGGTACTTTGGTATCCTGAAAACATTATTTTTGTTTTTTTCTCTGTAAAATATATCAATTTGTATGGGTAATGTAATAGCATTTTTTTTTATTGTTCTGCTGACCTAGTAACCCTGCATGTCAGCAAAATGAATAGAAAATAAAGTCAAGATATATATATATATGTGGAGGTGGATGTGTGAACAAGAACCTCCACACATTCTTTAAACATTATTGAAGTGTATTATAAAATAATATATAGGTGGTATCTGACACCTATCAAACTGAAAAAGATGGATGCTAATTATAACGAAAATTGTTGGAGATGCCTTAAAACAATGGGAACATTGTCCCACATATGGTGGGAGTGTCAGTATGTAAGAAATTTTTGGAAGGACGTCTCCCAATTAATCGCATCAATTTCGGGAATAGAAATTGTGTGCGATCCTTCCCTAATGTTATTCCATATAGGAGCAGGAAAATGGGAGCCATCTAAAGGATCATTTATACTGCACGTACTTCTTGCAGCTATATTGGTAGTTGCCCGAGATTGGAAAACCTTTGGAAATATAGATCCCTTGAAGCTTATAGAGCAGCTTGATTATCAGGCTATGATGGAGAAAGGATATTATATAAACAAGCAGAAAGAATGGAAAACTATCAAAAAATGTGGTCATTGTGGCTAGATAGAAATAAACAATATAGCGGAGTCCAGGAGTGATGTATGAGTGTTGGTTATGAATGGTGTATGAAAGGTGTTATAAAAGACTAGTATTAGTATTATTTGAAATGTTAGCATGATATAAATGAGAGACACGTTATAGATATGCTAAGAAAATAGAGATAAATAATAGGAGATACATGGAATTACTTATCAAAATTGGAGAGGAACGAAACCCTTGGTGTAGAGGTTTTTTTTTTTTAAACTGGATATTTTACTATCTGTTCCTATTTATGTCCCTCTCTGCTTGATGTAACTATGTTTTTTTTTTTTTTTTTCCTTCCCTTTTTGGATTCTGTGTACTCTCATTAATAAAAAATAAAAAAAAGTATATATATATATATACTGACACACATACTATTAAAAGTCTACAATAATCATTTACAACATTAACAAGGTCTACACTGTATTACTGATCCATTTGATGTTATTATTTTAATGGACAATTTTCTTTCTAAACCAAACTTTTGAGCAGTAGTGTCCAGGGACTGTGGCCTGTAGTTTTCCTTTAAGATGTCCGAGGAATGCAGGGTATTCATCTCACGAATCATATCGTCAGCGAAAACACACCGGGTAAAATGCATTACTTATTTTACAGCTGACACGCTCTCGAATCCTAGGACTGAACAGCGAGGCTGTTAATTGTTCCTGTTCTCTGTACTTTACAGATTACACGTGTATATGGTGATTATGTTGCCCTCCTACGTTCAAATGCCTTTTTATTTTCCTTAGAGACGGCCTGTTTTGAACAGACTGTGCATTGCTGTTTCAGAGGAGGGCAGACTGGCTCGATATCTGTAGACGTTTGGAATGATGACAGTATGTTGGAACTGTGTGAAGGATGCATGTTTCAGGCCTGACTGACTACCTGTGACCTGTCATGAGGTTTATTCAGTGTGTGTTGATGTGTTATCTACCTTAGTAGAAAGCATACCTTCAGGAGGACTCTGCCGTAGGACCTGTCTACATAACAAGAAGCTTGGTTTAGAAAGTGTAGGCCCAACTCGCACAGACGCTAATCTGATCGGGATTACACGGCAGGCCGGGTCCCAATAAGGTACCCGTGTCCCGTGATGCTGGAGACACAGGAAAAAATGTCTAATAATACTACACTGCATCATTGGCTGAGCCGTTGGTCCGTTGGGTTGGCAACTGTTGTCCCAGGGGGGCAAAAGCTATTTCGTTGGCCCTGGTGCCATTTCATCAGCCCACCTGACATCATCAGAGATAGACACACATAAACATGCAAGACAGATTTGCTGACAGATATGGTACATAGAGTGATCGACAGACCAGACCATTGGATAGAAAGATCAAATGTTTTACCCAAAGGGGCTTTTAAAAGTGAAAAGTGGAACAGCCCCTGCCCATTGAGAGAGATTAGAGAGCAGGGGCAATTGAACTCCTGCCCCCCCCCCTCCCCTTGCCACCTCTGTGGGTATGCCATGGATACAATGCCTCCACATTGCGACACTAGTACACTGAGTCACCAGGCGCCCTTTGTGGTCATGCCTCTTGACTATCCAGAATTTTGGATGGTCTATGTTGGGAGGAATGCATTTGTTCATAAAGTCAAGTGGGGCTGATAAACAAGTAATTTGGGATTTGAGACCCACCCCATGGCAGATCTTTGGGGAACAAAGCAACATCTCTAGCGTTCGAAGCCAACCCAGAAGATAGCTTCCATTGTGCATTTTCATAGCACAGCTGAATAAATTGTTGTTTAATGTTCTATAAATAAAAATAATAATTATAATACCATTACATGCCTGCTGTTTCATACTTTATAAATTCCACCTTTCTTTTGTCTCGCAGTGATATATTTGATGCCATGTTTCCTGTCAATCATATTGCTGGTGAGACAGTCATACAACAAGGTAAGGCTGTACTAATCCGTGTATCTGTTCATTATCATTTTTATCAATATAGGTCTGTGATCATAGTAGTTTAAACTTTGGTGTTAAAATCTGTGTGAGGGCATAATTGTATTTTTTTTTTTTTTTGTAAGACTGCGCTGTCTAATGCCTCTTTCCTGGGAACCGATACACTCTATTGCAATCAAATAGAGACCACTAGTCTAAACTACTGACAGAGGTTACAGCTATGGTTCCATATTTGACATAGGTTAAATGGCTGCTTGGCGGCCATTTTGTCTTTGCTCCAGTTTTTTTTTCCATTTTCTGATTCCATAAACCCAGTGGAAGCCCCGCTGAGGAAGAAATGATCTGTGGAACATGTTAGCATGACCCATACATACATTTCATATTTGCTACCACTAGGGAAAGACAGCATTTTAGAGGATAAGGTTTCGTTTTGAAGCTGTGCCGCTCAGGTTACTTGTCTGAACTGACTGGATTTCAGAAATGATTGACTTTTTATATAATCCCACTGGCTTCCCATTAATTTATCCAGCCGAAGTCTGAGATAGCGAAGGGAGGGGAAAGCCGTAATGTGGCTTTGGCACAGAAATCTGACTTTAACAGAAACAATGTATTAGGCCTCTGGGGACTTCATTCTTTGTTTGTGACACAGCCAAATATGGTATCAGTGTATTACGGAGGCCTTGAATGTATCTTAAGTTTTTTTTTTTCACCTTCTTTTTACTTGACAAGGTTACATTATGATACATTTTAAAAATAAGCACCTTAGATTGATTATAGTATAACATTCCCTGGTCCTGCATGTTCCGACTTGTTCTTGTTGTTATCACTGCCAAATAAACTTGCAAAGAACTGCTTACTGTCTGGCACTCAAAGAGTGAACTCGGATAACGTGCATGTCACCTCTTTTAGCGCTGTCGTTTGCAAAGGATTCTGGGATCGTTAATATAGGCATATTACATGTGCAGAGTGTACATTTTACATCCACAGGCACCAAGATTATTGGTGCTTACCCTACACAAAGGATTCTGGGATGATCCTGCAAAGGATTCTGGGACGACACCTTAATATAGGTATATTACATGTGCAGAGTGTACATTTTGTATCCGCAGGAACCAAGATTATTGGTGCTTACGCTACACAAAGGATTCTGGGACGATCCTGCAAAGGATTCTGGGACGACACCTTAATATAGGCATATTACATGTGCAGAGTGTACATTTTGTATCCGCAGGAGCCAAGGTTATTGGTGCTTACGCTACACAAAGGATTCTGGGACGATCCTGCAAAGGATTCTGGGACGACACCTTAATATAGGCATATTACATGTGCAGAGTGTACATTTTGCATCCGCAGGCACAAAGATTATTGGTGCTTACCCTACACACTTAAAAAACGACAAGAAAAAGTAAAGTTGTTGGCCTGGAGTATGCTGTGAGAGGGAGGAGCTTTTATTGTTGGCCTAACTTATGTAGATTATAGGAGACAGCAGACATTTTTAGGAGCTATCTTGCACCTAAGATGCTGAAAGGGGTAAGGGATAGAAAAAGGATAACAAAATATTCCAAATGGGGTTTTTTTCATGAAAGAGGGAATTGACAAGGGAATTTCAGGTGTAAGGCCAAACTCAGCTATTTTGGCCTTACGTTTAATATTCCCTTGTCAATTTCCTCTTTCATGAGTTAAGCCCAACATCTGTAATAAAATTACAACTATACTTTGTGCAAGGTCAAAGGTGGTTAATTTCTTCTGCCAGTGAAGGTCCTACATCGGGCCCTACATCAGGGGTAGACAACCTTCGGCACTCCAGATATTGTGGACTATATATCTCCCATAGTGCTCTTACAGCCGTAATGCTGGCAAAGCATCAAGGGAAATGTAGTCCACAACATCTGGAGTGCCGAAGGTTACCTACCCCCTGCCTTGTTCCAAAAACGAAATTTATCTATGCATTCTCCATGGCCAAAATCTTGTAGGGCAACCTAACCAAGTTTGGCCCTGTGCAATATATAGTTACGACAGTGACATTAAATATTCTCTCTTATAGGAACTAACACTACGTGTCTACACAGATTGGCCTGGCCTTGTCTCTTTTCATACTTGAAATGCTTATTAATATTCTAATATCCAAGACTGCCGTAGTAAGATTATATATTTATTCATTGTCTTTAATCTCCTTTAGGTGACGAGGGTGACAACTTCTATGTCATTGATCAAGGTGAAGCTGATGTAAGTATATTAATTATATATCATATATACAGCAGCAAAATAACTTATGACATATATTATGTGTGCTTCCAAACAAATAGCATTCAATGTGCTATTTGGGCATTTTATATGTATACGGAATTAAATCAATAAAAATGCAATACAGTTAAATACATCGGGGGTCATGTATAAAAACTCCCGCACGACAAAGGGTCGGGAGTCTTATAAAAGAGCGCAATTGCCGTTAGAGATACTCCTGACACTGTGCAGCGAGGGAGAGAGGGCTCTCTGTCAAACTGTTTGGCGGAGGTTCCCTGACACTTTTCAGCACCTGAATTTTCATTCATAGGCCGACACAACCTAAATCTACGCATATGGCGGATAGAACACGGTCTGCTTTTGTACATTGGTTTCACGCGCCGCAATCTGTGTGAGCGCCGTGATTATACATGCCCCTCATTGTGTCAGCAGAATTGCACTCAAAGGCATAAATTAAGAGAGACATGTTTTAAATGTGTCTGCGGAGTCTCCCGTTTATGGCATCACCTGTGGCCTGATATGCAAATTAACTACTTTTCCATGTGTAATCTGCATACCACGCCACAGGTGATGTCATAAACAGGCACATTTAAAACACCTTTTCTCTTAATTCATGCATTTGCTTTGAATTCAGCTAACACAACGTATACATAGTTGCAAACATCGGCCATGTTTTCAGGGACACCTATTTGTTCCACATGCTGCAGAAAGAGCATGCAAAGTGCAGCCCGGCAGTATGTAGGATGCATATACGCACAGACACAATCCAATTAATCAGTCATGGTAGGTCCTATGAGATCTCCACCCTGATTAATTAATTGGATTGTGTATGTGTATATCCAACCTACATACTGCCGGGCTGCACTTTGCATGCTCTTTCTGCAGCATGTGGAACAAATAGGTGTCCCTGGAAACATGGCCGATGTTGGTAACTATGCATATAGATCATTTCGGTCTCTACATTTACAGTACAGGCAATGTTTACTTAGTCCTATTAAGTAAATGTGCTTTTTAGCGAAAGACTTGCTAAACAATGAAAGATCATTAGATAACAGTGAGAAAATAAATCGGCCCCTTAATTCCTGACTGTTCAGTGGTGTTAATTCTCCATGTTCTACAAATAATGAGTCTAGGACTCTGCTGACTTTGGTTTTAACCCCATGGCAAACAAGGTATCATTTTACATTTAGTAAACTAATAGCTCCTCAAGGGATATGAATTCACACTGAGCACATACAATGTTTAGCAGTTATCTCCTTTTGGAACAACAGAGAACTATATCCTGTGCTAAAACCCATACTCCCAAGTAAGGAAATTACTAATGTGCTCTCCTATGTGTAACAAGTTCCAGTAGACAGACAAGGCTCTGATGAGCTTTTGATGAGTAATGCAAGGTACAGTAATATTTTTATGCATATTGTGGTTTTGCTAAAGGACACTGATCCGGGAAGGCCTGATCATAAACTTACCAAAATGACATTACAGAGATTGCCACTCATAACATTCCTATCCCCAGAGACATAACATATTTGAGAATTATGTCTTTTTTATTATTATTTTTAAGGCAAACTACAATTGAAGTAGGATTCCGCATTTGATTATATATTATTTTTTTTTCCATTTTTACCTATTTTTTATTAATTAGCATTTTGTTCAAAATAGAATATAGAGCAGGGCATTCAAAGCGAAAGATTATACAATAAGTAGAAACTCACTTATAAAAAAAAAAAAAACAGGATATACTCAGAGACAGATTAAAGTTTCAACAACTGCATAAATATGGCTTATACAAATACACAAAAATGGACAATCGTGAAGGAGAAAATAACAAGAGAACTAATTACAAACCCTGAAGAATGGCAGGAGTAAGTTGTATCTTAGCTTGACACATCAGTAGATAACCTGACTACAGTCTGTGCATTCCCCCCCCCCCCCCCCTCACCCCCCCACTGACTTTTATTCCAAATTATGTATTTCTTTGATAAATATCCCAAAGAATAGCTCAGGGCCTTCTCCATTCTAGATAAAACAGGGGGGGGGGGGGGGGGGATCAGGAAGGCTCAGTATCAAGTTGAACCTTAAAAATATAAATGCAAACAATACATATTTGATACAGTATGGACCCAAAGTAATCTGAAGTACCTATTTTCCGGCGTATAAGACGACTTTTTAACCCAAAAAGTTAAAAACCCCATTTTTAAAAAACTTCCCAAAAGTCGGGGGTCGTCTTATACGCCGGGTGTCTTCTTTTTACTTACCTCGTTGCTGCTCTGCAGGTCCGCGCAGCTGTGAGGAAAGTGTTGTGTGCTCCCCTCCAGCCGCGCAACTTCAATAAAGTTTGTTTAAACTTTGTTTTTAAACAAACTTTATTGAAGCCGTGCGGCTGGAGGGGAGCGCACAACGCTTCCCTCACAGCCGCGCGCACCTGCAGAGCAGCAACGAGGTAAGTACTGGGAAGGGGGGACGAGGGGGGCAAAATCCTGGCATATTGAGGGGAAAAATCCTGGAATGTTGGAAGGGCAAAATCCTGGCATATTGAAGGGGCAAAAGGTTATGTGTCTATTGGTGTAAGGGTGTGTGTGTAAGTGTGTCACTGTGTCAGTGTAAGGGTGTGTGTGTAAATGTCACTGTAGGAGAAAATGCACATTGGAAGAGGGGTAGTCTTATAGGGCGAGTATATCCCAAACTCTATATTTTAACTGGAAAAGTTGGGGGTCGTCTTATACGCCCAGTCGTCTTACACGCGGGAAAATACGGTAGGTAAGTATTGCATTCACAAACATAAGTATAGATGGAGCTTTCAGAAATGAGTATAAAACTGGTTTAATCTGTAAAATAGTAAAAAAAAAAACACATGTCCAGAACCAGATGGATACAGCACTTGGCCCCACTGGGATTTCGATTACAAGATGTTGGTTAAAAGTGTGCATATAGACAAAGTACAAGGTGCCAAAACAGAGCCCAACTCTATGAATAAGGAAGATACACTGGAATAAAAAAAACAACTGCAGGAACTTGACGCGTTTCGCTGGAACAGCTGTCACAGCTTCATCAGGACAAAGTCGTGTATTCTCCATTCTAACCTGGAACATAACCTGGTTCAGTATTGACGTCTACACTGACGTCTACACTAGGCCTTGAGTAGATTTCAAGTTACGTGTCTCAGTTTCAGACATTTTTAGCTATGTATGGTGAATATTCGGGCCTAGTTTTAAATGCTAAAGAGAACATTCAGAAATAGACCTGTCAATTTCTCAATCAGGTCAAACATTCTAGCCCTATCTAGACTAATCTCTAATAGTGGTACAACCCCACCAAACATGGAAAACTGGGAAGTATACCTAAGTATATTGCCTAATCCTATTGGCTAATTTAAATTGAGTCTCAAACAGGTTCAAACAATGCACCGCCTCATTCACCAGACCTAGAGCTGGGAATGTTTCTGCTCTATCGAATAATGATAGTAAATCCATGCTCTTTGCCATCACATTATCCACCTACTGAAGATTAGAAATGGGAAAATAGGCAAATATTTATTTCAAAGGGGCTGGCTTATTTTCTTGTATGTTGTACTCGTCTTTAATCTAGATGAACTGCACTTATTTTTACTATAAAACAATTTACAGTTCTCGTGCAGTTTTACATTGAAAATGATTTAATCGGGGCTTCTAAAATACAATGACATCCAATAGGCTTGGAGAGACGGACGGGACTGTAGCTATGGCAACATCAGTAGCCCTTTAGATTGGATATGCACCCCCAAGGCGGAGGAAATAATTATCTTCCGGCCATTTGGGTGGGCTCATGAAATAAAAGCAGTTACAAATATTTGCCCTGAATTTAGCTAGCTGAGGGTGATGGGTTCTATAAATATATATATGTGTATCCATATGTACCTGTGCAATGTGGCTTGACGGCACTGCACTCGTGGAAGGTGTCTAGCAGGTATTGTCTCTCGTGACAGTGTGTGTTATGTAATTGGCAGCTAATATTTTAGGAAATAGCATTAGCTGGGAAAAAAGCCAGCTTCGCGTAGACCTTATCTGACACTAATACGTAGCATGTTGGATGTACAAATGTTGAAACCTGCCTTTCTCACCGCGCTGCTTGCAGAGCAGCTCTGAAAATGCACTGACACGCACGCACGGCATATTTATATTCGTCTGATGAAACATTGACTAATCTGTTAAAGGGTCTGGAATGTGCCAGATGGAAAGGGAGAAGTGGATTAGTCCATTTGCCGATGCAGACCCCCATAGATTGTAATACAGCGATTGCAATGTAACACTCTCACTCGCATTTTATGCTAACCCAGTCATTGCCAAGAGGAGAGCCAAGACATAGTTTTCTTACAGATCAGTGGTGGTTCACCAGCAGCCGTCATATTCAGTCCAGTCCCCAAAGATGAAGATCACTGCTTGTATAATGCACAGGCTTTTATCCCAGTGTGATTTGATGCAGGCATTCTGTATAAAGCACATTTTTAATATTTGACTCAAGCCCTCCCCAGTGATTACTCTGCATGTTTACTGCAGGTGTGGCAGCACTGATTCTATAGACACTGAGGATATAAAGCTTTGTTTCATTTAGTCACTTCCTGTGCTACTAGAATAGAATAGAATACATTGTGTGGACTGTGATAAACTTGCTCTTGTACACAGCAGGATCTCTTAACAGTGCATTGGTTCCTGCAGCAAAAAAAAACATGGGATCAACAGAAGGAACCTTAGTTGGCAGACCTGACAGACACTAGCGATGAGCCCCCACCTCTGATTGGCTGTGCACTTGCCGATACCATTAGCGCATGCCAGCCTCCCAACTGCCTAGAGTAGTTACATGCGTGTAACTCTAAAGATACTATAGGCAAGGGAAACAGTCCTTTCCTTCCATGACATGGCTCCAACCTGGAATTATTCTTGCCCGTTAAAAATATAAACAGTGCAAAATTTGACACAACTGATCGTATATTTTTGTTTACAGTTTTAGCTTCAAAAAGAATATGGCTGATACACCTGACTCTTTAGAAGTAGGACCAGTCAAAGGACTTAAATTAAAGCGCATTCAATTTTATTTCCCTCCAAAATCTGTGTGAAAGTTAGGAAAATACTAGCTGCAAGAAATGCTGAAATAAAAGTATGTAATCGTAGCTGAGTTCTGATTGGCTGCTTGGTGAAAAATCCGCACAATGAAAACAAACTAATGGCATCCCCCGCTTGTTATTAAATGCACACTTCCTGGAACACATACAAATAGATGTAACTTTAACCTATGTATTTAAGCTTTTCCAAATATGCTTTTTAAAAAAATATATATATATATATATACGAGAAACTACCATCAGTATGAGATGTTAATGTGTTTATGAAAGGTTTTGCCAGTGAGAGGAATAATTGTGTTGCCGACCACTTTGAAGAAGCACTTGCCAGAACTGGAAGATGCTGTCGGATCCTGTGGTTAAAGCTGTATTTATATATTTAATGCGGCGTGAATCCACAACTCTTTGGCTTTTTTCAAGTCGGTAACCTCAGGAGCAGATTCAGCCACTTGAAACAGACCCACGCGTAATAAACATTTCCAGAGAAAACTTTCCCTCCATTTTTATTTTTTTTGTCATCTTGCACGGGGTATGGTTTCCTACCTTCAGACCTGCGTGCTAGGACGACACAAACAGTTTGTCACTGCTAGATTATACAAAGTGCTGGGGGATAGAGTGATAAAGACATCAAAGTGACTTCTGAGGTTAGAAGGCCCGTCAGGAAACTCTAATGTACAAGTTTCAAGAGCCGTCACTGCCCTTGATGTGGTTTACCACATAAAGGAGGATGACACAGTGGCGCTACACCCAGATCACACCATTTACAAACATCGTGCTTTTCAAGTGAAGCATCCCGATAGCTAGTCAGAGTTTTTAGCAATGTTGTTTTTACTGTCTGTGGGCCATTCTTAAAGGACAATTGTCGGCAAAAAAAATTCTTTGTGTGTACATTTTCTTCAAGTATAGGATTTTTATTTTTTTAATTGCCTTATTTAAGGACTACAGATAAAGTACTTTATTGTGTATTGTATATCTCTATCAAGAGGCAGACATCTTGGGTCAGATAGGACAGATCTCCCTTCATCTGACCCAAGATTCTAAACAACATGTCTGCCCCATGATAGAACTGTACAAGCAAAGAGGGTCCAGGAAGATCTTTTATTTGTATTCTTTCATGAAAGGATTTCTGTTTAAAATAACTGTACTTGATGCAATCTTTCAATAAAACAGGTGGCTGGGGAGATGGGCCAGTTCATAAAAACGGTTTATATGGTGAATCTAAAAATGATCTATACATTGTGTTAACAGAATTTCAAGCAAGTCCATACATTAAGAGAAAAATGGGTTGGAAATGTGTCTGTGGTGGTCCGGTTGATGACATCATCTTGCGGCTTGATTATGCTCATTACACATTTTCTAATAAAAATTGTTTATTTGCATATCGAGCCACCGTGTGACATACACAGGAGACCCCACAGGTGCGTTTAAAATATAGGTTTTTCTTAATCTATGCATTTGTGGGGAAATCTTGGAATACAGCACAGTTAACCAGTTAAGCCCTAAAAAAAAATGCACATCACAAGTAAGTAAAAAACAAAAAAGAAAGGTAACTAGGTACATGTTGGTATTATAGGACGGTGTTCTAAATAAATAAACATGTAAGTCATAGAAACATAAAATGTGTCAGCAGATAACAATGTTCTGTTTAGTTGAAAGTGCTTTTTAAATAGAAATACTTAAAAGAATACAAAAAATGACCTTATGGAGCCCTCTTTGTTAGAATCTTGGGTCAGATAAAGGAAGATCTGAACTATCTGACCCAAGATTCTAAACAACATGTCTGACCCGTTTATAGAGCAAATACAGAACAAAGAGGGCTCCATAATCTTTTGGGTATTATCTTATTAAAGCATTTCTATACAAAATACACTTGATGCAATCTTTCAGCAAAGAGGACCCCATAAGGTATTTTATTTGTAGTATTTCATTAAAGTTTTTAAAATGTCTACATTTGGTGCAATCTTTCAATTAAACATAACCTAAATTTTGGAGACAGTTATGCTTTAAACCTCTGATCGTCCAATATAAGACCGTGTCTTCCTGTCTTTTCTAAATTCCCTCCTTTAAATTTTACTTTCCTTCATGACTGTGCTGATTCTCTTTAGATATTCGTCATTAAAGATACTTTACAAATTGTGAACCCATCTTAAAAATGTATTTTTTGGACTCCGCATAAAATTTGTAGGTGGCCGGTCCTTTTTCTAAAGAATGCAGTGGAACCTGATATTTGTTCGTACTGATCGACCAATTAAAACGCACACCTTCATGGACATTCTATTTTGCTACTGTGGTTCCCGAGACCTTGACTTCCGTAAGGTCTTGTAATCACAATGTGAAGTGTGTCCTTCAGCACCTGAATGTTACAGTGCTGAAGTCATCTCCACCAAGTAGATAGCAAATTACTCCTTCCTTACTCTCCGTGGGAGGTTGTTTTAGCTTCGGCAGCCGGTGGTCACATTGGGTCACAGATTCCAAGAGGTCCGCTCTCTGGAGACCAAATACACCTTCCAGACCTTTAAAGCTGTGCTCGTTCAGGGATTTATTTTCCATTTATTTCTCTGAGTCTGAAGATAGGGAGTGGGGGAGAAAAGCCTCAATGACTCATTTGATTATCTTCCAAACCTAGTGTCACAAGGCAGTTCTCGGAGAGGCACAAGGTTCAAAACTGCCAACACAAACCTTACACAGCCTTTGTGTTTCATTTGACACCAGCACAATGGAGCCTTCTGTGCCCAAAAATAACTCTCTCTCATTTCCTAAATTTCATTTTTTCACAGTTATCCTTCCAAACAGTTGGAACTCCTGGTATGTGTGAAACCCTGGGGGCATCTTCCGTTGTCTCCTAAACTATTTGTTTCTCGGTGTGATTAAGTTTAGTGGCTGGTGTCTGATATTCGTGTCTGGTTTGTTTGTACTTAGTAATTTCCCCAGACCCCAAATACCTGTTAATAGAAGGTGTGTTTTGTAAAATGCACAGCACCTTTAGGATAGTTTTTTTTTTTTTCTTTGTTGCTTTTTGCTCAAGACAATGTCCTTTTTTCTAAAGAGAGGACATAGGTTTGGAAAGATAGCTGTCATCGCTCCTCTCTTTATGGTACACTAAAATTACAAGGGTAAATTAGCTGTAGAATAGCGGATCTGATTTAGTATGGTTCATTTTCTTTTCTCTTTTTTTTTTTTGTTTCTCCTTTTATGTTTGCTAATTGGGGGATTCACTAAAACCAATTTTGATGACAAGTCCCCAGTGAGATGAGTTTTTAATGCTGGGGTTTGCGAAATTGGAGAACTGGACATTAATCATGTACCAGGGACATCTTTACTGTTAAAGGGGTCTTTTGATAAGCCTTTGCTTGTGGCCACCCCACCACTGGTTCCCCTTAGTACCACCTCTGTGCACATATTACCACCCACATCTCATATGGTCATGGTTGTGGTTATCACCTCCCATATCAGCTTACCCCTCCATCTCAGCACTTCCTTTGACCGGTAGGATTTATCCCTACAGCACTGTTTATATAGACACTGAGAATATAAATTTTTGTTTCATTTAGTCACTTCCTGTGCTGCTGGAATAGAACACATTATGTGGACTGTGCTAAACTTGCACTTTTACACAGTAGGATCTCTTAACACTGCAACACATTGTCTGATGACATCACTAGAGAGACTGAATATTCCATTCATTTGAATTAAATTATTCTCATTGGTTCCTGCAGCATAAATAAATAAGGAAATTATACACTCAGCTAGTGTGGACAGTCCTTGTTTCTTGCAAACTGCTGTAATTTCACAATTTCATTGAGCTGTAAGTATTTTATATTTTAAGCAATGCAAAATGTAAGACATGCATTTTCGAGTACTTTGAAAGCACATTAATATGCATTAACCTTTGGGAGATGCATTTTGGACACCAGACAGTTTCCTAGAACTAAAAATGTATTTAAGCCGTAGATGGAAAACAAAATGCATACGATTAAAGGAACTCTTTTATCTAAACATTTGTTTATCTTGTGAGTGTAGAGAATAAATAAAAAAATATGAATGGCTACTTTGGCATTAAGTTTGAAGTTGCCTTGTCAATTCTCTGTCATTCTCTCTTTCACGAATAAAGCCCATGGTGTTACAAAATTGCTAGCAAATGCGTAAAAAAAGCGAAATATTTAGTTTTATAGGTGTCTGTTGAGTCTCCCACCTATGACATCACCTTGTGGTTTGATATGCAGATTCCAGACTTCCCATTGAAAATTATGTCATTTGCATATCAAGCCGAGGGAGACCCCACAGACAGGTTTCCAACATATGTTTCTCTCTTTTTATCTATTTGCTTGCCATTTTCTAACACAGTGGGGTCTAGGACACTTCTTCACCGCATCTTCATCGCTGAACTATCAGCTCTTACAAATTAAAAAGAAAATAAATTATTCCCCCCCCCCTAAGTGCCCCCCACAAACCCCAATACTAAAATTAACCCCAATACTAAAATTAACCCCAGACCCCTAATACTAACCCCCAACCCCTAATACTAACCCCCTAAACCCTAATACTAAACCCCTAAACCCTAATACTTACCCCCTAAACCCTAATTCTAACCCCCGAACCCTAATACTAACCCCTAAACCCTAATTCTAACCCCCTAAACCCTAATTCTAACCACCTTGACTAAAATAGCTAAAATACTGAAATAAACTTACCTTTAGCGATGAAATGTTCCGCGATGAAATCTCCAGCGACGAGCTGTCTTGCGGTGCAGAGTCGGCGGTGAAGCGGCTGCGCGGAAGCAGCCGCGATGAAGTGTCCCATCCCCAACACAGTGTATAGACCATTTCTTTTCTTAATTTTTTTATTTTCTACATTCACAGTATAGGTAGTGTTTAGGCTGACACAGTCCTTTAAAAGAGGTATCGTTTTTTTTTTGTCCTTACTGTGAGAGGCTGTTGCTGACCAATGTTAAATGGGCTCTATCACCTAAACATTGTTTAAACGGTGAATGGGGAGAATAAAAAAAGTAACAAAAATGTAAACTAAGAGACAAAAATGTGTATTAAATGGGCCTTTGATGACATCACCGATATCTCCCAATCTCTGCCACAGTAAGCGCGGCAGCTAGGGTTGCCACCTGGCCGGTATTTTACCGGCAGGCCGGTAAAAAATTGGCACCAGTCCAATGTTAAGTCTATGGAGACAGCAGCAAGGCCGGTATTTTTCTGAAGAAAAGGTGGCAACCCTAGCGGCAGCACTGTCACTCAAACTGTTAGCGCCACTGTGCATGCGCAGTCTGCATTCTCCAGAAATGCCACCAAGCTCCACCTCTATCCTGAAAAGCAATACAGAGGTAGAGCGCGGCGGGACATAAATCCCAGATCGGGACTGTCCCACGCAAAGCAGGACTGTTGGGAGTTATGCTATATGCTATGTTTAGGTCAAAGAGGTCCTATAAGCAGGCAGGGTCTAGACGGTGGAGAAACACATGGTAAGTTAAAAATTGCAAACTGCTTTTTCAAAATTCCTATGGATTCTTAAAAATAACTCCCTCACCGGTAAAAGCAAGTTATTTTTAAAGTGTACATTTAGTGGTTACTGTCTGATATTTGTGTCTGCACCGTAAGCTGTGTGCAAACCTGCCAAGTGTGCCAAACACTCAGTATGCATACCTCCCAAATGTCCTAAAGTCCCTATTCTGAAACCCAAACCCCCCTGTCCCTCTTTCCTCCTCTATTGTCCCTGTTTTCTGGGAGCTTAGAATTTCTAGTTTGTATAACGGTATCACAGAGCTCCAGAGCAATACAACTCACAATTAAATGTGTGCAGTAAATGTGTTTTTATATTAATTTGTGTAAATTAAATACTAACTAAAGGGACACTCCCACTATGATACACAGGAACCAGTTAGAGAGCAGGGGTGTATTTTATGACATCATCATGCAGGCTTTGGCCAGAGTTGTAAAGCGAGAATTGCTGGAAGATTTTGGAGAACATTGCATCATGGGTAACATTCTCAAAATGGATGCTGGAGATAAACACCTAATTTTTTTTTAACTTTTATATGCAATTAATTCAAACATAGAAGAAGAAGAAAAAACAGTGGCATTTCTTATATATGTGTTTGTTTTAAATGCACAGGTAATCTAGTTACATCTTATGTAAGTGGTAGTGTCCCTTTAATTATTTTTCTAAATGACTAATCAAATGACATAAATATTTACCAACTAGTCATAAAGTAATTGAACAAGTATCGGCCACTCCCACAAAAATAAACGTGTCCTTCTTTGGGTATTACTAAAAGTTGGGAGATATGGGTATGTTCTTCACGTACTCAAAGCAGAAGATGCAATAATGCTAGATTAATTTTTTTGTGGGTGGGAGTTTTTTTTTTAGGAGAATAAGAATATATTTTTTACTGTACCAGCCGCATTTAGCATGTGTTGAGCCGTATCTGGATTACTGATTAAAAAAAAAAATAATAATCAATTAAAGTGTCTGAAAAAATATTTATCAGATAAGTACTGCCTCCTGCAAAGTAAAAAAAAAAAAAAAAAAAACACTGAGCGGTCTAGTCCTATCTACTAAAAACTACAAATAACGTGTAATACAGTTATTGCTGCGTATATCTCCGAGCCCTCCTGATTGGATGTCAATGGATTTAAAGGGCCCCGGTAAATTATTTTTCACTCTAAAACTACAGGAGTACTTGTAAAAAAAAAAAAAAAAAAAATTTTTTTTTTTTAAATAAATGCATTTCACATGATATTAAATACATGTGCAATATACAAGGAAAAAAGCTAGGCGTAAGTGTTCTTGTAAACCTGTTTTAGTTAAATCTGCCCACTCTCTCACTGGTGGTCCAAGCTGAGCTGCTTTTTCAGCACATTATTAAGGTTATGGGTCACGGTATAATGATACGCTTGGTTTAGCAGTCATGCCATAGCAAGATGTGATATAGATGAAATGGCCAACTGCACTGCATGCTTTCCTGGTCTATTTATAATCAGAATTATTGGGGGATGTATAATTTCATTTGGCTCACAGCCCCGCTAGGAGAATTTTGAATCATGAATGTGAAAAACCTTTTTATTGCATTTTGGATTAACTTCTTTAAAAAACCAAGCCTCTCCCCAGTGGTGTATCTTGGTTTTGTGCTGCCTTAGGCAGATAAAATTTGGGCACCCCACCCACGTTGCACACCTACGACATGCCTTATCACCCACGTTGCACACACACTAAATGCCCCTTCACCCCCATTACATGCCACTATCACCCTCATTACAAACCCCCACCACATCCGTTATATGCCCCAATTACCCCGATTAATTGGCAGGAGCTAAACCTTGCTGAACGGTGGGGGAGGGAGCGAAAAAATGTTTGAAGCACCAAAAGTGTGACTATCTTTCTAACGCATCTATTAACCTCTTGATAACTATGTGGTGGCAAATTTTGGTGTTGCTTAATGCCTCAACATCGAGGGAGCGAAAATGTTTGAAGCACCAGAAGTGTGCTTTAACACCCTCTGGCAAAGTGCCGCCCTAGACGAGTGCCTTGTTTGCCTTGTGGAAGATACACTACTGCCTCCCAATATATCTAATAAACCTAGCGTCAAACTAACAAAAAGGTAATTTTGCAACTTGGATGTATTTATTGATTAAGACGTCAACTGGGACATTGCGATGGTTTATACTGTCATTGGCTTCAAAGGGACTTTCCCAGATTATCACTACTGATGTCCTTCACATGACCTTACAAACCAGACCAAGCAAATAAATATATGAGAATTAACCCGTTGAGTTCGGGAGTGGCAAGCATCCCCGTGGGTTTGCTATACGTTGATGGCCTGTGTGTGGCTCTCCTGTATTCAGTGCTCCTGCGTACTAGAGTTCTGGTATTGTCCTATAGGGTCTGCTCAATAAAGAGAATTGCAGGGAATTAAGAAGAGAATTTCAGACTTAAGGCCTGAATAGCTGAGTTGGAAAAATTCTCCCATTCCGCCGCATTGGCCTAAATTCAATCTTAATTCCCTGCCATTCCCTCATTATTGAATATACCCTTATGTTTCTTTATTGCCCTTTACAGGGAGTCCTAGAACACATTACTGGTGAGTAACTAACTGCAGTGTAAAATCTCTGCTTGTCTATATGGGGATGGGACAAGTTCGCTGGGAGAAGTTCAGCGCGATGGACAGTTCATTGCAATGGTTAGTATTAGGGTTTGGGGTTAGTATCAGGGTGAGCATTAGGGTGAGTATTGGTGTTCGGGGATAGTATTAGGGATTAGTATTAGGGTTTGGGATTAGTATCAGGGTGAGCATTAGGGTGAGTATTGGTGTTCGGGGATAGTATTAGGGATTAGTATTAGGGTTAGTATTAGGGTTTGGGATTAGTATTAGGGCTCAGGATAAGTATTTGGGGTTAGTATTAGGGTTCGGGATTAGTATTAGGGATTGGTATTAGGGGTTAGCATTAGGGTTTGGATTAGGATTTGGGTTTAGTATTAGGGTTCGTGGTTAGTATTAGGGTGAGTATTAGAGTTCTTGATTAGTATTAGGGTGAGTATTAGGGTTCTGGATTAGTATTAGGGTTATTATAAGTGTTCGGGGATAGTATTAGGGGTTAGTATTAGGGCTCGGGGATAGTATTAGGGGTTAGTATTAGGGCTTGGGATTAGTATTAGGGTTCGGGATTAGAGTGAGTATTAAGGGTTCTGAATTAGTATTAGGGTGAGTATTAGGGTTCTGGATTAGTATTAGGGATTAGTATTAGGGTTCTGGATTAGTATTAGGGTTAGCATTAGGGCTCGGGGATAGTATTAGGGGTTAGTATTAGGGCTCGGGGATAGTATTAGGGGTTAGTATTAGGGCTTGGGATTAGTATTAGGGTTCGGGATTAGAGTGAGTATTAAGGGTTCTGAATTAGTATTAGGGTGAGTATTAGCATTCTGGATTAGTATTAGGGATTAGTATTAGGGTTCTGGATTAGTATTAGGGTTAGCATTAGGGCTCGGGGATAGTATTAGGGGTTAGTATTAGGGTTAGTATTAGGGCTTGGGATTAGTATTTGGGGTTAGTATTAGGGTTCGGGATTAGGGTGAGTATTGGGGTTCTGAATTAGTATTAGAGATTACTATTAGGGTTCGGGATTAGTATTAGGGTTCTGGATTAGTATTAGGGATTAGTATTATGGTTCGGGATTAGTATTAGGGTTAGTATTAGTGTTTGGGGATAGTATTAGGGGTTAGTATTAGTGTTCGGGGATAGTATTAGGGGTTAGCATTAGGATGAGTATTAGGGTACTGGATAAGTATAAGGGATAGTATTGGTGTTTGGGGTTAGCCTTTGGGTTCGGGGTTAGTATTAGGGTTCGGGGCTAGGGTTAGTATTAGGGTTTGGGGTTAGTATTAGGGT
This sequence comes from Pelodytes ibericus, assembly GCA_036172795.1. Lineage (NCBI taxonomy): Eukaryota > Metazoa > Chordata > Amphibia > Anura > Pelodytidae > Pelodytes > Pelodytes ibericus. Next base: position 18,199,065 of record CM069860.1, read on the forward strand.
TCAGAGTTTTATTAGAGTTAGTCTTAGCTTTCAGAGTTAGTATTAGGGTTAGTATTAGGGTTTGGGATTAGTATTAGAGTTTGGGGTGAGAATTAGCGTTCAGAGTTATTATTAGGGTTCAGAGTTACTATTAGGGTTAGTATTAGGGGTTGTTATTATTAGTTTTCGGAGTTAGTATTAGGGTTCGGAGTTAGTATTAGGGTTCGGAGTTAGTATTAAGGTTGGGGGTTTGTTTTAGGTTTGGTATTAGGGCTCCGAGGTTAGTTTAAGGGGGGTTACTTTAATAGGGGTTTACCTCTTTCTATTTGTAAACGTTGACAGTTCAGTGCTGAACTGGCAGCATTTACACTGATGCGGTAATACGGCCGTACTGGATGTCTCACAGTTCAGCGCTGAAATGGCCGCGATGAACCATCCCAGACCCGTCTATATTATGATAGATGTCATTACTTTAAAAAAATAAGATTTCAGGCAGCAGCCATGTTTTTACCTTCACCTTTATTACCATGATATTAAATGTTAAAAATGTAATTAAATGTTGGAACTTTTTCATATATAAAAAAAAATCAAATCTGTCTTTTATATATATAAAACCAGAGTACCGATAAAATTGTAGACTGAGTAACTTGGCTTGATGATAAAATAAAAAAATTCTAATAAGTAAGCTGGTAGATATTATTGATACATATGTTTTTTTTTACTATGGTATATCAGAAATATCAGTTTTTTATTTGTTCAAAGCACCCATGTGAATGCAGATGTAGTCTGGTAGAAAAGCAAAGTGGGTGTTTGCACATGTGTGTGTATAAATATATATATCCATACATACATGTATATCAAAGGGTTCTTGACAGAAAACACTTCAATTGAAGACAAACATTCCATGTTGTGTATATTTTTCCTATGAGACTCTATTCACGAACCATAGAACAAATAATCCACCATTAAAGGAGAAGCCTTGGTGACTCTGTACAAATAAACACAGTGACACCTTGTTTCTTAAGAGAGCTTCCCATGTGATGCTCACTAAGAAGAAAAAAACCTAGCTGGAAGGCAAACTATTTGGGAGTTAATCGTTTCAGGAAAGAAAGCAATGCTCTGGGATGAACAAAGGACGAGATCCATGAAAAGCCACCTTTGGCGTTTTCTCCTTCACAGGTTTGCAGTTCCCCCTGTACAAGCCTCATTATGCTTGTCAACACGTCTCCTTCCTTTCAGGTTTGACAGTTGTAATAAAGGGTTGGAGTGGTGACAGTTCTGCTTGTCGATTCCGTGAGGATTCGACTCTAGAGTGGGGGACGAGACAGAAAGGGAAGAAACAAAAAAAAAAAAAAATACTAGGTCCAATAAACCACAGGAGCTGAGACTTCCCAGGGGTACATTCACCCATTGTGCTTGACCAATAGCTCTTGCAACTCTATCCTCAAAGTTGGTTGTCAACCCTTTGTGGCCGAGTGAGGAAACCATTATGGTCTATTGTTTGTCCTCCTATTCTTTCTTCTTCGACTCATTAGAAAGGAGATTATTAATAGGTTTTGAGATAACTTGGGGACATAACTCAAAAGCAAACCATTTCCTGTTAGTCAGTGCGCTCTTCTGTCTTCCCTTTGTCCAGGTCTATGTCAATGGAGAGTGGGTGACCAGCATCGGAGAAGGAGGGAGCTTTGGAGAACTCGCATTAATCTACGGAACTCCAAGGGCTGCAACAGTCAAGGCTAAAACGGACCTCAAACTGTGGGGTATTGACCGGGACAGCTACCGAAGGATCCTAATGGTAAGACATGTCTAAAGGGCTTTGTCGCGAATGTCTGGGTCTCACAATGCTATGTACGAACCTATATGACTGGGAATCCGCTATATGGAAGCAATAATAGAGGAACGTTAGAGGTTGGAGAGAGTGCCATACAGTGTAATTTCCAAATAATGGTCTGTATCGTGAATAATCAATACATTTGACAGTGGGACGTGCAGCCCCCAAGACCGCTAAATTTTGAGTATTGTGAAATTCTTAAGCGTTCAGTCTTTTTTTTTTTTGTCAGAGGAACAAAATATGACACAAGATGCATCAAATACAGAGTAAACAAAGAGATATTTAAGATGTCAGAGCCATCCATTATGGTTATTACCCTCTTCCTGAACCAGGATAGAGGGGTCTATTCATCAACCTGCCATACACACTCACCTGTAACCAGAAACCAAGTCTCCCCTTCACTGCCATGTCTGGACTGATTTTGTCTTCAATTACTGAACTGTACATACAAGGGGGGGGGGGGGGGGGGGGGGAGAGGGATTTCGTAGAGCTTTGATTAGCAGTGTTTTGACACCCTTAATTCACTCTGCAGTCACAAAATCTTTGCATTCCCTTACCACGCCACCCAAAACTCAAGATGTGGTTACACAGGTGGCAGCAAGTTAGCATGAAATAAAAAATAATTGGATATATTCTCACTAAGCTGAGCACGCAGTTGACCTAATGCTTAATTCATTAGTTACTCAACATTTCTGTGGCAGAAACTAGATACTACGGGCTTGCCGCACTTTTACATCTGTAGGAAATATTCACCTCAATTTTGAGGCAGGCCCCCTGCCAGCCTTATCTTTCAGTGCACAGTTCTAGACACATGTCGGACACCAATTTCTTTCTGAACGTCTAGAATGCTGTGTCGCAATAATTCATAATTAATGTTCTGACCTTTTAAGGAATCGGTATTGAGCATTTGCATCTTTTCCATATTAACCGTACATATTATTGATAGTTACAGATTGGACGGCAAGGATTAGTCTAATGACTTTATATGTTTGTAGTGAGTTCCGAATCGGAACTCCAGTAAGAATATTTAGCATAAAATGACATTTAAGACATATTTACTAATGGAATAATTGCTAACAGAAGGTAATACAGCCCTGCCACCCACACTAATAACCAGTTATAATGAGCAGCTACCACCACATATTCGTGGTTCCTCAGACACAAATATACAATCAGAATGCATAAATGGTAGGAGTTTTTACCTATTACCGTATTTGCTCGATTATAAGACGAGGTTTTTTTCAGAAATGTTTTTCTGAAAACTACCCCTCGTCTTATAATCGAGGTCTCCTTAAAATCTGACCTCAAATTGAGGTCAAATTATAAGACATGGATCCAGGTCCCCAGCAGAGCTGCAGGGGACCTGGATCCCCCTCTCTAACAGCAGGGAAAGACTCCCCTGCTTCCGCCCGGCACGACTGCCGGGGCTTCTGTGAAGAAGCCGGGTACTTCCGCTTTCGTCACAGAAGTCCCGGCGAGCGTGCCGGGCGGCAACAGGGGAGGTCTGCGCTCATCGCGCAGACATCCTCTGCTGCCCCACTAGCCACCAGGGTAAATGGCTGCCCGACACGGCAGACTATTATGACGGACCAGCTGTCCGTCATAATAGACTGCAGTGTCGGGCAGCATGGAGGATGTCTGCACGTATCTTGCAGACATCCCCCGGCTGCCCCCACTAGCCACCAGGGATCGACTTCCAGGTGAGGGGGAGGGAGGGGGAAGAGAGATAGGGGAGGGAGGGGCCAGAGACAGGGGGAGGGGGGCAGAGAGGGGGGGGGGGAGTCAGAGCAACAAGGGAAGGGAGGGGGGAAGAGAGCTACAAGGGGGGGGAAGAGACAGAGGGAGGGGGGGCAGAGAGAAACAAGGGGGGGGGGAATCAAAGGGAGGGGGAGAGAGACAAAGCTGGGGGCAAGGGAAAGAGAGGCAGAATTGGCACATAAAAGGAAATAAAAACAAATGCATTTTTTTGATATAATTTTTTATTAAAAAAGCAATTTACATGTGAATATATACAAGTTTAACTTTTTTCCTATAGGGTAGTCTTATATTCAGGCTTTTAGTTTTTTTTTTAGATAAATGAATATCCAAAGTTTGGGGGGTCGTCTTATAATCAGGGTCGTCTTATATTCGAGCAAATACGGTAATTCCTAAAAACTATCACTATGCAGCCTGTGATCAAAAAATGGTTGAAGTGGCAGAGATAGATCTATTGTTGTTTTCTTTTCTTTTTTTTTTATTATTCTTTAATAAAAGATCATTAATTCAAATACAGTTACAGACTACACACACTATTTGATTAAAAACATAATAAAAATGACAATAAGAATTTGTTTTTGTTTTTTTACAAAAGGTAAAAATACAAATATATTAAGAAAAATAAACTTTTCTACATGAAACCAGCAAAAGATGTGTGTTAGGCGTATGTGCCTCGGTATTAATTGATGTACTTCAAAGTACACCAATAAAATAAATAAAACAAAAACAACAATATCTTAAATGTTTTATGGAGCACAGGACACGTTGATATTTTTAGGAGTTAATAGATAAATCCGTTGTCAGGAGAAATAGAACCTTTTATGAAAGAATGCATAAAGCTCGTCCCAGTAAAATCAAAAAGGCCTACGACTAAGTTCATAATCTGAGTGAAACGCGTTAGGTGTTGTGCTGGAGCAATATTAATTGTGGATTGTCTCCAAGAAGTTTCGGTCCTGAGCTACGGGCTAAAATAAAGACATATTTTTGATTTTACTGGGATCCAGCCAGCGGTGAGCTTTATTCAATCCTTCATAAAAGGTTCTATTCCTTCTGACAACCCATTTATCGTGAACAGTATGCCCACTTACGGATTGCGTGGGAGCGGAGTGCCCGCATTTGGAACCTGACTTCACAAACCAGTGGCTGTTTACACCACTTGTCTTCTCCTCGATCACCTTGTATGGTTGCCCTCCTATTGTTCCTCTCTTAATATATATTGCTGCCTTAGAGCATCCCTACAATTTATTATTGTATTATAAGGTGTTTTTATTTTTCTAAATTAAAATGAAATTTTACATCACAATTAGATAGTCAAATTTGAAAGACAGAAACGTTGGACAATTCCAACTCCACTATTAATTCCTGATATTGCCTATTTTCATGCCACTTCACCCTAGTTCACTGATTAGGGAACTACAGTGTCTTCTAAGGATTCATTGGCATTATTTACAATATGGGTTATTATGGGGTTTTTAAGCATAGATATGATGGCCATGGGAATTCATGGAATTAGTAAGTTGGCTATTAAACAAGACTCAAGATGTTTTTCTGAAGCCCCAGTCTCTGATGTCCTCCTCCAGTTTTTCTGGCCTCACCATCTTATGACCTTAGCACAGAGCAGTAATGAGAGTGAGGCCACATGGGCACTAGCGTAGCCGTTGAGGGGGCTGAGAGATGATAGCTACATAACTGGACCGATGGATCTCATGCAATGGAGCTGCAGGTCTCTGCCCTTTCTGGTCCGCTCAAGAGTGTGAACCACATGGCACACAGGACTAACCAAACTAAAGCGCAGGACATGAAGCCATATTGCCGTACCACAGCCAAGCATGCAACACCTTGCAGATGCATGGGCAGGAGCAGGTCACTTCCAGGAAGAGGCAAACACCTATAGCTTCCGCAACCTGCTGAGCACCTCAAGAAGAGTTGTGTCGACACAGGGGCTATGAAATGCGATACAAGAAAAAGCTAGCAATCACGTAGCATCCACTAATTTTATCTCCACTAGTGAAGACGAGTAATCATGACGGACCTGAATTGGTGTTTCAGTTGAGTCTAGCATTAAGCATAGATCAGGCCAAGTTTTTTTTTTTTTTTTTTAAATGCATATGCCTAGTGGACAGCATTCCATTTACAAAAGCAGTCCCAAAAAAAAAGCTTAAATTAACTTTATTCAAACAATAACAACACATTTATAAGAGCAATGACCATATGTGTAGCTAAGTCAGTTGTGCTGCACTTTGACCTCCGCCAGGCCGCATTTGGCCCACAGGCTGGATGTTGGTGGCAACCCTGGGAACTGTACCATCAATTGAGCTTTCTCCAACTCCATTAAAATAATTTGATAGCTCTGATTGTGTTTATTATTAAATCGTACTCAGTATGAGTGGACGGTAATGAAAGAACACTCACACTCCAAAGTCTAGTCTTTTTATCAATGTCTACAAATCTTTGATGTATAGCTCGATTTTTTCCCCCCTTCGACTGTACATACAATATTTTTCATCTGCCTGGTTGTGTACTCTTAATAAATAAAGTGGCCAACAAAAGAAACTATTAGTAATCAACGTGGCCAAGGCTATGTAGAAAAGAACACCCTGGCAGCTATGGGCTGCAACTCCCATGAAGCTCAGCCGTCTCGAAGAGCGTCCCATTGCCATATCATGTTCCCAATTGTGGACAGTCGGATAGTAAATCTTTTAAGCGTCTCTTGGCATCCATCATTGTTATACCCCGTGTAATTAAGCCATCCTCTGGTGCCGGGCCTTCCTTTTTGGTATAGCTGTGATTCTGTGATATTTTGGCAAGGACAGTTGGATACTCGGAAAAGGCATTTGCGTTTGGCAGAGTTTCTAAGGACCTGATTCCACTTTAGTACCGCTGAGCTTTGAAGATAATCTAACCTTGCGATCTCTAGTTTACAGATACCTTCACACACTGCCATCTGAGTCGTCCTCGGGGCACAGAATTAGAGGCCCCATCCATATTTAGTAGTAGTCTTTCAGACAGAATCCTGCTAAGGGTTTTCATGTTTAACACCTTGAGTTCCGTAACAGTCTGGGGGACACGTTACAGAGTATTAACATGTTAGGTCATGTTCTATTTAAGACTCCACTATAACAATTCACTTCTGCATTTATTTATTTCATGTTTTGCTTTCATAGAAACATAGAATGTGTCACTGGCAGATAAGAACCATTCGGTCCATCTAGTCTGCCCAGTGTTCTAAATACTTTTATTAGTCCCCAGTTCCCTATCTTATATCTAGGATAGCCTTGTGCCTATCCCACGCATGCTTAAAATACATTTCCTTTGCTTTGTTGTAAAATTCCCCATTTGGAGAGTAGACAATAGAGTTTGTTCTGTGAATACGGGCCTTGTGTAATTTTTTATTCAAAATGTTAGGAAACTAGAGCACATTAATTTCTCATTGGCTGGCTTCACAGTTATGCTGCTGTCAGACACATTGGCTGTAGACCGGATACCAATGGCTGCCTGGGGCCTAGTTACTTGCGCACATTTTAAAATGATGTGTTAATGGCTATAGTGAATTGGGCCTTGTTGGACACCCCTGCACTAAAAAGTCAGGATAGCTAGGTATTTTGATCTCATTTTTTAACCCCATGTGTCATTAGGGTTGCCACCTTTTCCTCAAAAAAATACCAGCCTTGGTACTGTCTCCATAGACTTAACATTGGCCTGATGGCAATTTTTTTAACGGCCTGCCGGTAAAGTATCAGTCAGGTGGCAACCCTATGTGTCATACATACACAATTATAACAACAAAAAAACCTTTTGGCCGTATGGGGTTGAACTGCTTTTGACATTTCATCATAAAATGTACCGCTTTGTGAAATTGTAAATAAAATATAATGTAGATGTTATAAATTGTGCAGGATTTTTTTTTTATATATATACCGTATTTATTGGCGTATAACACGCACCTTTTCTCCCTGAAAATAGGGGGAAAATGATGTCTGCGTGTTATACGCCGATATAATGAGAAAATAAAAAAAATCTAAAACTTACCTCGTTCCTGCTCTGTCTCCCGGTGCTCTGAAGCTGTGTGGCTGTGAGGGAAACGTTGTGCGCTCCCCTCCAGCCGCGCGGTCAACAAAGTGTGTTTTTTTTAAACAAACTTTATTGTTACGCGCGGCTGGAGGGAAGCTCACAACGCTTCCCTCACAGCCACGCAGCTCCAGAGCACCGGGGGACAGAGCAGGAACGAGGTAAGTGCTGGGGTCTGGGGAAGGGGGGGAGGAGGGTGGCATAACGAGCATACTAAGGGGCAATATCCTGGCATATTGGGGGCAATATCATGGCATATTGGGGGCAATATCCTCGCATATTAAATAGCATATTGGGGGCAATATCCTGGCATATTAAAATGGCATATTGGGGGCAATATCCTGGCATATTAAAATGGCATATTGGGGGCAATATCCTGGCATATTAAAATGGCATATTGGGGGCAATATCCTGGCATATTAAATGGCATATTGGGGGCAATATCCTGGCATATTAAATAGCATTTTGGGGGCAATATCCTGGCATATTAAAATGGCATATTGGGGGCAATATCCTGGCATATTAAAATGGCATATTGGGGGCAATATCCTGGCATATTAAATGGCATATTGGGGGCAATATCCTGGCATATTAAATGGCATATTGGGGGCAAAATCCTGGCATATTAAATGGCATATTGGGGGCAATATCCTGGCATATTAAATGGCATATTGGGAGCAATATCCTGGCATATTAAATGGCATATTGGGGGCAATATCCTGGCATATTAAATGGCATATTGGGGGCAATATCCTGGCATATTAAAATGGCATATTGGGCTTCAAAGTACTTTATTTGAAATGTAAGTTTTTTTTCCTGAAATTTCCTTCTTAAAATGAGGTGCGTGTTATACGCCGGCGCGTGTTATACGCCGATAAATACGGTATATATTTTGCTAATCTCTTTAAATCTCAGTGTTACCGTAGCCCAGAAATCAAAAGGCAAAAATCAAGCATTAATAAGAGAGAAGGAAAGCAAGTTGGATCATTTTTACCAACTCGATGTCTGCAGTTCACTTTTTTTTAAAAATAATAAAATGGTGCAGTCTGGCATATTCCTTTTATTGTATGTATGGTTATATTGGAGAGAAAATTGTGAAATAAAACAGTGTGACCCTTTCATGTATTTTTTGTATCCTTAAAATAACAAAAAAAAAACACATAGATTCTTTAAAATTACCTCATGAAATTAATAATGTCTGGACCCCTAACCTAAGCTTCTACATTGTACGTAGGCCTCAGCATTAAAATGTTGTAGTGCTGTAGTGTGTAGCAGTGGTAGTGACTGTTGCCTTTACTATAGCCAATTCCCACATTGTTCTTTAATTCTTTTTATTACTGCAATTTGTGCAATATAGGAAGAGGCAGGGTGCAGTGAGTAGGCCTCATCTTTGATGCAAAGGTTTGTTAGAAGCCCCTGCATTGTTCTACTTTAGCAATATCACCTGCACAGCTAATTATTTTAGCTCTTCAAAACATTCACAGGGATACATTGTGGTGTTTTCTACCCTGAAGGAGTTTTTAAGGGGCTTAACGTGGGTGGCTAATATGGACCTCACAGATACAGTTGTCTTAAGCCTCTTAAAAATATCTAAAAGCATTCTTGCCCTATTTATAGTCGGGTCACTGGCTTCCTGTGTCCTAGAACCAACAGACCAAACTCTGCCATTTTTTAAATTGCAATTCTTTAAAAAAAAAAAAAATAATAATAAATTGATGTAATAATGTTTATTAAATATGTTGTATTCTCCCAGGCTGTACTTTAACCCTTTGTTTGCATCTACCTGTCCCACAGTAGTAATGACCTTGTATGACTTTTGGGAATCTTTGTTATTAGTAAAGGGCCCCCATCGCCTAAAACAGGTTTAATGGCTTTAGAATAAAAAATGGTTTATACACCCTGTGAGCTGAATTGTAGGCAAATGTATAAATTAATAGAAACGTCTGTTTTCAATATGCCTGTGGTGCCGCTTTGTTTATGACATCACCTCTGCCACTGTAACTAGGTCATTTGCATAGCATGCCAAGGCTGATGTCATAAACAGGAGACGGATTTAAATGATCTCTTTAAGTAGTTGCTCACAATTCCGCTAGTGCACCTTATGGATCGTTCGAGATTTTTAGATGCCCGTCAGGTGTGCCCTTTTTGTTTCCTCACCTAAAAATGTCAAATAATTAATACTAATGCCTTTTATATATCTTTTCTCTGCTTGACTCACAGGGTAGCACACTGAGAAAGCGGAAAATGTATGAAGAATTCCTGAGCAAAGTCTCTATTTTAGGTCAGTTGTCCGCACTGTCGATGACATCACACATTGCATGAACCGTTTTTTTTTTTTTTTTTTAAGGCATGAACATGCATGGCATTGTTACAGCAGACCACACAGCAGCCACACAAGCCTCTGTGGGGGTCCCGCATACTAGTCATTTTATTGGTAAATGTAAGCTCACATCTGTTACTGAGGTTTTTCTTAGTTGCTATCTGATCTCATGCAACAAACCTAAATGATTTTACATGTGTGAATACAAGTAACTAGGCCCTGAAATCACCCCACATTAAGAATGTTCCACACCCTCGTGTTTAAATACATTCTTTAAACTCACAGATCCCTTTAAGCTGCCAACATAAGAATTTTTTTTTTTTTATATTTTTAGCATCATTTTTTTTTTAAATTCCTAATAAATAAATAGGAATAATAGGAATATAAATATTTTCATTTTTTTTCCCACAGCCAAGTGCTTTCTAAGTGACATATTTTATTAGTGAATCGGATGCCCTTTGGTAGTTTCCTGTAAATATCCATTTTTTTTTATTTGAGGATACAGGCCCGTGACTTGTGGCCTAGATCTAACCAACGCACGGCAGCATTGCTCACTATGTTGGTTTTGCCGCATTTTCCGCCAGGCGGTTTTTTCACATGTTGTCACTGTGTGTTTTTTGGGGGGGGGGTTTAGCTCTTGATTTACGGGACAGCTCGTGAATTAGTGTTAAAGAGACACCAACCCTCCTGGCTAATCAATCACTATTAGCCAAAAGACAAATGTCTGTTAAGTTGGCCCGTTCTACTCATTACCCTAATAACACAGCATTTGATTACATTAGATTACTAAATACATTGACCCAATTACCATAGCAGTTTAAAGGGGCAGTCAAACCTACAGTGTGCGGCAATAAATGTTCTGATAATCACTGCAACATGTAAAATGAAGGAAAAGGACACATATCTGTCTTACCTTCTAAAAACTGCTAATCAAACTGGATAGATTTATGATTGTTGCTATAGCAACAGTACTGCCTCTCCCTCCAAGCACTTCCTGATTGTGTGTCACTGAATTTAGAAGCCCCGATGAAATTAATTTAAATTCAAACTACAGGAGAACTGTAAATTGGTTTAAAGTAAAAATAAGTGCCTGTTACATATATTAAACACGCGTGCAAGCTACAGAAAATAAGCACATTTTGCTGCTGAGGATTCAGTCACAGTGGCTGCCAGAAATCAACGGGAGAGCATGTCCTTCAACTTCACAAAGGATTTTTTTCCCCCCTTGCCTAACACTTTCATGTTTTGACTTCTGCCCAATAAATCATAATTACGTTTTGTCGAAGTCGAATTATTCTGTTACTTGTATAAATGTGGCCTTCCTCTCCCACAAACCCCCCCTCCCCTCAACACTCCCCCCCCCCCCCCCCCCAAAAAAAAAAAGTGATAGGAGGACAAAGGCGTGCACGCTACTGTGTCAAAATCCTTCCCTGGTTGTTAAAACGTAGCACCTGTTTTATTGAAAGCTAGGATAAGGTTACATGGTGTTTATGGACAGAGGTAGACTGTCTGTGCTAGTCCAGCTGCTGTGTACTAGAACTCTTGTGATGCTCAGCCAGCTATCATTAAAGGGGCTGTATCACCTAAACATTGCTTTTAACTGTGCACGTAGTGCATAATAAATGATTGACATTGATCTATACATTGTGTTCTCAAAATTGCAAGCAAATGCCTAAATGAGGAGAAGAAATGTGTTATAAATGTGTCTGTGGAGTGTCCTGCTTATGACATCACCTGTGGCCCTGTATGCAAATCAGCTGCTTTTTAATGGGAAATGTGTAATTTGCATATCAAGCCACAGGTGATGTCATAAGCAGGAGACTCCACAGACACATTTAAAACACATTTTTTTCTCCTCATTTAGGCATTTACTTGCAATTTTGCAATGTATAGATCATTATTTTATGCTCTACATGCACAGTAAAAAACAATGTTACGGTGATACAGTCACTTTATTGTGACCACTTTGCTGTCTACATTTTCTTTGATGCTGCCCCGAACTCTTCATTTTTGTAAGTATCTGTGAAAAACAATAACCTTGATTTGGTCTACCATTATTATTAATAACCAGAGTTATGAACAGCATGCCCCCCAACTGTCTCACTTTGCGTGGGCCAGTCCTTATTCGGAAGCCCTGTCCCCCTGTTCCGCCAAGCTCTACCTTTTTGTCTAGTTTTTCAGGACCGAGGTAAGGCTTGGCAGGACATCGGGGGATTGGGGGCTGGAGTCCCAATATCATTCTCCGAAGTCTTAGCAACGTGCACATGTGCAGTAGCGCTGCTAGCTTCAGTGACATTGCTACTGTGCATGCTCAGTGCTGTATCTTGCCCAGGCAGGCAAAATTCGGGAACCCCACCCACGTTGCACACCTACGACATGCCCCATCACCCCATTACATGCCCCATCACCCACTTTGCACACACATTAAATGCCCAATCACTCCATTACATGCCCCCACCATTACATCAGGGCTCGACAAACCCCAGGCGCCAGGTCGGCATGGCGACCAGGAAATTAGACCTGGCGTCTGGGTGCTGTCGGCCTCATGGTCCCCTTGCCGCTGCCATCCGATTTTTCCGCAGCGCGAGGGGGTAAAGTCTGTGCCGATGGCCGATGGCACAGACTGCAAGCTCCGCCCCCTCGCACAACGCTTGTCTGAGTGCCGGGTGTCATCACGTGACATCCTGGCACTCAGCACGCCGACCAATGATCATCAGCTGCAGCACGAATGTCCCCCTCCCCTGCAGTGAGGTAAAGCAGCAGGGAGGGGGACACATCAAGAAGAAACCCCCAAGAAAAGACTGTGTGAGGTGGGTGTGTGTTTGTATGTATTGTAAAGTAGGTGTGTGTGAGGTGTTTGTATATATGTGTAAATGTAAAGTAGGTGTGTGTGAGGTGTTTGTATATATGTGTAAATGTAAAGTAGGTGTGTGTGTGAGGTGTTTGGATATATGTGTATATGTAAAGTAGGTGTGTGTGTGAGGTGTTTGGATATATGTGTATATGTAAAGTAGGTGTGTGTGTGGTGTTTGGATATATGTGTATATGTAAAGTAGGTGTGTGTGTGAGGTGTTTGGATATATATGTATATGTAAAGTAGGTGTGTGTGTGAGGTGTTTGTATATATGTGTATATGTAAAGTAGGTGTGTGTGAGGTGTTTGTATATTTGTGTATATACAGTATAAAGTAGGTGTGTGTGAGGTATTTGTGTATATGTGTAAATGTAAAGTAGGTGTGTGTGAGGTGTTTGTATATATGTGTATATGTAAAGTAGGTGTGTGTGAGGTGTTTGGATATATGTGTATCTGTAAAGTAGGTGTGTGTGTGAGGTGTTTGGATATATGTGTATATGTAAAGTAGGTGTGTGTGTGAGGTGTTTGGATATATATGTATATGTAAAGTAGGTGTGTGTGTGAGGTGTTTGTATATATGTGTATATGTAAAGTAGGTGTGTGTGTGAGGTGTTTGTATATATGTGTATATGTAAAGTAGGTGTGTGTGAGGTGTTTGTATATTTGTGTATATACAGTATAAAGTAGGTGTGTGTGAGGTATTTGTGTATATGTGTAAATGTAAAGTAGGTGTGTGTGAGGTGTTTGTATATATGTGTATATGTAAAGTAGGTGTGTGTGAGGTATTTGTGTATATGTGTAAATGTAAAGTAGGTATGTGTGAGGTGTTTGTATATATGTGTATATGTAAAGTAGGTGTGTGTGAGGTGTTTGGATATATGTGTATATGTAAAGTAGGTGTGTGTGAGGTGTTTGGATATATGTGTATAAAGTAGGTGTGTGTGAGGTGTTTACATATACACATATATCCAAACACATCACACACACCTACTTTACATATATCCAAACACCTCACACACACACCTACTTTACATATACACATATATACAGAGTAGGTGTGTGTGAGGTGTTTGGATATATGTGTATATGTAAAGTAGGTGAGTGTGATGTGTTTGGATATTTGTGGATGTGTAAAGTAGGTGTGTGTGAGGTGTTTGTATATATGTGTGTGTGAGGTGTTTGTATATATGGGTATATGTAAAGTAGACGTGTGTGAGGTGTTTGTATATATGGGTATATGTAAAGTAGGTGTGCAAGATGTGTTTGGATATTTGTGGATGTGTAAAGTAGGTGTGTGTGAGGTGTTTGTATATATGTGTGTGTGAGGTGTTTGTATATATGGGTATATGTAAAGTAGGTGTGTTTGTATATATGTGAAGTAGGCGTGTGTGTTTATGAATTGTGTTTATGTTTGCATGATTGTCTGGCTCCTAAAAAAAAATTCTGGCTCCTAAAATCAAATTAAATTTGTCAAGCCCTGCATTACATGCCCCCATCACCCCGATTAATTGGAAGGAGCTAAAGCTTGCTGAACGGCGGGGGAGGGAGCGAAAAAATGTTTGAAGCACCAAAAGTGTGAATATCTTTCTAACGCATCTATTAACCTCTTGATAACTATGTTGTGACAAATGTTGGTGTTGCTTAATGCCTCAACATCGAGGCATTACAGCCACACAGTTTGAGCAGGGGAAGTGATCACTGACCGCTTCCTTCGCTTGTTTTTACACAAGTGGTTAAAGGGGACAGTTCCAGCCAGCTGATATTCTGTGTAGTGTACATGGGTGTAATAAATCTAAAATTCACTTAATTTTAATGTAAACAAATGTACAATTCTCTTGTACTTTTACATTAAATTGAGGCGGACTTGGAGCGATGAATCTATTACACTTTTATTGCAGTTTTTAGCAGATAGGAAGAATTGAGGACACAAATCTTTTTTTATTTATATTTTTTATGTATATGTTACCTGATGCTTCACTTATCTCAAAGTATTTTTTTTTTAGACACTGCAGGTCTACGTCTGATATTTGCTATTCAGTTGTCTGTTTTGGCCAACGGACCCTACTCTCTTTAGAGGCAACAGTAATCGAGATTGTTTGACTTGGAAGTAAATTAAAACTTCACAGGGTCATGTGAATGCTGCACATACAAACCAAGAACAGAGGCAGGTTTCTGCAAAGATCTCAATAAACACAATACCAGTCGTAAACTGTACACACACATAGAAAATAGAAGCCAAATGTGGTTTTGTTGGAAAGAATGCTGTTTGTAAACAAGACATAAAACTATGTGAGTTTTGTTCCAAAACTGTATTTTCTCCTCTGGTTTCTCGATTCACACATCCACTGTGAGAACTAAAAGGTTTCGGAATAAGTCTGTTCACATGTCTCCTACACATCTGTCCAGGAACATTATCATCTCTCCCCATGCTTTACTTTTATACCAAGGGCACGAGTTTTTGCATCTCTTGGACCATTTTTTATCAATTTGTATGGAACGTTAGTGTGACAATGTTTTATTATATTATCCAATACTAGGCTCCCCTACAGTTCCACCTCGCTTAGTCTGTAAGTTTTTATTTTAAAATAATTGAAAGTTCTCTTGTAGTTTGAGATTGAAAATAATTTCTCCGGGGCTTCCAAATTCGGGGACGTCCGAAAAGGAGGAGCTTAAGCAGGACTGTTGTTATAGCAACAGCATTACATCTATTACACTTTGTTTGCAGATTGTAGGAGATTGTTTTGTTTACTTTACATTCAATATTGGTGTCGTACTCTGGAATGTACTTAGTTGAACATATTAGATGTCATTCCGTCAGCTCTGTTATGGATATTATGCTTGTTAAGGGTGACAACGGAGCATAAGATATGTAGTTCCCAAACATCTGCGCTGCCAAGGTTAGCTATCACCGTTATAGACCTTATTCATGGGTGTTACCAGTCCTGTATTGACGTTTATGATGGTGTTTGTGCAGAATCGCTGGATAAATGGGAGCGCCTGACAGTGGCGGACGCCCTGGAACCCGTTCAGTTTGAAGACGGGGAGAAGATAGTCGTTCAGGGAGAGCCTGGCGATGATTTCTTTATCATAACGGAGGTAAGTGTCCAGCTGCGTTTGGTGCGTGTGCATTGTAGCATACTACCAATGATAGTGCACACTGAGCTCCCATGCCTGGTGTTTGCATTGCTTGTGACTAGCCGAGCACATGCAGACTCTTCGCCGTTTCTTCATACGCCATTCTTTAAAACCGCCGAGCAAATAGATGTGACGCAGGCATCATCAGAAAATATAAATCTGCTCTGATTTATGATCAGTAAGATCCAAGACTTTAAAAAAGGAGGAAAACTATACAGAAATAATAGCTTCCCTTATATTAAGTAACTCAGCGCCGAGCCAGAGCCAGTCAGGTAGGCTTGCATGAAGGCTCCTCCTTCCTGAGATAGGGCAGGAACAAAAAAAAATCCACCTCTACAAATAGTCCCCACGCTCTATAGGTAGTCAGCATTATACCAAAGAAAGCCTCAGAAACAAAATAAGTACAAACAAATAATATTGGGGGGGAATAAAGGAAAAGAAATTCTCAGGTAAGAATTTACGATTTTTGTTGTTGATATATTTTTCATATTATATTATTTTCTTTTTATTAGATACTATTGTGCTTGTTCAACAGACTGCTTCCCCTTATAAAGCTAAGGACATGAACACTGAAATGCAATTAAAATAAAGTCACCTTTAATTGAAATTTGTGTGCAGGGAACTGTTAAACTAAATTTCTTACAATAGCCTGAAAACCACAGAGTTTGTTCTCACACCCGAAATTCTTTTTTCTTCAATTGTTTCAATTATTATTATTAAATTCTCGTAGCACGGTTAACAATGCCGTTTTCTTTCTCCTAGAAATATTTCCAACTTGCTCAACCACCTCAGGCTTTTCCACTCAAGGAATACAATTATAAAATACATTTGCGTATTAAAATCTGCGTTGGATTTTTGGTAATAAATATTGATATGAGTGGGAATGGTGTGTGCCGTCACATTGTCCTGTCATCCTCGTCCAACGTCGGATTTTTGTGTGTGGCGGAATCTCGTATAAAAGGGCACATCATGTGAACGCTTATGATGTGTCTTGGAGAGCGATGGTACATTATAGAGAATTTTTTCCCCCTGACCAACTATGGAGATTCTGCTGATCCACCCTATTTCCATGGATATACGAGTAATATACTGATGTGGCGCTGATCCAAATTCCAACAGCTGTTCCATTTAGAAAGAAAAGGGCTGGTAACTATGTATACGCGTTGCCAATTTTCCACGCGGCTTTATCTCTTTATGAGGCGCCTGCGTTAAAGAAGGGAACACAACCTCTGAACAATTGTACGTACTTTGCAGAAGGGGAACCTAAACTATCATTTAGGCCGTAGCAGATTTCGACCAGGGAATATACCTAAGTATCTGATAAAAAAAAATTGACATGATCTCATAACAGTTGAATTTATAATCTGAGACATGCTGGGACAGAGAATGGGGGGTTGAGGAGAGAATATGTTGATATAAGAACATTCTTATATCATTAGTCTTCATAATTTAATCGCTTGCAGACGTCTGCGGCCGTGACAAGACACTAGTACCGGGAGAATGGTGTGTTTAAACAGAGATTAAGAATGTTCAGAAACTGGCGGATAGTGTGGAGGATTATGGGAAATGGGAATGTGGGCAGAACGCTTTAGGTCTCCCTTTTTTCGTGTCCATCATTTGCAGGAATTCCGTTAGCATGCTAACTTGGAACATTGGTTTTTATATAGTGTTAAATAAATAAAAGTCGATACAATAAATAAAAAAAAAAACAACAGTATTAACATACGATTGATGTGATTGCTCAAAAGTGGCAATAAAGATTAACTATAAAAAAAAAAAAAATTTTAAAGTACGACCACGCTTCTCACCCCTGTAAAGTTGAACAATAACGTTATATAATACATTTCTTTATTGAGGTGAGTTCATTAGAAATCCAGATAAAACACTTGCATGAAAACACAAGGACCTGAAAACTAGCTCACGCGTTTCACTTGAAGCATCTCTGAAGTGGACCATCATCCCTGGGACATTACATTATTAGTAATGACTGGTCACATTATATACTGGGTTTTTAAAGTGATTATTTAATTTTATTTTTTATCTTTTGCATTACCGGTAGAATTTGGTGCCACCGGCCTGGAGTAAATTCTGATAAAAACATACAAGTTTCCTCTCAGCTTTGAGGTGACAGTATTAGCTAATTGTTTCCCAGGGGAGCATCATGGCTGCCTGTGAGAGTATAAGCGAAATGTACCTTAACACCTTTGCAGCAATGAACGTCAAAAAAAAGATCTGTAAGTTAATGACAGAGGACGTACCTGGTATATCCTGCCGTGAAACGAGCACAAGACATGTCACCGATCACGTCCTATGCTCAGCAGCATTAATATCCAACCCCCGGGGCTGTGTGACCGCTCCCTGGAGTGATCTCGAGGGCCATACTGAAAGGCATAATGCCCCTTCCAATATGGCGCTGCCATGCTGTGGGCAAGAGCTTTGGAAGCAATCAATGATCATTTCTGTCACTCTGTTGGTTACTAAGTCAGAAACATTACAGAAAAAAAAAAAGAAATGTAGCACAAGTTTGCCCTAGATCTAGGGTTAGGGATAGACTTAGGGTTTGGTTAGGGTTAGGGTTGAGGTAAAAAAAAGTCAATGTAAAAAGCAAATGTGCCACTTCCGGTTATTGCCCTATAACAACAGAAAAACATATTATAAACATTGGATTTTTCTAAACTCAGGGCAAATATTTGAATCTATGTAGTACATGCAAGTTTATCCTCACTCTAGGGACAGTGAATATTTGACTTTGTCTTCTACTCTGAAGGCACAAGTGAAAGTTGAGTAGCTTTTTAAGTTTGTGCCCAATTTTCAAATTAGGTACGATAAATGATATGACTACAATGACATGGATACATTGGTTGTATATCAATATGCATGCAAGGCATTTAAAAACATTTTTTATCAGACATTCTATAGCCAGATAAATCTATCAACGTCCTGAATGCTGGTAATTCTTTCTTTCTTCAGTACAGAGTATTTAAAACGTACAAGACTTGAGAAAGCAGGGGGATATTACACACAAATCTAGATCTGGTTTCCCAGTGAAGTTCACATAACTCGCTCCTTTTTTTTCCCAGACTGGACAGATGTGGAAAGTATCTGGATCCAGGGTCACGGTATTATCCCGAATGAACTTCCTGGCACAAGCTAGAGAAACTTTAAGAACCATACAATGATTATTGTCATAAAGAATTAGATCTTGGCAAGGCTCAACCATACCAGATGTACAAGTCACCCAGAAAATGAATTTATAGCATCACTAACATCAGTGTTTTACAGCATTTGTTTTTAAAATTGATTTTGTTTTTGTTTTTGGGGTGGAGCATTTGACTTTTTAAAAGTATATTTTAGATGAAAAATAATAGAATGTTGCAAAGTCTTATTATACATTAGTTATTGGACAATATTTCAGACACCTTGGGACACTGGGGGCGGTGCTTGGTAGGTCAAGTGTCAGCGCTACGTATGCACGGTAAGTGCGGTCACTCAAACTGGCCCTACTGCACATAATGCTGCACATACGCAGTAACCAGTCTCCAATATGCACAGGAGACTTCCATTTTTACTGCGTCATTGCAGACCAAAGTCCTGCAGTACCACTGGGCTCTACCTCTGTCCTGCAAAAAGGGACCTGTCACCGCAAAACCCTTACATTTTGGTGTAAGTGTAGAAAAATTGTATATATGTTCACATTGGTTTTATTAGTATATCAGTTATGATTGGTACACTCTGAGCAAATTTGTTTCCCACTATTTTTTACTTATACCGGAAGCAGTCATCCCTCTTAGCCTCATTTTCTAAATGAATATCATTTTCTTTCTATTAACTAAATAGATGTTTCCTTAACTCCACCCACTGTCTGAAGGATTCCAAGCATACAGCTGTACATGTGGTACAAAAGACAGCAAGAGTGCCCTCTATACCAGCTCCTTGATCCATATGTGTACCTTGCAAGTACAGTTGTCGTTTGAGACACTCTGTTGTGACTAGGGTAGCCACCTGGCCAGTATTTTACCGGTAGGCTGGTAAAAAAAAAAATCAGCTTGAGGCCAATGTTAAGTCTATATAGGCAGTATTTTTTAAAGACAAAGTGGCAGTGTCTGTGAAGATCCATAGACCAGCATTAAATATGTCACAAAGTACAGTACATTTTCCACCCTGAGAAATGTTGGGGCCTACACCTTTGACTGACGCATCCAGCATATATTGACTTACATATTATCCAGATATTGCGATGTCTGCCTGGTGAACTGGGGAAAAACAGACAAAACGATTTGTAAAATGGGTCACTGGTTTAAGAAACCATTAAAGTTTTTAAAAAATATATATTTTTGTTGCCTTTACTATAATGCTAAAGGGCTGTGTCAGAGGTATGTAGCTCTACTGTAGCACGCTGCACTCTAGCCAATTGCCCATCACAAGGTTTTTTTTTCGTCACTGCTATCTTTTATCCTGCTTTGGTCCATTCATAAAGTTGGGAGCCATAAGACAAAAAAATGTTAAAAAATAAATAAATCTAAATTCACCACGTTATAGCTACTGCTACTGAAGGAGTTAAGCGTTTCTATGGTAGCTGAAAACCAGTAGCAAAATGATGATTGTTTGATGTACACTAGAGAGTTGCAACATGTGCATTTATTCCAGTAAGGATTCCCCCACAGGGTTGTCCTCTAGGATCAAGCAATGACGCCGCCCCCCCCAAATGTTAGTTATTATTACAATCCTGGCCGATATTACAATCCTGGCCGATTTGTCAGTCTTGCAGCAAAACCCAGCCTGTAGAATAGTTAAAATCGCCTTTGTTTATTGTTTTCCTACATTGTAACTGTGTAACCTGGAGAGGGACCCTTTGGCAAGCCCCCAACATGCAGGATATATACACAATGCAAGTATTTTCCCTGCTGATTAATGAAGGCCCAGCCTTAGGCACACTTTGCTATCAGACTGATAATCTCTTTATAAAAAAAAAAAAAAGGGAAGAAAAAAAAAACCACAGTGATTAATTATTAATTAGGGAGAAAAATGCTGTCTAGAAAAAAATGCCGTTTTTTTGTTTTAAAGGCACAGCAGCATGCTAAATTGCTGTCAAGAGGTTGACATTTCATTATTTCTACAGAAGGCTAAGCTTGGAATCAAATGGTGAATTTAACCTCGTGCCCTGTTATTGTGCTGCTTCTGTATTCTGGGCAGGTGATCAAAGAAACACACGTGGCACGTCCAGATTCAGCAGTGGAACTACCTTTTTGCAGTTTAAAGGGACACACACTCAATTTTGATTGGTTTCTTCATTAAAAAATGAATTTAGGTAATATCCTTTGGTATACGGCGATGCCATGTGATCTGTTGGTTTATATCTGTGCAGACTCAAAGAAGGATTACTTTTAGATTTATATGTTTGTCCTGCGATCATTGTTTATTTGTTACTTTTTTGTTATAGCCTTAACAGGTTATCCCCTCGGTGAGTAGGAGCAGGGTCTTTGTCTTTGGCCCTGGCACACACTCTTCTTGTTCTGTCTATTTGTGCTTCTGAGAGTTAGAGATCCTGGTGTCCTGTGACATCCCAGCACTCTTGACACATCCGGGCCTGCGAGACCACGTTTTGGCAGAGAAGGAATAGTCTATAAGGGCACTGGAGGTGCACAGGCACCACTGAACCACCAGCACCCCCTTTATTGCCCTAAAAAATAGTCACACTGTAAGGGAGACAAATATTACATTTTTTTAGAGATGGAGGAGAGGCTATAGACTATAGGGGAGTTAACATTTTTGCTCCTTTCCACTATAATGTTCTGCAGACGCCTACAGGCTCAGGTTATCTAGTTACATCTTACGTAAGTGGTAGTGTCCCTTTAATAAGCGACAGAAAATGTATATTCTGTGCAAAATGTCATAAACTCAAACATCATATTCTCTGCCATTGTTAATGGCATCCCCCAATAACATCATTGCTCTCTTATCTATGCCTTTATCTCTTCCATTGTCCACTATGCTATTATCCTAACAGAGGGGTGTCAAACCGCAGCCTACACTTAGTTAGAGGCCTACACTTGGTTAGAGGCCTACATTAAGTTGAGGCCTACACTTGGTTAGAGGCTTACAAACGGCGGCCTACATTTAGTTGCAGCCTACACTTAGTTAGAGGCCTACAAACTGCGGCCAACATTTAGTTGGAGTCTAGATTTAGTTAGAGGCCTACAAACTGCGGCCAACATTTAGTTGCAGCCTACACTTAGTTAGAGGCTAAGAGTTACACTGCGGCTTACATTTAGTTGTAGCCTACATTTATTTAGAGGCCTACAAACTGTGGTCTACATTTAGTTGCAGTCTACATTTAGTTGAGATCTACAAACTGGTCTACATTTAGTTGCAGTCTACATTTAGTTGAGATCTACACACTGCGGCTTACATTTAGTTGCAGCCTACATTTAGTTAGAGGCCTACAAACTGCGGCGTACATTTAGTTGCAGCCTACATTTAGTTAGAGGACTACAAACTGCGGCCTACATTTAGTTGCAGCCTACATTTAGTTAAAGGCCTACAAACTGCGGCCTACATTTAGTTGCAGCCTACATTTAGTTAGAGACCTACAAACTGCGGCCTACATTTAGTTAGAGGCCTACAAACTGCGGCCTACTTTTAGTCAGAGGCCTACATTTCTCATACCTCCCTTGTTTGCCACTAAGCTATTGTATTGTAGGAAATGTGGGCCAGAAGCAGCTGAACAACCATGCTCTTAACTTTTCACCACCACTAATAATCACACCCACTCACTACTAAAAGGGATCAGGTTTGCTCACTCTTATGTCATTTAAATGGTTACATCAACATTTTTTTAAGCCAAATCCCTTTTTTTCCGTATGCATCGACTCGGCGATCGACTTTTGCAGGAATAGGTGAAAATAAACCCACCCCTCCCAGCAGAACACATTAACTAGGTAAGCAAAATGGCCACAAATTCCGTGCGAGATCTCATTTGCCGGGGATGTTTCTGGAAATTGACCTAATTAACTGCTTTGATTGCTAATTATTTTTTCTTTTTCCCGTTTGCTCTTAATCTTGGAAGAGTACTTGAGAAGATCTATTAGAGCAGGATGTGTTTATTCTTACGAGTAGTGATTACTCCCTTGGAGACACTATTTTCCCCAAAAAAACTTTTGAGGGTAATCCAAAAAAAAAAAAAAAAAAGAAAACCTCCATGAATAATGTTCCCATTATATTCACTTTAATATTGACTCTGAAGACATTTATTTTTTTGGCTGGAGAGACGAGAAAGATAACGACCGGCTTTGTGTTGGGAAGGAATCCTTAAAATGCAACATTTTTTTTTTCTTCTGTTCGTTGCGACTTTCCTTGGCTTGTGTAAGGTTTTTGTCTGAAGGAGGACTACGAAGGCAGAGCTGGCTCCATGCCACGTTGCTCCACAGTTGGCATCGGCGGACTATAAAATCCTGGCTCAAGAATAAATGTTAATTTGGTTGGTTTTCCCACACAAGTCCCTAGTCCGTTTCCTTCGCATGAGATGACTCATAGTAGACACCTGCTACTAACCTCTAGGATCACCTTCTGATTGTACAGTAAACACGTACAATACAAAGTAACCCTTTCATATTCAAAGGAGCTGCAGAGGATTAATAATTGGGGTTTTGCTGGTGTCTTGTTACGCACAAGGCAGAATAAGCCAAAATCACAGCACAAAGCACAACATGCAAGTTATAAAAAGCCTGTATGTTTCTATTGTCTTCGCACAGTTGGCAATTGGAAGCTAAAGTCTCATATTCTTAGCTCTGCAAGATATTGGCCAAGTCGTACTGTACGCTTTTGTTAGATTTCACAATGTATATTAATTTATATAGAGGAGTGTACTGTATACATCTATACTTGTGAAGAATACAAGCCCTGTTCCGTATAATTTTATGCATGCGATAAATGCCACAATCATGCCAAGCTCGGTGCTGACTTGACCGCAGCTCAAGAAGGCGGCCATGTTGTGCAGAAGGACGGTGATATCGCAATCCAGCCTTAAAGGGGTTCTGTCACTGAAACATTGTTTGTACTGTGAATGTAAAGACTAAAACAATGATCTGCAGAGGCAAATGCATAGCTTAAGAGTTAAATGTGTTTTCAATGAGAACTGTCCGCAAACAATTAAAGCGACATTAAACATTGTTTAACCCTGGCTTCCTATGGAAGCATGGCATCTGTTGGTCAGAGGATAAACTGGCGTGTACTATCAGAAGTACACACCAGTTCATCCTCATACTAGGGACAACTAACTTTTCACTTGTGCTTCTATATTAGGACAGTTGGTCAAGGCAAAGGCCTAGACAGGTTCCACAAACAGGTTTGCCCTTGACATTCGCGGCATGTGGCAGGTATGGATTATAGAGGCATGTATATTGGCAAACTATATTCATCCAGTAGGATAGTAGTCACCACTGCCTTGTCTCCCATTGGCTGAATGCTCTTCTAAGTCTCCACTCCCAGTATCAAAATCTAACCAGGTTATGCAATCTGAACTCAAATTGCGCCAACTTTTTAATTATGCAAGTGGTTGCCAATAATTCAAGGTTTAGCGAAGAGACTGTTTCATAGTAGAAATGTTATTTTAGAGGAGGTTCCGGTCGGCGGCCATGATGACAATGTACTCTGCTCTCTCCTCTGAGGCCTTTTACCATCTAGCAAAAATCACAATTCTCTACTACTCATCGCGGCACATGAAAGCTCAGGACTACTCCACACAGCAAGGGCTATTGATCTATCTCTTTTAAATCATCATCCAAAGCCGGCCAGGGGTCTCAGGTACCAACCAGGCCCAAAACTGAGGGAAATAAGGCCCCAAAACGGCCTCACTGCGATCCTCTCCCTTCACCTCTCCATTAGCCAAAGGCTCCAAGGGACACAAGCAAGAAAGGCACTCAGGTATCTTTAAAACTGATCACTTGGTTGAAAATCCTGACTACCGCGCACACACTACCCCGATCGCGGGGTGCGCGATCTAGGAAAGTCCCCGGCTTTTGCGGCCTACTCGCTAAAAAGTACCCGATTTTATTCAAACTGCCTGCTTCTGTTCCCATACGGGCAGCCCTAGCCCTGAGAGACACTGCATCACACTGACCCCCCTTCCACACTGGAACACAGGCAGGCCAACAAACACCTCCATGTAGTATGTCTGTTTGGCCCTGGAGAGCACACACATCAGGAGCTTTCAACTCCAAGCCTTGAGAGTGTACACTCTTTACCTTGAACAGACTAATTACCTAGGAGGGTTTCAAACTACTAACTGTTTAGAAAAAGCGGCCTTGGTGAGAGGGTCTTATCTGTCTAGAGACTATACTTACCATGGGGAAGAAGTCCAGAAAACCTAAACCAGGCCCAGAGTCTCACGACATACGGGTACTGCTAACCAG
The DNA here is from genome assembly GCA_036172795.1 of Pelodytes ibericus. Taxonomy (NCBI): domain Eukaryota; kingdom Metazoa; phylum Chordata; class Amphibia; order Anura; family Pelodytidae; genus Pelodytes; species Pelodytes ibericus. The sequence goes on from CM069860.1 coordinate 18,224,416, forward strand.
ACCCCCCAGGTCTCTGAATCAACATATGCTCCCACCCGGCTACACGCCGGACGTCTCAGAAGACTCCGACTATGAGGACTCTCCTTTACTGGAGACGGGACCATGCCTTTACTCACCTCCAGCACCAGTTGCGGCCAAGGCAGTTTCCCCAATCACAAGAGAGGACTTTCAACTGCTTATCACTGAAGTAAAGCAAATAATTGATCGCGGAGTGGCGGACATTCAATGTAACATTAAAGCTTTGGAGACCAAAGTGACACACCTGGAAACTGAGAAAAAGATCTCTGACTCTAAGGTGGAAAAACTGGGGAAACACTATAGAGCCCTTGACAAGCAACAGGATGCGCTTCACCTTAAACTTGAAGAACTAGAAAATAGATCACGTCGCAAAAATATAAGGCTGCGTGGTGTTGGCGAAGGAATAGACCTACAAGAAGTACCGAACCTCATAAGACGGCTATTAGCACAACTCTCCCCCACTACTCAAGGCAGGCCACTGCATGTCGATGACATGTTCAGAGTGGCGAAAGCCACTGCTGCGCCGCCAGACTCCCCTAGGGACATTATAATCCAATTCCGAAGTTTTACAGACAAGTCCTTTTTCCTGGCAAGGACCCAGGGCCCTAACCCAATCAAGTATGAATCCCACAACTTGCAAGCATTCCCGGACCTGACCCATCCGACGGTTGCCTGGCGACGTTCACTACGTCCCCTAACCACTCATCTCCTTTCCCTGCAGGTACAATACCAATGGGGGCCGGCTCGCTCTCTTTTGGTCCGCAAAGATGGATTGACGCACCCCCTAACCGATGTTCGAGAGACTCAGTCCTTCCTCTCGGATCTCTCCTTGCCTCCTATGCCTACCCTCCCGGCAAGACCTTTAAATCAACATGCTCCACCTTTTACGCCCCTTTCTTCATGGAACCCAGGCGGCAGCAGTGCAGATGAATCCACTGAAGCCCCCCAGAAAACAAAAACAGTACCCCCCGGGCAGCAGAATTCTATCTCAGTGACTGATCAAGGAGAGAGGACTTTGAAATTCCCATTTTTTCTTGCCCAAATTCACCACGAACATAATGCCATGCCCCCGCATTTTCGCCCCTTTTATCTTCCTTTTCTCTTGCATCCTGAGTAATTGCAGCTCCTTTTCTGCTCTAGCTTCTTCTTCTTTTTTTCTTTTTTTTTTTTACTCACATTGCTCTCCTCCTAAACCTGCTATCTTCCGGTCTCCCCCTAACCACTGTTTTTAACAATAGCCGTTCATATTATATATGTTGCTCATGTTCTTGTGGATTCAGAGTGGAGACACTATGCTTACTGTGAGATCTTCCTGATAGAAGGTCACTTTCTGAACCCACAACAGTTATGTTTCGATGTTATGCACCTGTTGGTAGACATTCCAACTCTCGCTACAAGGGCTAGCCCAGGTGAGAGTAGATGGAGTCAATGTTAGATACGACTATATTGAATTGTCACCTACCAGATATACTGACCACCCTATAGGATGTTTGGTATCTCAGTAATCTGACCATAAAATAATATTGGGAGAGGAGGTACTAGTTCACTTGGTGTGTATGCCCCCACGAATATGTCCTCAAGTAATTTAACTTACGAATAGCCCCTAGCTCTTAATGTCAGATTGGGCTCACACGACAGTATATATAACGGAATATATAGGCCATACAAATATGTTTCTAGGTTCTATCTCTGCCGTATGTAACATTAATCATTTTTGTTTATTTTGATGTGAGATACCTGCGTTGTTTTTTTGAAAAAAAAAACAAAACAAAAAATAGTACTAAATATTTTGATTATATTTCTAATGGATCCGGAGAGTCGGCTATTTACTTATAAAGGAGATATCATTTGTAGATGGTGCCTCTCTGGACCCATAATAATTGATTGGCTTGAGTGTTTGGAATTTGTTGTATTGGTGTCCCTACCTCTGCTAAGAGGGTTAAGTTTGGGGAAGAAGGAAGTTAGACGTGACTTATTACTGTTGGAACCGGCTTAGATGTCAGCATATTCATCAGTATACATAAGCTGCACACTTTTTCTCCTAAGTCAGTTCATGTTTTATTTCTGTCATATGAAAAATAATCTTTTATGTCTATTTTTATGAAACGTATTAACACAGTCATGAAAATAAAAAATCAATAAAAATATAATAAAAAAAATAAAAATAAAAATTTGTTATTTTATCCCTGTATATTTACATAAAGTGGTATTCGCTAAAGTGTGTGCAAGTTCTCAATGAAAGAAACATGAGGTAATGTCTTCACCGCGCAGTTAGACAAACTATCCAGCTTTACGGCTGTGATTGGCTATCTTCGAGAACTAACAACGCCGTATGAAGTTGACATAAATACTTATTCCAGATTATTGTGCCCTGGACTGCTGATAAGATGTCTATCTGGTTACCTCCAATGATTTACTGCTTCTAAGATTCCACCATTCATTATACAGATCTGCCGATTTTGTACAGGAAGTACCGGGATTCACCCATCCGATCCTGTCATTATTCATTCCTATTCATTTGTTAAACATGACACGGACGGGGCTTCCCCGTGACTCTGTAAAATGTTACCTCATACAAGCAGTGCCGGCCAACTGCAGAAAATCACACCAGTCTGAACATCTGGTTCTGGTCGTGTAGATTAAAAATGGAGAGTGACTTAACCCTTCAAGAACCAAACCATGCAACAGGAAATATACATACGTAATGCTACACCCAAATTCTTTAAAGGGAACATGTCAGGTTTTTTTTGTCTCTTTCATTTGTCTATAAGGAGCTAAGTAACGTATTTTTCCGTGTATAAATTAGGGGTCGAGTACCTTGCCGGATTCCCGCCGAATTGTTGAATCTCTCCCACTTTTCCCCTTCTCTGTCATAACCCCCTATATACTTCCCAATTTTCTCCCCACTTACATTGTCGTCGTCGTCCGTCCCCCCCCCCGTCCCCCCCGTTTACAAAAGGGCTGAAACCAGTTATTCCAGTGTAAAAAGAAAATGTCTTGACATATATACTTATTTTTATGATCCATGAATAATTTCATAAAAATATATTTTTTTTATTCTTTTTATGTTGGGTTTATAAAAAGTAGGGGTGTCTTATTCATGGAAAAATATGGTATTTTAAAAAAAAAACTTTTGTTACAGTGTGATAGTTTTGGGAGATATGAAAGTTATTCATTAGGGATTATTTCACCTCAGAGAAAAATAAAATAGATTTTTTTGTGACTTTTTTTTTACCTTGTAACCCACGCCCTTGTCCAGCGCTAACTTCTCTTCTTCCCACTTCTCCTCGAGAAACCAAAAAAGGACAAACCCACTTCCATAAAAGGAATGAAGTAGATTAATGGAGGCGGGGTCTAGCCATGCAAATGTCTGCCCACAGAGGAGTAACCATTTAGAATGGTGACATCTTTCGGCAGACATTTTTGTTAAAACTGTACGGAAAACATTTGAGTGAGTTACCGGAAATGACCATTCATGTTGGCTCAGGGCACCCAGCCCTAGAGGAGTGAACTTTTCTGTAGAACTCAGCCTTTACATAATCCCAATCTAGTCCTTTAGTTACTCGCAACCTGTCTTCAAGCAGGAGTAATGTTCGATATTAATGACATGCACCGATGTAAAAAAATGAATTCTGTGTAATAGTTTTGATGGATGGCAAAATGTAAAATGTAATCAATGTAATGTAAATTGTAATAAAATATCTGATGACGTAAACCCGTCTCTTTAGGGCACAGCATCTGTTCTGCAGCGTCGATCGGACAACGAGGAGTATGTTGAGGTTGGACGTCTGGGCCCATCAGACTACTTCGGTAAGCATCATGTCTGCTAAATTCACACGGCACCCAACGTGGAGCCCTTTGGTAAACCAAGCACTCACTGAGGTGCTCTGCCCACTTTTTACATGGTTATAGAAGAGCCAAATACCTGGTAAGTAATAGTAGATGCGTGGCTTGGGTGATACCTTACCACGAAAGGGGGTCAATCAGTACATGTCTCTGCACAGTTCCAGTCACACGTTTATTATTTTCTGTATATGCCCTCCCCACGCCCAATCTATACCCCACCGGAAATGTTCTTATTTTTGACTATGGGGTGCACACATAAACTATAACAGTTAAACATTAGCTATGATTTTTATTTTGAAGCAAACTTTTTAAACAGCCTTTGGAATTTTGAAGAAACACCATGAACTTCTTAAGTTCCATACCCTTTTCACTTCCTGCACTGGTTACAGCTGATCAGCTGTAGGTGCATGCCATTAATCTCGACATGGAACATTAGCCGGTGGGTTGAGAGATTGTTGTCAGCGTTGGGTCTTCTCAGCAAACCAGTGCAGGAAATCTAGCTGAGAAATCCATCAATTTATACTAAAACCATACCGATGCTCTCTGTAGGAGTAGTTTGATATACCGTTGCCAGATGCCCTGTGTGGTTTAAGAAATACGCGCTCGGAGGTCAGATACAGTAGAAAGTTACTTACACCTTGGAAAGTACATTGTGCTCTTTCAAATTCCTAGAGGTGCATTAAAATGATCTGTTTTTGTTCCTGTAAAACAAGTAAATAATCCTTAAGTCTAATGTCTGCTTAGAACATGGGTAGACAACCTGAGGCCCTCCAGATGTTTTAAGACTACACTTCCCATACTCTTCTGCTAGCTTTTTGGGAGACCTAGGTCATCAGTAGGTAGAGGCCCGCAGGTGTTCTACCCCTGGTTTAGAACAATGTGGTTTTAATTTCAAATAATTGCTGCAATTTTAAAACATTCTTGAGGTCTATTCACTAATCAGTGTGGTGGTCAGACTTAATTCCTGATGCAGTTGTGCTATCAGATACAATGTTCAGAACTGGAAATGCTTAATTCATTTTTTTGTTACAAAGCAATAAAAAAAAAGTACCATTCCTAGAATTAAGTAGCTTGTTGGTCTAGGGGTCCGATTGACATTATGGAGTCAAGAACAATTTTGGTCCCGTCAAGAACAATTTTGTTCCCCCGTTTGGAAGCATAGTTGGTTACCACTTCATTGTAGATTTTTTTGGACCAACAGCAGTGACAGGGATGTGTAAAACACTGCATTTCACAGGCTCGAGTCTGGCTAAATTGCATAATACCACAATGGCAGAGTTGGAAATTCTATTTTACCACCTTGATTGCTGCAGTTGTTCGTGAATAGACCCCGTCTGTATCTGGTTGTTTAAAACGCCTATTCACATGATTTCTTTTTCATGCTTGCAGGTGAGATAGCCTTGTTGTTGAATCGTCCAAGAGCAGCGACAGTTGTGGCACGAGGACCCCTCAAATGTGTCAAGCTGGACCGACCTCGCTTTGAACGAGTTCTCGGGCCGTGTTCCGAGATCCTCAAGAGAAACATTCAAAGATACAACAGCTTCATCTCCCTCACCGTTTAATATGTACCACCTGAGAATGCCATATATGTGTTACCTCGCGCATTCCAACTTCCATACGCGCAGTTCCATAGCATAACGCAGAAAGGAAGTTGTGCATTCAATGTGAATTTTGATGGTTGTGTCTGCTGCCTTACACACCAAATTTTAACTAACTTTACCTATAAATTACACCGGTAAAGATAAACTGCTTGGGATGGGTATTCATTCAGCAGAGATTTTTTTTTTTACAGGTCTCTATGATTTCTATAGTTGGTATTGTTGGTCGGTTTAAAAAATGTAAACACAGGGAGTTGCAAATCTACACCATTAATCTTCTAGAGGTTACAAAACGACACCGTTAATCTTCTAGAGGTATGACGTACGCACTATAAGAACCAATACTGTGACAATAATTTTGTGAAAGGGAGTTGTGTCAAGTTTAGTTTACCCATTTAACCATCACTGGTAAACAGACATACGCTTAAGGTTCGTCATTATTACACCGTACACCCCATTTGATATTTTATACAATGTAATGTATTTTTAACACAGCAAAGACTGTCATTCGCTATAATGCATGGCAGCTATCCTATTTCTGACACCATTAAAAGGACTGTCAACCTAAACATTGTTTATACTGTGAATGTAGAGTTTAAAAAAAAATGCTACAAAATTATCAATACATTGTGTTTGCAAAATTGCCTGCAAATATACAAAATAAGAGAAATATAGTATAGCTTGATATACAAAAAGTATACATTTCAAGCCACAGGTGTATAGATAATTTTTCATCATTTTTTTATTCTCTATATTCACAGGGTGAGCAATGTTTATATTGACGGCGATTGCCTTTCAGTGAACCTTATGTGTCGTACAATGATCCAAGTGTCTTTTTTTTTTTTTGTCAGTCTTTTGATGAAAATCCGCTATTTGGGAGAATTATTGATCAAAGTCTCATGATTTCACAACTTTTATGTGTATTTAATTAAATTCATAGTCTTTTCTATTCTTCAATAATTATTGTATTGTGCACAACGCATTTGGCAACGTTGAGTCTTTATTAGATCCATTTTTTATTTGACTTGGGATAGGTTTTAACTATCAACTATATTATAAGAGTTTATCAAAATATTTAGATGGAATTTCCTGATGTTAAGAGCGCCACGGGGGAGGCCCGGACAGGGTGCCGGAACACTTAAGGCCGGCCCTGTATGTACACATACACATAAAAACTTTGATCTGTCTACTTTAACAAACATTTATTCAGAGACAAAACACCAGCAACAAAAAGAAAGATTTACATGAGCTTGGTCACATGACCAGTGGTCACCATTAGTTTGATGACAGAATGTGACCACACTATGTATAGAAAAAAAAGTTGCGCCTATTTTAAATCACTTTGCATGTTGTGACTAAAAAGTCGAAGTTTTCCCCCCTTTTTCCCCCTTATCTATAAAATCCATTCTGACAGTTTTATACATACTATATAGGCGCAAGAGCAAAAACTTGAATGGAGGCATCAGGATTAAACATAAAACAGCGCCACTATTTCTACATAACCCCCAATGCGTTTTGGATCAAAGTTGACCCTGGGATTGTTAGGGCCATCTCTCTCTTTAGTTCTGGAGGATGGCACATTTCCTAAGAAACCATAGACAAAGCTTCTGGTGCCAGCCATGATTTGGTGCAATCACAAACAGATTTATAGAAAATGCCATAGATAGATTATAATTGTGTCTTTTGTTGGGGCTTATCTTTTGTATAATGTTGAAATTACGCCAGGTATGGCGTTTCCATTAGGTTTACCATACACGTGTATAGATTGGCACTTTTCAAGTACCACACAGAGGTAAAAGGAAATTCGGCCTAGCAGTAGGGCAGCCCACCTCTATCCTCCTTTGAGCTACGTGTCACCCATCTTGGAAATAATTCGCCCATATTTTGCCTTGGCTCCACCCGCAAAGCCTTTTTAATATATTTTTTCCTTTCAGGGAGGCATGTGTGGTCTTTGTACTTTTGGGATATAATTCCGGCTGTATGGTAAAGACGCACGGGCACAGTCACTTTCTCATTAGGGTGAATTGGACTAATACTGGTATAGTGAAATACACTGCTGAGCCAAAAGAGGGATAGGTTACGTCCCGTTTGCTCGGCATCATGAAATGTTTTGTAACCCCTGCGAGACTTAACTCCACTTCTTTACAATCAGACTATGTATAACTAAGTCGTAGCACGACTGTCACAGCAAATCTGGGTCTATTGGCAACCCAACCCACAAAACATAACAAACAAAAAAAAAAGTTTATAATATAATTTACTCTTAATAAATGTATATTTAGAAAAAAAATAATAAAACAGGTACAAATACTGCTGTTATCATTAACCCCACCGCTGACGACTCCACAAAATAGAAAATTTTGGAGGTGGGGAAAGTCAGAATTGAAAAGCCAGAAACCTTTTGTTTATTTAAATACTCAGGCTGGTTTTAAACCCAGTTTTGTAACTGAAGACTTTAAGGTGTGGCCCTTTGTCTATTTAAGAGCTATCATTAGTGTCTACAGACTTTCCAAGCAATGCTTTTGTATGAGTTTTTATATGTCTATACTCTATCCTCAGCTGTCATAGTTTTTATACATTTGCTTAGCTATGTAAAAGTTGTAGGAGAAATGTTGCAGTGAGCATGCAAGTCACAAAGCAGGTTCTCAATGTTACACATTCCTAATTCATACCCCGTCACAATATTTTAAATACAAAGTTTGTTTGTTTTTTTCATTTTTTTCTCTGTTGCCTTTTTTGCTTTAGTAATTATATATTTGACAATAAACATCTACACCGCAATGTAAACAGAGTATTTGTCATCTGTTATTGCTCTTATTTTCTATACACTGTGAGTGACCACCATATGGGGAGGGGGGTGGGAAAGGGGGCTGGTTCGTTGAACGAAAGAAAAATAAACAATACAGTGCTACATCCCTGAAATATTCTATACCAGCTGTATAGAAAATATAACCTTAGATCAAAACATATCATAGACAAATGACTAGAACAACAAACAATGCATGATACACATTTTATAACAGGATTATTACACTTAACATGCCTAATATTTTATAACTAATGAATGTCATTTTTTTCGGGGATGTCTAAATTCTAAGCAGTAACCATGTGACATGAGGAGAAAGCACGGATTGGTTTGAAGATTGTGTTGCCATAGCAGCAGTTAAAAGCCAGCAATTCACAAAGTTCTGGCCTTGGCTGCAGCCATTTTCCCAAGTCCTGTTATGGGTGTCTTGAAATACATAAAAGCTGGACACTTATCTACGTATTAGTCTTGTATTGTACTCTTGGGCTGGATTATTGGTTTTGCACCTTCTGCATGTTACTCCCCCCCCCCCCCCCCCCCCCCCCCCCCAAAAAAGCTATATGGTTATTTTTAAAGAGGAATTAACACAATGGCTGGGTGCATTTTTCCTGAACAGTGTTTATGATAAAATAAGTGGTCTGTCGGAGTCCAGATACTGACCTCACCTGGGTGGTCTTACTCATTCTCTTGTAACTCATAATGCTAACATTCACTTTAAAAAAAACGTGTATACGTTAACTGCTTTGTTGCTGGACACTGCAAAGATTTAAGAGTCAAGGTTCTAAAATTCAAATAGGTATGCAAACGTCATGGGCTATGTCTGTTATTTATTTTACTGCTACAAGCAGTTCTGTAGTTTGGAAGGGGTTAAGAAATATCCGGGATTAAGAGTGGCAAAGGTTATACGCAAAAGAAAAAGGACACATTTTCCATTCTGCATTTTGATTGGTTATTTTAGTGTTCTAAGCCAATCAGAATGAAGCTACAATTCAAATCAACGTCACTGATATTCAACAAACTAACAGTCTCGTATCAAACACAGACGGTAAAATAATTAATCCTCATAACCTTTACTTTCATGTGCTTTTAAAATAAGAAAAAACGACCACAACAAGAGGACATGGTCTTAAATTAGAGGGGCAAAGATTCAAAGGTAATATCAGGAAGTATTACTTTACTGAGAGGGTAGTGGGTGTATGGAACAGCCTTCCAGCAGAAGTGGTAGCGGTAAAAACAGTGAAGGAGTTTAAGCATACGTGGGATAGGCACAAGGCTATCCTAGATATAAGATAGGGCCGGGGACTAATAAAAGTATTTAGAATATTGGGCAGACTAGATGGACCGAATGGTTCTTATCTGCCGACACATTCTATGTTTCTATATGTACTTCAACAGATGTCCACTTTTGGATAAGATGAACTCAAATTAAAGCATTACTGTTTCTTTAAACAAAGGGGGTCTGTTTGGAGATCCCTATTTTACTGTTCTAAATGTACTTGTTTTTTGTTGTTTTTGTGGCAACGAAACCCGATGGAGTATTATATCCCATCTAAATGCCAAGTTATTAGAACACCGTTAACTATCTCATAACATTTACTATCTAAGCATCATGTGAACAAATTGTGTTTTTCTCGGTCACCGTGGCAACAGAATACTTTTCTTTTTGATGTTTTAGTGGTTCGCAGATGATCACATTTATATTTGATACTCTATACAGATTGCTAGAATAATTCCTGGAAACACAAAATCTAAAATGTAAAACATATTCATATTTACCTAGCGATCTATCAATCAGTCTTTCCTCTCTGTTGACTGAAAGAGCCGTCTATCTTAGAAATGTTTTGACTTAAACAGGGTGTAATTTAGGATTATGCTATGTATTTGTTAGGTAACTTAATCACATCTCAGTTGCTATAAGACCAAGTTGGTGATTATTAACTCTTGTGATATTTGCTCTTCCTCGGGGGGGGGGGTAATCTAGTTTCTCTTTTGGCCAACCAAGATAATACGTTGGGGTTTTTTTTTTACGCAAAACCCATAGGAATTCGACATGATAAAAAAAATATAGGGGGGTTATTCATGAAGGGTACTTCAAGAGGAACATTCCATATTCCACTTTTAGAACTTAATTAAAAAATGAAATCCATGTCAAAAATGTTACTTAACATAGAATAGACCAGTGATTTACGTGGAAGTATTGTGAGTTTCTGGTACTCTTTGTCTTCAAACCAAGGGGGGGGGGGGGCGGGGGGGGGGGGATCGAGTAACAGAGGAAGACTGTCAATGGGTATGTTGTCCCAGTGACAGTCTCACAAACAGAGAAGTCAAAGTTAGGTAAAATGAAAGAACAGAAAGGCCTAGTGCTGTTGAGACACGTCATCTTCCTAAGCCTAAGATACTGATGACCAAGAGCCAACAGGGCTGAAAACGCGTTAGAAGATGGAAAATTAAATGAAAATTGGAAGGGTGAAGCCCAGCTCCAAACCTATCATCAAATACTATTAAAAAGAGGTACTTGCGAGTAGCTCACAATGCAACTCTGGATTAATGTAGAAACCGAATATCGTGTTGTTTGTATATATTTATATAGAAAGCAGACACCTGGTTTATATATTAAAACCTAAAGGACCAATTCACTACAATCTGGTTCTTAAATATACCTTTGGAATCTTATATTTGCCTACTGTAGATCTCTCTTTCATTCCTATGGTTTCTAGATGATCAAATACATTTACATACTGGTGATCTACAGGAGTTTCTGAAAACAATCAATGTCCGTACATTCCGGGGCGCCCTTCATTGTTCCCAGTGCTCATTATCCGTGCCTGTGTCAATCTCAGCATTGTCATGTAGGAATAATTTCCTCCTGGCCTTCCCAAGGAGCGTTATGCAAGCAAAGCCAAGGAAGTTGTCAACATCATAATTCAAAAAGACGACTTGCAAGCTGAAAGGGAGAAACGTGTCAAATCTCAGACTCCAGCACCTGGGGATGCTGTCATGAACGCTCCGAGATGTAGCCTCCTTTATTTTTTTATTTTTTTTTTAAATCTTTTTATTTTACAGGGACTCAAAACAGTTCCTCTGGCGGATCCATACATTTACATTATAGATGGGCTTCCTGAAGGCGAAAGAAGTGAAAGCCTGACAGCAGCTGTGCTCCCTGGAACACAGCCATACAGAGTCGGAGAGAGAGAGAAAGATAGATAAGAGTAATTACCGCATAGGGAACCATGGTCTATGGCAGAAGCTGGGCAATAGGGAAGCCCTCCAGCTATTGCAGAATTACAGCTTACATGAGGCTACGATAGCCATTTGGCTCCCTCGTCTCTATTTTGCTAGCCAGGCAAAGCAAGCAGACGTGTCAACGTAACTCCGCACATATTTGATTTTTTTTATGGCTACGCCGACTAAATCAGCAAATAAACAACTCCTCCTCCTATCTCAGATATGGGACCAAAAAATATACAAGTCACAGAAACATGAGGCAGCCAAAACTGAGAATGATAAAGCAAGAATACACTGGATTAACAGACCAGGCGGCTCAAATAGTTTATGATCTGCAGGAAGAGGCGACACCAGACCCCGCCAGTCAGGCCGGTGTGTTAAACCAAATGGATAACACGCTGGCCTCCAAATTCAGAAGCTAAGGACCATGTCATACATGTCTCTCCCTTGAACTGCCCTGTTTTTTTCTCTCCCTGCCTGTACTTGCACCCCCCACATTCCTCCCCCCCCCCCCCTCTAATTCTTCCACTTAAATATTATATGTCATTAGGATATTAGGCTTTGTTTTAAGATGTACCGGTTATTGTTGGTTAGGTATAATCAGCAGTGCTACTTGGTCTCACACAGGTACCTGGTTTAAATCACATCGTAGCCGAGCAGATTCTGTGTACACCTGATCATGGTTGACCGAATTTGCACATGCCTACCCAGAATCCCTTGCAGTGCTGGTAGCACTGTGGATGTGTGATTTCTGTTTGAAAAGCAGGCCCCTATTGAACAAATAAAACAGACACTTAATAAACATGTATTAAATTAAACAAAGAAACAACTGGACTAATTCCCAGCCATGACCCTGGCATCGAGTACTTCTCCTGTCCTGCCACTGTCAAGCAACAGAGTATATTATATCCTGGTAAGCAGACAGCAAGCAGGACAGGACCACCATAAGTACTATGGGTTCCTTTCTGTTGATGTGCTCCGTTGTGTTCCACCAGCTTCACCATTGGTAGTTAAGCCTTGAGCTTGAACTCCCATGTCAATGACAAAGTGCTATATCAATGGCTCATGCAATCAAGAGAATCTCATCCAAACAATACCACATTATTTGATACCAAGAACATACTCACCAATGCAAATAATTGAAGGTGAACACAATGCTAATCTCTCTTGCCTCGTTCATCTTTCAATGTCATGTAGAGTTATTTTGCAATTTCTTACTGACTTGAGTTCCTCTGGGCAGTGTCTTTGAATAATATTGTAACGCTATCTATTTTTAGTTTTATGGTTTGTAACTGGAGTCAGTAAGTTATAGTATTGTTTGGCTGCATATGTTTTATTCTTTGTGTGTGATCTAGCTAAGGTTTAGGTGTCTCACTGTAAAGGTGTACGCCACTTTTATAATTTATAACACCTTAAAGTTCGTTGTAGAAGGCGTGACAGCCAATGACTGACAGCTAATCGACAAAACCAACAAAACGTTGGCCATCCAAACAAGGACTGACAGTACACAATCGGTACTAGCCTAGTTGATGTTATGTTTTTTAATCTTAGCTTGCATGTTTTCTGCATACATCCTGTTCCTCTTGTCTATTTTTACTTCCCCCCCCCCCCCCCCCTCAAATCACAGGTAAGGGAATCAGGTAAGTTTAGACGAAAAGCGTGACCATATAAAAAAAAGCCACTAGAGGCTTGCGCCATATACCCATGAAGCTCTGTGGAGTCCTAACTACAGGAACATGCATACATCAAATAATGAAGGATAAAAAGTACCCATTGGTGGGTAAAAGTAACAAAGACAACTTCTTCGAAATTGTGTTTTTTTTTTTTTATTCCAGGTGACAGAACAATGAAGAGGACAACAATTTACCCTACGCGTTTCAAGCCCAATGTGATACTTTTAAGCACAGAAATTGATATACTTGACCTATTCATAGGTTTAGTTAAGCCCAGCCCACAAGATTGTCTTTCTTTTTTTTCTCTTAGGGCATTAGGAGTGCCTATAGCACATGGATTCATCTCCTCTTTAAAAATGAAAAGACAAAGCTAGCCGCATGTTAATATACTTCATAATTTCTGAAGCAAGACTCAATGATTTTCTTCCTTAAATGTGGACCTATTTAAAAAGGACATTCCTTAAAATCACTTGAACATTGCAAAAAAAAAACAAATGTATACAAATAAAATGGTTATAAAGCATGATGAAACAATATTTGGAAGAAAATGTCTCTTTCTATGATTATAATGGTGGCGGAAATATCTATAATTTAAACAAGATCAAAGTATTTTTTTTTTTTAAAGTACACTCATTAATTCTGTCTTGGAACAGTTGTTCATTTAGTGTTACGTAATGGAATTTTCGCGTTTGATGTAGAATCCAAATAAATGTATTAATAAAATAAAAAACATAAAACATATATATATATATTTTTTTTTACTGGCATCAAAATATGCGGTTTAATAAGTGATTTAAAATGTTTCAGACGTTGAAACACTCCAGTTGAAAATTTTATTGTACATTATTCTTCTAATGCCTGGGCTCCATCTTATTCCCCATCAACAGGTGTCTCGTGTCTCGATTACATGTACTAGATATACCGATTTACTCAAACAGCTGTTACAGAACCAGCTAACCTTCCACTCCAGGCACAACAGCTGTCTGAACTGTTTTATGAATTCACAATTCGTAGGGAATTCCAGCAAAGTTTTTTTTTTTCATCTTGAGTAAAAGCGCTGCCAATAAGAATGAGTACGAGACTACGACTTGCTCTTGATGAGCAGACTTTGGACTTCGAGCAAGCTATTGGCTCACGGATAAAAGTGAAGCTAATCTGATTTATAAGTCACCACCAAGTGACAGCACTTTAACACTGCAGATGTGATGTCATAGTATGACATCATAGTGTCTATCGCCTTGGTAAAATTAAAGTCATAATACTGAAAGCCAACATTTCTATGACCAAAGGATTTACTAGGCGTTGGATCCCCTCCATAAATAAGGCATAATTTCGTGAAACAGATGCATGGCTAAAATCAAGGCTATTTAATAAACTAACACGATATAAGCGTTTAACGTTTACCATGCATAGGGATGACTAGACCTTTCTCATCAGTGATAAAAAGGCAGAAAAAAAATTATAAAAATAATGGAAAGATCCGTAAAAGAAACAAATTGTATAATTAAAGTAACATGTATTTCACAATGGTTAGAAAACAGCGGCTACTACAGAGACAAGAGACAAGGCAAATCGTTAGTGCATTGGATATCAACAGAAATACCCAACACGTTCCACATTGCAGTAACACTTATCCATAGGCCACATTGGGCATTCTGCATCATCAGACAGTTCAAAATCCGTCAATTACGGGACGACTTTTGGCCACATTTCAGTTTGGGTGGGTCTGACAGTGAAATCCTATGGATTTTGCTTACTCCTAGAGGAATTAAACAAAAAAAACATTTAAAACATAAAAATATGTATATACTATTAGAATATATTAATATCATATATTATAATTGTATTATTCCATTTATATCAGATTTTTTTTATTTTATTATTGATATTGTTTGATGTAAATTTTATTTATTTTTATGTATTTAAGTAATGTGTCAGGTATATTAAAAAATTTTTTAATTTAAACTGATTTTGAATTTTTTTTAATTTTGGGCCATTTCGGTAAGATTTGGCTTTTTATATAATAGTCGGGGTCCTCCTGAAATGGCCCCCAAATCAAGACGAAGGCGTCCCCACAAAACCCTCCAGAGGCCAATTTTTTTCTGTGTGCCAAATCTCCCATATAATATAAATGAGGCGTTTGAGGCTACCACTTTGGTCCAGTGGGTTTCGGACATGTTTCGGCTGCATTCCGTTTCAGCAGGTATAGGTGTGTAATCGGCCTTGATTTTCAAATTACGTACTTATTCGGGGGGCACATCGGAGCTACCTGGGTAGCACGAAATAAATTCCCACCAATGTGATCCGAATATGTGATTCAGAGGTACCATTTTTGTTCCATAACTCATTTGGCATGTTGGCACATTGACGTTGATTTTTCTCTACTAGTAAGGTACGTGAATTCCGGCAGTTCATAGGGCAGGGAAGTAAGACGTTTTGTCTGCTTTTCATTCATTTGAAACATTCCTCAACGTGGCCCTGAGAGATCTCTTTTTTTAATTTTTTTTTTTATACCTGAGACTTGTTTATGAGATGTCACAACAGACATTTACAGCAAGCCTCACCGAGAGGTCATTTATTTGTTCCTAAATTGCTGGCCGTCCATTCAGCGGATCCTTAGGCACCACAGAAACTGGTAAGGCATGATCAGAAGACCGTAGAACTGCTACTGTGGTCTGCATCAGGTCAAGATGGAGACTACTGCAACTACAGCCCTATCAACTGAATAAAGAAGTTCTGATGCTAAAATAGGATAGACATGTAATAGTAATTAATTCTGGACAATGGCCTTATAAGGTGCAGCGCTGTGTGTTCAATGTGTGTATAATCCAAGTATTAGTGACTCATTTGTTGGGAGATAATTATTGGAATGTGATATAATACTATTAATTACATTGTTGTACACATTATGAATTTTGTATCACAAATATTATTATGACTTTTCTGAAGAGGAATTTGCACATACAGATAATGCTTTTTTTTTTTTTTTTTTTTAGTTGATCATAGCCCATATGTGTGTATTTTAATGAAATTTATCAACTTGGAAAAACGATGCTGTTTGTCTAAATTTGGAAACTCATTTGTCAGGTCGCTATTTATGGAATGTACCCTCTGTCATATGTCTGGGCTGTTATATCTATGTTTGCTCCCACTCCAAGAGTGTGAAGTCCTGAGTCCCGCTGTCCCACTGAGCTCTACCTCTGTCGCGAAAATCGGGACAGCGGTAGAGCAATGGCGGGACATAGCTTCCAAATCGGGACGGTCCCGCGCAAAGTTGGACTGTTGGGAGGTATGCTATAGCAATAGACAATACTGTTGTAATGTAATATAGCTTCCAAATGGCTTTTACTAGCCAATATTAAATAGTAGTAGTGATGCATTGAATATTTGGTACATTTAACAAAAAGAGAGGGAACAGATATATACAGTTAAGCACAGTCATGGAGAAACCTTTGTTTTAAAGTGTCTCTGTCATCTACACAGCATATAGCATCATAAAATGGATGTGCTAACCAAAGAATACATACATATATAAATAAATAATAAAAATAACATCTACAACTACCTTGCAGTGTCAGTAAATAGTTGTTTTCAGGGCAATGGAGTCTATGGAGGCAATAGCATGGACGGTATTTTTTTTGGGGGGGGGGAAGAAAAGGAAGTAACCCTAATCTATTTAAACTAGTTGCTGCTTACAAATTTCCAAATGCATTGGCCGAAACATAGACAGGAAGGTTTTTCATAAGATGCAGTTTTTTTGGCGGCAGTTGTGTTGTGGCTTGGTTCGCTGTGTGCCTCCTCTATTGAATTCCTAGTAGGAGGTCACTCTGGTAAATGCTAATTCTCATTGGCTATGATTTCTGGGACAGTCTGTATATTCTAGAGACCAAGAGTTTTCTTCATTATCCAGGGAACTTTGTTGGCTTGACAACCAGCTAAGGATGAGACATTTTCTTTAAAAAAATCATTACCGGACATCAAGCCAATTTTTCAAACCGGTACAATATCGGCTGGGTGGCAAGTTTACAGGCAGCTGATAAAAACTATGCTGTTTATCTAAATTTTTGAAACTTATTTGTCAGGTCACTATTAAGCGAATGTACCCCCCTGTCATATGTCTAAGCAGTTATGTCTGGGTTTACTCCCCACACAAGGCATCACAAGGGCCCCAGTTCAGAAATAATCCCCCTGCTTGCCTCGTGACAGTGTGCACTGGTGTGTGATGTCATACACCGATGCGCACTGTCGCTAGACACACACATGGGGACCGAGAACCATTGCGTGATCTACAGGAGCATTACCCAGGCTGCACCATGGTGAGAGGTCCCAGTCTTAAACTGGAAAATGGGGTAACACAAAACCCAACAATACATCTCTTGAAATTCTTTCTTTCTTTTTTTTTTTTTTGGGAAAAGAAAAAAATACAAGTGTACCAGAACCCAAGTTACTTTCTAATTTGCTCTGTATTCTTTAGCCGCACTACTGACTTTATCGTCTGCCAAAGTGATGGATGGCCTTCTTGGCAAAGAGCAAATGATTTATTGAAAGAAGGATGTACTCTATTCATCTGAGTCACTTTGCAGACATCCTCAATTGCTTATGTGATACATTTCAATGGACATCAAAACACATACGCTTGGTGTGGTCTTTTGAAAATAGATCCAACCAGGAATAACAGTGCCTGATAAAGTCTTTTTTTTTTTTTTTTATGCTGCCAGTTGGCAGCTCTTGATGACTAAATATTTACTATACAGTACCTCTTCAACCACTAATTAAATATTCTCTATTTAATATTCCTCTTCCTATCACTGTACACAGTTTTAATAACTTGATGGAATGTCTCTTGCATGGTTCCCTTATGGGGGGGAACCTTACCTCCTACAAGAATTGTCTCCAAAGTTTATTCCTAGGTCTCAGCACTGATTAATGCTTGGAATGTTACCAGTTAAATAAAAAATAATTTATTTTTAGATCTCTATCACTCTTTAAAACCCTTATTAGTGGAAAGTTAAAGCTTGCATGCACAAAAAAAAATCTATGATGTTATTAAGCTAACTTGTCCGCATTCTTGTTTGGTACAGTGGGCATCTACCCCACAGCTTATAGTTACTATATAATATAAATCAAGAAACATATTGAGCTCTCTTTGCTACATATAGCTCTATCAAGGGGGCGGGTATGCTGTTTAGAATCTTCATATCTTCCTTTATCTGTCCCATTGGCCAAAGACTCTAAATAACATGTCTGCCCCCTGAAAGAGCTATATGTAGCAAAGAGGCCTCAATAAGTTACTTTATTTACATTTCTTCATGAAAGCTTTTCTATTAAAAATACCTACACTTAATGCAATCTTCCAATAAAGGCAAACAAAGCTCAAATAGCCAGCGCTATAGGATGTAACCTACTCGGGAGGGTCTTCACTGTTTTTTGCTCGCTTGTACCATTTCAGAGAAAACCTCTCCATTACCCTATCAGACTGGTCATACCCATAAGGGCAGTACAGATCCAAAATTCCTAGCAGGTCTCCTCTGCACGAGGAATACAGCAACCACAGGACTGCCCTTACGGGTGGGACCAGTCTGATATGCAATTGGAGAGGTTTCCTCTGTAATTATGCAAGTGAGAAAAAACGGTGATCCCCTCATGAGTAGGTTACATCCTCTAGGACCGGCTATTTCAGCGGAGTCCGTTCTAAGTGAGAGAGATCCCACTTATTTTTCCCCGCTCTGTTAGTTACTAGGATATGAATACATAAAGAAGAGTCCTGCGCTCACTCCCATCACTGGGCGGCTGCAATGACTACAGTACACATCAGCCCCAATATATAGTAAAAACAAAAGAAAAACAAGTTACCTGCGCTCTCTCCTTTATCCCTATGCATTGTAATGTAGTTACTAGGATATGATCCACATGTCTGGCAAGCCTCCTCTGCCCCTCCCAAGTAGGTTACATGTGATAGGGCTGGCTATTTTAACTTTTGTCTATTCTCCCTAGATGTGTACCTGCCGTACCACACTGATGAGGCCAATGAAGCCAAAATGAACGCTTGTGGTTGTTGTGTCCCTCAGATGGATAAGACTTGTCAGGCTAGACTGCCTTTACGGGTGGTACCAGTCTTATCTGCCCCTCCCGAGTAGGTTACATCCTATAGGGCTGGCTATTTGAGCTTTTTTTCCCCATGCCCGGTTGGGCTCCCAAGTCTTTGTTTTTGACATCTTGAGTCAGGTGAAGTTAGATCTTACCCATGGGATCAAATATTCTAAACAACATTTCCACCCCCTACTAGTGCTGTACAAGCAAAAACAATTCAATAAGGTGTTTTTTTCATTACAGCATATTTATTTAATATGCCTACACTGTATGCAAGTGTCCTTTAAGTCCACGGAGGCAACAGTATGGCGGGTATACTGGAGGTGGGAACATGGCTGCAGTAGGGTGACCACATTTTATTTCTGTGTCTTTATTCCATACTGTCTCATTTAGGGACAACGTATGGATGGATGATATTACACACACAGGCATAATACATATATAAAACACATACAAACTGATTCAAATATACATAAAATACATTATAAATTATAGTTAGGAATGCTTGGAAACCATATAAATTTCAGAACTAATAATATATTTTTATTTATATACATACAGGCCTTACCAGTAATTCCCGGAGTTTCAGAGAATTAACCCCTCTGTTAGCAGAAATGAGTACTTTCACAGGCATGTGCCCTCTATTAGCAGACATGAGCAGTTTCATAGAATTAACCCCTCTATAAGCAGACATGAGCAGTGTCAGAGTGTTAACAACGTTTTTAGCAGACATGAGCAGTTTCAGAGAACCCACATATCACACTATTCAGCTAGTTCCGAGGTCCCTTTGAATATGTCCACAATTCAGACATCACAGCCGATCCCACAGCGATATCTCCCAACACCCAATTCTACCGATATGCACTGAAACAAAGTAGCAGCCTTGGTCCTCCCATAGACGTCGATGGCTTATTTTAAAATGTTTTAATTCTTATATTAATGTGAACATACTATTATAATATATATCATTAATATATTATAGTTGCATATGAATATTTTTGTGTTTAAAATATGTTTTCTTTAATTTGCTTCCACACTTTTCTACTCAAATCTCCAACTAAAATCTGCGCGAAATTCATGGATGTTTCCTGAATTCTGGGGTGATATTAGGTAGCTGAAAACCTGTGGTTTTCATAGTGAAATTGTCCCAGTTGGAATGCTTCAGATGCTTTGGTTTTCAAACAGTCCACACAGCACATTTCAGGCCAGATCTGTCTAAAGACACACACATACATACACAGACACCCACACAGTCATACATACAGTCATACACACAGAAGTACACAGGGTTTCTTACCTGATGCAGGCTGCAGAAGCTTACACTGAGTTCTGTGAAGGAGGGACTCTCCCTCATCAGGAGAGTTAAGAAGTCTTTCCTGACTGGCTGACACCTGCTTTTTTCAGAGCTCTCAATTTCGGATTGAGGCTGCCTGGGACCCTGATCATAAAGTCCCTTTGATGGACTTTCCTGCAAAATGGGGGACATGCGGTCACCCTAGACTGGCACCATGGAGTTATAAGCATGGTGACAGTCTGGAAGGGAATTGGCCCAGGAACATTGAGTTCAAGACTTGCCTGGCTGAAAATATCTATCACCAATGTCATCACAAACAGAAGCATGACCTTGACACATCTACTCTTTCTGTAAAATGTCAACATTCCCAGTGCAACTTGAAATCAAACACAGTTGCTAGCAATAAAACAAACCCCCAGAACCCCCAGAACAATCTAAAAGAACTTATAAGAGTGCTGTACTACTAAATCATAAACCGGGTGTGTAGGAGGGCTAACTATGTTAGATTGATGGCTAAATACTATTCAGATCATAGCATGCAGTTGGTCTGTGCTCCCGTGATCTCGAAATTACTGTGCCTTGTCAAAGAAAGCCTTTTAAAATCAATGCAGCCCTGCAGGGAATGATGGGCATGTCATCTGGCTCCATTGTGTTGGAAGCTTTAACTTGCTGGGGAAAACTGAAAAAAATAAAAGAAATAGAAAGACCATAGCTTCCGAATCTGACAGCAATCATATTAACCTCTTGGCTTTTACAATGTGCAGCCACACAATAAAAGGCAGTTCCTTTTGTCACCAGGGTATAATGGGCTCCTGACTTATAAAACAAAGTAGCTAAACCACTTGAAAATTTTATCAGAAATATACTCGGCTGTTATGACATTTTCTAGGCCTGTACTTGAGTTGAAGACACATAAATTTAGTTCCAAACAGAAGTCGCAACCACAATAAAGGAGTGTAATCGAAGGAAGAAAGAAAAGCGAAATAATATTAAAGCTATTTAATTATTTTTATATTTTTTGAATATTAAAAAAAATCTTGTTACATAGTAGTTTAGGTTGAAAACAGGCATCAAGTTCAACCCTTCCCTATTCCTTGTTTACCACTGTTGACCCAAAAGAAGTAAGAAATACCCCCCTTATTTCTGCAATTTCGAAATCTGCTTTCAGTGGGGAAAAAACTCCTCCTTGACTCCAAATGGCACTCTAATTTCTCCTTGGATTAACAAGCACGGAATATTAATGCCAGTATGCATGATATACAGTGACATTCCCATTGTGCATGTTCCATGCATAAAATAACACAACAGGACTACAAAACAGTACACTGCTAAATAAAAACACAAAATAACACTCTATCATTACAAAACAAGTGGACTATTCCATTTAAATATATTCTCTAAAAATTCCTTTTCCTATTTTTTAAAATGCATTTATTTTAACAATAATTCTTAAAATGTAACTGTGAATTTAACACGGCCCTGCGTATTCCTGCAGATGAACGAGCTTGGAGATCAGCCTGAAGACTTCTTATCTAGCTTCTTACTGTAGGCAGTGATGCTTCTACTGATACTTAAATAATGGGAATATTTAAGACACCAGAAAAGAGATGTTTTGGTTTCTGAAGCCTTATGCATCTGGACAAGCTCGGTCAGTGTTTTTTTTTTTTTTAATTTCAAATTTGCTGATCATTGAAGTATGACTTTGTTTATGTTCCTGTTTTATTGAGCAGACTAAACTATGATGTCATGAAGTACACGCCTGATTAACCTCGGTCTTCTGGGAAATAGACATTAATTCAAGCAGTGTATTATTGTTAAAAGATTAGGATAAGATTTCATGTTCATTGTGTAGTAGGGAACAATTCATGTGCAGAGAGAAAGAAAAATAGAGAGATAATGGGACCTGATATAACCAGGGGATAAACTTGTTAGTGCTTAAAGGGACAGTCTAGTCCCCAAACTCGCTTTGGTGCAAGATGAAGATCACTGCTTGTATAATGCACAGGCTTTTAACCCTGTGTGATTTGATGCAGGCATTCTGTATAAATCACATTTTTAATATTTGACTCAAGCCCTCCCTAGTGATAACTCTGCATGTTTACTGCAGGTGCGGCAGCACTGATTATATAGACACTGAGGATGTAAAGTTTTGTTTCATTTAGTAACTTCCTGTCCTCCTCAAATTGAGTCTATTGAGTGGCCTATGAGTGACCTTGCTCTTGTACACAGTAGGATCTCTTAACAGTGCAACACATTGTATGATCACTAGAGAGACAGGATATTCCATTTATTTGAATGGCATTATTCTCACTGGTTCCTGCAGCAAAAAAAAAAAAAGGAAATCACTTTTACTCATCTAGTTTGGGCAGTCCTGGTTTCTTGCAAACTGCTGTAATTTCACAATTTCTTCTAGCTGTAAGTATTTAATATTTTAAGCAATGTAAAATGTAAGACATCCATTTTGAAGTACTTTGAAAGCACATTAATATGCATTAATATTTGGAAGATGCATTTTGAGCACTAGACAGTCCCTTTAAGAAAAAAATTCAGGGAGTAAAAGTGTCAAAAACTCTTTTTTTGTACTAAGCTTCCCTGACCAGAGTATTTTAAGAGGCATTTTCAGAGAGGCCTTTTAAATCTTTTAGCATCTGTGGGATGTGCTGGACAAACAAGTCCGATCCATGCAGGCCACACCTCGCAACTTATAGGACTTAAAGGAACTGCTGCAAACGTCTTGGTGCCAGATACCACAGCACACCATCAGAGGTCTAGTGGAGTCCATGCCTCGATGGGTTAGTCGTGTTTTTGGTGGCAAGAGGGGTCCACAATGTTAGGCAGGTGATCATAATGTTATGGCTGCTCGGTGTATATAGTGTTTGTAGATTTAAATGCTGTGTAGGAGAGCACTGAATTGTCCACTGTAAAAAAATTGCTTCCCATGTGTATAAATAAAAAAATAATACATTTAAAATAAAATCACGGTGTCTGTTTAACAACTGGTAATATAAACAATGCTGGCGGAATTGTGGATTTTTACCGTAATCTTTTATCTCTGTATTATCATATACATTTTTCGGTAACTTTTCAAAATTACATATATACATTACAACGTACACGACATGTTTTTAACACTCTGTCTCATTTAATTTCTTGTTATAAATACAATTGTCAGTATGCTTATTTTTTATCTCACTTTTTGATCTCTTTCACTCTGATGGCATTCATTGCACCCCATCTTTACTTACTTAGATAATGGAGGCGAACAGGAGATTTGTAAGCCTAGTAGCACAGATCTCTCTCCTCCACTCCTTTTCATGGCTCTCCTGCAGTAAAGTATAAAGTCTAGAACATGACATCATATGCCGCTCCCACTATACACTAATATGGATTGGGCATGGATCAAGAGAGATCTGCCCAACCACTACACATATCCCTTGCTCCTCCCGGTAGAGCAGTAGGTAGAGAGAGGGAATGAGTATAAAGAACTTTTGGAAACCCTAAAAATGTAGGCCATGGGCCCGATTCCATGAAGGTAAATTTAATTTATCACTGTTTTTTAAATATTTTTTTCTTTTAACGCAGGTCATTGAATAGATCTCCCAGCTTCCTGTAGCCCATATAGCTATTGCAAATTAATTAACTTCATCAGAAATTAGAAGCCACATACATTAGAAACAACCCCCTAACCCATCAATGAAGAATATTGTCCTTTAGTATATCTGTAGGAGGAGGCTGTGTTTTGTATGTAACATTACGTTGGGGATTCTTTCCTTGAGGTCTGTGGATGAGTGGCTTATCTCACTTCTGGTGGTCTGCTCGACTCATTTCAGGATCTCATGGCTAGAGCAAGCAGAGACAGGCTTGACACCTCTTTAAGTCCTCTCAAACAGTATCTGCACTGGCTGTGTAGCATTAATGCACTTGTCATTCTGTAGCCGAGAAAGTGTCCATCATTTGGCTGAGTGGATTGTATGAGAAGTGACACCACCAGCCTCTACGGCCTTTCAGGAATGCACAAGTGTTGTGATGACTGAGCTAAGTCACGAAGGAAGTCGTAGAGGTTTAAAGAAATACCCAGAGACCAGAAAGCTGGACCCGTTAAATATTATTCCTTAGCGATCATTAGAATGACAGTGGCAGCTTTTTCTGTCTAGTTGATCGTAATTTGCTTTTAAACTGTTACATGCTATCTATCAAGAGAAATATTAGGAAACCAGTTTGTCCTTGATGTCCAAGGTCACAAATTAATTGTCTGCTTTCAGAGGCTCTCTGAATCCCTTCTCTGCAACAAAACCCCCAAAAACCTGCCGATTATTTTTCTTCTAATTGATAGTGGATTAGATTTGCCCCTAGGTCATATGTGTGGGTTTGGGAGCAAGTTGTGGCTTGCAAGGTACATTGAGACAATGTCTAGAGGCTGCATCAACAAAATTTCCATCCCTTCTTCCATTGAAAGAAAGATGCTAACGAATCCAACCTTGCGCTAACTGATCCTTACCATTCTTTTGTTAAAAGTAAACAGTTTTCTGTCTTTCTTTTCTGTTTTTAATTTCTAAGGGCCCCTTCCCCTGTAAAAGAAGTAATTTTGTTTCTTTTACATATCAAGACACCTTTTTTCTGTCTATTATAGGGATCCAGATTTATACCAAGATCTCAATAAATTATGTAACAGCTGTATACTTTACTACTCAAGGCTGTGCCAGTCATAACAGACAGAAGTGTCGGGCAGACATCCACTGGCTGCCCCCACTAGCCACCAGCATTGGGGTAGGGAGGGGGGAAGAGAGCCAGCATTGGGGGAGGGAGGGGGAAGAGAGGCATCATTGGGAGGGGGGGGGGGGGGAAGAGCCAGCATTGAGCAAGTCTGGGGAAGGGAGGGGGGGGGAGGGGAGAGCCAGCATTGGGCAAGTCTGGGGGAGTGAGGGGGTAGAAGGATCATTGGGCAAGTCTGGGGGGTAGGGGCAGCATTGGCTAAGTCTGGTGGGCAAATGGCTGTGGGGGGCAGATGGGCAAATAAAAGGAAATAAAAAGAAATGCATTAATTTTTAATAAATATGAAAAAGCAATTTACATGTGAATATATACAAGTTAAACTTTTTTTTTCTATAGGGTAGTCTTATATTCAGGCTTTTAGTTTTTTTCCTAAAGGAATATCCAAAGTTTGGGGGGGTCGTCTTATAATCAGGGTCGTCTTATATGAGATCATAGTGTGTTATTAACACAGATTACCTGATTTACTGTGAGTTTTATTGCTGGGGAGCTCTGTGATACAATCAAGCAGTGCACATTCCTGTGATTTTTGTTGCACTGGAGTACTGTGATATGTTTGTAGACTGTAAATGACTGTGAGTTTTATTACAGTAGAGCTCTGTGATACACTCAAACACACAACATGTTATTGCTACTGCTCTGGAGAATGATCACTCACATTACTGTGATATGTATTGCTGTGGAGCTCTGTGATGTAGTTACCGACACTCCAAATTGCTGTGAGTTTTCATTGCTATTAGGTTCTGAGATACACTCATAAACTGCACATTACTGTGAGTTTTATCACAGTGGAGCTCTGTAAAGTGCACAATGCTTTACTGTGAGTACTATTGCTGTGGAGCACATGTTCCTCAAATGAATGCAATTTTTTTCTTCTTCTGTGGATCTCTGTGTTATTCTCAGTTGCACCAAACCTTATATAGCTTATAGAAAAGAAGGACACCATCTCTGTAATAGGGGAACTGACAGGTTTGGTTCTCAAACAGGACTGGCACCTCAGGTAGATGAATGCAAAATGATACAGTCACACTTTAATTTAAAATCAACTCACCCAGATATTTAGAATCAAGGATTTCTTTTTGTTCTTTGTTTACATGCAAATAAAACAGAGAATTTGCTGCAAGCCATTCATTAAATATAAATGTTACATTATGATACAAATATTAAATGTGTGGCTAGTCACTCAGCACGATCTCCTGAAATATATTCAACTGGAATATCCTGCAGGGAAGGAGTTAAATAATTCATGGCAACTACAATATATTCCAAGGATAATATATGTGTTGCGGATTTGTACCATAATTAGAAAATGAGCGCCCCCAAGGGCTATTTTATTAATAATATGACAAATGAATAAAAACCTCTGACAATATATGCAGCCCTGCACATTATTCCTAAAAAAAAACCCCCAAAAACGACTCACCCCTCATTGATATCTTGTGAAAACCCCTACAGTACTGTATCACAATCAAGAAAACTGAGCTAGCAGCCCCTGTGACTACTTCCAAACTGCGGGGGTCCGCAAAGCTATTGCAAGGTTTAAGAAGCAGAAGAGAGCTATCGACAAGGAGAAAAAAAGAATCTACCCTCTTTTTTTATGCCACGAAATAATAAGCAACTATATAATGTGAGATCAAAGCAGATTCCCCTAGTCATCCGGAGACAATGGGAGAAGGATAGTCAAAGATTACAGCCAGGCCAAATGGGTAAAAAAATAAATAAAAGCAGGTTATAGGAAAAAAGCAATGTGGCCCATTTATATACACATACCTGACAGCAATCCCGGATTTACTGGGACAATATCTTTTTTTTGACTGCCGCCTTTGCACATCCCACTGAAAAACAGTTCATTTGCATATCAAGTAACAGGTGATGTCATAAATAGGAGACAATACAGACACATTTAAACACTTCTTTTGCTCCTAATTTAGACATTTGCCTGTAATTCTACCAACACAATGTATAGATCATTTTTTTTTTACCTCTACATTCACAGTATAAACAATGTTTATGTTACAAAGTCCCTTTAAGAAGGCTGGCGGCCATATTGGTTCAAAGCCACTTGGCTTTTAATTGTGCTGGATCACCTAAACATTATATTTACCATGAATGTAGAGAATAAATAATGATTGAAAATGATCTATACATTGTATTAGCAAAATTGCAAGCCAATGCCTAACTTAGGAGAAAAATGGGTTTTAAATGTGTGCCTCCTGCTTATGACATCACCTGTGGCTTAATATGCAAATTACACATTTCCATTGAAAAGCAGTTAATTTGCATACCGTGCTACAGGTGACGTCATAAGCAGGAGACTCCGCAGACACATGTAAAACACATTTTCTTCCTCATGTAGACAATGTATAGCTCATTTTTAATATTTTTTTTTTTCAGTAAAAACAATGTTTAGGTGATACAGTCCCTTTAGTCATTGGACTTTTCTTCTTTTTCAGTTTATCTGAATCTGCATTGGTCTTGTGCTTTCAGAGGAACTTAAGATATAGGTAACATTTTTTCCATGAAATGTGGAGAAACTTCTCTGAGTTATGGGTCAAGAGATTCTTATCTAATCAGTGCATCCACCTAGTGCTGTCTTGAGACTAATGTCTTATCTCCTTGAATCCTCTTTAACCATAAACACCCATTTATCCTTTCATTAATGAGAGTTAAAACCTCAGGCTTCCGCAGATTCTACAAATACTAATATATCTAGTATCCTCCATCTTGAATAGGCGCAGGCACTGAATGTAATATAAAGTTACCTCAGTGTTTTTCCACAGGATTATTAAACCCCTTCGTGACGCATGGCGCTTGCGTCGCAGACGATGCGAGCACCAAAAACGCCACGATTTGTTCCTGGCCACCGATCACAAGGTGATCAGCAGCCAGGAACAATATGGCAGAGACCCGATCAGGGTCTTAATAGACCTTTTGTGAACCTGCCGAAAGATCGCGATACCTCCTGACGTCACGTGTGAGGTCACGTGTGAGGTCACGGAGGCGTGCCCGAAACCGGAAGTTCGGGCACAGCGTGATTAGGTAAAATGTAGCTGGTGCTCGCTTTGAGCACCGGCTACATTTTTCCTGTCAGACTGAGGCCACTCAAAGTGGCGCCATCCGACAGGGAGGATCCCGCAGCAAGTCTCTACAGCGGGATCCGAGCACAGAAAGGCTTTCTAAGTACCTTATTTTTTACACATAGGCTTTGCTGGCACAACCTAAATCCACACATTCGGCGTAGATAACGCAGACCCCCCAAAATGTTTTGTGAGTCTGCTATGTACATTAGCGCGCACACCGATTGTGCCAGTATTTGGCGCAATCTGCGTGTGCACCGTGTTTGTACATGACCCCCATAGTTTGTCGTTGGTGCTTGACACTGATCCGGCATAATACGTAGGTTGGACTGGAGCAAGCCAGAACCTCAGCACCATCGTTATACATAGGTCCAAACTGGGATAGCACCACTATTAGTCACTATCTGTGTGTGCGTTGGCAAAAGTGCAAACAAATGCATAAATTAAGAGAAAAGTGTGTTTGAAATGTGTCTGTTTATGACATCACTTGCAGTTTGCCAATGTACCATTAAAATTAATTAATTTCCACATCAAGCCATAAAGTGACATCATAAACAGGAGTCGCCAAAGACACATTTAAAACACATTTTTCTCCCATTTTAAACATTTGCATGCAATCCTGCTAACACAATGTATAGGTCAGTTTTGTATTCTCTACATTCACACACCATAAATAATGTCTGGGTGATGGGGTCTCTTTAAACAGCGTGCTTGATGAATGCAAAAACTGTGGGGGGTTTTCAACTATTTTAAATTGAGTCCTTTACCGCTATGTTTAACAAGCATTATGTCCAAATGAAGTAATATAAAATGAACGAATACAACAATAAAAAAAAACATGAAACCAAAAAATGGAGAATCGAAAACCAAACACCACTGTGTACACATAATCTGTCATCACAAACATGTATATTTACTCCGAAACACAACTGTGTATAATGTAGTGTAACGTTCTTTCCCACATCGGTATTTATCTTACTCTGGCATTTGGGCAATAAGTGATGACATCACAGAAGATAGCTACATGGCCTGTGGTTCTCCGCTGTGCTATTAAGGCCAGGTGGTGGTTGGCTCAAAATTTAGAGAAATGGGTGATGCAGTGAGGTGGCATTGATGAGGTGCTCCTGTCTGCCAACGAGGCAGCCATTTTAAAATGGGCAGGGTGATGTGACGCAATGGGCGGAGCTATCTACCCAGACAACTGTCCACAAATGATACCTGTCCAGTTCCCAAATTAAGGAGAAATAAGTAAACAAAAGTAACTGGGATAAGCATGGACCGGTCATCTATAGATACATTTTTTTTTTCTGTAAACATGGCTGCTGCTATGGCAACTCGACTTGGAATTCTGCCAGATTACATCTTGATGTACTTTATGTTTCAATGTTGCTACACTATCCTGGACCAAGAGCCTTTTGACGTTACTATAGCAACCAAGTGAACCATCTGCCAAATTCAATGTTGATACAGTTTTAATTAACATTGTTTTAGTTTTCTGGGAAAGATGCCAATTGCCTCTAGGAACTTATTTACACAAATTATAGGGACACTTCAAGGTAAAGTTTGCTAACAAAATGTACACAATCTTAAAAAAAAATAAAAAAAATAGTCAGATTTCAATTTCCATTTAAATAAATGGGCACATTAATAATGTTACAAGAAATATTAAACAACATCTTAAAAGATACAATAGACTGGGGTTCGGATTTGTTTTTTTTTAGAATTGAACAAGTTAAATTAATGCGTGTTTTTAAAAAAAAAAATTAATTGATACCATTTTTAAACTAAAAGTTTTAAATATATACTTAAAAAAACAATTAGATGTTTTAAGGCTATGAGTGATGGTAATGGATTGGACCATGCATGTTAGAATAAATTAATTTGCTTTAAGCGTAATTTTTCAGGATAATAAAACTCAAACCAGTTGATAAACAAGTAGAGAAGCAGCTCCAGTGATAGATAACAATAAGGGCTATTCACTTAATAGTGAACTGAGGTGAACTGACAAGGGAATATTAAACTTGAGGTATTAATATGTACCTATCAGCAGAGGCGGCTCTCTAATTAGGCGAGTTAGGCAGCCGCCTAAGGCCTCGCACTCATGGGGGCCTCGCGGCTGCCTAACTCACCTTATTGCCTTTGATGTAACAGGGAGCTTTTTACTAGATGCTGTTTTTTAGTGTTTATTATGTTTTTACTAGGATGCAGTGCAATGTACAATATATATATTGTTTTATATATATTTTTTTTTATAAGCATATATTGTATTTTTAGGGTGTCATAGTATATTTTAGTATATTTTGTATATTTTGCTATTTTCCACGTCAGTTCCCTTGTTATATCTAGGGATTTCTGACGTTCCAACAAGGAATATAAAATACACTCTGTTTAGATATAGCTATTTCTATATTTTCAATCTTTTTGTGCAATTGTAACGCTTTGAAAAAACGGAGAGAGAACAGGTTTTTTGTTTTTTTTTTTTATTATCTATTTCTACCGCATCCAAATGGTTTTTTTATTATTAAAGGATATATCTTCATATGCACTGGAGAAGATTTTTTCCGTGATTTGAAAGCAGCTATCCCTGGAGGTGGCAAGAATATTTTCTTCCATGCTGATACCTAGCTCCCCAGTAGTTGGGAGGTAATCTTGTGAGTTCATAGATTACCTTTGGTCATACCAATATCTTTATACAGGTCATACTTGCACTATTTTGTGTTTCTATTTTTGTTACAGGTGTACAATCTCGAATACCTGCAGCAAGTATATTGCATTTCATTGATTATTATTTATTATTTTTTTTTTGGCACTTGTATATATGCACTTATCATACCACGTATGACTATACAAGTTTGAACATATATATACAAATTATTGTTAGCCATTTATTGGTTTACACTTATTGAATAGTCTGTCACCAATGATATTCACACAGATTGTTTTATGTTAATTAGCTTTAAGTGTCTAGGAACTGTGCGCTGGAACTACCACTTGTTTTCACACTAACCTGGGACGTTTCCTCCGTGCATCTTCCCTCTTGCACGGAGGAAGGAAGCTCGGATCGCGTATTTTTTTAAAAAAAAACTTTATTGAACCCGCGCAGCTTCAATAAAGTTTAAAAAAAAAAAAAAAAAACGCTACCGGAACTTCCTTCCTCCGTGCAAGAGGGAAGATGCACGGAGGAAACAATGGAGAGCAGCGTGGAGGTAAGTACTAGGGAAGGGGGGAGGAGGGTGGCACAAACGAGCAAAGCCTGGCATAATGAGTGGCTAAATATTGGCACAGTGTGGGGCAAAATCCTGGCATAATGAGGTGAGGGGCAAAATCCTGGCATAGTGAGAGGCTAAATCCTGGCATTGTGAGGGGCAAAATAGTGGCATTATGAGGGGCAATATCCTGGCATACAGTGGCAAAATCCTGGCATATTGAGGGGCAAAATTCTTGCATATTGAGGGGCAAAATCCTGGCATAGAGTGGCAAAATCCTGGCAAATTGAGGGGCAAGATCCTGGCATTGAGGGGCAAGATCCTGGCATATTGTGGGGCACAATCCTGGCATAGAATGGAAAAATCCTGGCATATTGAGGGACAAAATCCTGGCAGATTGAGTGGCACAATCCTGGCATAGAGTGGCAAAATCCTGGCATATTGTGGGGCACAATCCTGGCATATTGTGGGGCACAATCCTGGCATAGAGTGGCAAAATCCTGGCATATTGAGGGGCAAAATCCTGGCATATTAAGGGGCAAAATCCTGGCATATTGAATGGCTTAATCCTGGCATATTGAGGGGCTAAATCCTGGCATATTGAGGGGGTAAATCCTGACATATTAAGGGGCTAAATCCTGGCATATTAAATGGCTAAATCCTGGCATATTGAGTGGCAAAATTCTGGCATATTGAATGGCTAAATCACAGTGCATCCGGTGCTGTGAGGAAGAACAAAGTGCCAATCTTCTAGCACAACGTGGTCTGTGAGACCACTTTCAACATTGAGCACCTTTCCTTCTGGCTGAGTGTTTCTGTTAGTGTGTGATTGTGTGCTTTCTGAGTGTGTCTGTGAGTCAGTGTGTGCTGGCTGAGTGTATCTGTGAGTGTGTGCTGGCTGAGTGTGATTGTGTGCTGACTGAGTGTGTCTGTGAGTCAGTGTGTGCTGGCTGAGTGTATCTGTGAGTGTGTGCTGGCTGAGTGTGATTGTGTGCTGACTGAGTGTGTCTGTGAGTCAGTGTGTGCTGGCTGAGTGTATCTGTGAGTGTGTGCTGGCTGAGTTTGATTGTGTGCTGACTGAGTGTGTCTGTGAGTCAGTGTGTGCTGGCTGAGTGTATCTGTGAGTGTGTGCTGGCTGAGTGTGATTGTGTGCTGACTGAGTGTGTCTGTGAGTCAGTGTGTGCTCACTGAGTGTGTCTATGAATGACTGTGTGATATGTGTTAGTGTTCACATTTAGGACACAGCAATAACAATGTGAGCTAGTCAGCCGCACACAATTTTTTCTATACCAAATGTTTATAGATGTTTGTAGAATAATTATGAGACAAATAAAATTCTAGGAGCTGTTCATTTCTAGAAGCTGGGATTTGAGTCTGATCTTGAAATATGCTATTTCTACATTTCATTTTTATTATCACTTGCATATATTTTATTTAATAATGTGTGTCCGTGAGGGCCTCATGTTCGACTTTCGCCTAAGGCCTCACAAAGTCTAGAGCCACCTCTGCCTATCAGCCACAAAATCTGTGGTTTTCCAACTTGGCTATACTGGCCTACAGTTTTGAAATTCAGTTCAGTTAATGTATGTCTTCTTGAGCTAACTATGTATTGTTAGTTCAGTTTTGTAGCCTTTATTGTCTTACTGAGCTGGAGAGAATATTTCCTCTTTAATAATAGCTATTTGGACGACTTCAAGAATTATGGGTAAATTAAAAGGAGAGAAAATAATGGAGGCAAGAGGTAAGGGTGTAAATTAATTTTGTTGCTGGGACAAGAAAGTAACAGGTCAGCTTCAAAGCTTGCAAATTAATGAGACACAGGACTATCATTTGTTATTTAGATGGCTGGTCTTTTACCGGCCCCTTAGAGTTGATCAGTGGAATGGCCGAGGGACAGGTTTTTTCATTTTGTGGATCTCTATGCAAAAAAAATCTGTGTGTGTACCTTGAGACCCCACTGACCTAGGGTAATCCCTGAGTGCAAATCTGGCCCCTGGGGTAAGCCCTGAGTGCAAAGCTGGCCCCGGGGTAACCCCTGAATGCAAAGCTGGCCCGGGGTAAGCCCTGAGTGCAAAGCTGGCCCCTTGGGTAAGCCCTGAGTGCAAAGCTGGCCCCGGGGTAAGCCCTGAGTGCAAAGCTGGCCCCGGGGTAACCCCTGAATGCAAAGCTGGCCCCGGGGTAAGCCCTGAGTGCAAAACTGGCCCCGGGGTAAGCCCTGAGTGCAAAGCTGGCCCCGGGGTAAGCCCTGAGTACAAAGCTGGCCCCGGGGTAAGCCCTGAGTGCAAAGCTGGCCCCGGGGTAAGTCCTGTGTGCTAACCTGGCTGTTGGGGTAAGCCCTCAGTGATAACCTGGCTGCTGGGGTAGGTCCTGAGTGCAAACCTGGCTGCTGGGGTAGGTCCTGAGTGCAAACCTGGCTGCTGGGGTAAGCCCTGAGTGCAAACCTGGCCGCTGGGGTAAGTCCTGAGTGCAAAACTGGCCCCGGGGTAAGCCCTGAGTGCAAAGCTGGCCCCGGGGTAAGCCCTGAGTACAAAGCTGGCCCCGGGGTAAGCCCTGAGTGCAAAGCTGGCCCCGGGGTAAGTCCTGTGTGCTAACCTGGCTGTTGGGGTAAGCCCTCAGTGATAACCTGGCTGCTGGGGTAGGTCCTGAGTGCAAACCTGGCTGCTGGGGTAGGTCCTGAGTGCAAACCTGGCTGCTGGGGTAAGCCCTGAGTGCAAACCTGGCCGCTGGGGTAAGTCCTGAGTGCAAACCTGGCCGCTGGGGTAAAGCCTGAGTGCAAACCTGGCTGTTGGGGTAAGCCCTGAGTGCAAACCTGGCTGTTGGGGTAAAGCCTGAGTGCAAACCTGGCTGTTGGGGTAAAGCCTGAGTGCAAACCTGGCCGCTGGGGTAAACCCTGAGTGCAAACCTGGCTTCTGGGGTAAGGCCTGAGTGCAAATCTGGCTGCTGGGGTAAACCCTGAGTGCAAACCTGACTGTTGGGGTAAAGCCTGAGTGCAAACCTGGCCGCTGGGGTAAGTCCTGAGTGCAAACCTGGCTGTTGGGGTAAGCCGTGAGTGCAAACCTGGCTGTTGGGGTAAAGCCCGAGTGCAAACTTGGCCGCTGGAGTAAGCCCTGTGTGCAAACCTGGCTTCTGGGAAATATGTGAGAATGAGTATGTATATGTGAATGCATGTACTGGACGTGTGAGTGAGTATGCATTTAAGTGACCATGAGTATATGCTTGTGTGTTTTTACTGCACAAACTTCCTTTCCATGTTTAATATGCGGTGTTAGCACTTTGAGGTCTGCAACTTGGTTTCATGCAGAAAGTTGAGAACTCAGGCCCAAAAACCATCACCATCGCTGCAAAAGGGCTGATAATACTCAGAATGGTGGCAGAAAATGATTACATCTCATGGGCATTTGCCAAAACATCTCTTAGTGAGTAGACGAGATTGACCATGCAACTCATTCCCTACTCTGAATTCTTGGAAACGATATGGAAGGAATTGAGATGCACATTCTGTTATACAATCCTGGTGGTATAGCTCGGTTAAAGCACCATCTGTAGAATGTGTTTGGGTTGCAGGTTCAATTCCTGGTCGGGTCAGTTCAGCCCTTCATCCTGCCAAGGTAGAAAACAATGAATACATTAATACTAGGTAACAGTAACATCCGCTGGCTGACAAATTTAATGTCGCCAGGGCATACTGGAAAGCTAGAGAATGTACCCTTCCTGGTTAATCCCCCTTGTTTTGGAGGTGTGCCTGAACCCCGATGTTGGGGCACAGAGCAATTTTGTTAAGTGTAACCGGTATTCACTTTGATTGTTGGTTAAATTTAGCCTGTCCGACTGAGGCCACTCAAATGGGTCTATTCACTAAAACTCTAGATTAGCTCAAGGAGGTCGATGTTCGTTTTTGGCACCCAAGTTTGATTTAAAAAAAAAACCCCAGGTTTGAATCTTCCCCACTGAATTAATGGGAGGCGATAAAACCAAATTTTTGATACAGGTCAAATTTGGCACCCGAAAGCCTACCTATTCTCGAATCTTAGTGAATCGAGCCAATAGCGGCCTCCACTGACATATTCCACAACATAGCTCATTGGGAGGAACCGTGATGAGCTGGTGTTCATTGGACGTACTCTGCAAGGGGTTGGCAAGATTTGGCACACTAAATATTGCGGACTACATATCCCATAATGCTCTTACAGCCATAATGCAAAGCATCAAGGGAAATGTAGTCCCCGACAACTGACGTGCTGAAGGTTGCCTACCCTCCCAACCATGTATTTTAGGATGAGATGGAACTTCCTTGCGCAGACAAGTTAAAAACATTGTTCTTATTTTTTATTAACACTGAGTTAATAAATCCAGGTTTTTTTTTTGGAGAAACAACCACAAAAGATGCCTATACTTTCATAATACATGAAATTAAAAGACAAAGCAGGAGGGAGGACAATCTGCAGACAGTCTTTTGAAAGGAGGATTGTAGTTTAGCGTGGGATGGACAATACGCTTGACTCCTGACATCACGTAGTCGTAGTGCTACATTGTCCCCCATTATACACACAAACTAGAGTCATAGTGCTACATTGTCCCCCCCATTATACACACAAACTAGAGTCGTAGTGCTACATTGTCCCCCCCATTATACACACAAACTAGAGTCGTAGTGCTACATTGTCCCCCCATTATACACACAAATTAGAGTCGTAGTGCTACATTGTCCCTCCCCATTATACACACAAACTAGAGTCATAGTGCTATATTGTCCCCCCCATTATACACACAAACTAGAGTCATAGTGCTACATTGTCCCCCCCATTATACACACAAACTAGAGTCGTGGTGCTACATTGTCTCCCCCCATTATACACACAAACTAGAGTCATAGTGCTACATTGTCCCCCCCATTATACACACAAACTAGAGTCGTAGTGCTACATTGTCCCCCCATTATACACACAAACTAGAGTCGTAGTGCTACATTGTCCCTCCCCCATTATACACACAAACTAGAGTCGTAGTGCTACATTGTCCCCCCATTATACACACAAATTAGAGTCGTAGTGCTACATTGTCCCTCCCCCATTATACACACAAACTAGAGTCATAGTGCTATATTGTCCCCCCCATTATACACACAAACTAGAGTCATAGTGCTACATTGTCCCCCCCCATTATACACACAAACTAGAGTCGTGGTGCTACATTGTCTCCCCCCATTATACACACAAACTAGAGTCATAGTGCTACATTGTCCCCCCCATTATACACACAAACTAGAGTCGAAGTGCTACATTGTCCCCCCCATGAAACACACAAACTAGAGTCGTAGTGCTACATTGTCCCCCCATTATACACACACACTAGAGTCGTAGTGCTACATTGTCCCCCCCATTATACACACAAACTAGAGTCGAAGTGCTACATTGTCCCCCCCATTAAACACACAAACTAGAGTCGTAGTGCTACATTGTCCCTCCCCCATTATACACACAAACTAGAGTCTTAGTGCTACATTGTCCCCCCATTATACACACAAATTAGAGTCGTAGTGCTACATTGTCCCTCCCCCATTATACACACAAACTAGAGTCATAGTGCTATATTGTCCCCCCCATTATACACACAAACTAGAGTCATAGTGCTACATTGTCCCCCCCATTATACACACAAACTAGAGTCGTGGTGCTACATTGTCTCCCCCCATTATACACACAAACTAGAGTCATAGTGCTACATTGTCCCCCCCATTATACACACAAACTAGAGTCGAAGTGCTACATTGTCCCCCCCATGAAACACACAAACTAGAGTCGTAGTGCTACATTGTCCCCCCATTATACACACACACTAGAGTCGTAGTGCTACATTGTCCCCCCCATTATACACACAAACTAGAGTCGAAGTGCTACATTGTCCCCCCCATTAAACACACAAACTAGAGTCGTAGTGCTACATTGTCCCCCCCATTATACACACAAACTAGAGTCGTAGTGCTACATTGTCCCCCATTATACACACAAACTAGAGTCATAGTGCTACATTGTCCCCCCCATTATACACACACACTAGAGTCGTAGTTCTACATTGTCCCCCCATTATACACACAAACTAGAGTCGTAGTGCTACATTGTCCCCCCCATTATACACACAAACTAGAGTCGTAGTGCTACATTGCCCCCCCATTATACACACAAACTAGAGTCGTAGTGCTACATTGTCGTCCCCCCCATTATACTCACAAACTAGAGTCGAAGTGCTACATTGTCCCCCCATTATACACACAAACTAGAGTCGTAGTGCTACATTGTCCCCCCATTATACACACAAACTATAGTCATATTGCTACATTGTCCCCCCCATTATACACACAAACTAGAGTCGTAGTGCTACATTGTCCCCCCCATTATACACACAAACTAGAGTCGTAGTGCAACATTGCCCCCCCATTATACACACAAACTAGAGTCATAGTGCAACATTGCCCCCCCCATTATACTCACAAACTATAGTCGTAGTGCGACATTGCCCCCCCCATTATACACACAAACTAGAGTCATAGTGCAACATTGCCCCCCCATTATACTCACAAACTAGAGTCGTAGTGCTACATTGTCCCCCCATTATACACACAAACTATAGTCATATTGCAACATTGTCGTCGTCCCCATTATACACACAAACTAGAGTCGTAGTGCTACATTGTCGTCGTCCCCATTATACACACAAACTAGAGTCGTAGTGCTACATTGTCCCCCCCCCCCCCCCCATTATACACACAAACTAGAGACGTAGGTCTACCTTTTTTTTGTTTGTTTTTTAGCCATTATACACCATCTATTCAGGCCCCACTAATAGTTACTTAGAGGCCATTCTAATCCTCCCCCCACAGATAATACCCGATTACTGCAGTGACACCCCCCCCCCCATGCATTGTCCTAATTCCGAATAAATTTGTGTTACAAGTTGAAAACATTCCAGTCACTTTGTCTGCCTGAAGGAAGAATCCTCACCAGATTGCAGCAAATGACTTGCTATTTACATTATGCAAATATACTAATCATTGCACTAATCAGCCTCCCTAAATTACCACTTATATTTACTTACAAGTAATTGCACGCAGTGAGGTTTCAGGAATCCGAGCAGAAAGACACACTTAGCATATCTGGGTGTTTTTAACCCCTTCCGTATTAACCAGGGTAAGAACAAACATGTTATCCAGTTCTGAGGCAAACTACAGGATTAATCCTTTGAGTTGGACACAGTACATCTTATGCTCTTCCAGGATGTAGGTCCTAAGATGTACTACCATTTACCACTCATGGGTAAAATAGTTTTTAACCACAATTTGCTTAGTTATAACATGTATAGGGATTTTTTTTTTAAATAAACAAGCGATTTTATTTTATTTTTTTAACAAAATGTACAAATGTAATTTCCTTTTTGTTCTTGCTTTCCCATCAAAAGAGTTCTTAAATAAGAATACAAGCTAAATCATAATGGAATATAAATATATATATAAACAATCTTTTTCATTTTTTTTCTACACAAAATACTGTTTCAAATAACCCTGGAGAGGCCAGCTTTAGTAATAACTAAAGCCTTCTTTTGTCGCTGCTCCACATAGCAGATGCTAGCAATGGGGGAAGGGAATAACGTGAGTTTCTATTGGACGTTGCTATTACTATGACATCTATGT
Organism: Pelodytes ibericus; assembly: GCA_036172795.1. Lineage (NCBI taxonomy): Eukaryota > Metazoa > Chordata > Amphibia > Anura > Pelodytidae > Pelodytes > Pelodytes ibericus. The sequence continues at coordinate 18,263,703 of CM069860.1, forward strand.
GGCCAATAGAATGCTGAGTCCAGTTGGAGCAATGCTTGGTTTTCTGGACCAATCCTCTTCTACTAATGGCGGATAAAGCCATTTGTGAAGCATTTTCAAGTCCCATTCTGGTCTGAACTAACAGATAAATCAGCTACCTCTCAGCCTCTATTCATTTTCCAAAAGTGGCTAAAAAGAGAGAAGTGACACTTATCAGAGTAGGGGGGGTCACAATGGTGTAATCTATTGTAGTGGGAGGGATTGTCGTGATTGCTAATTGGCCCAGATGTGTCTGCTTTAGCACTCATTATAGTATCACTTGATGACAACATAAGCTGCTGCTCAGACATGGGTTTATTGTCACATAGAAGCAAGTGTTTACAGGACAAATACACTAACGGTCACCTATGCCAGGTGTCTGTTGTTATGGACTAGTGTAAGTTTAGGCACTTATAATAAAAATACTTAATAAAGGAGCTTTGATTTTGATATTTCTTAAAGGGAAAATGGCTTCTTATTATATGGGAGCTACAGCTGAACATCAGTGAAGGATTGACGTAGATTCACCCAAATGTTGTTGTCTGTGCAAGTCATTGTGTGGGGAAACTGTTTATACGGTTCGTGTTCTGGAATCAGACACATATAGTGATATGGGAATCACTATGCACAATGTCTTCACCATAGCCTTGTGGTGATCAACAAAATGGCTACTATGTAACACAGCAAACCAGGTGCTAAAGTCAGCTGAGTCATAGGCCAGGGTGGGTGGCAGGAAAGGTCACGGTGAAAAAAGGTTCAAGCTGGACAGATGGGTTATAAGATCAGTAAAAGTGGAATCTTTTCTTATAGGACTCAAAACCAGAGCAAGTAAGTGGCATTTAATGTCAAATAATGTAACATGCATTCAACTAACATCAGTCATGCTTCCCCATTCATCTAGGGTTGCCACCTTTTCTTCAGAAAAATACCGGCCTTGGTACTGTCTCCATAGACTTAACATTGGCCTCAAGCCAATTTTTTTTACCGGCCTGCCGGTAAAATACAGGCCAGGTGGCAACCCTAAATTCATCCCATTCTGCTACTGTAGGAAATGGAGTATAACATCTATAGTGTGAAGAGTGAATGTGCCTGGCTGTAAGGGTTTTTGCCATGTACTTAATTGCCCTGGTTCAAATTAGAATAAACTGTTTAGGTGGATTTTTTTTTAAAGCCTAGAAAAAAACTCTTGCTACACCTGTATCTAAATAATTGGTTCTAACATACTGTCCTTGGATCATCTCTGAACTTCCTATCTCTCTAAATCTGTGATGGGGCAATGCCATCATCCTATAGGAACTCCTAATACAACTTTTTTTATCATTACAGATTTGCTTAGGCTTTGGGCTGCATAACTGCTTCCCATTTCAAAATCCCTTTTATGCCTTTCCAAAATGCTCTCTGTTTTTTTTTTTTTTTCTTTCTTCCCTTCTTGTCTATGGGACCACCCTGCAAGCCTCAGTGACATCACACACAGTTAAAAGGCTGTGTCTGTGTTTGTGGGAACTTGTATGTTGTACCGAAGTTACATTAAAAGATACAGGTTCTTCTCCTCCAAAGCATGCCCTAGCCAGCTGCTTTCTACCCCTCCAGGGCTCCCAGAAAGCATTCCCATTTGAAAAGCTCTTTCAGAAATGAAGAGGAAACTAAGATGAAAGAATAGGGTTTTGTAGCTGTGCATTTACAGGCTATTGTCTTCATGGGTGATAGTTATCACTTCTCAGTCATGTTTTGTACTTAATCCACTTAAATGCTATTGGATTTTGCATCGGAGCTAAATTCAGCTCTCTAGTGATTGCTGTCTTTTGTCTAGATGCTCACATGATAAAAGCTACATTACTTTAAATCACACAGAGTTCAATAACTTGACAGGTAGCTTAATATATACCCAGTGGCCATTAAAAGTTTTTTTTTTTAAAGTCCTTGATACCCCTCCAAGGGGGATATCAACTTATTTGGGAATGAATGTGTCCCATGTTACTATAATTTGTAGAAGAAATGGTTCGCTAATGGGTAACTTGATGATTAGTTTTCTGAATGATTAACTTGATAATGGGTTATTTTTATTTATTTTATTCTCTGTTTTATCTGCACCTCAATCTAGCCAGGAATTGTAGTTGGATGGTTTGTTTATGGGGTCTTGGATAAAATTACGTAATTTGTTTGGGTGTGTAGTTATCCTAACTAAGCAGAGGGTAGAGTATGTTGCCTTAAAAATAGTATAGTACATTTTTTGAAGGTCAGTGGTGATTTAGTTTGGGGAATGAGGGACGGTCTTTGGACATTCCCCCCCCTAATACTAACCCCTAATTCTTACCCCCTAATACTAAGCCCTAATACTAACCCATAATACTAAGCCCTAATACTAACCCATAATACTAAGCCCTAATCCTAACCTCTAATACTAACACTAATACTAATCCCTACTACTAACCTCTAATACTAAGCTCTAATACTAACCCTAATACTAAGCCCTAATACTAACCCATAATACTAAGCCCTAATACTAACCCATAATACTAAGCCCTAATCCTAACCCTAATACTAACCCCTAATACTAACCCTAATACTAAGCCCTAATACTAACCCATAATACTAAGCCCTAATACTAACCCATAATACTAAGCCCTAACCCTAATACTAACCCCTAATACTAGGCCTAATACTAACCCTAATACTAAGCCCTAATACTAACCCATAATACTAAGCCCTAATACTAACCCATAATACTAAGCCCTAATACTAACCCATAATACTAAGCCCTAATACTAACCCATAATACTAAGCCGTAATACTAACCCATAATACTAAGCCCTAATCCTAACCCTAATACTAACCCCTAATACTAACACTAATACTAACCCCTAATACTAACACTAATACTAATCCCTACTACTAACATTTAATACTAAGCTCTAATACTAACCCTAATACTAAGCTCTAATACTAAACCCTTAATACTAAGCCCTAATACTAACCCATAATACTAAGCCCTAATACTAACCCATAATACTAAGCCCTAATCCTAACCCTAATACTAAGCCGTAATACTAACCCATAATACTAACCCTAATACTAACCCCTAATACTAACCCTAATACTAACCCCTAATACTAACACTAATACTAATCCCTACTACTAACATTTAATACTAAGCTCTAATACTAACCCTAATACTAAGCTCTAATACTAAACCCTTAATACTAAGCTCTAATACCAACCCTAATACTAAGCCATAATACTAACACAGAACCCTAATACTAACCACTAATACTAACCCTAATACTAACCAGAACCTTAATACTAACCCCTACTCCTAACCCCTACTCCTAACCCCTACTCCTAACCCCTACTCCTAACCCCTGCTCCTAACCCCTACTCCTAACCCCTACTCCTAACCCCTACTCCTAACCCCTACTCCTAACCCCTACTCCTAACCCCTACTCCTAACCCCTGCTCCTAACCCCTAATATTAAGCCATGATGAACTGTCCCATCCCCATGTCTGGGACAATGCAGAATGAAAATCGTGAACCCAAGTCATTAATCTCACAGTGCCACTTCTCTCCGCATTCTTGTCTGTCTCTCCCATTGTCACTGGAGAATCTTTTTTTATTTTAGTTTTTCTTTTGTTTTCATTTCTTTTCCTTCCATTGCACCATCTAGTGGTCCTCTGCACTGCAATTCCTGCAATACATGATGATGGTGACCCGGGAGTCATTTGCAGAGTGCCACTTCAGACACGTACCAGACCAGTGCCACAGGTTTGCCATCACCAGGGTAGGCCAAGAGACATTCTTTTCTTGTTATTTCGTTCCTTTTGTGACATCACTGTGCAGCAACCTATCCAAATAATCTGCTATAGCAATGAATTAAGTAACAAATGGTGCTCCATAGTGATATAGATAGAATACCAGCAAATGTACACCTTCATGTATAGTTTGTTTTGTATGCCTTTGATCATGAATGTTTATGTTATACAGTCTCTTTAAACATTTGCATTTGTTTCTTTTTAAAGATATAATGAGCATTTAAACTTTCTCAGTCCACACTACGTAGACGGCTCATTTAACTGCCCACCATGTTGTGCAGAACTCACTGTCAGAGCCCCGAGAAAACATTCTAATGTTAACTGGTTCTATCACCTGAGATAAATAATTCACTGGTTTCATATCTACATCACTGAATAATATACAAAACTAAACAAAAACAAACCATTCAGACTGAAATCATGTGTTGTATTTCCACTTGGATTCCAGTAGAGGGAGTGCTGGTACACAATCATTGCCCACAAATCAGCCTTCCACTATAGCTCTAAGAAGGATATAGTGCACTTAAGGAGTATAGACAGGTTACAAAAGCCTTGTGCATTACACAACAGGCATATACAACACAATAATATAACACTGAAACATAAAAATGAAGTGATTTTTGGTAAATCTAACTAACTTCCCTGGATGCTGGATTGTGTTGGGCCTGCTAGTTTATATTCAGATTACAGATATACAGATTGTCCCTTTTTGGTCAAAATAGCAGGGTTTGGTAAAAATGAAAAGCATGTATATATATAAAAAGGGATTTTTATTGTCAGTAAATGCATGAAAAATATATTAAAATCGTGAAGTGTGTTCTCTTGTCCAGTGCAGTGCAAACTTAAGGCCAAACTAACCGAGTTGGAAAAACTCCTCTACTTTTTTCCAAATTAGCTATTTTGGCCTTATTTTTGCAATTGTCAGATCACCACAGTTAAAATATATGGGAGAAGTTGGCTGAATGACTTTTGGAACCAGGAAAAGTGTTTTCCTCGACCAGCAAATATTTTTATTGTGGGTTGTGGGTGTGGTTGTTTAACTTCTGAATCAGCAAAATGTTGCACTTTACTGACTGTGTTTTTTTTTTATAACCATAGTCATTTTGTTACTGTTATTTTTTTTTTTTTTTTACTAACTAATTTTTATCAGATAACAAACAATTAAGGTAGATTTATAATACTTTGTGCAGGACCCACAATCCTATGAAACAGTAGCAGTATGTGATTTACTGTCATTTGTAATTTTTTTTTGTGCTTTGTATTTCAAGACTTTCAAACACTAGGTATATGTTTACATGTGTCTAGCTGGATATGGAATCCAATTCACAGCCATCTGAACTTTTATATCATTTGGAAGAAATCCAATTGAGATAAGACCTGGCTCCCGTTAGCTGTGCTAAGTATGACTTAACGGCCTTTTTTTCCCTGAGTGTGGGGGGGGGGGGGGGGGGGGATCGATTTCCCGTGCCATTATCACAATACCATTTTAATTTACAGTAGAAACTGAATAAGGCTATCCTGGTATGTTTACTGGCAGGGCAGACATCATGGGTGATTTGTCTGTTCAGGCAGAACAAAGACTAAAATGTCCAAATCATAACTGTTGTGGTGACTTACATAGTGTCATTTTATACTTTTGATCATATAAAATAACACACAGTGCAAACTACATCAAAATCACAATTTTAAATTGTAAGCTTTGATTGTATTAATAAGCTAAAGGCCTATGTTTCAGTGATGGCTAACTATAATCCTAAGTGGGCCTTCCGAAACCCTCTTCCCACCCAATATCTTGCCATTAATTTTGGGTGAAAAACCACATGACTGTTTCTTCTGTTCCTCTCCATCTCCCTCTGTTTTGGTACACTTTTCATTGTCTATATATTTTTTCCTTTATATACCTTTGCCTACTTATCATTAATCATCGAATTGTCTTCATCAGTGCTGTCCAACTTTTTAACTTGGGGGGCCACACACAGTAGAAAAGCTTGGGGGGGGGGGGGGGCACACACCGTAGAAAAGCTTTTTTTTTTGGAGGGGGGGGGGGGGCAATCATTATTAATTGAATAAGGTAATTAATACAATACAACCTATGGGCTTATATATGTTCTCCATAGGAGCTGTGAATTAGTTGCCTGTGTTTTAAAATGAGTAAAAATGTTATCAGCTGTGTAGATGTATGTCACTGGGATCCATACCATAGCTGACGAACCTCTGCCCTGACTTTATATTTTGTACTATAACTCCCATGACCCACAGCCAGATGCAGTTTTACATGCTGTGTTTATTTCTTGAGGAAGTAAAGCTAAGTAACATTTGTGCAAAACCCAGTTTGTTTCTATCATACATTATTATTTATTTTAGACCTGCGAATACATAGTTATTGTTGTGTCACAGATTTTGGGGCTTGTACCAAAGGATGCTCTTTATTATAGGAACACTCCCTAGCAATAACAATCCCTTTGATTGCTCTCTGCCTTGCACCCTGTCCAATCATTTTGCTCTCCCTAGCACCCTGCCCAATCATTCTGCTCTCTCTAACACCCTGCCCAATCATTCTGCTCTTTCTAGCACCCTGCCCAATCATTCTGCTCTCTCTAGCACCCTGCCTAATCATTCTGCTCTCTCTAGCACCCTGTCCAATCATTCTGCTCTCTCCAGCACCCTTCCCAATCATTTTGTTCTCTAGCACCCTGCCCAATCATTCTGCTCTCTCTAGCACCCTGCCTAATCATTCTGCTCTCTCTAGCACCCTTCCAAATCATTTTGCTCTCTCTAGCACCCAGTCCAATCATTCTGCTCTCTCTAGCACCCTGCCCAATCATTCTGCTCTCTCTAGCACCCTGTCCAATCATTCTGCTCTCTCTAGCACCCTGCCCAATGATTCTGCTCTCTCTAGCACCCTGTCCAATCATTCTGCTCTCTCTAGCACCCTGTCCAATCATTCTGTTCTCTCCAGCACCCTTCCCAATCATTTTGCTCTCTAGCACCCTGCCCAATCATTCTGCTCTCTCTAGCACCCTGCCCAATCATTCTGCTCTCTCTAGCGCCCTTCCAAATCATTTTGCTCTCTCTAGCACCCAGTCCAATCATTCTGCTCTCTCTAGCACCCTGCCCAATCATTCTGCTCTCTCTAGCACCCTGTCCAATCATTCTGCTCTCTCTAGCACCCTGCCCAATCATTCATGCTGTCTCTAGCACCCTGTCCAATCATTCTGCTCTCTCTAGCACCCTGTCCAATCATTCTGCTCTCTCTAGCACCCTTCCCAATCATTTTGCTCTCTCTAGCACCCTGCACAATCATTCTGCTCTCTCTAGCACCCTGCCCAATCATTCTGCTCTCTCTAGCACCCTTCCCAATCATTTTGCTCTCTCTAGCTCCCTGCCCAATCATTCTGCTCTCTCTAGCACCCTGTCCAATCATTCTGCTCTCTCTAGCACCCTGTCCAATCATTCTGCTCTCTCTAGCACCCTGCCCAATCATTCTGCTCTCTCTAGCACCCTGTCCAATCATTCTGCTCTCTCTAGCACCCTGCCCAATCATTCTGCTCTCTCTAGCACCCTGTCCACTCATTCTGCTCTCGCTAGCACCCTGCCCAATCATTCTGCTCTCTCTAGCACCCTGCCCAATCATTCTGCTCTCTCTAGCACCCTGCCCAATCATTCTGCTCTCTCTAGCACCCCTGATTTGTCTCCTCACTGATTTATTTCATGCACGTCTGATATGGCACCTCATTTCCATCTAATGACTGATCTTTCCTTAGCACCCCTGATCCATCTCACAGCTCTCTCAATATTATCCATGATCCTCCCTACTTCTCTTTCCATAGCACTTAGATCCATCTCCTTGGCACCCCTGATCCATCTCACAGCTCTCTCTCTAGCACCCCTGACGTCTCTCTAGCACCTCTGATCATCTCCCAGCTCTCTCTCTAGCACCCCTGATCATCTCCCTGCTCTTTCTAGCACCCCTGATCCATCTCCCTGCTCTCTCTCTAGCACCCCTGATCCATCTTCCTGCTCTCTCTCTAGTCTAGTACCCCTGATCATCTCCCTGCTCTCTCAAGAACCCCTGATCTTTTTCTAGTACCCCTGAGCGATATCCCTGCTCTCTCTCTAGCACCCCTGATCCATCTCCCTGCTCTCTCTCTAGCACCCCTGATCCATCTCCCTGCTCTCTCTCTAGCACCCCTGATCCATCTCCCTGCTCTCTCTCTAGCACCCCTGATCCATCTCCCTGCTCTCTCTCTAGCACCCCTGATCCATCTCCCTGCTCTCTCTCTCTAGCACCCCTGATCCATCTCCCTGCTCTCTCTCTAGCACCCCTGATCCATATCCCTGCTCTCTCTCTCTCGCACCCCTGATCCATCTCCCTGCTCTCTCTCTAGCATCCCTGATCCATTTCCCTGCTCTCTCTCTAGCACCCCTGATCCATCTCCCTGCTCTCTCTCTAGCACCCCTGATCCATCTCCCTGCTCTCTCTCTCTCGCACCCCTGATCCATCTCCCTGCTCTCTCTCTAGCATCCCTGATCCATTTCCCTGCTTTCTCTCTAGCACCCCTGATCCATCTCCCTGCTCTCTCTCTAGCACCCCTGATCCATCTCCCTGCTCTCTCTCTAGCACCCCTGATCCATCTCCCTGCTCTCTCTCTCTAGCACCCCTGATCCATCTCCCTGCTCTCTCTCTAGCACCCCTGATCCATCTCCCTGCTCTCTCTCTCTAGCACCCCTGATCCATCTCCCTGCTCTCTCTCTAGCACCCCTGATCCATCTCCCTGCTCTCTCTCACTAGCACCCCTGATCCATCTCCCTGCTCTCTCTCTAGCACCCCTGATCCATCTCCCTGCTCTCTCTCTCTAGCACCCCTGATCCATCTCCCTGCTCTCTCTCTAGCACCCCTGATCCATCTCCCTGCTCTCTCTCTCTAGCACCCCTGATCCATCTCCCTGCTCTCTCTCTAGCACCCCTGATCCATCTCCCTGCTCTCTCTCTCTAGCACCCCTGATCCATCTCCCTGCTCTCTCTCTAGCACCCCTGATCCATCTCCCTGCTCTCTCTCTAGCACCCCTGATCCATCTCCTTGCTCTCTCTCTAGCACCCCTGATCCATTTCCCTGCTCTCTCTCTAGCACCCCTGATCCATTTCCCTGCTCTCTCTCTAGCACCCCTGATCCATCTCCCTGCTCTCTCTCTCTAGCACCCCTGATCCATCTCCCTGCTCTCTCTAGCTCCCCTGATCCATCTCCCTGCACGCTCCCTAGCAGTGCTGAGCTTGTGAACCTGCCCACTACTTGGCTGTTTGTGGTTGTGTTGCTTAGTACAAGGCAGAGAGGGGGCGGTGCATGCGAGGTTGCCAATCTATCTATAATCTCCTGCTCCAGATTATTTCACTCTCCCTACAGCAGAGCTTGGAGCAGCTGACATCCCCAGGAGTTTATTCTCACCCCGCTGCTGCTGTTTCCTTACTGAATCCCAGGGATTTAAAGCCTTTTCCCATCCAAGTGGACCCTCTCTCATCCTTCTCCTGTGCCAGGAAGAACCTGCAAATAATCGTTTGGAAAGTTCCTTGATTTTATTTTATTTTTTTTTTCCTCGGTTTTTGTTTTTTCCTCCCTACACACAGACCTGCCTTGCTGCCTTTTTTTTTTTTTTAATGTTGTAATGTTGCATGATTGGGAGGGGAGGGGGTGCAGAAGAGATCCAGCAGACAGGTGATGGGCGTTTCAGTGAAGATCTGGTACTGCCTCGCAGGGCTCCTCTGTTCGTCTGATCTAAGAACCAACATGACCATTCTGCACCTTCTCTCCTGCTAAAAGACTAGCATCAGCCGGGAGGACAACCAAGGAGATCACCCAACCTCCCTTCCCCCCCCATTCCCCCCCCCCCACACCTTGCCCCCATCTCCCACCGGTGTGCAGCAGATCCACCAATATTGTGGGGTGTTGTTTCTCCCCTAAGGGATGGTACTGATTCCCCCAGATACAGGAGCAAGGCTGCAGCTCCTACATCCAGAGGTTGCATTGTCATTGAGTAGTTAGAGCAATGAGGTGCTGGGCTTGGTTTTTGCTGCTAGGCGTCTGCTACCTGTCTCCTTCATTTTGCGAGGTAGGTCTGCACAGTTCTCTATAATAATCCTGTCTAATGATATTTTATTCTGTTTGCATGTAATAATAATTGTGTTGCATTTTTTTTTATCTCAAAAATGGACTATTATTAATTATTATTATTAATAATAATATTAATAATAAAGACATTTCTATTTACTGTCCCTTTAAAAAAGCCCACTGTCTTAGCCAGGTGGGATCTGGAGTAGCCCATCTTTGCTTTTACTGCATGACTGTGCAAAGCTGGGTAAAGATTATTACCTCTCTCGCCCAAGAAGTTCTACAGCATCTCTATTATTGTCCATGACTTTAAACCTTCATGGTGCTTTGAGGGTTATCTAGTGGTTTTACTGCAGCAAATGTATTAGGAGGTGAGGATTCCTAGTGATCTCTTATGGTGCACCCTACTATAACTACTATTGACAGTGCACAGCATTGCATTGCCTCAGCCCCATGCCTAGACATGGCCAAGGCATGTTCATACACATTTTAGGACTAGCACTTTTTTTTTTCCTTTCTTTCTTTCTAACTTCACCATGTCAAACTGCCCTACACAAGTGTTATAATGTGATCCATCTTTATTCCGGCTGTGCACATCTGTCTTCTAGTACAAAAGTTGCAAGCTATAATTAATGTGGATTTGTTTGATCTCTAAACCTACTGGAAAAGGTCAAATAAAAACAACCATTGCAGTGTAATGCTTTGTAAAAAAAAAAAAAAAAAAAAAAAAATGAAAAATAAAATATTAATAGTAAAAAAAATTTTTTTACATAAAAATAAAATACAAAAATAGATTGTTTTTTAATAAAAACCCTTGCAGTTTTCTAGTGTATAAAATATATATATTTTTTATATATATAAAAAAATATAAAACAGTTTTTTTTTTCCATAAGGAGAGGGAGTAAGTTGTATTTCCCATCAAAAAATCAAAAGGGATTTGGGGGCTGGGGGCTGAAATCACACAGGTCAACTGTCTGCCTTTTAATATATTTTTTCCCCCTACAAGTCTGCTGTAGTGCCAGGAAATTAATTAAGGGTTAGGGAAATCTATGATTCCCCTAGAGATCCTGCTGTTCTAAGAGAGACTTTTTAAGAACAAATTAGCTTGGATTTAGAATAGACAGCCAATGAGTTTATTTGGCATTACAATGGCAGACAAACATGTGGGACTATGATAGCACTAATCTGGTTATAAATCTGTTCTGTGCCATATTAGATAGCCCAAAAAACCCATACCACAATCCTACTAAAGATGTATAGCAATAAAACAAGGGGAAAAAAAACCCTAATGTGTAAAATATTTATTTATTAATAAAAATTACTGTTTGCAAAATAATGTTTAAAATCATGCCTATGACTTTAAAAAAAAAAAAAAAATCCTCCCAGGCACTGATGGGGTTAAGTGAGCTCTAGTATTGGGTGCACACTAAGTCTTGCCCATGACATGCATGAGAACCAGGCTGATAAAGTTTGAAGGCTGTGTTATAAGATGGTATATGCTATCGCCCTATGTCTCTTAAAAGACCAATTTGTGAAGCCTGAGGCCACTATTATCTACAGATCCCTTATAAGACTAATTCCCTGCCCTAACCTTTGTGGTGGACCTATTTTTTTCCTCTCCTTCAAGTGGATTTCAGAAAGTACCCACCTAGATCAGGCTGCAGATTGGAGTCTTAACATGCTGAGTGTGGGCTTTTTATGTCTGTAATGCTTTTGACCCTCAAATCCTTTTTTTCTCTTGATGTAGACTTCATTGGTTAAATTAAAACAGTTACCTGTCTGGGCTGTTTCAAAGGGGTTTTGATTTACACACTGCTAAACATGCTGTTTTTCAAAGTGAATAGACATTATTATTTTTTTTTTTGCACTAATGGGCCTTCTACTGCATGTCAGCCTGACACAGCCTGTATACAATTTTAAGACCAGTTGTAGAAGCAGAAATAAAATGAAGAAAAATAGAAGTGGAAGAAAAAAAGAAACTAAAAAACCCCCCCATAGACTGCATAATCTCAATGCTGGCTATCCTGATTACCTGTAAAATTCAGGTAAATTATAATGTAGTGTTTTGTCTTTAGAAAATAACTGTAAATACATAGAAACATTGTCTCAAAAGAACTTATAATTTAAAACTTCACTGCTTTTCGAAAGAATGTGCCAGTTAATTTTGTAGTGCGCAGCTGTTATTTTATCTTTTTTTAAACACAGCTGTTAGTTTATCATTTTTTTCTAGCCTTTCACTGTATTTGTATCTCTTTAAATTGCTTGGCATTTTCATTTTCTCGAACGAGTATTCTATGTTTGCGGTTGGGGCGTAGATAGTATTCAAAGCTTCTGCTCGTGCACCTTTAAGGTAATCTTAAAATGCAGCATTCCCCCCCCCTTCTCCTTCTCCCCACCTTAAGTCAATTCACTTGCAGACTGATGACGTTTTTTTTCCCCCCCCTGCAGACGTACACTTTCCAAGCCAGTTTACATTGGTTTGTCTGTCTCTCTTATCCTCGTTACAGGGGATTTAAAACTATTTATACAGTGCAAAATAGGCAGTGAAATTACAGTTTAAAAAAAAAATATATATACAAACCAAGTCTGACCTACAGGACAAAGGTAAACTTAATTCAGATAAGGGATGAATACAGCCGTACGACACAATTCTGTCCCTTTAACATTTTCTTTGGCATGTTTTAGAATAACTCACAAACCCAGGTGCCCTCCTTTAGGGTTATAGGATATAATTTGTATCCTAGATTTTCTCTTAATATGTATGGGGAAGCAAAAATGTTAAATACATTGACCCCCACCCCCAGTCGTTGCCTTTCCTGGGCTTGAAGGAAGGGTGGAGAGCTTTGCTTGTTTTTTTATTTTTTATGTAGGATCCAGATTGGTTTCAAAAATGCTCAGTCATGCATGATCGTGCTCTGATTTTTCATGTGTATTAACATGGGTGGATCTAAGACATTGCATGGAGTAGAGATTGTGATAAGGAAGTGTCTGTGGATCTTGTATTTTTTTTTATTTTTTATAAAACTGTTTATTCCCTGGCGGTGTAAAGGAAGCGGAGATCCCCCAGGAGCTGATCGAGAAGCTGTCTCACAGTGAAATCCACAGCATCAGCGACCTACAGCGACTCCTGGAGATTGATTCCGTAGGTAAATTCAATTTCCTTTTTACCTTCTCGCAAAAAAAAAAAACAACAACCCCCAAACACCCCCCTCCTTTTTAGATAAATGGGGCGGCCTCTTGTTCACCTATAATAAACCGATGATCTCTTGTTATTGATTTGGATCCTGCACGGAGGAAGTGCTTACAAAAAACCCTAAAGGTCGTATTTCCAAAGCCGTGCATGGCAGCTGGGCTGAGTCAAGCAATTGATAAAATAACACTGCATAAAACGAGTGGGTGTGGTTCCCCCCTCTCCTCGGGGAGGGGAAGCCCAAGATGGCATAGTAGTTTTAACTATGTTCATTGCCTTCTAGGCGAAGCAATGGCTTCACACTAGAACAGGAGATAGCCACGAATTCCACTTTTTTAGATGAGATCGTTGATTTGACCACTGTTTTTCGGAGCAGACCTGTTGATCAAAGGCTTAATGTGTACAACCGGAGTGTTTGAAAATATTGTGCCTTTGCTACAGATTGTTGGATAGTGATAGTATGTTATCCAGGATTGGTTGGTGGTTGAGAGTACGGTCAATTGCTCTGGTACATGGTTTCCTTGGTGCTATATATTATTATTTTAAATTATTTGTATATAAAATAGTAATCAGAGCATTATCTCTTTAAGTCCTATTTGGTTGACAACATGGTTTATTGATTCTCTGGAAGAGCTATATATATATATATATATATATATATATATATATATATATATATATATATATTTTTTTTTTTTTTAAATTTAATTATCATGCATTTATTTACAATTAATCTAGGACCACCATGATATTAATCAGCTACATCCTTCCTTGTATAACTATGACCCTAGATATGATATAGGACTTCAAGAACTGAACTTCAAAGTAGAAAATTGTGGTAGCGTAACAATCCATGACTTAAATTTAAGCTATATTATAGTAAAATATAGTAATGTCTCTCACTTTACCAAATCCCTTATTTCTAATGCTTCACAAATTATTAATATTAAAGGGTCACATAAACATTATAACACCGTCCCCAGTGAAAGAACTTAATTTGCATATCAAGCCACACGGTGATGTCATCAACATGAGACTCCATAAACACATTTGTCTCTTAATCTCTGCATTTGCTTGCATTTCTGCTAAAACAATCATTGTATAACCAAAGTTTAGGTCACGGAGGCCCTTGGACATTTATTTCTATGGCACAAACCATTTCAAATTGTTTTAGTTTTGAAAAAGGCAAATATTTATGATTGGTTTTGAGGGACTGCCACAGGCAACATAGTGTTCAACTGTGGCCCTCCAACTGTTTCTGAAGTACAACGACCACGATTCCTCAGTGGGGGGCGATTATAGGATTTGTAATTTATCTGCAGCAGGAGAGCCACAATGGGACAGTGGGCACATGTGAAAGAACAGGTACAGATAAGGGTATGTAGACGACTAGCTGCCTACGTGAAGACAGAAAGACTGTGTTGGCTAGACAGTTTGGATCCATAAATGATGATGATGATAGGGGCTGGTACAATTACTTGTAGGCTCTTTGAAGAGATGAGTTTTGAACTATTCTTTGAAAATGGAGTTGGGGAGGGGGGTGGGGACGGGACTAAAATTTAAATGGAAGTAAGTTCAAGTTGTATGGGGCAGCTTGGGAAAAGTCTTGTAAACGAGACGAGGGCTATATACTAAGTAAGTAGAGCCTTGGGATATGTTTATTGTTTGAGCCATGGATCAGTAGCTTAATTGTGGAAAATAATACCATTTGTCATCAAGAAAACCTATTACCATCATTCAAAAATAATATAGCTGTCAAGCTGTCTATTTGGACTGTTTCAGCAGTAGAGTTCGGAACATTCTATATAAGATGATCCTAGAACATCTTTATTTAAAGTCCAATAATCTGGGCAATTAGTATTTCATGTGGTCATTTCCTACATTTTTATTAACCTATATACCTATTACTACATTGTGTAATGTAAAGAAACATTATCACTTTGTATCTCCTACAAAGGCAAATAAAGTGTCATAGAGTTATCAATGTTGCTATAGCAACAGTCCTGCCTATGTCTCCAAGCCTCCCTATTGGATATCACGGAATTTAGAGGTTCCGATGCAATCATTTTCAATGTACAACTACAGGAGTAACAATAAATGCATTTCACGTCGATTAAACACATGGACAACAATAAGCTAAGTGATACTATCCCTTTAAACCCGTTCAACACAACCAGTCAGCTTTGTGTTGATAAACGCGTCGGGGAGTTTAACACCAATCCAGTCGTTGTCTCTATCCTGCGCTTGAGTAAATTCATTTGAACCTTTTTTTTTCCTGTTGCAAAATGTTTTGTTTGTAATAAGCCACTCCAGGCTGAATACACCCCACTGTATTTTCTAATATAATTGCAACATATCCCTCTTTAAAGCTTTTTAAAATCTAGAGTAATTATTCCAATTATCTGGGATTATACGGCACCAAGTGTTTTATAGTTTTCTACCTGTTGACAGAGATAATTTTGTGAGTTGTATACAGCGTGTGTGTGTGTGTGTGTGTGTGTGTGAGGGGAGTAGGGTAAGATTTATTGTGAAAAGACAATTCATACAGCATTATGATTTTTGTCTTTAATGAATAGGGGACCTTTGTACAAGTGTTGGGTGGTACCTTGCCTTGTAGCAAATATTCTTTTGAAGTCGTGTTGAGACCTCCTTCATTTGGCCATGGGCATGAATAATAAAAAGTAATTATTTGTAGTTGTAGGGAGGGTATTACGACTTATCAATTGTACAGGATCAGAAAGCTTTTGCTGTAACAGGACTGCAAGGCTAATTTCCTTCCCTTACAACACAGAAATCCACTTGTCTCTTTTCACATTTGCTTTACCTTCCGTCTAATTGCGAGTGGATTTGTATAGAGCACCCCTTTCTGCTTCACAGGATCCCTTATGCTGGCAGGCTTTGAGTAGGCAGTGAAGCAGCACAGTTGCAGACTTAGCTGATTGAGCACATTTTAAGATAAAAGAATTGTTTTATCTTTTGAAAGGGGAAAAAAAAAAAAAAAGGAATTGTGCGTTTTCTGTAACATCTAGGCATGATGATTCATAATGGGAGATACTTACTTGGTATAATTTACAGGGAGAATTCTGGGCCAATTTATAAGAATGTATACCCCCCCCCCCCCCCCGCAAGATGTATGTGCTTGAAGTCGAAGATGTCCACTTCATTGAGAAAAACATTTAACGAGATCCACTTGATAAATCCATGTTGTAGCAGAAGGCCTGATTGGATGTTCTGTTGCGTTAGTTCGCCTAACTGGTTATGTGAGTAGGCTGTCTTTGGCACACGCTGGTGTTGAACTTGAATCCCATTAGCCCACTATTGACTTACTCAAGGTGGAAACAAAGTTCATAACTGTTTTTCGACTTTAAATCCCACCACCATTCACTATCGTAAAAATGGTCAGTATCATGGCAATTCTGGTTAATGAATTAAAAATGCGCATCTGCAGAAAGCTTTTTTTTACTTGGGAATTAAGGGAGGGGAAAAATATTACTATTTCTCTGCCCCCCTCCTCCTCAAACCAAATGGAATATTTTGTCCCACCTCCCTATTGCTTCCTTTATTGAATCAGATGGGTAGTGTCCTTGGTAGTCAAGTCATATGGGTTCTATGCCTCACACAGTTGCATGTGCCTATTTGTCCCACCTGCTTCTCTGATTCTCAGAAGAGCATGGCAAGATCTTAAAGTGTCTTAGATGCAGGCACAGTACTTCCCCTGGATTCCCAGGATTTTTGGTTAGCTGAACTATTTAAGGGAGATCTCTCCTCCCAGCATTGGCAAAATAACCACGGGTTAGACTACGAAAGTCCACAGTCTGGTAACTCCATTAGTCTTTTAAAAAAAAAATGTTTTATTTAGCAACAATAAAGCACAATATAATGTTTATTATTCATGCATTACAAAATTTCAGAACTCCAGGAGATGAAGATTTAATGACTTGCACAGAATCGGTGTCATATGGATATATCCATTCGTATAAATAAAATCTGGAAAATAGATCCCAATTTGTTTTTTTTTTAAATGACCATTTCATCTGGTCCTTCCTGGTTGGCTTCAATAACGATGTAGGGATTTATGAATAAGCACAAATCTGGGATGAGGTTGTGTAATAATATTACTGATGACTCTACGCTTAGAACTTTACCAAAATTGGCTTTTTAGTTACGCCCCCTAAATAATGTGGGGTAGAGTATTAAATTGGTGGCTCCATCTACACTGTTGTTTCTTTTTCTCTACATGATACAATATTTATCAGTTTTTCCTCAACACTTTTTAATGCTGCATGCAAACTATAAGGGAATAATTGCTACTGATATAGCAACAGTCCCGCCTATCTTTCCCAAGCCCTCCTTCCTGTGTTACATCACAATACACAAAGACGATGAAGCCTCATACACCTTTACCCCTATCACTTGAAACAGCAGAGAGAAGCCAATTGCCCCGTGTTGGCTAAAGAGAGCACTTTCTCAGAGGGGGGGGGGGGGGGGGGCATGAAAACTGCTGCAGAAGGAGACAACCCACCTGCCCCCCCTATGTACCCCCTACTCATAATTTCACTGAATTTAGGAGCCCCTGTGAAATTATTTTCAACCTAAAGCTACAGGGGAACTGACATTTTTTTTAAAGAGTAAAATTAAGTGAATATTTAAAAAAAACAAACATACAGGAAATAATATAATTGAGCTGTTGCCTTTAGAACTTGTGCCAAAATATAATGTTGTTCCAGTCTAAAAAGCTCCAACCTGGGACTAGTTTATACAATGCCCTGACATAAGCACAGGTGCATCAATCGATGGGTGAGTCTAATGATGACAGATCCAGCAGCGCTAATAAAATGAACTCTTTCTTTGGTACACCTTGATCTGCCAGAAGGCATGGGCTACTGACTGATCAATCTATTCTTATGTCAAGTTATCCTCCGAACCGGTTCCCTTAGCGTCCTTGAGGCCATTGCTTATTGTAACATAGAATATGCTTGTGAGACTTAAATAACATTAAATAGGCTAATGATTTGCCAATAAAAGCCAACATCAAATGTGTTTGTTGTGCTGTTGTAATGCACTTTATAGTAAAGTTGAATTACCTCCTTTCTACAATAATTTTAGAACATTGAGGGTTCTAGAGCTCGATTCTAGGGCAACATTCTAAAAGTTGACCAATTGGCAAGGACATTCTATTGGTTTCCATGGAGATCAGCTGAAACGTTCTACTGGTTTCCATGGAGATTGGTCCACATTTAGAACTTTGGTCCAGAACTGCGCTAGCTGATTCCTGCCGTTTCTGTAACACTGTTAATTTTGTAACGCCCGCTCTCCGTCTATACACATAATCTACTAAATCCGTTTAGTTTTTGTTAATACATTATAAAAGCCCAGCTGCTATTATTGGACTTTAGACAATGGAGGCTTTGGGCCGGGTGGTGAACCACAAGCCATGTCGTAATACAGTATTACAGTTATATCACACCAAACCCAGCTGTTTCATGGTATTCACATGGGATGAGGGAATTTATATCCTGTCCCTAAATAGAGAATATGAAGGCAGGAAGAGGTCCAGTCTGGAAGTGCTATATGTGGACTATAATTGTACAAGATAATAGTCTACCTAAATATAATTTATTTTTCTACACAAACAGGTGTAGAAATGTCCCTTGCAAATAGAGATGGTACAGCACTTTGGGAATAGTTTTTAATTTTTTTTGTTTTTTTTGTTAGCACATTTGGACTCCTACGCCAGTGGTGTCTTGTGTGGGTGGGTAACCGGAATTTTAAAAGAAGACGGAAAACCTTACAATTTGTAGCTCCCACGCCCATGTGTGCTTTAACATCACAGGTAGAAACTGTCACCAAAATACTTACCCCGGTGTCTTTAAAAATCCATATTGCATGTAAACTGATGTATGATAGGAACTAGTTTGGTACATAGGAACCAAAGGCTGAAAATGGTTAGCTTGGCTTAGCAGTGAGAATTATGGGAAAAGTGTCAACGTTTATCTATCCATTTGTCCTAACTTCCCATTTCATATCTGCATCCATATTAGTAAATTACTTATCAACACTTCTGCTGGAAGATCTTTCCCTGCATCCACAACTTTTTCTTTCTTTTAATGTTGTCCTTAAAGGGACTCTCTTAACCTGGTTTATAATGTGATTTATGCGGCTGAAGAGAATTAAAAAATTATCACATTTATCTATACATTGGCGTAGAAATGTCCCTTGCAAATTGAGATCTTACAGCACTTTGGGAATAGTTTTATCTATACATTGTGTTAGCAGAAATGCAATCCAATCCATAAACGAAGAGAACATGTGCCTGGCGTGTCTCTTGTGTATGATCTCCACTGTGGTTTCTGCAAATGAGTAATTTGCATATCAAGCCACAATGTGAGGTCATAAATAGAAGACACCACTGACACATTAAAATGAATCTGTTCTGGTAATCTGCATGCAATTCTGTTTATCGGCTATATCATTTTGTATAGCCTTTTTTATTCTGTACCCTAAAATATATACAATGTTTAAGTGATGGAGTCTCTTTAGGTGACCAATGTTTAGGGGAAGTCCTCTTGTTCCATCCATCCTCCCAATGCAGATTTTCAACATTTGTCTCTTTATTTGGATTGGTAATATAATTTGATTCCGAATAAATCAGGCCAGTGGATACATATCGTAATTAGCAGGATTGGCCTCGGAAGAAAACCCTGCATAACTTTTAGCCTTTTTATTACATCGGCATGAAAATAATGGGCATTTCCCCCTCCCTTCCCTTTCTACTGTTGGTCTGTATGATTTATTTCTAATGCAATCGTGTTGTGTCTACCTGGTCCCATAGATCAATTCGAGGAGCCTTTCTCCCAGGCCTCTCAAAAAATATAATTGAGTTTTCTGGCACTGGTTGAGACGGATTCCAGTCGTATGGTAGCTTAGTATTTAGTTTACTTGGCAAGCCGCCATTTTGCCATATTGTTGGTAATGAACAAGCTGTATTTTCAGATACATTACGGAACAAGCCAGAACTAATTGTTGTTATATTTTATCCTATTCTCCAAACCTTGTCAGTACAGCAGTACATAAAAAATTTAAAGTGAACCTATTTGGTTCCGTGCCACCGGAGGAATCTAAAAGAACGTCTGGCAGCCCCCCTCCCCACCCCACCCCACAACCCAGAATGAAATCCGTTCACAAAGGAACAAGGTATCCAGAATATAGGAACAATAAAAGCAAAGGCCGAAATCTCCCACGTTGGCGGGAGTCCAAACACGAGTCAAGTAAATGCGTTGTCTGTGGGTTTTGGGAGTGTGACTTGCAGCATAACCACTTTGTTTTTCTTGCGACAAAAGTTGAATACCGAGGTTAGAGTGCCCCCTCTGAGGCGAACGGTCGGTGCTGAAACTGTTACAATGTGGCTCCTTTAAATAATAATCCAGTATTTAACCAGGAAGGGGAAGTCTAGTTTCTCTCTGTTTTCTAGAGATGTTACTATTGTCCAATTTAATTATATTCCTTTTACCTACCTAAGGAGGCGAATGGAACATGCAACCCTGCAGCTTGACCAGACCACTGTAGATCTAGTGCATTAGCCCACTGAGCTATCTTACCAGCAATATTGGGTTGTTGCAGAGTTGCTTGGCTACTTTATAGTTCTTATATGTCGTTGAGTTTATTTTTATTTACGAAGAATTAGTTCTTATCTATTTTTTGCATTTATCTCATTGTGGAAGAGAACTGATTAGCGTTCTAGGGTTCTAGAGTTCTAGGTTATTGACTGCCTCCACTGAGGCAACACATGTGCGAAAAGATTTTAGGTACTTGAGTCTTGTATTTTTTTTTTTCCCTCTAAATTTCGTTACTGTGAAAACTTTGTGGCCTAGTGTTTCCACCTCTCCTTTGAGCCATATTATTACCTCTATAGACCTCAAACCAAAACCATCTGGTTGGCAACTCTTTTGTGTCCTTGTAAGTCAAAAACATGACGACTTCATACCTGTGACGAGACTCGGGTTGGGATGTCCACAATCCTTAAAGTTTCACTTACTTTGTTTCCTGCTTGTGTAGAAGTTTAACCCGCTTCATGCTGGATGGTACTCTCATCCTTATGGACGGAAGCACCAAACCAGTGTTTTTGTCTTCGTGGCCTGATTCAATCGATCGGGAACCAAGGACCACTGTGGCAAAATCTCTTCCCTGCTGGAATCTCACGAGAACTTATGATGTCGCTTGTGACATCACCTAGGTGTGCCGGAACGCGTAAGTTCAGGCATGGCCCGATTTAGAATATATATTTACACACTCAAAGTGGCCTCATCTGAGAGGTGGGGTCTGGAGCACAGCTCATAGCGGAAGGGAAGCCAGGTTCTAAGCCGTCCTACCCGGCTTTTGAGTTACTATAATTTAGGACAGCATGCAACGTCCTACGGTCGTGAAGGGGTTAACATGTTGAGGATAGGCGTGTTTAAAGTACTTCCTGATGAAGCCATGTGCTCACAGCAGGGAGTCAGTAAATGTATTACAGTGGGAACCACTACATATATACACGTATTGATTGCTTTCAGTGATCATGTAGATGATGCATACAAATTGCACATACTTCCAGTAATAAACGTGGCCGACCCAACTTACGAGCGGCAGTGCTGTGTCTATATCTCAAACTCAAGGAACAGTATTTTCCTTCCAGTCTTGGGAATAGGATTAGGTGTTTCGACTGCTTTGCCATCATTTCTATTTCACACTGCATTTTCCATGGGTTCTGTAATAACATTGCTTTAGCAAATGGCATACTTGAATTGAGCCCTGGTAGGCAGATGTTAATATATTCTGTCTGGACACTTTGGAAAATTTCATAAATCAATGTACTTAAGGTCTGAACAGTGCGTCAAAACTATCCTTCCATATAAATGAATGAAGGAGGTGGATGGGAGCATGGAATGTTGCACCTGTCACTTTAATTTGAGCTATACATTGTTAGCAAATGTGTAGACTCAGATCTTCGGTCTCTGACTTACACTAGTAAGTACACTACTTCTGTGCCTGTCTGCCTGTCTGCAGGAAACCTACCAAGCTAAATAAAATTTGATGTATAGATCATTGTCTCCTCAATAGAAGGCGTGTCCACTTTTTAAAAAAATCGAATACATAAGATGAGCAGTTTGATATCGAGTGAGGTGTCTGGGTCAGGCTTACCAGCCTGTGTTACTAGGTGAAAAGCCTTAAGTAAGTTAGCATGATCAAACAGAAAGAACACTTTGAAAAGACAGAACATAATGGAACTTAGATGATACTGCCACAAATTATTTTTCATACACATTGGGGGCTGGGTTGTATTTAGAGAAAGAGGGGCTCATGTAATAAACAAGTGCAGTGGGAAAAAAATAGGTAAAACATGAGTAAGGAGCAATTTGTGAATATTTGTAAAAAATATTTTTTTCACTTGAAGTATTATATTTGCTCACGAGAAAGTCTTTTGCGGATAATTTGTGAAAAATAATTCTTATCCTGCATCTGTAAATTACAAGTGCTAATAAAAAAAGGCAGAAAAGCGATTCACAAATATGCCGTTTTTTTATTCACAATTGTACTCCTATTTACTATAGTGTTTTGCACGTAGAATAAATACACTTTTTTTTTTACATTTTTTTATTTTTTAGTTCATTCCCATATTAGTGCCAGTAAGCTGGGATCTGGGAATGAATGGGAACGACTTCCTAAACAACTGGTTGGAGAATCAATCTTGCTTGCAGTTTACTTTTTATAATAATATTTAAAAAAAAAAAAAAAAGAAAAAATCAACATTTTGTAAAACTTGGGGTTATTTTATTTATTTAAGTCTAAAAGTAGAGGATCCACATTAACTTACCACTGGTTTTAAGTGATTATCAGTTATTTATTGTCTGCTAATTTAAGGGCATCTCTCACTGTTTTATCAACATGTTTATTTTATTTCTTTTGTGTGTGTTTAGCTTATAGAGCAAGCGCATCTGTATGTCTCCCCATGTTACTCATAGTGTACTCCTGCTATACGTTTATAGATAAATGGAACATTGGAAGAGTGTTTATTCGGATCTCTCAAAAATATCTCCCGAATACATGTTACTGTATAATTCATAATATTATAAACATTTGGATAACTAAATTACACAAGGTAATTTAATTGACATCTGTGTGATTTATTTATTTTTTTATTTTTTTAACATTTATTTTTTTAAGAAAGTGTGTTTTGTGTCCATGTCTCACACGTCTACTTTACTTCCCAGGAAGTGATGACACTCCAGGAGCAAGTATAAGAACACAAACACACAACTTCCATCACAACAGACATGTTCAAGAAAAACGTTCTGTGCATAGCCGCCGAAAGCGAAGTATTGGTAAGTTAAAGTGATTTTATTCATATGTCAGTGGACCCGTATGTGTTTGTTGTGTGGTGGGGTTGGTGATGGTGGTTGTTATTGTTTGTGGGTGGCTGTTAGAGAGTGGTTGGTGGTGGTGGACATTGTTTAGTGGTGGCTGTTAGAGAGTGGTTGTTGCTTGGTGGTGGTGGATATTGTTTGGTGGTGGCTGTTAGAGAGTGGTTGTTGCTTGGTGGTGGTGGATATTGTTTGGTGGTGGCTGTTAGAGAGTGGTTGTTGCTTGGTGGTGGTGGATATTGTTTGGTGGTGGCTGTTAGAGAGTGGTTGTTGCTTGGTGGTGGTGGATATTGTTTGGTGGTGGCTGTTAGAGAGTGGTTGTTGCTTGGTGGTGGTGGATATTGTTTGGTGGTGGCTGTTAGAGAGTGGTTGTTGCGTAGTGGTGGTGGTGAATATTGTTTAGTGGTGGCTGTTAGAGAGTGGTTGTTGCGTGGTGGTGGTGGATATTGTTTGGTGGTTGCTGTTTGGTAGTGGTTGTAGTGCGGTGGTGGTGATTGTTATTGTTTGGTGGTGGCTGTTAGAGACTGGTTGTTGCTTGGTGGTGGTGGATATTGTTTAGTGGTGGTTGTTGCGTAGTGGTGGTGGTGGATATTGTTTGGTGGTGGCTGTTAGAGAGTGGTTGTTGCTTGGTGGTGGTGGATATTGTTTGGTGGTGGCTGTTAGAGAGTGGTTGTTGCTTGGTGGTGGTGGATATTGTTTGGTGGTGGCTGTTAGAGAGTGGTTGTTGCTTGGTGGTGGTGGATATTGTTTGGTGGTGGCTGTTAGAGAGTGGTTGTTGCTTGGTGGTGGTGGATATTGTTTGGTGGTGGCTGTTAGAGAGTGGTTGTTGCTTGGTGGTGGTGGATATTGTTTGGTGGTGGCTGTTAGAGAGTGGTTGTTGCGTAGTGGTGGTGGTGAATATTGTTTAGTGGTGGCTGTTAGAGAGTGGTTGTTGCGTGGTGGTGGTGGATATTGTTTGGTGGTTGCTGTTTGGTAGTGGTTGTAGTGCGGTGGTGGTGATTGTTATTGTTTGGTGGTGGCTGTTAGAGACTGGTTGTTGCTTGGTGGTGGTGGATATTGTTTAGTGGTGGTTGTTGCGTAGTGGTGGTGGTGGATATTGTTTAGTGGTGGCTGTTAGAGAGTGGTTGTTGCGTGGTGGTGGTGGATATTGTTTGGTGGTTGCTGTTTGGTAGTGGTTGTAGTGCGGTGGTGGTGATTGTTATTGTTTGGTGGTGGCTGTTAGAGACTGGTTGTTGCTTGGTGGTGGTGGTTGTTATTGTTTGGTGGTTGCTGTTTAATAGTGGTTGTTGCTTCATGGTGGTGGTTGTTATTGTTTGGTGGTTGCTGTTTGATAGTGGTTGTTATTTAGTTGATTTTTTTTGTTTATTTTCTAATATTTTTATTTTAATACATTTAACTTGGACTTAGCAAAGAGCTGTACCAAATTCACACTGAGATTTTTGAAGTATTATTTTTTTTTTCTTTCTCGACTACAATTTGCCATCTGCGCCTTTTTCTTTATTAGATTGGCAGTTTTTTTTTTTCTTCTTCTTGGCCGTGGAAACCAGGATCAGATTCCAGATTGTACAAATATTTGAAAGCAAGCAGAAACAGAGCACAAAGTGTGTTACTGCCATGCTATCCCTAAAACAAAATTGCACCTATGGCCCAAAGATATTTATGATGTGCTATAGCTAGGAATATCTGGTTAGACCAGTTCTCTGTTACGCTAATTGTTTTTACAGTTACAACTTTCTTTTTTAAAAGCATTTTCAATAGTACATACATACAGTGATTCATAATCCTGAAAACATGGCTTCTGTTCGACATAGACTGTTTTTATTAAAAAAATTTTTTTTCAAAAAAGCCAATTACTTCAAATGATATTCCGATGAACATTCAAAAATAGTTTTACCTGCCCGCTTTGACCTTTCTAAAGGTTCATTAATCCAAAAGGGACATGTGTAGTGCTAAGGTTAGCCATCACTGTCCTAAACAGTGGCAGAACAACAACCCCCCCCCCCCAAAAAAAAATTCTGAGCTGCCCACTAGGCCAATGTGGCTAACTGTGGCAGTGATAGAGTGGCTGTCATGTACCCCCTTTAACTGATGGGCTCAGGATACATTGCACCCCGTATTGTTGGTCCAAATTACTTTTCAGTAATGGATGGATTCTTCCCTGAATCCAGGTGGCACTGTATCCATTATTATTCCCATCAGGCTATGGAGATGACTAAATCAGAAGAGATTTGCTATTAATGGTAGTGTTCCTTTCGGGACAAAGTACCTTGAATCTAACATAAATTTATTTTGATTTTCCACATTTTATCTTTGTTCAGTAATACCCTACCAACCTCTTAGGTCATTCATTTGGAACACCGTGACAATAACTTTTTAAAGGCCTTCAAAGATGTATTTTCACCTACGTTTTCACTTATTCATAAAGTTTTTTATTACGGAGTTGGGGAAATTATTGCATGACTAGCATTCCTGACTGGCGATGAAGTGACCCATGAACTTGAATATTGTATGCAATGTGCAGGACAGGAAACACAATGTAGCAATGGGAAGTGTTTAAATGAGATACATTGTAATAAACCTTTTACAACCATCCTATTGCAGATTATATATATATATATATATATATATATATATTTTTTTTTTTAGCTGTGAGTGGTTTTCTCTTGGAAATAGAAATAAGGCATTTTTGGCACCTAATATTTGGGGGGTTATTAATAAAACAATTCTGGAGCAGAGTTCTAAAAGTGATCTAACCAGTAGGAACATTCCATTGGTTCCCATGGTGACTGCATAACTTTTAGAACTCTGCCAAATAGCTTAATCAATAACTCACGTAGGGCTTTATTTATGATAGAGAGAATTAAGAAGGGAACTTAAGTAGCTGAGCTGGAAACATTTTTTTTTTGTTTGATCCTAACACTTCAAATTTTTTTGTTTCTATTTTAAAAGGAACAATGTATATTTACTAGACCAAAATAGTATTTAGTGACTGTTTTCCAAGGCTCTACAATCTTCACACAACACAACGGTTCAGTCTTTGGCCTGTTTGGATAGCCAATGACAAACCTGCTACCCAAGATGCTGTTGTATGTGGTCTCTTGATGGCCTTTGGGGAAGAGCGCAGATTAATTCATTGGATATTATGTTTAATTTGTCCCTCCTGTCTTCTTCTCCTGTTACAGAGGAAGCTGTCCCCGCGATCTGCAAAACAAGGACTGTTATATACGAGATACCTCGCAGCCAAATAGACCCAACATCTGCAAATTTTCTGATATGGCCGCCGTGCGTGGAGGTCAAAAGGTGCACAGGCTGCTGCAATACCAGCAGTGTCAAATGCCAACCGTCAAGGATACACCACAGGAGTGTCAAGGTAAAGTCCCTTCTAGAATAAACTCATGCGTTTCACTGCTGGGGAATGGTACACTGTCCACACTTGATCTTGAAGACATATAACGTTCCTCTTTGGCCAGTTGCAGAGTCGCTAGATCAGCCATTTTTTTTTGAGGGACACCAATAAGTTTTAAGTGCTGCCCTGTAGTATGTAGAATTCACATGTGTTCAGAGGGAAATCAATCAACGTAGATCCAATGAGCTCCCCCGTGCTTGATCTGAACACAGATCTGAATTCCATGCAAACCCCGCTTATAGCTCGATATGATACTCTGGACTCAGGGCATCACGTTATAATGAGTTTGTTTTGGATTTTCTGTGTCCTATTGATCTGATATATTAATCTATATATTGCCAGAAGAAGACTTTTCCACTGGTTGGCATGCTGTTGCACATTGTGTGGTGCATTCTTTCTAAATCTTTGTTTTGGTTTCTTATCTTATCTTTTTATATGTTGCATTGTGGTTTTAAGTGTGATGCTTTTTATCCAGAGAATATCAATATTTTGGGTTGAAAATCTTCATCAGAACCAAATTTAATCTGATATGTTGACTTAATTTTGATTGCAAAACAGTATATACCCAGATTATCCCGAGATGCGCACACACTGTGCCAGCATTTTGCTCTGTCAAAAAGGTGGGTATATAATGACCCTCACACTAGTATCTTTGTAATGTTGTACCCCTTATTTATCTGTGCTGTCTAATCTTTTCACAGGGTACACTTAAATATAGAAAGAATAAATTCAGAGTGTCCAAGACCACTTTAAAATTGGTTTGGTGCAATACGCTCATGGAATTTTCAGATTTATTTTAAGGCCATAGTCTAGATCAAGGGTGTCCAATTGCAACTGTTGGAGAACTGCTTTCTCCCATACTTCCCTGCAAGCTTCTTAACTGACCAAGTGTTGTGGGATATGTAGGCCATCAGCAGCTAGAGGTCCTCAGTTAGACACTTCTTCTACAAACCACCCTTGAGTCAATATGAGAACTGGGGACCTCTAAATGAACATTTCTAAATTTGAAAAAACAAAAACAAAAAACTAAACATTTAGAAATGTATATTTAGGAAATGTGGTTAGGGTTGCCACCGGCCATGCTATTGCCCCCATAGATTTACCAGCTTGCCGTCAACATACCAGCTGGGTGATAATTCTAAAGGGAAATTTATGTACAAAAAGCAATTCTTTGGCAAATGTCTTTACCTCAGAACTATTCTGAACACATAACCCTCCACATTGTTTTTATACCAATCTTTATCCTGTAAAATGTCAAAAGGTCAAAGTGGAAGTTAGGAGAAGGGTGTAAATTGACTCTGGAATCTTATCCCAACCACCTCCTTATGAAACAATGGAGCCCAGTGTGTGGATATACCAGAGCCCCGTTCTCTCTTGCGGGGCCTTGATGCAGTGGGCTATTTCAAAGGCAGCATTTTCTAAATGTGGAGTTGGTGCTTGGCTGCCTTTGTGTGCCGTCATTTAGCAAATTGTACGGGAAGGTCACACAGGATGCGGTGGAAAGAATTGCTCGCTGGCGGCTAACACAGAATATTCCTGGAATGTTTGCTTCTGTTTGCTCGATGTTTTGTGTTATGAAAGCTTCTTTTTTTTTGGATTAAAATAGTCTTTTATCTTATTTTTTTTCAAAATGTATTTTCCTTTTGCAAGAGCAAATTACTAAGCACCGCAATGGGTGCGGTCATTTGATCTAGCCAACAAGCAGAGCAGTGCATTTGACAATATATATACATATTTTATAGTCTTTCTGTTTATGAGTGACATATCATTGTGAATAGGACACACCTACTTTGTTTGTGCTGCCCTAGACCTGACTAGACTCATGCACCCACCAACCTTGTTGACCACACCCCTTCCTCACACAACCTTTTTACTTCACCACATTGCCCCACATCCCTCTCTAATAGACCATTTGCCTAGACAATCTTCACCAGTGCACCATATTGTCTCTCCATCCCTTCTATTGTCCTATAATGCCACCACACCCCAGATTGCTCCCTGGTGATATACCCTGCATGTCTGTGCAGGAAGTTCAAGGTCATGAGGGAGAATGTACCACAAGCAATGGTAGCCCTAGCTCTGCTACCTCCCTCTTCAGTTTGCTGCCACCCTTTTCCTGCAACCCTAGGCTTGGGCCTAGTTGGCCTAGACAGAAATACAACACTGCACCTAATTCGAATAACATGTTACTGGAGCTCAAAAGAACATACTGATCTATTCACTAAAAAAGGAGAAAAAAAAAATCAGGCATTACTAGCTGAATTGGAAGAATTCGCCATCTTTCCTAATTTTCCAACTCTGATATTACTGGCTGCTTTTTTGTTTTTTTTCTCCATTTTTTAATTAATAGACCCCAGAGTGTTGTAAGCCCTAAAAGCAGTCTTTTTCTACAGGTAAAAATAATGAATATTTGATACACCGTAGAATTACATGTTTTTGTTTTCAGGGCATAAAATATTATAGGGTGTAGCGTTTTAGGATATTGGGACGCAGTCTGATTTTGAGTACCTTGCCTGGTTTTGAGATTTATTAAAAGTTAACCAAACGAAGCAGAACAATTTTCCAGAATTGGCCACCGACCCTAGCAGACTGAAATTCCTTGTAGATTTATGGTTTTAGGAAATAGAGGAATGTGTTACAGTGCAATGAGGCGCGAATTGGTCTCTTTACCAGATTAATAGGTGCAGGTTCAGTGGACCACTTGAAGCTGTTTCTTTTACGAGGTGGCAGCTTGTTTACAATATATATATGTTATGTCTAGTGGGTTGTATGTATATATATTTTTTTTATTATAGGGACATTGCTTTTACTGTGTCGGTATAGATTGAAAAGTGATCTTTCTATACATTGTGTTAGCAAAAAATACAAGCTAATGCATGGATTAGGAGAAAAATTGTATTCAATTCCACTGTGGATGTCTGTGGTTCTCCGATTTGTGGCATTATCATGTGGCTTGGTGTGCAAACGAACCAGTTTCAGTAGGAAGTGTGTCATTTGCATACCAAAGGGGTCATGTACCCCCTTGGTATGGTGGGGTATGGCGAGTTTATGATTATATAAAGAACACCCATTTGAGATATACACTGAACCACTGAAACGTAATGAGTATGAATGAAAAAAAATTGTTGATATTTTTTGCTTTATGATATTTATTTTTAGGTAGAAAAAAAGTCTAGTGTGCTCTAGTTATTGTGGGGAGTCCAATCACATTGTACCAATCACAATCCTTTAATTAGGAATCTCACTCAGCTACCGTCAGGCCAATATAAAATTGGCTTGTGTCCATTGTTAAGGAAGCATGAGTATGGTATTTTTTAAAACCCTTCCTGCGACGCACGGTGAGGTCCAAATAGTCGCTACCCAAACTGAAAGCGACGGCCGTTGTGTTTTTATTACACATACAACGTAGCCTTCGCGTTGAAGTTTGAAATCTAAACTTTCCGCTCATCTAAACTTTCCACTCTTGGGTAGAGAAGAGAATGGTATAAAAATTTCTGATCGGTATACGTGACAAAAAAAGAAAAGAAAAATGTTGCGTGATATGCTATTAGATATTATTGATCACAAACAAGCGGACTGATGTATCACAACATGTTGGATTCAGTTTCTCTGTAAATAATATGCAGTGGATTTGTTGTTCCCCAGTAGATCTTCCAGGATTAGTTGCTATTCTAATGTTTGATTGCATCTTTGTTGGTAAGAGAGATTCACTCATCTTAGCCAAAATATTTAAGGGAAAGCCCCTCTCTGCCCCCCCCCCCCATTCCAGTTTACACCCCCTGATCGTCCTTTGCTGCCTGCCTTGTTCTAATCCACATTTCCAGACTCTGATCTCCAACTGTCCCTGTCTCATTCTAACATTTTTTTCAGACATCCCAAATCTCCTAGGAAGATGAATCATAATTCAAATGTTTGGTCAGTTAATACTGCCTTCCAATGAAAGGGGAATTTCATGCTCTTGTGAGAGAGATGTTTCATTCTGTTAGGTGATTTATGAATAATTTTTTTCCGAAAGCTATGATATAATAACCCACATCAGTGATCCGCAGCTTTCTTCTAAGCTTCTCACTACCACATCCAATTTTAGAGTGCAGTCACATGATTATAATTCCCCATGTGAAAACCATTTTCTACCTTAGCCTTTCCACTTCGAGATATTGGGGGATTCCATGGTGGAGCAGTTGCCATGGAGACCAATAGAATGTTCATGCTGCTTATTCCACTTTTATGACTCTGCCCCAGAATTGAGTAATTTCAATGACCCACATTGTTTGTTTCCTATGTCTTTATAATAGAAGTCTACTTTTGTCGATTCTTCCTAATTTTCAGTTTGCTAATCCTGATGCTTGGGCTGTAGAGTTGCAAAAATAAATGGCATCCTGGTAGGGTTGCCACCTTTTCTTCAAAAAAATACCAGACTCTAGCGTGGCTCTGCTCGCGATGTCCTCACCTGCAGGGCAGGGGAGGAGCAAAAGAAATGCCGATCACATTGTAAGGTTGTAGCGAGGACACGGGCCAGCTGCTTTGGGCTCCCCAGGAATGACTAGACCCTGGGTCAGCAGACAGCTTTGACTCACGTTAAAGCTGGTCCTGGCATTGTGAGCTTTGAGGTTATCTAAGTGCACATTTTTAGGGTATTCCCTACCTAAACAAAACCTTTAGATTTTCCTTATTTTCATTAAACTGATTTAGAATGTCATTGAACACTCTAGAATCTTCGCTGGTAGCTCCGAGTTTTTGCAAAGGAAAAAAGAGTTCCGAGTTTGAGACCACATCAGTTTTCTGAATTGCCCTTGAAT
The DNA here is from genome assembly GCA_036172795.1 of Pelodytes ibericus. NCBI lineage: Eukaryota > Metazoa > Chordata > Amphibia > Anura > Pelodytidae > Pelodytes > Pelodytes ibericus. The sequence goes on from CM069860.1 coordinate 18,295,426, forward strand.
TCGGGGAACTCATCACCCAAGTGCTCTTGAATTGGCATGAAAAGCGTTCATCGTGGCCGATTTTCGTACCCAAATTTCAGCAGCCGAACTTCTGCGGAGATCAGATCACCGAAGGAGCAGCCTCCATTCTTCCCATAGAATCCTCCTTCTATGGGGAGGATCAAGACTCTTGTCGGGAGGACTTCCGCTATTGAAAATGAAATAAATACATTAATGAATTGCCCTGGACCCCCTATAATGAATTGGGCTGGGATCTGGTCATAGGCCTCCAGTCGGAATAAAATACATTTTTAAATTAAATAAACCCCTACCTACACCTTGCTCATGTAGCTTGCTGACTTGCCCAAACTATTTTTTAGAAAGTGGAAAGACCAATCGGGAAGAGTAGCTCAGGTGCATGCTGGGAAATATGATGCGCTAAGCATCAAGCAGCCAATGTTAAGTCTATGGAGCAAATAACAAGGCCGGTATTCTTTTTTTTTAAAAACCCTGGCAGCCCTAGCTGTGATTTGGTTATCACAGTGATCATATGCCCCCTTAGTGCTCCGGACAGGCTCCCAGAAGACTGCCTCGTCTTGAGGCCAAGTCTCCTTCCGGTAGCCGGTACGTGTGATTGCCCCCTTTCTTCGGAGAGACTTGTATATATACGTTCGCAAGGGCCATTCTGTTTTGGATATATATATATATATATATATATATATATATATATATATATATGTAATACCTCTTGCGCGAAGGGGTTAATCTCTATAAATCTCAGAAACGGCAATACAAAGGGCTTTCCCACATCCCTGGTTTTTGTCATTGTTGCACCCCACCCTGCTGCCCTTCATACCACAGACATTACCAACAACCAACTAGCTTCCCACAATAGGGCTTTATCTATTGGTATGTGGAAGAGGTTATAGGCCACTGATAGAGGGCAGTGCGAGGACAGTACTGTGCATATTGACAGAACTTGGGATACAGCAAGTCTGTACTCGGACTGACCTTTGTACATTTGTTGTGGTATAAAAACTGAAGCTATATTTGTGTATTTCCACCTTGTTGCACAGAATCTAACCAATTTTCTTTTATTTATTTTTATAAATCCGGAAATAAAGATAACAGGAACAACTAATTTAAACAATTTATTTTATTTGTGTCTAGGAATGACTGCTTTGCCACTCAAAGGGAAATAGTCCCTGTGACATGATTGTAAGTGAGAAATGTAAGTTTAACATTACTGGAGAATCTTTCTCTTCATTTAAACAGTAGAAAGCACCACTTGTATCAAAAAAAACCCTGACTGTCTCAGAACAACTTATTATGTCCTGACAGTAATGTCAGCGATGGAACGATGTGTGTGTGTTTCAACTATAACAAGCATACTATCTGTCTCTCCATAATGCTTCAAAAAAAAGAAAAAAAAAAAGAAAGAGGGGGCTTCCCAAGACTTTTTTTTCATAATTCGACTTGGCAACTTAAAAGATAAAACTTGGCCGTGTAATTACAGATTCTGTCTGGATGTGTAGTTATAGGTCTTAATCCCCCGTCTTGATCTTTTCTAGAGCTTTACAGATAGGCCTCTTCTTTCATGGCGGATGAGTCAAATTTACCCAATGCCTTGAAAAGCATGAACAGAGAGAGAGAGAGCGCTCACCATAAAAGAAACTTAAACATATTACTTCGACCCATAGCTGACCCTTTCTCGCAAGGCATTCTTGCTTGTCACAGGCAGATTTGACTAGCTGAATGGAAATCTGACAAGCTTGGAAAATGTCTTCAAGTCGGGCGATTTTTTTTTTTTTAGCTACTGTCTGACTATAGTACTTTTGTTTGCAAGGCTAATTAAAGTGGACTCTGTGTCCTGTTGATAAAAACGCTAGTGACTGAAAGTTAACTTTGAAAGACCTTTTTTTTTTGTCAGAATTTTTTTTTTTTTACTCCCTCTTGACAAAAAATATTTGATTATTATTTGCTTATGTGCAGTCAAATTCGTGTAAACTACAAAATGACTCAATTATTATAATTTTTTTTTTCAAGTACAGGTACAGTACAAGTTTCAGGGAGACTTAAGAGTATATGTTTCTAGAGTGCAACTATTAATGCACAATGGTCTAGGGTTCATATGAGTAGCGTCTCACTTTGATTTCCCTGGTCCAGTATTTGGGGTCTAGGACACTTCTTCGCCGCATCTTCATCGCTGACAGTTCAGCGCGGCAGTTAGAACGCTGAACTGTCAGCAATGAAGTATAACGCGGTCGTTTCACCGCGGCTATGTAAGAGCTGACAGTTCAGCGCTGAACTGTCAGCTCTTACAAATTTAAAAGCTCTTACAAAAAGTAAAACTAAATTAACCCCCCCAATAAATGATCCCCCCCCAATAGTAACACTAAACACTAAAATTAACCCCCTAAACCCTAATACTAACCCCCGACCCCTAATACTAAAATTAACCCCCTAAACCCTAATACTAACCCCCGACCCCTAATAGTAAAATTAACCCCTAACACTAAACCTAATTCTAACCCCCTAAACCCTAATTGTAAACAAACTAAAATTGGTAAAATACTTACCTTTAGCGATGAAATGTCCCGCGATGAAATCTCCAGCGACGATCTGTCTTGTGCTGCAGAGTCGACGGTGAAGCGGCTGCGCGGAAGCAGCCGCGATGAAGAGTCCCATCCCCCCAGTATTTGAAGGTAATACTAGACATGTGCATTAATTTCAGTGGAAGTATGCAATGATTCTGTGATGGTTCCGTGGTGACCAATATATATATCATTTTAGAGGAGCTTGGGATTTTATCTGGCAACACAGCCCACTCCTACAAATCTTCTACCTCTAAATTCAAGCACGAGTTACATAGTAGACATCATACCTTGATACAATGAATTAGATTATATCCATTTTATCAGAATATATGATGCACGATGTGAGCCTATGTATCTACGTACCAGTGATGGTTAAAAAAAAACGGATTGTGTAACACATACTAATGCTGTTCCTTGACTATTGGGTAGGGTTGCCACATTTTCTTCCCAAAAAACACCGGCCATGCTTACTGCCTCCATAAACTTAACATTGGCATCAAGACAATTTTTTTTACTGGCCTGCCGAAAAAATACTGGCCAGGTGGCAACCCTACTATGGGGATGTAATGTATGCATCAGCTTCATATATCCACCCCTGTACCCGCAACGTTCTCACATTCTCTATAATTCACTATGTTTCAACACTGTAAAAGAACTATTGTCTGGTCCTTGATTTGGCTCCAAGCAAACTCTTGATACCATTGTTCCAAACTACCAAAAGGAAGTGGGTCGGGATAAGCAGACCTCCTTAAATCAAATCTGCCACAAATCAAGGAAAGCTGACGGTACTTTGTCTACCTGCCTGCCTCAGGTTCCTCCATCCATTTTCCTCAACTCTGGTGTTTCAGTGCAGACGCCATGCACAGTTGCACTAGGCTTCATTGTAACCCACAAGACCTTGACACACACTGAGAGGTACAGTGTGCAATATCAGCAAGGAAGCCACTGCTCTGTTATAATTTATTTTTCTGGCAGTGGGCAAGTGGGTCTCCTGGCTTATGGTGGCCCAAGGCCAAGATGATCCCCAAGCAGAGATACATTTTTTCCCTAGAGTTAGAGGCTGCTGTATTAGAGGCTGCAATGAGATCTTTCCCCCATAGCAGCTGGGCCCCTTACTGGAGTACCAGTTGTACCCCTTTATGGCCCAGGCTACTAAAGGCTTTCCCTAAATTCCATTGTGAAGATCTAGATCAGAGCAGTGGTTTGCAACATAACAAGTCTCCACCTCTTTGTCAGAGTGCAGCTAAAAGACTTTAACGATGTCATGTGGGGACAACAGAAGGTGTCCATCATTGGACATAATTACTTTTTAATCATCCTTTTTTTTCCAATATATTTTGACTTAATCCTTAAACACGAGGCAGGAGTGACCATCCGACGTGTTTTGTGCTATAGCGGTCACTAGTTGTAGTCTATGTATGCTTCCGTCTCACATTATACACTTCCAGAATTATGGAAGTGGATATTTATAAATATGGCTGGTTTAAAATACCCATGCGTTTCCTGGCATCATTCTATTCTCCGGTGGGTCTCTTTTTTTATTATATGATACCAGTGTCAGACACAACTTGGTTTCGACCACCAAAAATAAGTTCGGTTGCCAATTTTATTTCACATGGTTTTAAGACTTCTGGCTAATCTCACAATGATGCTTGACCTTGAACAAGAAGAGTAGAATTTTGTGTTGAAAAAAAAATTGGAATAATTACATTGCGTTCAATGCTTGGGGGAAGAAGTAGTCAACTTGTTCTCAGTACCGCACGCACATATTAATGGGAGCACTTAACTTTATTTTGCCAAGTCAATGTTGCTTTTCAGCCAAATATTGATTCAGATGGATAATGTTAAATGTGTTTTGCTGGCTTGGATTTATTACTATATGGTTTGTTCTCCCTGGAAGGCAGGGAGAGGCAGTGGCAAGGTCTATGAAGGTCAATAGGACATCCTTCAATTGTCCGTCACAAAGTCCAGTAAATATCGATCATGAATATAATAATCTACACTGTAGAATGTGGTCAGCTCTATTGGCTAATGTTCCCATAGGACCTTTTCAGTCCTGTGTGTTCCAGGTTTTATTAATGGCACATCAGGCCAATTAAAATGAGTACCATTAAGCTGGGTATTAATACATTTTATTGTTAACTGTGGATTTTGAGCTTTGAGTCCCTTGGGGGAAAAATGTTCTCTATAAAGATGACTTATAATTATTATTATTCTAATATCAGACAATTTTTGGAGACCATTATAGCTCTTTACTACAACTTTAATATTCCCAGCCAGCCCCATGCTCATTGAATATTTCAAAAATGTAAAAGATACATCTATATACATTGAAATAAATGTATACTACCCTACTACAAGTCTATTGTAATACATGATAAATACTAGTGCTTGCAAACTCCATATTGTTTCTCTTTTTAAAATGGCTCCAGCCAGTGTTACGGTTTCCCATGATGCATTTTGTTTTTTATTTCCTGTCTGTTCCGAATATCATAATTCCCAGCTTGTTTGGCTGCACTTTACGCTTATCTGTCTAATTGTGTTCTATGGCCCTTTTTTTTTTCACCTTGACGTTGCTGTGAATTTATTTGCTATTATTTTAAAACACTTAAAATCCAGTCACAAGGAAAAGATATTTTGGTTTAGTATGGGGCAACCAGATTCTTTCTAAATTTTACCTCCCCCCGATGTAAATCAAACTTTGGGTTACACTCCTAAATAACTAAGATTCTATATAGATTTGGGGAAACGATCCTTTGAGTTCTTGATTCCCCTGCGCGTTTCTCCTTACTTTTTATTGATGTTGTGATGTTTTGCTATGCGTTTTTAGGTTTAACCAAAGGTACAATTAGTGTACCCCGACGACGCCACATAACATGTCTTAAATTTGTGTAATATGACATGCATGTTTGTTTATTCGCAGGTGGCGAAAGTAGAATATGTAAGGAAAAAGCCGAAATTAAAAGAAGTTCTGGTGAGGTTAGAGGAGCATCTGGAATGCACTTGTACAGCAAATTCTAATTCAGATTATCGAGAAGAGGAAACTGGTGAGTCTTGTGATTATTGTTGTATTTATGGAAAGAAGACGTGTAAAAGTAGACGAAGCTGAGTTGCTGCACTTGGGCAGAAATAAATGGCTACCAGACACCCCTAAATTTTCCGGTTGAAGATGACCATCCCAAGCGCAGGGATAGTCAAAGTGTCTCTACATGGATCTCAATATCCGTGTCAAGGTTCCATAGAACATAATCAAGTGGTCCACCACAAAACCCATTAAATGTACACCACCCATGAACCATGTTGGTGCGGGCACTTTGCCTAAATATTCCCTAACCAATAGTCTGTTATCCACTTCCTGTCATGTGAATAACAAACTATTGCTGATGTCAGCATGTACAAAATAGCAGGCCAACATATCGATCTCAACTGATCCTGAGCTGTTATTGCTGTCTGCTAGCTGCTTATATATCAGTGGCCATTCCTTCTTATTCTTTTCTACCTTTGTGTCTGTCTTCCTGAAATTTCTCTACCCCCCCTCTCCCAAGAATGGTTCATCCTGCCACTATATTATTTGCAAAAGATTATCCTTTTTTTTAAAACCACTGTGTATTCCAGAGACCTGAATTGTACTGTTTATATAGCGATAATAACTTATATGTGAATTACGGAAACAAACGAAGTCTACAGTACAGACTTGGCATTATAAAGTCAAGGTCATGTCCGCCAACCATACTGATTACAATATCCATTTAGCATTTTGTTTTTTTTTAATGGCGAGCTAAGTGACTTGTCCACAATCTGGTTGTGGTTTGACATCAGCTCTTGTACAAACACATCACACACACACTGCATAGCAGTTGAGCGTATGAGGCTAAAGGTTTACAAATGAGAGCGCAGTAAAACGTACACCTTGTTTTTAATAATTGGGGGTCTTATTATCCCTTTCGTTTGTCTGTCACTTTAAGAAAAACATCTGATAACCACAAAAAAAGGCTATACACATAATATACACACATTTAGTGTTTAGTAGTGATACATGTCAACTTTTTTTTCAACACCATTAATTATTCCCATCTCTGGAGGGTCTCCTCTCTCATTGGCCACCAGTTGTATTGAGATATTACAAATATCTTAAATAAATGCTCCATCAGTTGTATTTTTTTTATTTTTTTTATAACTGATAAGTCCAATGGTAATGTTTGAATACGACATAAAATTGACCCATTATTTTATTGAGTGGATAAAAACACATGCTATATATATATATATTTTTTTTTCATGCTTTAAACCTATTCCTGTAATAATGGATGGCATCCTATAAGTGTTCTAGGGGTTTCTTTCATCTTGTTACTACAATCGCCTTAGGCCTTTTTCTTTACCAGCCCTGCCCTTGTGTTAACAGGAAGGACTAGGGAAACAGGTAAAAAACGGAAGAGAAAAAAACTAAAGCAACCAACCTAAATACCAGATGGATATTAATTTGCTCAGCAGGTAGGAACTGAAAGTAAAAAAAAAAAAAAAAAAAAAATACGGGCTAAAATGAAATTAACCTCACCAAGCAATGAAAAAAAAAAATTAAAAATTAAAATACAAAAGTTTTAATCAACTGCATATCACGTTCGGCACAATCATTTGTTTAAATCTTGACACTTTTGTTACCTTAAGGCTGCAAAGATATTGGCTGTGATTGGCTTTGATAATTCAACCTGCTGGTATTTTTCTGCAAGCTACACAGTACCCTCAAAGCATCTGCATTCCACAGCTTTTTCCCTTTTAACAGTCTTTTTTATTTTTTATTTTTACTTTCTTTCTTTTTTGCTTGTGCTTTGTCTGATCTGGAATTGTTTTGTATAATTCGTCATTGTGGCTGATTTGTGAGGTGTCCTTGCATGAACAGATCACAAGCTTTAATATGTGTGTTTTTTTTTTATAATTTAAAAAAAAAAAAAAAATTGTTACAGGAATAAAAAAAAATGCAAAAGATTTATAGTTGGAAATTGGAAAAGGTCTTGGAAAAATCATCTACTTAATCTGTCCATTAAATGTTTTATGATGTTAAACTGTTTTTAGTCTTTATTTATTTTTTGTGAGACAAAGTACTGTTTGTAGCTTTTAAAGATATTTATAATTTTGACTTTTTAGATTTATTAAATATTTGTTAGTTTGTTCAGTTTATTTCCCAGATAATTGTTTTTAGGTTTAGGTTAATTGACTGGTTATTTTCTTACATTACAAACTATAAATGGATATACAAATGATATGAAGATCAAACAATTTGCATTAATTATTAAAGGACAACTAGACTTTATTTTTCACTTGTGCTCCCTTCGTAGCAGCAGCAGCAGCTAAAAACAAAATTGAATTGTCTTTTATCAGAAAAATTCAGTAAATAGATGAGAAAGTTCAGTACAAATTGCACAATACTGTTTCTTGGTTATGGAGTTTGCATTAGGCATTCAGTAGAAGGCTATATACTTGTTGGTCTGTTATAAAGGATGATTGGGAAACTGTTGCATACAGGTATAAATATCATATTTAAATATATATTTACACCTGTTGACTCACTTGCCTCCCTCCTTTTTTTTATTTTTGTACGTAAAGCATTCAAAAGAGTCTAAAATCCGAAATGTCCCAAACGACGATATTTCTTAGATTATGGCCTGTTGTATCATAAAAGATGTGGCCTCCTCCCGAGACCATTCTTCATTCATGAACTTGCCTCCCCCTATAGTATGATGCCTATTGATTTGTCTGTAGTCTAGAGGTAGTGCTTAATGACCTTTGACCAATCTTGTTCGACTTGACCTAAACTTTAGTTTGTGGACAAGTAAAGGAGATGTGAAGGAACATCTGTGCTGTTTTTGTAGCTCTTCTATGATGTCTGCCATGTCATGCTTCAAATGGCTGAAGAACATGATTGAGGATTTTTATGGTTTAGTGAGACCTGATTGAGTAGTAGCTGAAATAGGACTTGAGGTACAGTCTATAAACTTATGTGATAGACAGGTAGATCAAAATCAGAAGGTATGTCAAGCAGGAGGTCTTCTGTATGACTGGGTTGATTTCGAACACCTGTTCCATAGAACGGAATGGGATTGTTCTCTGCGGCCAATACATTGCCGCACTTAACCCCATCATGACGTTAGGACGTACAATGCCGTCCTGATTTTAAGTGCCTAAAAGTCGTTATGACGGCATAGTACGTCCTGGGTTAAACATCTCATCGTGGCTCCCTGCAATGAGCTGTTCAGGCACTTGCAGCGGGATCCCACCTGTCAGATGAGGCCACTTTGAGTAGCCTCAGTCTGACTGGGGAAATTTATCTGGTGCTCAAAACGAGCACCGGCTACATTTCTCTAAATCGCGCCATGCCCAAACTTCTCGGTTCGGGCACGCCTCCGTGACGTCACATGTGACGTCCCGAGGTCTCGTGATTTTTTGGCAGGGACCCACAGGGTCTATTAATACCCTGATCGGGTCTCTGCCATAGTGTTCCTGGCTACCGATCACCTTGTGATTGGTGGCCATGGAACAAATCGTGACGTTTTGTTGCTTGCGTCGTTTGGGACGCAAGTACCAATGCGTCACGAAGGGGTTAAAGCGCCTGGCAGTTCAGCGCATCATCAAATTGTTGAGGCAGAGGTCTGTTTTAGCGGGTGCAAAATAGTTTTAGGGTTAGCATAAGGGTGAGGGGATAGTTTTAGTTTTATAGTTACTATTAGGTTTAGGAGTTCATTTTATGGTGGGAGGGGTTACTTTTCTGGGGGTGGGGGGGGGGGGTGGGGTTTACAAGGGCTAGTATTTGTCCGCGCTGAACTGTCAAAGTTGTAACTGCCGCAGTGAAACAGCTGCAAGATACAATCCTAGACCCCCATAGAATACCTTTTGGAGGAGTGTTTATATAGACACTATTTCTTTGGAGGAAGCTCCATGTTGTACAGTGCAGGCTTTAAGACTCATTCGAACCCTAGAGCATGTTGATGCATGTTAATACAATGGATCGTTTTTCAAATCACTGAGACAGACTCATATGTGAGGAGCACCAGGCAATCTGTTGCTGGGGCCTAGTAAATCAGGCTTGTGAGAATTAGCATCCTATCTTATAACGTGATACCTATATATATCCCAGACACATTTAATTAACATGGTCAGATAGATAGATTTGGTTCTCCCTTAACTTGTGAGTTTTAATCATTGAAAAAAAATAACCCATAATGTTAGAGAGTTTTGAATGACAAATGCTTTAAATATTTGTTTTAGAGAAATAAGAAAAATGCATTCAAAACAGATTAAAATCCAAAAGCCTTGTATTTCATTTTTTTTTTTTTAATCAATTACTTGATCTTAAAGTTAATAAAGCATGAAAGGAAGATGGGGATAGAATTACATATGGATTTACATTAGATGTCATATGATGGGCAAATTGCATTTGAACTGTGAAAAATTATGGAATTTAATATGAAATATTTTGGTTGATCTTCCCTACATTTCAGTGTGATTATTGCTTCACAAGGATGCTCACCATTATTTAAGCATTCCTATTTTGGCAAGACTCAGTGTATGCAGTGAAGTGAAATGCAATGGTTCCATGAACTAGTGGTGCGAAATGCGTTGCTTCACATAAATTCTTATTGGTACTTTTTCAGAACAATTTCAGGACCATGATCACACCTGCTTTGTCTAACTCTATAGTCATTTATAGAAAGCAACAGAATTGATATAATCACTCTACAATTAGTTTTTTTTTTTAGTTTTTTTATTGCTTGAATAGCTGGAGTGCATTTAAACCTCACAAATGAAACACAATGGATTTGTGGCGTTTTATTGAGATAATTATTGGACTACGTTGTAAAAAATGCCCTGCAGTTTTAAGTGGCACAGTGGTAGCATTTATGAAAATTTCGATTTTTTTTTAAATTTAATATTTATGTAAAGTGTTCTAATTTCATTTTAATTAAAGTTGAGCAGTTTGTGCATTTTGTGGACTGATTAAGTGATTATTTTTCTTTTGTGCAATTTCCATGTAATATTTTTTTCTATGAAACGATTTTAATTTTAATTTTTTTTCTTTTATCTCTTTTTATTTTTTTTACAGATGTGAGGTGAAAATAAGCTAGACCGTTTCATCTGGGACTCGGATGTACAAAAACTTTGTTACATTCCTGAATCTTCTACGTATGGTGCTTTATTGACTGTTTCGTTTATTGTTCTCTTGTGCGGAAAGACTGAAAAAAATAAAACAAACAAAACAAATATGATAAAACGGTTCAAAGGACACTATGTGAGAACATAGGAACAATGTACATTTGTTTAATGTGACATCAAAGCAAGTATTGTAGCACTCTTACAGAGAAGAGAAGCTTCCCCTGTCAGAAAACTGCAGCAACAAAACAAGATGGCGGTAGGACAAAAGAAGGCTATATTTAAATAAAAGTACTGCAAACATAGCAAGTGAATTGATGCCTAATGTCAAAGCAATGGTGCTTTTTTGTCAAAGAGATGTGCCTGCTTTTGCTAATGAAGATCGATGGACAATGATAGACACATGGCACAAAAAAGCTAGGAATGTATCAATTGGACAAGTGTCTACGCAGAAGCTACCGGAACAATACATCCTTGCTCAGTGGTGTTTAATGTCTTCAAAAAAAAAAAAAAAACCTGGGAAGCCTTAAGGAGGACTTTATTTTTACTCCATAAAGTAATTAATTAATAAGTTGTGGGGGTAATTTAAATGTGGCTACATGGTGTTAGCACTTGGTACAAAGTGATACAGTGGTTGCAGAGTGTGAAACGATGGCGAGACCCTTAATGGCATTTATTGACTATTTTTAAGTGCATTCACTCTTGCTTGCTAGAGATGTTACAAAGTATTAGGTTTTATATATTTTGTAATAATAGTAGACATTCTGCTCGATGGAGGCCCTGAAACCAGTCTGTATCAAACTATATATTGTGGAACTGCAGGTTTCTCTGGTAATCAGATGGACTTAAAGGCTGCTTGGTAAAAAAAAATAAAAAATAAAGAAAAAAATATATATAAATTTCCCTTTTAAGTACCATAAATTACATATTGTGTTAGTCTGTCACTGGCCCAGTAATTGGAACTTCCAATTACTATTCAAAATCCAAATGTGTTTTATTATGAATAATAGCTATATTATTTATAATAATTAAAACATGAGAGTTATAAATAACAGTTATTTTTTACATGATTGCAAGAGTGAATTCGCTTTTAACGACCTTTCCTCAGAACCTATCACCTGGATATTTTTATTTTTTATTATCCAATAGAGATTTATTGCAGAGAACGCATATACAAAAAAAAAATGCTATTTCCTCTCATAGGGATGCAAGCTAATGAACTATATTCAAACAAACAAAGAAACAAAGGTATATCTAGTCCATATGTCCTCAACTTTTGTTTCAATTGTGTCTGCATAATTTAAATAATTTTAAATAAACTATTGTACATTAATAAACCACGGGATATCTGTACAACGTCAAACATGTGCCAGTTACCTAACAGTGCTAATATATATATTTTTTTTTCTTGCAGTTTTATTATATCAATTTTTTTATTTTATTTTTTTTTTATCATACACCACAAACATTTTCACATAGCTCGGATGTGTGAAATGGACATTCTGTTCTTGTTGCTTCATTGTACAGTGTCACGGTAGCAACAGGAAAAAATTGCTACTTGTATTACAGCAAATTCTAAATTCTTTATTTTTGGTAAAAAGAAAAAAATAAGTACGCTTGTGTGTATTCAACAGAAATGTGTTCTTTTTTTTTTCCTTGTAAAGTTGAAGTTTGTATTTTTATCTAAAATTAACAATTTTTTTATATAATTAAGAAGGCCTACTATGTTTTCTTGAACCAAAAAAGTGCATTCGTTAGTCATATTTTTGTAAGATCATGTTCCAAAAACATACAGATGTTTTCAGCCAGAACTGTTGACGATTAATGTATGAATATAAGTTTTATGAAATCTAATGTCTTATTGCTGTTACATAGCTAATGGACATCTTTTTTTTAAATTTTTTTTATTTACCCTCTGTCAGAAGTGGGCCTTAAAGAGAGAGCAAAACATAAAGTGTACCTTTAGATATAAACAATTATTGCTAAGTTCAGCTGATCTTTATACATCATACAGCATGGCAAATAGTTTTTTTTTTTTTTTTTTTAACAGTTCAGTATGACAAATATTTAAGCTTTCCTGAGTTGATATTTATGTAGGAAATATTTTGATTATTTAAAAAAAATAAAAATAAGCACAACTTTTTATTTATATATTTTAAGTAAACAGTCTAAATAAATGCCTATTTGAATTTTCATTCTATCATTAACTCTTACGTTCACATGCACATTTACATCTCGAACACTTAAATAACGTAACCTGTAAAAAAAAAAAAAAAAAAAGATTTTTCTTTGAGATGCAAATTTACCTCCAGCTAAAGTTGTGCGTTTGGATACATTCCGAATTCACTGAGAGAATAACTCTGTCAGTTGACAGATACTCTCCACACAGCTCAGCAGTCAGATTTGTGAAGTCAAACTTTCTGCAGTAAAGGGTTAATAAATCAGCAATCATAAGTGATGGAAAGAAAATTTCAACAAAGCATTTTACTTCTGATAAAATATTTGCTTTTACTCCCTCTTTAAGCCTGTTTTTGGTATTTTTGCCCCTAACTCTCCCATGCAATTGTTAACAGACCACAGAAAATACTGTTAAATAGCCTGAGAGATTTAATCATCTCTTTTGACATTTCCACTTTATCATTCATTCCTCCTTCTCAGTTTCTCATCATAATGTTATATTTGGTTTAGTTGGTATTTTACTTGTACTTCTCCATTTTTTCCAAATACATCAGACTTAAAGTAGAACTCTAGAACTTCATTAGTTACTGGATAAATTTATAAAAAAAATTAAGTTATTTCCCTCGTTTTTTTTTAAATTCCTAATTTACAAATAAAAATGATTGTTCTATACTAGCCAATATTCCCTCAGATTAATACAGTTCATATTCACTTCTATGATACTGTTAATTTTCATCCAGGTGTACTGTTCTCTCATCTTATATTTGTACAGAGCCTCAGGCTTTACTTCTTAGTAGTACAGGTAGGTTCTCTTGGCATGTTCACAGCCCTGTTAGATCTACGTGTGAAAGTGGCGGGACTTTTAATTCCTACCAAAGATGTGTAGAGCTCCTCAAGTGAGATAGAGTATGAAGAGTCTTTCAAGTGTTTAAGGTCCTGACAATCAGTATGCTTTATATCTGTGCCAATTTATATCTGTCCTGTGCACATAGTAACAGGTGTTTCTAGAATCTAGTGTCCATGAAGATATATTAATATATATTTCAAAGGTAATCTATAATATTATTATTATTTCAAAGTAAAAGGTAGAGTTAATCTCAAAGTAACATTTTAGTCCTAGCTCCCAGGGTTAATCCCATGCCTTTAGTAAACCAAAAAATATATAATTTAACCTATAACGTACTAAACTTCGCAACTGGTCAAATTTAAAAATCGTAAATCATAATTTAAAAAACAAATGCTTTATTATATCAAAACACGATATATTTTATAACATCATACGTCAATAAATTCTATACAGAATATAAAACTTACAAATATAAACTTTGTTTAAAATTTAGAAAGAAGAAAAACTACCACAACTAGAGGACATAGTCTTAAATTAGAGGGGCAACGATTTAAAAGTAATATCAGGAAGTATTACTTTACTGAGAGGGTAGTGGATGTATGGAATAGCCTTCCAGCAGAAGTGGTAGAGGTAAACACAGTCAAGGATTTTAAGCATATGTGGGATAGACACAAGGCTATCCTAGGTATAAGACCGGGAACATGGGACTAATAAAAGTACTCAAAAAAAACATTGGGCAGACTAGATGGACCGAATGGTTCTTATCTGCCGACACATTCTATGTTTCTATGTTTCTAACAAAAAACAACAACAATGCCCTGTATTATACAAAATCTCAAATAAGCCAGTCCAAAATTGTCAAAAAGGATAAGCCAGAGGGGGGGAGAGTCCTCCAGTATTTAATACGGAAGTCATAAACTTAATGGAGAAGATGTAGAATGGTATGACAAAGAAATGTCTATCTGCCCAACATAGTTTCAGGATAACCTTTGTCACAAGATGCCTTACAGACTTTATTGAATAGGCTATATTGTAGGTTATAGGAAATAACTTTGACATATATAGAGAGTTTTGGTGTGTGTTGGTCACACTATTAAGCATCTATAAAATGCTGCTTCACATTTAATTTTCCGGTATATAAATTGCTATGATGGGGCGTATATGATAAAAGTGTATTAAAATCTAATAGTTTTGAAGGTTTCCACTCCAGTGATATAAAAAAAAAACACATGACAAATCGCCCTGTTCCTTCCTCGGTCCAGGGAACCCCATTTCCTGTAGCACAAGGCACACAAATTCTTGAAAGGAGCACAGGGGACACTCAATTTTGTGCTATGATGCTTTAGGTTCGGAGTGTCCAACTCTGGTACCTTAAATCGTCACTGGTTTTTAGTCAGTGATGCCTAGGTTATTTCTAAAACTCGCTCCTGGGTTCTAATACGTCATCTAGTCCGTACGAACATTCCATTGTTTTGTACTGTGATTCCTCCACTTTTAGGACTTAGGAGAGAAACCTGAAAAATGATAGTGTTCTTGCACCAGATGACAAAGTTTGACGCCAAAACTCAATTCAAATAGGACCTCAAGAGGTTGCAGATTTTTTTTAAGATTTCCCATTAACCTTGATTTGTTTTTTTTTTTTGTTCTGACAGACAGAAACCTATAGAAACTGTTTTCAATTATTATCATGCTTAAACACCTTCACTTCATTCACCTCTACCACTTCTACTGAAAACACATATATATATATATATATATATATATATATATATATATATATATACCATGCATCCACCACCCTCTCATTAAAGTAATACTGTCATATATTTTTAAACCTCTGTTCTACTTAAAGTTGATCACTGCTCTATTAAATAGTTGCTAACACCAGCCATGTTTCCAGGGACACATATTTGTTCCACATGCTGCAGAAAGAGCATTCAAAGTGCAGCCCAGCAGTATGTAGGATGCAAATACGCACAGACACAATCTCCACCCTGATTAATTAATTGGATTCTGTCTGTGCGTATATCCATCCTACGTACTGCCGGGCTGCACTTTGCATGCTCTTTCTGCAGCATGTGGAACTAATATGGGTCCCTGTAAACATGGCCCATGTTGGCAACTATGCTATTATATTGAAGAGTAGTACAGCCACACTACAGCTCTCCAACTGTTGTTCCATCATGGCTCTCAGGTCAACAGATCCTACCATTCTGTAGAACATAGTCAGAATAGAAGAGCATTAGTTCCATGATTAGTGAGGGCATATTCCAGCAAAAAGAAACACATCTATCAATAAACTGTCTTCTCTTTCAGTTCTATAAAATTAGAGATAATACATAGCAGACATAATTATTTTTTTTTGTAGCATGGGAATATCTTACATATTTAATATAACAAACAACAAAGACCTCACTTGAATCCGAGCATTTCTTTTGAATACATTTTCATCAACTCTTTGCCATATTACGTTTCCACCAAAGAATATAACAAAATAAAGAAATAAATAAACCCCAAACCTGCAATTTTGGTTTATAATTCATTTATCCCGTACATTGCAATTACTTCCCCCCCCTACCAAGTAGCGTTCTGCTCCAATACTGGAACTACATTTATCAAATTGTGTATGCTCCTTTGGCAATTACATGTACAATTCATAATGTTATGCACATGGATGTCTGTGTCTGCGTAGAAACGACAAACAAACAAACAAAAAAATACCCTGTATAAAAGTGTAATTTATATATTTATGTTTCGGTGGGATGGCAGTTATGTTGCTCAGTTTGTTTGTTGCCTAAAAGATATCTAATGGAACAAAGGCTTTGTATACCCATTAAAATGATGTAGATGAAATCTATGGTTGTAGAATTATGAAGAACATGACCACTTTTTTTTAAAAAAATTTTGTCTGATGGCCTAGTCCTATTCACCTAGCAATGTATGAAGGTCATTTCTAGGGTAAAGTGCTAAAAGTGGTTCAGTCACCATGTAAACCAATGGAATGTTCCTGCTGAGTAGATCACTTTTAGAACATTGCCCCACAAATGACCTGTATGCTAGTTGTTCCCGAACCAGTCCTCAAGGACCAACCAACAGTCTAGTATTTAAGGAATTAATTACCCAGTTGTGTCTAAGGCATTCTTTCTTATAGGTAAATGTCCTGGAGTGTTGGGTGGGCCTTGAAGACTGGTTTGTGAACCAGTGCTTTATACATAACACCCTGAATGTATATCATTCTCTGATTGTGACATTTTCATTTCTGAAAAGATGCCTCTAGCAGTGATTTATAGAGGAGGGTACATTTGGTGAATTGCCAACTTTGGAAATGCTACTTTCTCCCAGAGAGTCAAGTATACTGGGTCACATAAGGGCTTTCACTCCCTTATGAATCATTAATAAACTGGGTAAAATATGTATGCGGTAGCACACATCATATGGATTTAATGGGCCTTCAAAACAAACACAAGGAGGGTTGAGTTGAGGGCTTTTTCCAAAAGTGAGACATCTAGTAGTGTCTCAGACAGCGACACAAAGTGCTATGGGATTTGGTTTGTCTATGTGAGCCAAAAATTAGTCCAGTCCAGAGTAAAGATTAACTTATTTTTGCTCCCTTTGGAAAGTCACATAAGAGATCTTATGACCAAAGAATGTATTATTTTTTTTTTCTACTCTCGAATTTTGGATAGAGATGTAACATTGAGGCATAACTAAAGGCCATCATTTGGAAGCACATCCTACCCTCAGAAATGTTATGGTACACTTGAAGTGGCTGATTTTAGGCTCGCTCTCTGCATAATCCCTGCATTTTTATTATTATTTTTTCTTTTTCTTACTCAACTGTAAGTTCGTGGTGAGTTTGAGATGCAGTGTTGCTGCTCGTACAAGCTTTGAAGGGATTAAGACAAGCACAGAGAATAGCTGAATTAATGCTCGCTGTAAAAAAAATGCTGTAAATTTTGGTCTAAGGCATCGAAGATCTTGCTGATGCACTTGATAAGTGAGTGGAGATCAAACAAACATGTACTCTCCTAAATAAGTCAGCTTTTACTCTTAAAGTCCCAAGTGAGAGAGCTACCCACATCTGGTATAAATTCATTTCTAAAGTTTGATCGTTGGATGTGGCTGACGAACGGGTTAATGACAACGAAGATTTGCCCTTGTCTCAAACAGATGCTCTTGTCCCCCTGTCAGGATTTCCTATAAATATTTGTAAAACTATCTTGCTTACTCTTTTCTTTCCCAGACGACTATGCACTTGGGCTGTCATGCTTGGATACCTTAATAATTTTTAAATGGTTTAGAAAATTTAATCTTCAAATAAAACATCTGTGTAATGTCCGGAGTCACCTGTCTTTGGCTGGAATCATTCATGGTTACCAAGCATGACGAGAAAGCCTTTTCCCATGAGAACGTAGCAGGAATCATTTTAGGTCAAAACAGGTTTATTCTAACATTCCAGTGTGGCGGCAAAACATCTTATTGCTTGAGATGCCGAGTTATCTCAAGAGAAGCAGCTCATCCATTCACTGTTAGGATGGATTAACAATACCCCATTATATGCACATACAAATCCACTGAAATAAATGCATAGTTTGGCAAAGTCTATTGAGCTAGGCAGCTTTCTTAAAAAAAAAAAAAATGAGACACTGTATTATTCCAATTAAGCATGCCCTGTGTGTAATGCCTATCATTTGCTGTAACAGCCTATTAAAGGGGAAGTCATTTTTTTGTGAGGGCATTACTTCACTGTAACTGTGTCACATATTTTTCAGTTTAAATATCCACCTACAGAGTCTGAAAAAAAATATTTGGTTAGGTAAGTGATACATCTTGTAAAGCAAAGAAAAATACACTGATCTGTCTGAAAAACCGCAATTAAAGGACAACTGTAGCAAAAAAAAAATTACTTATGTTTAATTGAAAGATTGTATCAAGTGTAAATAATTTATAAAAAAAAAAATCTTTAATGAAATAATACAAATAAAGTGCTTTATTGAGCCTTCTTTATCGTTCTCTCAGGGGGGCAGACATCTTGTTTAGAATCTTGGATCAGATGTTCACTCACCTTGGTTGAGATGAAGAAAGATCTGATCCATCTGACTGGAGATTCTAAACAAAATGGCTGCCTCCTGGTGAAACTATATTGTGGGTAAAGATGGCTAAATAAGGTACTTTATTTGTATTCTTTCATTAAAGCATTTCTATATAAAGTTGTGTTAATCAAACACAGCTTTTTTCTTTTTGGCTACAGTTTTTTTTAATGATCTATATGGGTCTACACAATAAAAAGAGAATTTCAGGGAATTGAGGTTGGGACTTCAAACTTTAGGCCAAAGTAGCCAATTTGAAAAAATTCTCCCGTTCAGCTACATTGGCCTAAAGTTTGAAATTCCCGTCTCAGTTCCCTAAACTTTGTGTAGATAGCATCTTAACACACAGTGCTAGAAAAAAAAAAAGCTCAAATGGCTTTATCTTAATGCCTTGTACTAAACAATCAAATGATTAGGGCAGTAATCCCCTGGAGGGATCTTCGGCTAATGAAGGTGTGATCTACTCAGCTCCTCCAGGGCTACGAGGCACCGAGTTTTCAGGATAATTATTGCTACAACTGCTTAAGGGAGCACAATGGGGATTATTTTATTTAGGTGCTGATTGTAAAACTCTGTCTGCCGTGTGGCTCCCTTATACAGTCTAACAGAGTTGACTTGAATGACGACTTTAAAGGGAAAGTATCAGGTAGCTTCATTTCTGTATTTGGTACACATTTTTTTTTTTAATGTGAACTGCATTTTTTTATTTTTATTTAAAAGGACAATAAAGTTATGGAACTCACTGCCAAGAGAGGTAGTGCTATCAACCACAATAGATGCATTTAAAAATGCTCTGGA
Source organism: Pelodytes ibericus (assembly GCA_036172795.1). NCBI lineage: Eukaryota > Metazoa > Chordata > Amphibia > Anura > Pelodytidae > Pelodytes > Pelodytes ibericus. The sequence continues at coordinate 18,315,057 of CM069860.1, forward strand.
TGTTTTTTTTTATTTAATTTTTTTTAGAAAAGCAGAACATACAGGTATATTAATAATAGAAGAAGCATTAATAATAGAGCTTATTGATCCAAGGAGAAATCTGATTGCCTTTTGGAGGCAAGAAGGAATTTCCCCCCCTAGGAGGCAAAATTCGAAATAGCTTCCTTAGGGGCTTTTGCCTTCTTTTGGATCAAAAGCTGGAATGATAGGTAGAAGGGTTGAGTTTGATGGACTTGTATCTTTTTTCAACCTAAATTACCATGTTACTATGTAAAACAATTGATGGTTCTCCTGTAGTCTTACATTGAATTCCATGACGTCCAATGAGATGGGCTTGGAGAGACAGACAGGGCTGTTGCTCTAGCAAAAACAAGGACTCTATTAGACTTTATTTGCCATATTTTAGGATGAAGGAAGTATCCAATGTCAAACTCACCCGTCAGATCTCTTTCTTAAGTTATTCACCGAAACATTTTGGGCCACCATTACCACTGTACTTAGGCAAGCCTGACCATTTGGGAAGACACAACCATAATATGGAACCAGCTGAACCCCGTACTAAGTTTCCCCTTTAAACGCAGCTCATATTATAACTGTAGACAATATTACTGCAATATAATGTGAGGGCTGATCTACAGAAACCAACTGTGCAACTGACTAGAGTTCCAAGCTCCGCGGGGGTGTGTCAAAACCAAGGGAGCTTAATGAAAAAGCTTGAAGGGAGATATAGAAGGCAGGAGCATGCGAGGGCTCAGTTAAGGCACAAACGAACTTTAATCTCAGCTGTGTAAAAAAAAAAATCAGAACATAATAAACAAAAGTATTAAAAAAATGTATGAGCTCCATCTTGGCTATGAATATCAGTCGACCAGTGTCTAATTAGACATTTTAGACATTGGGGAAGAAAAATCATATAATACCCCCCAAAACAGCTTACAGTCAGTGTGTACGCATTAATAGGTTTATCTGGTGTGACTATCATCTTTATCCTTTATTTGCCAGTCTACATTTTCCAGCAAACGGTTTAAAATGACATTTGTAGGCAGCCATGTTCCCTTATTTTCTTCAGCAAAAATGATCTGTTAACAGCTCCATTCATAACAGAGACAGCTTGTCAGTTTTTCAGATCGCATGGATATCTCACCCCCTATGACATCACCTAGGGCCTAATATGCAAATGATACATTTGCCATTGAAAACCCAGTTCATTTACATATTAGGCCACAGGTGATGTCATTAGCAGGAGACTCCACAGACACATCTGAAACACATTGTTCTCTTAATTTAGGCATTTACTTGCAATTTTGCCAATACAATGTTTAGATCATTCTTAATCATTTTTTAATGCTCTACATTCACAGAACAAACATTTTTTTTTAGGTGATACAGCCCCTCACTTGAACCAGTCCAAATTTGTGGATTTTGAGTACTTTTATTAGTCCCCCGTTCCAAGTATTATAGCTAGGATAGCCTTGTGTCTATCCCACGCATGCTTAAAATCCTTGACTGTGTTTACCTCTACCACTTCTGCTGGCAGGCTATTCCATACATCCACTACCCTCTCAGTAAAGTAATACTTCCTGATATTACTTTTAAATCGTTGCCCCTCTAATTTTAGACTATGTCCTCTAGTTGTGGTAGTTTTTCTTCTTTTAAATATACTCTCTTCCTTTACTGTGTTGATTCCCTTTATGTATTTAAACATGTAATCTTACATTGTGCTGGAACAATGGCCAACAAATAAATAGAATAAAAGTTATACCTGTCTGAAAAACAAAGACAATTGAAAAATAACAAACATACACAACCAGCAAATTTGTTGCCCCCCCCCCCCCACTCCCCCAATAGCAATACTATATGGGGTCTATTCAAACGGATTTTTAGAAATACTTATTGTAGAGAAATAACTTCTGACCGGTTTGTCTTGACCTTGATCTGGTTAGGATACACTTTTTTTTATCCTAAAAACTCAGTTCTCCAACAGTTTTTTTTCCGAGAAACATGCTTTATCCGATGATTACCAGTCTGAGCTATTATTAAAGGATTTTATTTTCATCTTTAAAGTAAAATCTGCCTAACTATAGGTTTGGATAATGATTATTATTGTTTCTGATTCATTCAGAATATTCTGTAAGACTTTGAATTAGAAAGACGATATATCCCATGTAGGATTGAGGTTTTTCACTACAAGAAAGATGGAGCGAAAAATATACAACCCCCCCCCCCCCCCCCCCAAACAATCTTCTTCTTGCCAGGCTATTTCTTGGTTGATGTTTGTATCAGCTGTTTAGAAGCCTGTGTTGCTGAATTGAGATCTTGATAATAACTGCAAGGTTCAAAGGATATTTCCAGGGATACAAACTTGGTGAATCAAAGCAAACACTATAGTGGAAACCAGGAATATATAAAGGTATACTCAGTAATGAGATCATTGCAGGGTACTGAGACTGGAATTTCAAACTTAAAGGGACTGTCTGGTGCCCAAAATGCAATATTAATGGATATCAGTGTACTTTCAGAGTACTTTCAAACAACAGCTAGATGAAATAGTTGTTTGAAAGAAACCAGGACTGCCCATGCTAGCTGAGTAAAAATCAATTTCCTTTTTTTTGTGTGTGCTGCAGGAACCAATGAGAATAATTTTATTCAAATTAATGGAATTTCCTGTTTCTCTAGTGATGTCATCACACAATGTGTTATCATATTCCACACAATGCATTCTATTCCAGCAGTCTATATAATCAGTGCTGCAGCACCTGCAACACCTAATGAAGGTGTGATCTACTCAGCTCCTGCAGGGCTACGAGGCACCAAGTTTTCAGGATAATTCATGCTACAACTGCTTACTCAAATTACTGGAATTTCCTGTTTCTCTAGTGATGTCATCACACAATGTGTTATCATATTCCACACAATGCATTCTATTCCAGCAGCGCAGGAAGTAACTAAATAAAAAAGAAACTGTATGCTCAGTGTCTATATAATCAGTGCTGCAGCACCTGCAGCACCTAATGTAGGTGTGATCTACTCATCTCCTGCAGGGTTACGAGGCACCGAGTTTTCAGGATAATTCATGCTACAAATGCTTATTTAAATTAATGGAATTTCCTGTTTCTCTAGTGATGTCATTACACAATGTGTTATTATCATATTCCACACAATGTATTCTATTCCAGCAGCGTAGGAATACACCATATCATTTTTTTAATGTTTTACATTTACAGTATAAGCAATGTTTAGGTGATATAGTCCCTTTAATAGCTCAGTCTGAAAGATAAACAAGATGGAGAATGTGTAATGCTCACTTGCTGAAGGACAACTGTTGGCAGAAAATTAAGTAATGTTAATTGAAATATTGCAGCATTTTAAATATAAATACATGAAGAATACACATAGAGGGGCTTGTACTAAAAAAATGCAAATATATTTTACGTGCAAAACAATTTTTGCTCTTTGCTCCTATTGCAATGTACTAAACATTTAACACTCAAATAGTGCATACATGCAAATTGCGAATAAAAACAAGGCAATTTTGCGAATATTTTTTCTACCTCTTTTGATGGCGCTTGCTAAAAGCTGGTGTAATTTTCACACGCAAATAAGAATTATTTTTCACAAAATATTTGCAAAACGCTTTAGCATGCGCAAATATAATCGCAAATTATTAGCGCAACCGGAAAAATGCACGCTAAATAAAAATAAACGGAAGAGGTGCAAGTAAAGGAAAAAAAGCGCAAAATTTTACAAATAGTCGCAAATTGCTCCTTACTCATGTTTTACCTACTTTTCCCCCCACTGCACTTGTTTAGTACATGACCCCCTAAAAGTACTATAATGAACACTCCTGAAAAACAGACCACTGTGTATCGCTCTGCACTGTATAGGCACTGGGTAGCTGTTGCCCTGCGTTAAAGATGGCCATGTTCTTAAAGGAGAATGGGAATTTCTGGTTACTGCATCAGAGCAGAGGTTTCTCCTGATAGCACCTTTAAAGTGATGCTAATCATAAACAAATTAAAATTCTTTATTAGTGCAGTGGTGATCTGATACTACGTCTGATCGAAAGGCATACTTCACTGGATATTGACCTATGTGTAAGTTTATTAGCCCAGCCTGCAGTAGACTTTGTATTTGACGGCACATCACATGGCGCACAGAGAGAGCAAAAGGAATGCAGACTATAAAGATCAGGAATTGGCAGTAGCAAGGAGAGGGGGGGGGGGGGAAGGAGGGCGGTGGGTTGTTGGAGGTGGCATTATTTTCTAATCTTGCCTAGCGCAGAAGGAGAGCTAGTTACAGTTCGGTATCAGGGTACGGCCACTCAGATACAGAGATCCTCCCAAATCGTCAGAAAACTTGCGGGGCTATACACGAAAAGGTGAGATGAGGTGAAGTGCAAATTTCAAGTTCAATGGTTAAGTGTGAAACGCGTAAGGCATTCCATTGTTGGTCTCCTGTCTCTGTCGGTACCCCCCTCTATAATGATAGAATTTGTACAATAAATTTGCATTTTTCTACGGCACGTGTCCTTTGTCCGGATGTTATATGTACTTATTGATGTAGCCGCTAGTTGCTGGAGCTTTTCTTCATCCGCCTGGATTACCTGTCGTCTTGGAGCTTAAGGACGGGAGTACGTGCAACCGGCAACTTTACCTTAACAAGAGGTTGTCAACTTACATTGTGCAGGAAGAAACCCGGTGAATACACTTAGCGGTGGGAAACTCACCAGGTTTGTACCTGTGCAATGTATAGCTTAATTGTTGTGAAGACATGTTCATCCCACCACATCGCACCTAATCTCACCTCACTTGCACCTAGGGAAGATTCCCCATGATTAAAGCATTAAATGTACAGTAATTTTGGTAAGGGTTTTCACACCACCTCTAGAACCTTTTTCGTTGACTTCAAAGCTCATAGGGGAGTTTCTATTTGCAGGTGAATTTAGAAGCAACTCAAAGAGACCTAATCATGTAAACTGCAAAAATCAGGCATTACTAGCTGATTTGGAAAAATACTAGCCTGTCTTTCCAACTCGGCTCTAAATGTCTGATATTTGCAGTTCACATTTAATGCCAACTAACTAACCAACACATTTAATGCTAACTAACTAACCAACACATTTAATGCTAACTCACTAACCGACACTGCTAACTAGAATTTACTGTGGATTTATGGAGCATAACAAGCATTAATACAATGGAGTCTCTCAGCCAAAGAGCAAACTGTGGTAAATTGACAAGAATATAGCAAAGGTTAGGCCGTAATAGCTGAGTTGGGAACATAGCAAGTTGAGAATTTTTTCCTACTCGACTATTTTGGCCTTTTTTCCCCCGCAATTCACTTTTCAGTTCACCACATTTCTTTTATGCCTCAGCCTCCTAGTTCTTATTCCAAATGAGGTGCCAAACCTATTTGTGCCTTATAACCTTGGTTAATATTTACCACGAAAGTCTGTTGTACCATACACATACACATACGATAAATACAATTATCTTTTAGCAATAAACGCATAGCTGGCGTCCCTTTTTTTTTTGTTCTTTTATTATCATTCAATTGAGAAAAAAAAAAAAGGAATGATTTCTTTAATTTTCTCTATTGTATGATTATAAAAGGACAAAAAAAAAAGCAGCCAACCAGTTATGCGTTAATTGCAAAAGATCATTTTATTTTTATCGTGTTCATTGTGTTTATTGTGTTTGGTAAAACAGACTTTCTTCGAGTGAGAAGGAGCAAAACATGATCCAGCTATTTTATTTAAAAAATGCTTCGGAAGGGATGTGATTACTTTATCCAAATATTTTCAATGTCAGAGCAAAGATTTCTCAGGGGAAAGAATCGTCCCACACGCAGACCGAATAGATAACAAGAGGTCAACCCTTGGGATTATATGAAAGGATGTTTAATTGTCAGCAAAGCTTTTCTTTACTGTGAAGTCACTAAATGTATTTAATTTACTACCAAGGGAGGTAGTGCTGGTTGATAAATCCAAGTTACGCTTGGGCACTTTTTAGTGTTAGATTATGTACTTCCTTATTAAAATGTAATTTAGTAAGAGTGACAAGCTTAATCTGTTTTCTTTCCTACTGTCGTCTTTTTTTTCTTCCCAGAAATCTTTCTACCTTTTTCTACTCTCATTTTCTCTCTTCTTTCTCACCTACTTACCTTCCTTTCTTTCATCCGTTAATTCCTGCTTTAAAACCCCCCCCCCCACTGTTTTATTACTTGTCTCCTTAGTAGCCATTCCTCTCAACACTTTTTGAATTGATACAATGTTCTTGCTATTACAGCGTGCATATGCTCCGTGTTAAAATGGAGAAGGAGGCAAAAGGTTATCGTTGTTGACCGGATTTGAATAGGCTTACCCAGAATCCCTTGCAGTGGCGGTAGCACTGTCAATGTGTGTTTTTTGTGGGGATTTCTCGCTTGTGTGGTGTGTGCAGAGTTGTGTTTGATAATGCCTCTGCTACCCACTAAATTTCAGGTGGATGGGTATTTCCATCACCTTTATCCCACCTTTACCTAAATTGTTTATTCTTGCTACTAACCTGAATGGAGGAAGTGTACAGCTGTATGATTGACCATTTTGAGGGACACATATAATGTGGTATTATATGTTGTTGCTTAGTTACACCATCAGTGAAATAAAAAAAGACAATACAAATTTACAAAAAAAATAAAAATGAGAAGAGTATAGAGATATGAGAGCCTAAAGAGAAAGGGAGAGAAGAAAAGGAGGGGGAGAAAGGGAGGGACTCTCTTCCGCTCTTCCAGGACAGATGTTAGATTAGAGTTTGAGTTCAGGTTCAAGGTTGAGTTTTCACATTTACCCAAGAATTCCAGATTTTTTCATGATTTGCGATGTTATCATTTATATTGGCTGCCATTTAAAAAAAAAGATTTGTGTTTGTTACGTGGGACACACATCATTTGTTCATACTGCCAAGCCTAATGTGTAGCTCATAAGGGTTCAGCGGAAGATCAATTAATTAATCAAGGTAGTTCCTATGGGATCCTCACCTTGATTAATTCATTGGTTCATTGGAAATATAATGTCTACATTCTGCTAAAGATTCATTTATTAAAAAACTGTATGCTCGGACTACACCAACTCTATCTCTCATGGAACCTGCAGATGTACAGGCTCCTGTACGATATATATATATATATATATATATATATATATATATATATATATATATATATATATATAAATATATATATATATATATAAATATATATATATATATATATATATATATATATATAAATGTATATTCATACATTGCAAGCATTGTTTTCATTTTGGAGACTTTGATGCTTTTTTTTTAAAAACACTTTAAATGTTGTTCTTTCTCCTTGCAGGCTGAATGGGAGGGTGACTAGAAGCTACTAACATGATATCTGTGAGTAAATTAGCCCCTTACCGACAGCGGACATGCCATGCCGTTGGAGAGAGAAGGCTGTGCCTGGTATGTCCTCCCACATCTGACCACTACAAGCACAACTAAGAGTTGGCTGCAGGGTCCTAAACCTCTCGTCCTGATTTTCTACTCATGTAAGTACCACAAAGGAGAGCTACGCTTACTGCCACTGCGCTCACTCCCTCATTGGGGTAACGTCAGCCCTGCTCAGTTCCTGCTGCCTCCCTGTAAGTAGAACATGTGTTTTGTATATGTGTGTTTATGTACTCTTAACTTTTATGTCTGCTTACATGTAGAACTGCACCTTTAAAAATAGTGACCCTCTGCTAGCTGGTACTCTAGGCATACGCCTAGCTACCAGACCATGGACGGGGCTAGCCTTAATGGTGATGATGTCAGAGAAATCATGCCTGGTCAAAGAACTCCGCATAAGAGTTCACAAACAGAGGTAGAGGTAATCACCAGCAGGATGTTTATCTAGAGAGAAATATGATTGAGCTTTTGTTTAATCAAGGAGGTTGGTGTAGACTTTAGGAAGTGTGAGGCCCACTGCAAATATCCATTATTCCCAAGTGTTCATTCGACTTTAGACTTTTTCGCTATATTGAAGTATTGGTCTCTTTCTAGTAAATACAGTAATTTACTATGTCCGCCGTTATACTAAGCATTAATGGACAACTGTAGAAAAAAACCCAACCTTATGTGTAATTTAAAGATTGTATTAAGTGTAGATGGTTTATATATCATTTTTTTTTATGTACCTTATAGAGTTTTCTCTTCTCTAAATAGATCTAAGAGGGAGCAGGCACGAGGTGTTGAATCTTGGGTCAGACGGGTGACATCTTCTTTCGTCTGAACCAAGAAGAATGAAGATCTGGCCCAAGATTCTAAACATGTCTGCTCCACGAGAGAGGTGTATGGAGCAAAGAGGACTTGCCTAAGGTTTGTTTTGATGCTCATACAGTCAATTATTTTATACATAATAAGGGGTAATCTTGCAGTTTCATGATCTTCTGATCAAGAAAAGTGATGGCGAACCTATGGCACAGGTGCCACACGTGACCATCTGAGACCTCTGAGATGGAACTCTGCATGTTCCTACAGTATCACCATCAATTATGGAGGACCCAGTAAATGTTACGACCCATGACTGACAATAGGGGACATTAGCCACTTGAGTGCACAGTTTTTACTTGAACTCACTGGTGCAAGAGAAATAATAGGTAGGGAAGGGGAGCGAGATTGAGCAGGAGAAAACGCCTGAAACTAGAGGGCACTTTGAGAGCTTCATCTTGGCTTCCTGTAGAAGATTGGGTGCTCGGGTTCAAAAAGCTTTGTCATCACTGCTGTAGAACAATGCACTGCTGTGGAACACTGGCTTGGAAAATACATCAAAGAAATGTTCCATTATAAATAGAAACGCAGCTATTGTTGTTACTGTTCTGATACGGGTGGATGTCTGTACAATCGGTAGCAGACCTCAATGTTATGCAGCCGTTCACGGAGAAACACACAATACAATGTATCTTTTGGCTCCGAGCCCTTGGGACTCTACCATTACACATATTCCTATCAAAGCTGACCACTTCCTGTTGCTCTCTGACTCCATTCAGCCATTAACAGTAGTATACAGGTTTCAGAGAAGTAAGAATTTGGGACAAGTGCCAGTATCCGAGATATCGCAGGCTTGTTATGGTTACCTGCCAGTTTCAATTATCCAATTAATTAGGTATAGGAGGCCTAGTGGAAATAAGCCAAAAGGATAAGGGAGGGACGGGTTCTGTTGTACTGATATCTCAACAGAAACTCTTGGAAAGCTCGGAGCCAATCCTGATAAGTGGCAAGAACATAGTGTAGGTATACAGCTGGCGTTGTTTATATAGCACTCTGAGAATCAAATAATGATTTTTTTCTTTCTTTTGCGAACATTGTTGAGATCACACTATAAAGCAGGTACATCCAGTACCGGCTGACCAGTACTGTATAAATAATTAAAGTGTGCCATACCATATTAAAGCACTTATTCTGTATATGAATTGTAATATTATTAAATATCTGAATCCCTGTGCTGCTCTGGTTTGGCGAGAATTCTTTTCTGAGCTACTGTCTCAGATATAGTCTCCAAATACATTTGGGACAGGATTATCATCATAGCTTCAGACGGCATCTGTAAACTCTCATTCTCTATACATTCACATTTACTGAAGTCTGGCGTCTATTGGATGGGATTGGCGGGGGGAGGATTTTATGTGCCAAAAATATTTTTGATTTGCCACATTATTTATTTGGCCCACTCACCAAGATGTGCACTGATAACATGTCAGTTCAATAACTATTGCTGTTTGAATATTCCTTGCCAGCCCTGGGCACCCAAGTGTGCTGTCATGTTATTTTATAACATTTGGTTAACTTATTTTACCAGGGCCAAAAAAAAAAAAAGAACGTACTTATAATATCACTGTCACAAACTGATATATATTAAGGATAATTAAATTCAATTGCTTATACATATTTAAAGCCTTGTAGAGCAGTCATTGCCTCCAAGGGGTCTATGTATAAAGTGGATATAGAGGCAAAAAGGTGATCGTTCCTAACCTTATTTACACATGGCTACCCAGAATCCCTTGCAGTGTTTTTCCATCACCTTTACCTCACCATAACTTATGCTGTGTGTGCTTCTTGTACTGCTCCAAGCCTCAACACAGTCAAGGATTTTAAGCATGCGTGGGATAGACACAAGGCTATCCTAGCTATAAGACCGGGAATGGGGGACTAATAAAAGTATTAAAAAAAAATTGGGCAGACTAGATGGACCGAATGGTCCTTATCTGCCGACACATTCTATGTTTCAAGCAGAAAGCCAATAACCAGCCATATGCTGACAAGTTCCCATTAAGGACCAAACAGCTGTCCATGAGTTGTTGTCTGGTTCGGCATCTCTGTCTCAGACTATGTTCAGAAGATGTTCGAATCTTCCCCATTGAAAGTAATTTGAGGCAGGTGCCGAATTTGACTTAGTCTCAAAAATAGCTTTGATCATTTAACCTCCGATTACTTTCAGTGGGGAACAGGAGACTCCACAGACATATTTAAAACACATTGTTCTCTTAATTTAGGCATTTGCTTGCAGTTTTGCTAACACAATGTATAGATCATTTTCAATATTTTTTTTTTTATTCTCTAAATTCACAGTAAAAACAATGTTTAGGTGATACTGTCCCTTTAAGTCTAATATCAGTAATGCATTACTATACAATATCAGTCTTATGGGGTTTGATATACTTTGAGATTTGTTATAATAAGCCCTTGCACCTTTTTTTGGGCACAGATCCATACCATACCTCTAGTGTGGTTGAACTTGATGGACTCTATGAGGGGTCATGTACTAAAAAAACGCAAATAGATTTTATGTGCAAATCTATTTTTGCGCTTTGCTCCTATTGCAACGTACTAAACATGTAACACTCCAATAGTACATACGAGCAAATTGCGAATAAAAACGGGCATAATTGAGAATAGAAACAGGCATTTTTCCGAATATTTTTTCCACCTCTTGTGATGGCGCTTGCTAAAAGCTGGTGTAATTTTCACACGCAAATAAGAATTATTTTTCATGAAATATTCGCAAAGCTCTTTAGCATGCGCAAATCTAATTGCAAATTATTAGCGCAACCGGAAAAATGCACGCTAAGCAAAAATATACGGAAGAGGCGCAAATCAGCGAAAAAAGGCGCAAAATGTTACAAATAGTCGCAAATTGCTCCTTACTCATGTTTTACCTACTTTTGTTCCCCACGGCACTTGTTTAATACATGACCCCCTATGTGTTTTTTTAACCTAATTAACTATGTAACTACAGTATGTGACTATGTAATTGCCGGAAGAGGACATTTATTTACACAGACCAGCATATTTAGGCACCGAGGCCTGCTGTAACTTGTAAACCTATCGTAAACACTTCACCTCACAACTGCTAAACACACTTTAAAGAGCTAAGTCGTAATCTCATACTTGTAGAACTTCCCAGACTGTGGTCACATTACTAGCTCCCAAAAGCTAGTGTTTTGTGTTTATTTTGTGTGGCTTTTTTTTTTTTGGAGTGTTTAAGATAATAATTTAAAAAATAGATCCCAAAATTAGATCCCAAACTTCAATTGAGGAATCATGTCACATTTTTTTTTTACACAAGCACACATAGGGTTGCCACCTGGCCGGTATTTTACCGGCAGGCTGGTAAAAAATTGCCATCAGGCCAATGTTAAGTCTATGGAGACAGTACCAAGGCAAGAAAAGGTGGCAACCCTAAGCACACATAAATATATAATTTATAAAAAGTAAGACTTAAGCGCACCGATTAAGAGAAATAAATGTGTTTGATATGGGTCTGTGGTGTCTCTTGTTCATGACATCACCTTGTGGCATTTCCCATAGAGAGTTGTTAATTTGCATATCAGGCCGCACGTGATGTCATAAACAGGAGACACCACATTTTCCCTTTAGTGGAGTTGATTCTTCCTGTCAGAGTCCTGAGGGGGTCAGTGTTCCTATATGGGAATCCATTTGCAGCAGTGGCTTGTCAGGGCCTGGCAAAGGGCCTAGCGTTACTCCTAAAGACCTGTGTGGCTTTTTGCAAGGCACTTGTAACTGCAGCAGTGGCTTCTCTTTAGGAAAGCAAACAAGGAACAATGGGAGACTCACAAACTGCCATCCTTAAAGAATGGCCTACTACTTTGCATGGTAACTACCTCACTGGCCAAGGGTCCTTCTATCTGAAGACATCTTCATCTGACTACTAAAAATGGGCCCTCTTAGCGATTCCATGGTCAGCATGGAAATAAATTCAACCAAACGATTGCACGCCCAATGTATTAAAAATCTGGAAGTATAACAAGTTAGGGTACAAGTGCTTTAATACAACACAGGGAAAGACACTCTGACCAACCGGGATAATGGAAAAATTCCAAGTAAACTTCCTGCCCTGGGCTGTCATGGGGATGCTGACTTCTGTGGAATATGGCCGGGAACCTGTGGCTGCAACTGCAAGAGAGCAGAAATCTGTGCCTCCATCACCATCATTTGCTCCGCTCTGCAGTCTCATGGCAGATGTGGTGGTGTCTTGCAGCCAGATAGCACAGGAAATAGTATCTGGGACCTATTTCCCTCCTGCACATCACACACAGTCGCACTAAGAGGCTGGTGGTAGAGAGGGCACCGAGAGGCTGGTGACAGAGATGGCACTGAGTGGCTGGTGGCAGAGATAGCATTGATAGGCACTGGCAGCTGTTTGGGGGCACAGATAACAATGGCAGGATGTTTGAAGACAGATGGCATGATATACAGAGTTGGTGCATTTACTGCTCATGATTGGCATGGTATACAAAGTTGATGCATTTACTTCTCATTGGCATGATATACAAGGTTTATTTACTTTCTGCTGTCCAAGATTTATGCATCTACTGCTCATTGGCATGATACATCAAATTTATGTATTTACTGCAAATTGGTATGATATACAACATTTAGGCTTTTGTTGGTCAGTGAATGAAATACTAAATGTATGCATTTACTGCTCATTGATATAATATACAAAGTTTATGCATTTAATGTTCATTGGCATGATATTCCATGTTTATGCATGTACTGCTCACTGACATGATACATCAAATTTATATATTTACTGCTTATTGGTATGATATACAACATTTATGCTTTTACTGCTCAGTGGATGAAATACTAAATGTATGCATTTACTGCTCATTGATATAATATACAAAGTTTATGCATTTACTGTTCATTGGCATTATATTCATAAATTTGATAATTCTATAAGTATAAAGTCTTGCATATACAATTACTACTCACTGGTATCATATGCATCATATAGATATTTCTACTGGTATAAAGCCTTGCATATCACGTTACTGCTCATTGACATCAAATACATACTTCATGTATTTACTGCTCATTGCTTATATTTTATGCACCTACTGCTCACTGACATAATGATATACACCATTTATATGTATTTATTGCTTACATGATATATACCTATTGCTCATTTCCATGGACTCTAGCCCCAGATCTTTTGGAGACCTAGCAATGCCCCTATTACCCATAACTCTTTATTACATTACTTTATAATTTATTTATATAGCGCCATCTACATACTATGTTAGATGAACAGCGACAGACTGATAAATGATGTAGACAGCCCTGCTCGAAAGCTTATCATCTAGAGTCCTATGTGCTTTATATCTGCCTTATCTATAAAAAATATACTCTTCAAATTTGCTTTAAAATGCATGGTTTTCCCTCTTATGGGGCTGGCCTACAATTATTTCCAGGGCTGTTTTTTTTTATTCCCAGTCCCACCCTGACTACAGCCATACTTCCAGGGCTCTGAGAGGATCCCTGCTTGGATACAAGTCTTCCCCTTATGCCAGCAGTAAAATGGGGCAAAGATTTGTTGTGGTCCAGAGCCACCAGATAATATTTGTATCTATGGCTTTAATAGTTATCCCAACCTCTCAGAAACTAAGTTCTGGAACCACGGACTGCAATCTCATAAATAAAATTGTGCTTTGAAAGAATTATTTATTCCTCAGGTCCAGGACAGATTACTTTCCTTTTTTATTATCTCCAACCTCAATTAAAAAGTGTTTACAGACTAGTATAAAACCGCTAAACGAAAGAGGTGTTGTCAACGTATACAATGGGAAACAGACATCCTCACAGGTATCATGTGCTTTTATTTGTTTTTTTACTTATCTGCCATCACGTCAATCAACCAATGACCACTGAACACCAGCAACAGATAGTAACAGTATTAGCCAAGCCCTTTATACAAATAAAACAGTCAGCTAGACAGATAGTGGTAAACACAGCTATGGCCTGGATGGGTCCAGTTATAAAACGCCACCATTACATGGTTGAAGCCAACATGTAACAGTTCTGCCTGTTTCCTCAATTGACAGCCGTGGTGCCACTCAGATGAAGGCATAGTGTCCATCCAAGGTCACCAGAATCCATGGCAAGGTGAAGGTTGCACAGAACATCATTACATTACAAAGACATGTCTTTTCTAGCAATGTTACAAAAAGTGTTGCACAAATCTTATATTTGAACAAAACTTAACACAAATATCTCTAACCTTCACGGATTCATTTTTCAATTCACGCACATGTAAGAAATACTTATGAAACATATACAAGAAAAGGCGTGATTCCATTTTGTTGAAATTGCATAACCCTAAGATGCCACTTGGGATTCCACCGACAATTAAAAGAGCCATAGGTAAAGAATTACAATACAACAAATATCAAAGGTGTATTGATTGTGGGGGTAGTTTGAGTGGGGCGGTGTGTATATATAGGGGAAAGAAAGGGCATAAGGGGGAGGGCACAGGAAGAGAGAGAGGGAGAGAGAATAAAAATAGTGGGTGTGGTAGGAGAGAGGCTGTATATGGTTCACAGGGATCTTATTCGTATTATTTGGTGTCATAGAAACATAGAATGTGTTGGCAGATAAGAACCATTCGGTCCATCTAGTCTGCCCAATTTTTTTTTCTGAATACTTTTATTAGTCCCCCGTTCCCAGTCTTATAGCTAGGATAGCCTTGTGTCTATCACACGCATGCTTAAAATCCTTGACTGTGTTTACCTCTACCACTTCTGCTGGAAGACTATTCCATACATCCACTACCCTCTCAGTAAAGTAATACTTCCTGATATTACTTTTAAATCGTTGCCCCTCTAATTTAAGGCTATGTCCTCTAGTTGTGGTAGTATTTCTTCTTTTAAATATACTCTCTTCCTTTACTGAAAGGAAGTGCCTATAGCAGGTCTCGTTTTTGAGTGTCCTCCATAAATCGGGCACAGTAAAACCAAGTTTTAAAATATTGCTCAATCTGATTGTTCAATCTGGCATGAATGTTTTCCAGGGTATGAGTATGTGATACCCTGTGGATCCATTCCTGAATGGATGGGGCGTGGGTTGACACATTTTCTTCACAAAAAAAAAAATACCGGCCTTGGTACTGTCTCCATAGACTTAACATTGGCCTGATGCCAATTTTTTTACCGGCCTGCTGGTAAAATACCGGCCAGGTGGTAAACCTAGGCGTGTGGGTGGATTTGCCCCACTGGAGCTGGGTAAGTGCCTTTCCAGTTGTTGCTGGACTACATCTCCTATAATGCTTTTTCAGCTAAGATGATGGCAGAGGAGTATGCGAGATGTAGTCTTACACCTGGAGAGCTGCATTTTGGCCACACCTAGCCTTCATGCCACTTTATGTTCTCAGTGAATCAGGTTATATGGTGTTTCCTTGATCGTCATGTTCAATGTTTTTAGTCTCCCCTCACCCTCCAAGGCGCTGGGATTTGTTTGTGTGTATTTGACAAATGCCGAAAGCTAAATACTACACTGCAAACATGGATATGCAACGCATGGATGCTTTTTGTGTTTTGAGCTACACCGGGTGCTTTTGTCTTCCGCTCAAGGTATTAACCCTTTAAGACTATAATAACTTTATATGCCAGTAGTAATATCTAAGTGATGTATACCATGCCAATGAGCAGTAAATGCATAATCTGTATATATAATGCCAATGAGCAGTAAATACATAAACTGTATACCATGCCACTGAGCAGTAAATCCATAAACTTTTTATATCATGTCAATGAACAGTAAATGCATAACCTTTGTATACGATGCTAATTAATAATAAATGCATATACTTTGTATATGAAGCCAACGAGCAGTACATGCATGTCAATATTGATATACAGTATATTGTATATCATGTCAATGAGCAGTATATATATATATATATAAAATCATTTATATATTTAGATGGACTGGGAGAACTCCTCACCCTGCTGCTGATGCTAGGAGTTGCTGCCTGGAGTGGAACAAGGCCTTTGCACTTGGAAGTCGGATTCTTCCCTCTGCAGTTCCTGTAAGCAAAATGTGGACAAGTCCAGGGCCGCTATCAGGGGCCGACAGACGATACACCTGTTACATGCCCCTTTACAGCCTCTCTGTGGTTAGCAGGCAGGTGGATGTCTGTGCAGCAGCGCAGACATTCCCATGCTGCCTCTCACTCTTCCCGCTCTGCTCTGAGGTCAGAGCATGGGGGGAGTCATATGACCTGACGTGCTCAGACTTCAGAACATCACAGGCAACGCAAGAAGCAGCATCGGAATGTCTGTGCTACTGCACAGACATCCAGCTGCCTCAACTAGACACCAGGGCGCTGTAAGTTCTGGCTGGGGTAAGTAATGCTCCTCGATGTGCAATGCGGCCGTCTGATGGGACATGTCCAGGGGAGCTGGGGTAAATCCTGGATGTGCAATGGGGGTGATGAACCATGTCTTGGATATGCAATGCGGGTGATGGGGCATGTCCTGGGGTGCAAGAGTAAGTCCTGGATGTGCAATGTGGGTGATCAGCCATGTCTGGGATATGCAAATCAGGTGATGGGGCATGTCCTGGGGTGCAAGGATAAGTCCAATACGGATGATGGGCAATAAAGCTGTTACGTGCCCCTTTTACATAGCGTCATGATGATGGGGCATGTCCTGGATGTGTAATGTGGGTGATGGGGGATGTCCTGGGGTGTAGGGTCCTCTGACAGGTGTATCGGCTGTCACCACGTGATGGGCGGCACTGCCACCATATACCCATAAAACATAGTATCAGTATCATATTGGATGCTTAAACCTAATGAGGGACTGTCTAGAAACTAAATCCATGCTCCAGAACAACAATGTATCCACTCTGAAGACAATCAACAAGACCAAGACAGCAAATCTTTAATAAACAAGATTTTTAAATTCTCTTTGATTTTTGTTGATGTTTGGGGCAAGGATCCGTATAAAGTTCTAATTTTACCTAAGATCCAGTTGCTTTGTTCCAATTTATTATTCAGAGTTGTTGGCGTGTTGCTGAAGTGTCCATATTACCTGGGCTGAGTCCAGATGTTGCCAGACTGTGCTGCACCCAAAAAAATATAGTTCCCTTGCTCAGTGTATAAATCAGTAAGCAAATTCCGTTTCTATTACAAAATGAAAGCCTACAGATTTGCAAGTATTATTTTTCTTTTAAACTGTTCTTGTCCCCGCGCAGTCTATTTAAAGTCCTCAATATTTTCCATCACTGCTAAGGTTTCACTTGATGTTTTCTCCAACACCAAAGGACAAAACATTTACAAAGGCTAGAAAGATGTTTAGTAAATATTTGCAGAACATACTTTCCCTAATTCCAAGGACTTGTCGGTCTATTATAAACAGGGCTGGTGTTCTGACAATGTAACTAGAGCGAATTCACAGGCGCAGTAGAATTCACTCATCGCGCATGCGCACAAAGTTACAGCTGATCATTCAACCGTAACATTGCCAGAAGAGCGCATGCTCGAGGGACACACACCACCTCCTGCCCCCTTTGGATCAGCTGCGTTGATAGGTAAAGTATAAGCGTATTACTGATTATTGTCACTTACTAGCGTAGCAATCACTGTATAGTTGGTATAACTCCTATCGGTGACATGCTACGTTAGTAAGTGGAAGTCACACACACAGGAGTCTAAGGAGGTGCTCATTGGTGATCACAACACCCATCAGGATGAGGCAGCCCCCCCCCCCGTGTGTCCCCCTCTGTCCCCGTGTCTGACTTCCACTTACTAACGTAGCATAGGAGTTTTACCAACTATACAGTGATTGCTACGCTAATACGTGACAATAATAAGTAATACGCTTCTACTTTACCTGTCAACGCAGCTGATCCGAAGGGGGCGTGAGGTGGTGTGTGTCCCTCGCGCATGCGCTGTTCTGGCAAAGTTACGCCTGAATGACAGCTGTAACTTTGTGCGCATACGCGATGAGTGAATTCTACTGCGCCTGCGCAGTAGAATTCGCTCAAGTTTTTTGTCAGAACACCGGATTAAGGCATGGGGTTTAGGGGCTTTAGCACAGGATAGTCCCGATTTTGCAGGTCTGTCCTGTCTGAGCTCTACTAGAAGTAGAGTTTGGCGGGATTAATACCGCAATCTTCAGCTGATTCTCCGGTGTCTGATACGATGGAACAGAGTACTGAGCATTCAGATTTTTGTCTGTTTGATTGACTGCAAAATGTCATTATTCCCTCAACGCAATACCATTGCTTTAATACACAGGATACTTGCAGTTACCATTGCAGTTTATTAGCGCAACCGGAAAAATGCGCGCTAAATAAAAATAAACGGAAGAGGCGGGAATAAGGGAAAACAAGCGCAAAATGTTACAAATAGTCACAAACTGCTCCTTACTCATGTTTTACCTACTTTTTCCCCCACTGCACTTGTTTAGTACATGACCCCCTAAGTCAAATTCGGCACCTGAGTTTGCCTTAGAAACCCCCCCAGGTTCGAATCTCTCCACCTTGAAAGTAATTGGAGGAGAAATGTTTGAAGCTGTTTTTGAGACTAAGTCAAACTCGGGTGTCTCGAAAAAGGCTTCAATCTTTTCCCCTCCCGTAACTTTTAATGGGGAAAATTTAATCCTGGGTTTTTTCGGTTGCCAATTTTAACTTAATCTCAAAATGAAAGTCGACCTCCAAATTCAAATTTTAGTGTATAGACCCATAAAAGTTCTGAGAGCATGGGTCATTGTATCCACCCCATTAAGTTACTCCTTTTCTGCACTCCATTTAGCCTGTACATCCTGCATACCTTATGTATAGGCCTTCTTCTGTTCACCTAATTACATTTGTAACCAGGGACGGCCTTAGGGGTGTGCACAGAGAGAGACAGAACAGAGGAAGTGGAGAGAGTGAGACAGACATGGCAAGGAAAAGGAAAGGGACAAACATGAGAAGGGAGAGAGGTATATACATAGGGGGGTGAAAGAGACGGGGGGAGCGCCATGGGGGAAGCCCGCACAGGGCGCCGGAACACTTAAGGCCAGCCCTGTTTGTAACGCTCTCTAACAAGTGTTGCGCAGGCTGAGGCCAAGTGTCCATACAAAGATAACAGTGATCATGGCAAGGTTTGTGATGTTTTTGTAGAACATCATTAAATTATCAGTCCTTAGAGGTCCAGCATGAACAATGCTGGTGTCTACCCAAGATTGGGAGGCATGCAGTTGTATAGATAGGCCACACAGAGAGATAGACAGATAGAGCAGTAGCTGGGCCTCAGTCCAGTAATGCTGAGGGGAGAGGAAGACTGTGTAGGTGGAAAGGGAAGGGACTATCCTCGCACCCATGTGCAGGAGAGCTGAGGCAGGCAGTTCAATAAAGCAGGACAGGAAAAGGAAAGAATTAGAGGTGAAAGGTCAGCAGTAAGAGGTCAGCGTGGAAGGCTATAAATATCAACCAGGAATAATTCATGGATGAAAAGGCTACATGATTGAGCATGGGAAAAGCATTAAACTATACATAGTGCAGGGAAAAACATGGGGCGAAAGATAAAGAAATGGGAGGGAGAGAGAAAGACATTGGGGAGACAGAGAAAGACATGAGGAGCATGGAGACAGAGAGATACATGGAGGACAGAGAGGTACATGGGGGACAGAGAGATACATGGGAGACAGAGTGATACATAAGGGACAGAGAAAGACATGAGGAACATGGGGACAGAGAGAGATACATGGAGGACAGAGAGATACATAAGGGACAGAGAAAGACATGTGGAGCATGGGGACAGAGAGATACATGGAGGATAGAAAGGTACATGGTGGACAAAGAGATACATGGGAGGCAGAGAGATACATAAGGGACAGAGAAAGACATGAGGAGCATGGGGACAGAGAGATACATGGAGGACAGAGAGATACATAAGGGACAGAGAAAGACATGTGGAGCATGGGGACAGAGAGATACATGGAGGATAGAAAGGTACATGGTGGACAAAGAGATACATGGGAGGCAGAGAGATACATAAGGGACAGAGAAAGACATGAGGAGCATGGGGACAGAGATATACATGGCGGATAGAGAGGTACATGGGGGACTGAGAGATACATGGGAGACAGAGAGATACATAAGGGACAGAGAAAGACATGGGGACAGAGAGATACATGGAGGATAGAGAGGTGCATGGGGGACAGAGAGATACATGGGAGACAGAGAGATACATAAGGGACATAGAAAGACATGAGGAGCATGGGGACAGAGAGATACATGGGGGACAGAGAGATACATGGGGGACAGAGAGATACATAAGGGACAAAGAAAGACATGAGGAGCATGGGGACAGAGAGATACATGGGGGACAGAGAGATACATAAGGGACAGAGAAAGACATCTGGGGTATAAGAAGCTTGGTTATGGGGTGTCAAAGGTATGATCCTTCCCAGGTGCAAAATATAATACATTATTATTTGGTTTAAAGCTGGAAACAATAACAGGGTATTTTCCTTCTTGACACATTCACATGTGCAACTATGTGTGAAATGTTCACAGGGTGGAACAAGCACAGCAAACACAGATGAGGTCTCAGTATACCATTACCCTCTAGTCCCACTAGTATATCTGTGCGTCCCTTTGCATGCAGCTCTCAGCATATATTTACATAATGTATTCTATTTGCTAAACAGTGAAATGTGCTGAACTGACAGCTAACTTCCAAAAACCTAGTTGGAAAAATTAGCAAATGCTGTGGGAGCTATTCACTAATAGTGAGTCACTGGTGAGTTGAGGTGAGATGAACAATACATCTCACTGACTTAAAGGACAGCTGTAGACAACAAATTAAGTTATGTTTTATTGAAAGCTTATAATTAAACATAACATTTTAAATGAAAGAGAACAAATAAAGTAACTCATTGAGCCCTGTTTGCTCTGTATAGATCTATCAGGGGGTAGACATGTTGGGTCAGAGGAAGAAAGGTCTGACCTATCTGACCCAAGATTCAAAATAACATGTCTGCCCCCTGTTAGGGCTATTTTAAGCAACAATCTCAATAAGGTACTAATATTCAAAATAACATGTCTGCCTCCTGTTAGGGCCATGTGAAGCAACAATCTCAATAAGGTACTTTATTTATATTCTTTCATCAGAAATCTCAGGAATGGGGGCACTCAATATCTCTGAATTCAGGTCCTCCTCCGAGGTGTTTAGATTAGGACTTTTTGACCATGAAAACCATAGATTGTTGGCTGCCCATTGTGCACCCATCACTACCAAACATGCTCGCAATTTGGGTAACATAGAAGGAATTTGTCCATTTTTATTCTCCTGTTCTGAGCTGGAGAATTCAACTTTAAAGCCTTCAAAAGTACAATGCAAAATATTTTAAAGTCGTTTTTACACATGAACATCTCAACATATATACACTAATACCATTTCTGAAAAAAATTTATATTTGGACATAAATGATACTATGGTCATGTCAAAAACATATATAAAAAGTGTGATGCCGCAAAATACATGTCCAACACAGACACTAATGTGTAACCACAATGGAAAGGAAGGAGTACCATGTAGCATGATTCAACACCATGGAAATAAAAGGGGACCAAGAATTAAAGAAGAAGAGGATATACTGGGCAACCAGCAAGGCATGTCTGTATCATCTTACGCCTCACCAGACTAACCTTCAACCAACTGTGCAAATGGAGGGATGTTAGATATGGGTATTGCTGCAGGAGCTGAAGATTGTGGTCCTTAATCATGCTGGACTCTACCTCTGTCCTGGTAGAGCTGGACAACTTATTATGCTTCTCCATCAAGTCGACATGGAATCATTGCCCACTATCATGGTGAGGTGCTGGTCCATGTGTTCCACATCATGCTGGGTACCAGCAATCAGCCCATAGACAGCAGCATTGAATGCCGTCATCTGAGGATCATCAGCAGACTGTGGAGGGGATCCGGATGTGCTCAACTGATCATGACCTCTGGGATCAATTTCCCTGGGTGGCCTGCTAGATGCCACCACAGATATAGCTGCAGGAAAAGAGGAAAATGTTTAGGACATTGCAATACAGAATGTAGACAGCACATTCTCTTACAGTTCTCATGTATCTTCATCTGAATCCTGAAGTTTGGTACTGTGATATTCCTAATAACAATAAACACATTATAAAAATCTATCTTTGTCTCTGCAGTTATCATAGCTATTTACAGAATCAATTAGCATTTACATAACACAAGCCCATGCTGAACTCATTGCACGCTTATCCTGTGTACATAGATGGCATACGACTGTATAACGTACATTTCGTGTACATGGATGTACAGTTGAATTGCACATCACAAAAGCCACAATTGTAGTAGATGGTTAGATAATTCAGTATGGTTTAAACATAAATGATCAATAAAAAAATAAATAACTAAGGTAGAATGCACATGCTGAATGATAACAAAAATAGAAGACATCAAAGGAAATCAATCTTCTGTCTTTTAGATCTATCTGTGGTACAAGTGGGTAGCATCTTCCTGAGTGTAGAGTATTCAGACGTTGAAGACTAGCTGGGCACATCAGGAGCTGTCCATGGTCAGGGTGATGTGGGTCTAGGACACTTCGGCGCCGCATCTTCATCACTGACAGTTCAGCGCGGCAGTTAGAACGCTGAACTGTCAGCAATGAAGATGAAACGGCCGCGGCTATGTAAGAGCTGACAGTTCAGCGCTGAACTGTCAGCTCTTACAAATGTAAAAGTAAAACGAACCCCCCCCCTAATAAATGATTCACAAACCCCAATTCTAAAATTAACCCCAATACTAAAATGAACCCCCTAAACCCTAATACTAACCCTAATACACCCCCTAAAAATTAACCCCATAATACTTACCCTAATACTAACACCCGAACCCTAATACTAACCCCCTAAACCCTAATACTAACCCCGACCCCTAATACTAAAGTGAACCCCCTAAACACTAATACTAACCCAAATACTAACACCCCCTAAAAATTACCCCCCTAAACCCTAATACTAACCCTAATACTAACACCTGAACCCTAATACTAACCCCCTAAACCCTAATACTAACCCCGACCCCTAATACTAACCCCCTAAACACTAATACTAACCCCCAAACCCTAATACTAAAATTAACCCCCTAAACCCTAATAGTAAAATTAACCCACGAACCCTAAATACTAAAATTAACCCCCTAAACCCTAATTCTAACCCCCTAAACCCTAATTCTAACCACCCTTACTAAAATAAACTGAAATAGCTAAAATACTGAAATAAACTCACCTTTAGCGATGAAATGTCCCGCAATGAAATCTCCAGCGACGAGCTGTCTTGCGGTGCAGAGTCGGCGGTGAAGCGGCTGAGCGGAAGCAGCCGTGATGAAGTGTCCCATCCACGGGTGATGCACCTAAAAATGATTCAGTAAACGTCGTACCAGACACACATCTTTGGTTTCTGAATGGCCCCAAGAGCCGATTAGACACAAATTGAGGGATACTGAGTAGCAACATTTTCAGAGCTTTGTGAAAGTTGGCTGAATTGCCAGATCTGAATTGAATTCTGGACAAATCAGTGTATATTTAGTCAACTCTCAAATCTCCATTTGTGAACACGAAATCTAATATAGTCTCTTTACACGTTGGCTCCGCGACTACTTGTTTTAAGGATAATCCCAATAGGGAGTTTAGAATAAGTGCACTTCTGGCACAAGTAGCTATTTGGATTTTCCAGTTCACATCAGGAAGATTAAAGTCCCCCATGATAATAACTTCCCCCTACAATGTCATTTTAGCTCAACAAGTAGATTATCTAAATCTTCTGCTTGTCCAGGGGGTCTGTACATCACACCTATATGAGTTACTGCAATATTACCAAATTCTAACATAACCCAAACTGACTCCATGTTCTCCTCACTCACTTGTATTAGATTCAATGTTACGCTATCCTTCACATGCAGGACCACCCCTTCCCCTTTCCTTACCTCCACTGGCTTTTCTATATAAAGAGTACCATGGTATTGCTATGTGCCCATCATTGTTTTCATTATATGATGTCTCAGTAACAGCCACTCTAATTTTATTATTTTTGAAGATACACTTGCTACAGACACCTTTTATTCTTGTTTTATGAAGCAATTGCTTTGATGTTTAATCACCCTTTTTCACCCCCTCCCAGCAAAAACTTTCTTTTTGAGAAAGATACAAACCATCTTTTTTTTTATACAGTTCATTTCTATCCCAAAATAGAGCGATCATGAGAAACAAAGCCAAATCCTTGCTCCCGACACCACTCACCAAGCCAGAAGCTGTACACCAATAGAATAATACAGTATCAATGCTTTGTTTAACATGTTTTTTTTTTCTATAAAAAGTGTTATCAAAAATGGTTGTTGCAGTGATCACAGCCAGTCTCATCTATACACACAAAATATATAATCGTTTGCTTTTGGGAAGACATGTAATAAAGTGTCCAATTCTTCTTGTGGACAGGCCCAGACATTCTTGGGCATCAACCAAATAAAGTATTCCAACACTATGCCTGTGATGTATACCCATTCTCTGCTGCTCTCTGTATAGTTCTAAAATCTTGGCACATCTGCTGTTTGTTATAGTAGCTTAGAAGAATGCACTCAGTGCCCAATAAGCCTTCCTGCGGAATAGTGTTTGGTTTAGCCTGTTTTAACCTGCTCCTGAATCATTCATTCACATTCCTTGCGGCTTCCATGAATGTACTGAAAAATGGCTTCTCCCTGACAGTAAACCGTTAATTTAGCCAACAGCAAATGGTTCAGCTCTACAGTTAAAGTCAGAATTAGTTGGCACATGTACTGGGTTTTTGTTTCAAGTTATCAATCAATCTGTAGCCTGCAAACTGCCTGATCTGTATTGTACTGTTCTACATACTCTACTTAAATGATGGAACTCCTTACTTAAATCTCTTGTTTAATCTCGGTGCTGGGGAATTTTAGTGAATGGGCAAGGCAACAACTTTAAATATACTACCCGCCGGACTCTACCTCTGCCCCTATTTTCGTAAAGCTCATGGGACAGCGGGTTTCAAGACCAGAGACCTGATCACATTCGTCTGTGTCTATCACTGCGCAGCACTGTGTGCATGCACAGTAGAGCTGTAAGGATGAGTGACAGTGCACGGTACCAAGCTCCCAAGCTCCACCCCCGGTGCCGAAGGGGGGGGGGGGGGTGTTGGGATGTATTTAGGTTTATTTTAGGGTTTTAGGATTATTACTAGGATAGGTGTTTGGTTTAGCTTTAGAGTTAGTTTTAGGGTTATCATTAGGGTCTGTTTTTATGGTTATTACTTGGGTAGGGATTAGGGTTAGGGGTTACTTTTAGCGTTATTACTGGTTTAGGTATTAGGGTTAGTTTTAGGGTTATTACTAGGATAGGTGTTAGGGTTAGCTTCAGAGTTAGTTTTAGGGTTAGTATAAGGGGTTACTTTTATGGTTATTACTCAGGTAGGTATTAGGGTTAGCTTTAGGAACAGTATTAGGGTTAGGTGTTCCTTTTAGGGTTAATATTTGGGGTTACTTTTAGGGTAACAACTAGTTTAGTTATTTGGGTTAGTTTTAGGGTTATTACTAGAGTAGTTGTAAGGGTTAGTTGTAGAGTTAGTGTTAGGGTGAGGGGGTTAGTTTTAGGGTTAGTATTAGGGGTTACATTTAGGGTTATTACTAGGGTAGGTATTCTGGTTAGTTTTAGGGTTATTACTAGGGTAGGTATTCTGGTTAGTTTTAGGGTTATTACTAGGGTAGGTATTCTGGTTAGGTTTAGGGTTATAACTAGGCTGGGTGTTAGGGTTAGTTTTAGAGTTAGTTTTAGAGGTGGGGGTTATATTTAGGGTTAGTATTTGCAATTACTTTAAGGGTTATTACTGCTTTAGGTGTTAGGGTTAGATTTAGGGTTAGTATTAGGGGTTACTTTTAGGGTTATTATAAGGGTAGGTATTATGGTTAGTTCTATGGCTAGTTTTAGGGTTTAGTTTTAGTGTCAGCAGGGGCTACTAGGGTTAGTAATTGTTGGCGCTGACAGTTCAGCGTAAAAATAGCTGCACCAAACTGTGAGCACTGTAACTGCTGCGGGAAAACGGGGACGCAAAGAACAGTCCCAGACACAATGCCTGCATTTTACATAAACAGCGGTCATTCCGGGACACCGCTGGATTTAACTGTAAACCACCCCAAGGAATGTTACTGTTAGCGGCTAGGCAAAGGCCTTCCCCCATCATATAATATTATAATACGGTCTGGACACTATTTATAGATAGGTGCAAAGCCCGAAAGCTTCAAACATACACAGCAATATAGAGAGCATGGAAGCACTACACACGCAAAAAATAATAAGTAACAGTTAAACTTATACCATTACATTTCCATAGACCCATGCTATGGAAACCTCATCTATTTCTTTAGATATTTGGTGGCTGGGGGGGATTTCTCCTTTGCTTTTGTTGCCGTTTGGAAATGTCTGCAAACGTTGAACACACAGTATTTCAATAAACCGAATGGAAAACCCCACTGCACAGGTCTCTTCACATAAACTCAGACAAGTCTGTGGAAAAGTGTTCTTATAATTCCCTGGGTGGATTCAGTGATTACAGGGTGGAGGGTGCATAAAAATCTTTTTTTTTCCTTTCTTTTTCCTTTAGCCACTGTTTTGTAAGAGTGAATACAGATGTCTTGCTTCTCCCTACAGCTTCATTTATATGGTAGAGAGTTAGAAAATGACACCATCATGCTCCAGCTCATCAGAGTAGGGGTTTGTTTTTGTTTGAAGGGTTTTCTTACCTTTAATATGAGGTCAAGCCCTTACTTCCTCTCCTTGTTGGCGTTTCAGATTGTCACAATGCACATGACCTTCTTGGGGGGGATACGTGAATCCTGTACAGAGGAATTTCGGACCACTAACATTGGTACATTGGTTCTGCTTTTCAGTCTACTGCCACCGCCCTAGGCCAAGACCTAGTTGGCCTCAGGAGAAATAGTACTGAAACCAGCATCCTACTTTGTGGTGAGACACATCGGGAGGTTTGAAACAGGAAAGGTTCCCATATTGAACTTTTTTTTTACAAATCGCTATCATAAATAGTTTAATTTGTTAATACAATTTAATACTTTGAGAAAAAAACAAAGCATTTTTGTGTTATTCACACATTCTGTGGTACACACCATATATTATGCATGTGTTTTTTTTTTTGGTATCTCTTTATTATACTTAGCACCTGACTATATGACTTGTTCACCAATCCCATTTTCTTAATTAGGAACTTTTTAAAGTAATCTCACCAGATGGGCGTTAGTGGTCCAACCCCATAATCAGCAGTTCTGCTCCTTGGGTTGTTTTTCTAATTTTTCTGGGTTAAAGAAACATCTGTTGAGAAATTTAAAACTGATATTAATACAACAAAAATACAACTTTACCTTAATAAGAGCACTGTGCCTATACTTGCATTCTTTAAAATAAGATTTGCATCTCAATTTAGTACATACATCATCAGGATTTACTTGATAATAGATACAACATGGAAGGCACTTCTTCCCCTGAGAAATCCTGTAGTAAAATTAAACTGTACAGCAAACTGAATAAATGTTTTCTCTGTGTTTTTTATGTTGTACATTGTTTTGAATTGATTGATCCATTTAAAACATATTTAATTTAGGGATTGTGCTACTGCTACTCCCACATGGCATTTGGACATCAAACTCTTGCGGACTATATTTCCCATGATGTACAGGCTGGCTGAGCATCATGACTTCTGTACTCTGGTGGAGTAAAATTTGATTGAGAGGGAAGTAAAAAAAATAGCCTAAAGGGAGAGAAGGGTTACAGAGGAAAAGGAATCTAGAAGATGCAGTAACAAATATGTATTTGCCTAGAACAACACCTCTACAAAGGTAGTCTTTTTGTTTAATTTCCCTTTTACATTTATTTATCTCTTTTTTGTATGTTTTTTTTTGCCCTATTTATTAGTCCCTGGCCTTATCCTATATCAAGGATAACCCTGTGCCTAACCCATGCATGCTTAATCTCTAGATTTATTATTTTATATATGTATTCAGAAATTCATGATGACACAATAGTAGTGCTACTATTCTGACAGAAACACTTATCAAAAACCCACATTAAATTCAAGTGAGGACCAGCTTGTTGTCTTATTGTGTGTTGCATGAACCAGTGTGTTGTCTTATAGTGTGTTGGATGAACCAGCTTGTTGTATTATTGTGTGTTGGATGAACCAGCTTGTTGTCTTACTGTGTGTTGAAAGAATCAGCTTGTTGTCTTATTGTGTGTTGGATGAACCAGCTTGTTGTCTTATTGTGTGTTGGATGAACCAGCTTGTTGTCTTACTGGGTGTTGGATGAATCAGCTTGTTGTCTTATTGTGTGTTGGATGAACCAGCTTGTTGTCTTACTGGGTGTTGGATGAATCAGCTTGTTGTCTTACTGTGTGTTGGATGAACCAGCTTGTTGTCTTACTGGGTGTTGGATGAATCAGCTTGTTGTTTTATTGTGTGTTGGATGAACCAGCTTGTTGTCTTACTGGGTGTTGGATGAATCAGCTTGTTGTTTTATTGTGTGTTGGATGAACAAGCTTGTTGTCTTACTGGGTGTTGGATGAATCAGCTTGTTGTCTTATTGTGTGTTGGATGAACCAGCTTGTTGTCTTATTGTGTGTTGGATGAACCAGCTTGTCGTTTTATTGTGTGTTGGATGAACCAACTAGTTGTCTTATTGTGTGTTGGATGAACCAGCTTGTTGTCTTACTGTGTGTTGGATGAACCAACTAGTTGTCTTATAGTGTGTTGGATGAACCAGCTTGTTGCCTTATTGTGTGTTTGATGAACCAACTAGTTGTCTTATTGTGTGTTGGATGAACCAGCTTGTTGTCTTATTGTGTCTTGGATGAACCAGCTTGTTGTCTTACTGGGTGTTGGATGAATCAGCTTGTTGTTTTATTGTGTGTTGGATGAACCAGCTTGTTGTCTTACTGGGTGTTGGATGAATCAGCTTGTTGTCTTATTGTGTGTTGGATGAACCAGCTTGTCGTTTTATTGTGTGTTGGATGAACCAACTAGTTGTCTTATTGTGTGTTGGATGAACCAGCTTGTTGTCTTACTGTGTGTTGGATGAACCAACTAGTTGTCTTATTGTGTGTTGGATGAACCAGCTTGTTGTCTTATTGTGTGTTGGATGAACCAGATTGTTGTCTTACTGTGTGTTGGATGAACCAGCTCGTTGTCTTACTGTGTGTTGGATGAACCAGCTTGTTGTCTTTGTTACTCTGTAATGACTTTATAATTCTTACACTCACAATATTTTGCTAATTTCTAACAAGGAATGTGTTACAAAGTGATACTTTTTTTGTATTTTTTTTTTTAAGGAAATAAAAAGGTCATAGCTCATTCCCTACCTCACACATTGCTAGCATATGACTTATATCTAACTGATAACTGGCTGGACGACCTTTGACCTCTGTGTGATGGCCCGGGAATCCATCTTTACTGGTGTTTAGGAAGTGTCATGATACAGCTGCTACATGTTGCCCAGTGCAAGCTGCTAAAGTCTGCAGCCACCCTGGTTGCTTCTGGAATATTTTGAATAGACTTGAAAGCTTTAGGAATGTATAAAACAGTGCTCACAGGGAGACATTCCAATTATTTGGATTACAGGTACTTCCTTGCAAGAGAAGACATCGCTACAAAGTCAATAGGGCGTAAATAATGTCGTAAATATACCGTATTAAAAAATGGTTCAGTGCGTTTAGGATGTTTTGATAGCAGTCACTCAAGGAAAAGAGGGCCGATTTACTTTTCATACCGCTCAATTATTTTAAACAAAGCTTTTTAGGGTCAAGGGATTAACATAAAGTTTTTTTTAGGCGACTGATCCATTTTAAAGCAGTCTTTCAATAAAACACAACTTCCTATTCATTACCAACAACCTATAACAAACAACAACATGATATCTGGTAAAATTACATTTGTAGACTTTGTAATTTAAAAAAAAATTATAATCTGGAATCGCACCACAATACGTACAGCTTATCTACCATTATATATATATATATATATATATATATATATATATTCAGTTTTTTTAAATGTTATATTTATTATTACATTTATGTCACCTTTATATGTATTGTACAGTGTACCTAGCTATCAGCCTGGGTGCAGTAGATTCTTCAGATACCAAAGAAAGAGAATAAGATTGTGGCTGAAGAAACCTTGTCAAATAAATGACATGTATAGTAGGCTGAGTGCTATCAACACAGCTTACAATAAACCAATTATTCTTTTTAATGATACCTTTGTTTGCAAAGGTTTGTAATTGTATAAACAGTGATCTAAGTGATATCTATAGAGACCCCCAGTTTACACATTCCTTCGCATGTAATGTTATTAGAAGGCAGCGTCGGAAACTGCCCCCTTTAGCCCCATGTAGGTAGTTGGAAGATATTAATCATTATGTTTAACTGCATGTTACGTAGAAGAATACATTAGGCTGCATTTATTTTTAGGTGTAGATTTCTCCAAGATAAGGTATGACATCATGTAAAGAAAAAGATAATAGAACTGTCTTATCAGTGTTTTCCTGAACTCTTTCTATCACCTAAACACGCCATGTAAAGTAATAGATGTACCGCTGTTGCTATAGTAACAGTCCTGCCTATGTCTCCAAGCCCCTCCTCCTTAGATGTCCCAGAATTTAGAAGCCCCGGTGAAATTATTTTCATTGTAAAACTACAGGAGAGCTGTAAATGGTTTAATGTAAAAATAAGTGCATATTTCACATATTATAAAACATCTACAAGAACCAGAAAATAAGCTTCAGCTATACAGCAGTGGTCGCCAACCTCCCGGACCACTAAACTCATGATTTTGAATCCTGGGGGCCACTGACATGAATTGTTTTTTTAAACAGGTACAAACATCTGTATAATCATGATCATAAAAGTTCAATTATATTAATATGAAATGCACTTTAATTATCACAAAATTATTAGTGTGATGTTTTATGCTACTTGTTTTTAAATATGTTTATGGTTGATTTTTCTCACTCATTGTGGGCTTATTTTATTTGAATCTAAAAGCGAACAAAAAATAACAGTTATCCAACTTGAGTTCTTTGATGCTTTGATTTATTATCACTATTCACTTATCGAAGTATCGTGAGGAATAAACACCAGTATAGCGTCGACAGGCGACAATTTGCTTCAACAAAAAACAAAAACAATCAGCCAAGAACCCAAAAACAAAAGCGCCCACCCCTAGCATACCTAGGGCCCTTTATAATAAACATAAAAATTGAAAATAATGTCTAAATTTCTCCAAGGACCACTCAAATTTGCTCGCGGACCATCAGTGGTCCATGGACCACTGGTTGGCGACCACTGGTAATAAAGATGTTACTGATTGCAACCCTGGAGCATGTTTTTTTTTTTTTATTTTTTTTTTTATAAGCGACCCTTGGTGTGCTTTGTGGTTTAACTACATTAAGGCTAGGAGCCACTACATACTTTATAAGTATAATTTTGTCAACTTTGTCGCAGTATAACTTCCCCTTTATTATCATTCTTCCAAAGTTGGGCGGGTAAGTTCCAGTTTGAGACCTGAATCCCACAGTCACGCTTTCCTACACTGGTATCCCTTTTTTCCAAGGAGCTCAAAGTGTTTGGTGTGTATCACAGAGTTTACCAGAAAAACCCCCCACAGTCATGTGCAATGTGTGACTGCATCACAGAGCTCCACAGCAATACAACTTACAGTAATGGCCAATGTGTGAGTGTATCACAGAGCTCCACAGCAATAAAACTCACAGTCATGTGCAATGTGTGAGTGTATCACAGAGCTCCACAGCAATACAACTCACAGTGATGTGCAGTGTGAAAGTGTAGCACAGAGTTCCACAGCAATAAAACTCACAGTGATGTGCAATGTGTGAGTGTATCACAGAGCTCCACAGCAATACAACTCACAGTAATGTGCAATGTGAGAGTGTATCACAGAACTCCCTAGCAATAAAACTTACAGTAATGTGCAAAATGTAAGTATATCACAGATCTCCACAGCAATACAACTCACAGTTATGTGCAATATGGAAATGTATAATGCCACTCCCCTGCAATACAACTCACAATAATGTGCAATGTGTGAATGTATCACAGAGCTCCACAGCAATACAACTTATAGTAATGGCCAATGTGTGAGTGTATCACAGAGCTCCACAGCAATAAAACTCACAGTGATGTGCAGTGTGTAAGTGTAGCACAGAGTTCCACAGTAATAAAACTCACAGTGATGTGCAATGTGTGAGGGTCTCACAGAGCTCCACAGCAATAAAACTCACAGTAATGTGCAATGTGTAAGTGTAGCACAGAGCTCCACAGCATTAAAACTCACATTAATCTCCCTACCCCAATGCTTCTTCACCACACTAGCAATCGGTCCTCAGACATTTAGTAAATGGAGGTCAAAGTGCTTATCCCGCTATACTGGAGAGACACAACACCTCCCACTTTCCGAGAATGGATTTGCGGGTTGAACAAACTCGAATACTCGAGGAACTTTCTTCTCGCTCCGAGGACAAGTCCAAATGCTATACACATAGAAAAACTTCGGACTTTGTTTTTTTTGCCATTATTATCATGCTCTTCACAGACCTTGCCAAGAACACGGGTGACTTGCTGCAGACTGTCTGGGAGATTCAGGGCGGACTTTATCTTTACAAATTTTACCTAAGCTCATGATATACAACAGGAGGGCTTGGCATACAACACAAGCTCTTAAAAAAACACCTTACAATCAATTATTTGACATCAGACGTTGACCTCGCATATTTCCCCTGCTCATTAGTATGATGTAGAGCAGAGCCAAGATCCTCTCATGGATTCTAATTGGCAGGATCTTGTCACTGTTAAGATTAGCTCGGAGATCTCTTGGTAGGCAAAGAGATTTATCATTAAAGCAGTGTGGGTGATCTTAGGGAAAATTTCACTGAATGTTTTAGGAAGCCAGCAAGATATTTAAAAATACTGGCAAAGATTTATTTTTTTTAATTAAAGTAGTCAACAGATATCTTCAACTTATATTTTATAAGGGTGTACAATGGTCTGCAACATTGTTTAGGTAGGTGGTATGTGTGAAAAGTAACATTCACATGCATGGCACAAACCAAGGTTTCCCAGCAGAACATTGTCCAAACCATCACACTGCCTCCGCCGGCTTGCCATCTGTCGGTGGTCATAATGTTATGGCTGATGGAAGGCTGCCCTCTCTCAGCAGCAAGTAAGTACTGGAAAAGGGGGGGGGGGGGGGGGGGGGAGGAGGGGCGGGAAACTGTCTGTGGCATATTAATGGCATAGTGTGGCATATAAATGGAGCCCTGAATTTCCTCTTCTGTAAGGGACCCTGAAATTTCTGATGGTCGGCCCTGCAGAGAAGTATGGTAAGTTGAAATTCAGAAACTGCAGGAGGGCTGCAGTTTGATGCCTAGGCCTTGAATGATTCAGTGAACTGACTGGCAGAAACCAGGATATTTGGGGTTTATAACAGGCAGAAAAAAATAAATAAATACACAGCAATGTACTAAAAATGGAGTAATCACCATGCAAACCTGTGACTGCTCCACAGTTAGAAATCTGCCCTGCATTTTGTGCCAGCGACAAATGTTTTTTTTCTGACTTGCTTGAGGCACAATAATGTTGCAAACAAATTATGAACAGTATTCCTTTTAATAAGTATTAATCGTATGGACTCCAATCCCGTTTGCATCTTGGGCTATGCCTAATAATGTCAAAAAATAAAAATTTAAAACATATAGCAGGACTATATTTTCCACTACTAGTACTTAAGCCAAATAACATTAATCTAAAAAGTAGAATAAAAAAAAAAAAAAAGGTTATTTTCCATTAAATTCCAGCCGCTTGACATTTCCACCTCACACAACTATGTTCCAATTCTCTCCGAGGCCTTGTAACCTCTAGATACCTTTACTTAGGACAGTACAATTATTTCCATGGAAACGCATTATAAAAGCTGCAAGATTACAAATTTCCCAGCAAGAGAGAGTCTTTTTAGTATGGGCAGGCTGTGCACTAAGTAAAACATTTTTGGCCAATTTAAAAGGTAATGGCAATAAAAGGAACCTTTATTATATACTGGAGATAGTTTGCTGAAAGCTGCATTTTCATGCAGATGTTTTAATGCAATATACTAGTCTGCCTGAATATTGCAATGTATAGGCTTATTGGATGGGGAGTATAAGGTTAAAGGGTCACATCCAGGTCCTACTCCAACTTATGCAAGTGGGGTGAGGGGCTGGTAATGAATAACCAAACAAATTTACATATATTTGAAGGTGAAGATTAAAGAAAATTCAACTTTTAATAAATCGGGCCTAAATATTGTTTGTAGTGTAAATACAAGCTCGGTGTTTTATTTTCTTTGCATTCTTGCAGACCCGTGCATTTGGAAGCTCCACTGAGGGATTCTGTCTTCACTCATGGTTTGAGGGGTGACTTTCTAATCTGGCTCGACTAAAAGCAAAGAACTAGGTTCATGCTTTTTGCAGACGATGGCGCCTCGGAAACTCACACAGAAGCAGGCCTACAGCTACCGAGGAACCGCTTTCCTAAATCTTCTGAAGAGTTCGGGCTGACAATCAGACTCAAGGAGACCAAAGTTATGGCCCAAAGTGCGGAATACTCAAGCATTGTCATTAGTGATTATATGCCAGAGGTGGTTCTCCTACGTCGGATCTGCCATAGGGTTGCCACCTTTTTAAAAAAAAAATACCGGCCTTGGTACTGTCTCCGTAGACTTAACATTGGTCTGATGCCAATTGTTTACCGGCCTGCCAGTAAAATACCGGCCAGGTGGCAACCCTAATCTGCCATCATGGACAATCTCTCACTGGGATCAACCAGAGAATTGGCACACCCTTCCAAACCTTGGCCAGACGTATTCAATAGAGTGTGGGACATCAGCATGTTGACCATCAACACAAAGCTTGCTGTCTATCATGCCTGTGTGCAACTTGGTTTCCTTCAAAAATGTTCACCATCACTGTTATATAGCATGTAATGAAGTGGTAATGTGTAAAAGTAATCTATTCTTTGTTTGCAGAACAACAATGACATTAAGGTCTTTCCCTGATCTTTATTTATTTTACACCATTTTTACTGTGATAAAATGCACGTTATCTCAGCTTGGATAACTTTTATTATATTAGAATAACCTTTGAACTTTAATATATCTTAAATTGAAAACTATCTTTAGATTTTTTTTCAACTAAAAAGCATTTCATTAAAATAAATTTGATTAAAAAAAATTAATCTGATTTAAATAAAAATAAAAATCAAATTTTTTTAAACCCCCCCCCCATCGATTTTAAGCTACCCTGCCTAGCACCGACAGGCAGATGGACCCCCCTCATTATTCAGACCAGTAACGTGTCATCATGCCCAAAAACAGACACTGGAGAAAGTCTGTGTCCTAGTGCTTAATCCATCCCTTTTTGCTTCAGTGATAATTTCTAAATTAAACATGCTAGAATGATCATTTAAAAAGTTAATCATCGGAACAGGGCCAATGTATTTATAGTTGTAAAAGGTTGGCATCGCTCCCTGTTTAATCTTACCGAGTGGAAATAACAAGGGGCGTGTCACGTGCCTTGTAATGGCGCATTCCTTTGGATATATAGGAAAAACTTTGTTAGCTTCCTTTCCGCTAGTCTCTGTCAGATTATGCTACAAAGTGACACAAATGTAAATATATTTAAATCTGTGTTAATAAAGATATAACACGATTTCAATAGATTCCTCAGAGTCCTTTTAAGAGGAGATAGAGATAGGTGGTTATAATCCAATCTACCAAGGTTCAGGTTGTTGGACAGGAAGAATCTAGTGAGCTGTGTGGGAAGGCTGTTAATATCCTTGCATTTATAACCTATACTTTTTGGAGTAGAATAGAAATATATGCTAACTGGTGCAACAGAATCCAATCCAGAGCCTGCCCTAAATTGGGTCAGAGTGGGTTCTTTGGACCTAGGCAACACCTTAAGGGGGCAGCTAATGGCAGGGGAAGGAGGTAGCATTTTAATTCTGGACCTAGGCCAGCCCTGACCCAATCTCTTGTACCATGTAATTGATGACCTCATCCTTTCCCCACGATATTAGTTCAATATGACACCCTTCATCAGTTAATGACAACATGGCTGACCAGATCTTAGCCACATGTAAGAATTTTGTTTAACAGCGGGACTAAACACCCCTTAGCGAATTTTTATTAAACAGAACCCTGCTTCTGTCTTCTTATGCTCATCTCCCACGCCGCTATTGGCTGTGTGAAGCGTGATTGGCCAGTAACGCAGAGAGCTTGCCACTTTTTTGCGGATTTAATATCAGTCCCAGTGGAAGCCTTAAGTGTCATCAAGCCCGTAGTAGAGGATCAAAGCTCCAGAGTGTGTGACTCCTAAAATCCTAGTTCCCATCTATGATCATCAGCTCCAGTCTACAGTTCATTTTAAACACACATAGGTTTGAATGGTTATTCTGTTCCCTTATCTTGATGCAATCTGCCATTGACTTAAGCAGTAAACTGTCCGTCTCCGACATCAAAGAGCTCACAATTAGCCGCCAAACCGTGCTGAACAGTTAACAAAAAGGATCAAATTTCATCTTTTCCAATGGCAGACGTCACCAAAGGAGCAAAACACTGTGAAATATTACCTTGAATTCCTTGTGAAAAAAAAAGAGAAACTTTACCAATGATTAACTATTCTGTAACCCTCTCTTAGTAACATTCCACTTCTCGACTAATGAGGGCCCTTGAGAAGATGCTTGGTGCACAGTCTACTGTGTCGAATCTATATTGAGGACATGCACTGAAACGTTACACCTTTTCTGTAATGCATTACATACCTGAACTGAGTTTGACCTGGGAAAATATACCCTTTTTAGAACTTTCTAGTACTGTGTCGAAGTAGCAGTGGTTTCTTTACACAAATGGGCTGTTACACAAAAATAAAAAAGATAAGGGTCGGAAGAGCAGTCTGCTTTCTTGGAAACATGATGTAGTCAATTGCATTGCAATTGCAGTATTTTTATACCTGTGTAGTGCGCATCAGTTAAGGGGTTCAGTTCCTCTTGTCTGGTTGCAGCATGTTGTCCAGGGTTTAATAGGAAGGAGTAATTAAACCTCCTCCCACACATTATTTCCATTTCTAGTAGATAGTAGGTGAGGTTAGGGTCTCATCCTATTGAGTATGATTTGACCTGATGGGTAAGCTTAACCAATCCTCACTCTTTGTTTCTGGTGGGATATCTCTCTCTTCTTACACTCTCTCATTATACTGTCTTACAGATGATAGAAGGTACCCCCACAGGATATGAATTCACAGGAAATCTAGGAGTGAAAGCAGTGTCCTCCGGGGCAGAAAGTATAATGAGTTAATCAGTAGTGAATTTGTAGTGTAACCGGCATACTCAATTTTAGCTAGGGTTAGCATCTATTTATAAGAGAGACTTTTTTTTAAAAAAGGGTTGTCAAAGAGATTCCTTCACATAACCATTGTTTGTACAGTGAAAGCATAAAATACAAAAAAAAAAAAGTAGATATTGATTTAGTAGAAATGCAAGCAAATGTATGCATTAGAAGCCAAATGGATGTTATGCATGGGAGTCAGTTGTGGGACAAAGTTCTAGAAGGGCGTCCTGTTTCCATGAAAACCAATGGAATGGCCCTTTTCCCCAGAAAATATAAACATAGCCCCCAATGTGTTTTAAATGTGTCTGTGAGATCTCCTGTGTCTGACCTGACCTTGCATCTTGACATGCAAATGACACATTCTCCATTGGAGTTATTCCTTGGCGTGTTAAGTCCCAAGATGATGTCATAAACATGCGACAGCACAAACACTTTTTAAAACACTGTTTCCTCTTCTTTTTTTAAATCTATGCATGATAAAGGATCCAACAGCTGGTTAATAAGGGGCATGGCAGAAAGTAGGCAGTGTATTCCACAGTATTGATTCAATTTTCGCTGCTGCATTGTTTACTGGACCTGAAAGTATGATAACCCGTGCCATTAATCGATTTAACAAGTAGAAAGGGCTGAAGGGGAATTCACCTGAGCATTACGAGTCCTGGGAGACGTGATTTGTCATCCACCTTTTACCACAACAAAGTCGGCAGAAAATTGACATGAATTTAACCTTTTCTGCTCTGAGGTTTTTTTTTTTTTTAACTTCTTGTAATTAAGATTTTACAACAGGCGGCTTCTGTCAGTTTTGTTGTAGCAGAGGCAGTAGTGTATCTTCCACAAGGCAAACAAGGCACTCGGCTTGGGCGGCACTTTGCTGGTTCTTCCAACATTTTCGCTCCCTCCCCCACCATTCAGCAAGCTTTAGTTCCTTCCAATTAATCAGGGTGATGGGGGCATGTAATGGACGTGGTGGGGGTATGTAATGAGGATGATAGTGGCATGTAATGGGGTTGATGGGGCATTTAGTGTGTATGCAATGTGGGTGATGGGGGCATGTAATGGACGTGGTGGGGGTATGTAATGAGGGTGATAGTGGCATGTAATGGGGTTGATGGGGCATTTAGTGTGTATGCAATGTGGGTGATGGGGGCATGTAATGGACGTGGTGGGGGTATGTAATGAGGGTGATAGTGGCATGTAATGGGGTTGATGGGGCATTTAGTGTGTATGCAATGTGGGTGATGGGGGCATGTAATGGACGTGGTGGGGGCATGTAATGAGGGTGATAGTGGCATGTAATGGGGTTGATGGGGCATTTAGTGTGCATGCAATGTGGGTGATGGGGGCATGTAATGGGGTTATTGGACATTATAATGTGTGTGCAATGTGGGTGATGGGGCATGTAGTAGGTGTGCAACGTGGGTGGGTGGTGCTTGAATTTTGTCTGCCTAGGGCCGAGCATAACTAAGATACACCACTGAGCAGAGGCATGATCAAAAAAAAATCTACACACAACCAAACAAGCCATAAAACCTGTTTTTTTTCCCCCACAGAAATCACACGTTTATGGTGCTGCCATAAAAAGGGATTCTGGGTAGGAATACGCAAAACCGGACAACAATGATCACCTTTTGCTTCTTAATCCATGTTAAACATGTTATGCTGTAAGACCAAGTCTCGTAAACATTTACCGGCAGTTAAAGGGCAACAAAGGCCTGACAATATAGAAAGAACCTGCCAGCCAACGAGAAAATATTATTCCTTTAAAGTAGTAGTCCAGACAGTGATCCAAGACATGAAGGCGCAGTACCACCTAAAGTGTCCAAAAAACATCTTTAGAGAAGTTCTGCAAAGACAAAGTAACAAATCTGTCTCATTTTTCCCCCCAGAAAAATTATTACCGCCTAAGAACTAATTCCTGGCAGTTAAAGTGTAACAGTTTTATTGTTATTGCTATAGCAACAATCCCGCGTATCTTTCTAAGCCCCTCCTGATTGGATGTCACTGAATTTAGAGGCCTCGGCGAAATTACTTTCAACGTAAAGCTACAGCAAACGGTAAATTGATTAAAAGTAAAAACATGTGCCTGTCACATATATTAATCCTACTTACAAAATGCAGAAAATAAACTGGAACTGCCTCTTTAAGGGCATGGTACTAAAATTCGTTTTTTATACAATGACTCATTCAAGTCTCTCTCTTTAAGCAACAGTTTTATTTACACAAACCATAAACTATATATTGTTTGAATAGAACTAATAAAAAAATAATCTTTAATTCTTCAGTCAATTCTGCTTTCCACTGAGATAAAGATCCTTGAGGCCATATTACAGACTCTTTTGATCTCTTTATGTACACGTTTCCCTCCTATATTAATCAACATCGATTTTCTCTTGTCGTATTTTTGGAAAAAAACAACAACAACAAAAAAAAAACATTGAAACCTTCCCTTTCTATTTGAGGGCCTTCAATGTAATTACACACACACACACACACACACACACACACACACACACACACACTCACACACAAACACATCTTTACTCTATCATTAAATTCCATGTTTGCAGATAAAGAAAGCTGAGATGCACAATGATTGATTTCTGTCAAAATGTCATTAGTCTCTTTCACTGCTAATGTGAAATTGAAGAAAGACTCCCCCCCCCCATTGTTGTTTTTATTGTATTCTTTTTTTTTCTTTTTTTCATTTATCTGTGGAAATTGTTGTTTTCTCATGATTAAAGTAGCAAAACTCCTTTGTGCCGTATCCTGAGAGAAAAAAAAGGAGAGGCATGCTATGTTCCCACCGATCTCTGGAAGAAGGAAAGTCAATAGGTCACAAGTTCTTGGTATCAGTAGCCCGATATGGACCTTACTTTTTGTTAAACTCAACTGCATAAGACCAATTCCTGCACATTAGGAGCTCTGACAAATTTGGTCATTTAGTGTATATGATAGAGCAAGTAATCTTACCTTAGCCACATTGTCCATGGCTAACTTGGGATGATATGGGGCATGTCCATAGGAGGAATAGGCAAAGTATCTGTACGATTAGACACCTGTCCGTGGCAAGGTCTGTGAACGTCCAAAGAACATTATTAAATTGTCCATCATGAACAATGCTGGTGCCTACCCCTGGGATATATTATTGCCCTTGGGCAAGCCATCATGTAACAATTCATGGACATTGAACAGGAATCATTAATCAAATATTGAGGATGAGAACAGCATTCCTAATAAAGGATAGGCCGAACAACAGCATTAGGGGAAAATTGGTTGGACAACTAAACCCAAAAGATAAGTCAATAAGAAGAATGTTACGACCTCTTTGAGAAAGGGCAGAGGTCATAGGACTTGGAACTTAGAACTTGTCCCAAAAGGTAGGCCTGGTCCAAAGAGAAACTGAAAAATAAAATGGACTTAGACCAACTATTTCTGGTCTTAAAATATCCCTTTGCTTTTGTTGACCAGTGTAGTAAATACAGGTGTGGGTCGGATAAAGAATATGGTGGCGGACTACAAGAAGCCGCGGACAAAAGGAAAGTGTTCCCAAAACCCTCACAAAAGGAGTCAAAAAATAAGAACTGGTGCGAGCGCTAATGAAGGATAGAGAAATGATAGGACTATAAGGAATATAGAGTATTTAGGGTTTTTGACAAAATATAAAATACACAATAAAAAATGTACATATACCGTATTTGCTCGATTATAAGACAAGGTTTTTTTCAGAGCAAAATATGAGAAGGTTAATCATAAAGCTAAGTGAAGTTATTACCAAGGCACTTTTAGGTTGCCATCCAGCCACGATGTTACCGATAGGCCAGGAACAAATTGTCATGAAGCCAGTGTTAAGTCTATGGAGCCTATAGTATGGCTGGTATTTTTTTTAGAAGAATTGATAGCAACCCTAGGCACTTTGCCCTTTGCATAGAACAAAGAAAATGCAAGTAACATACATGGGGATAGGTAAAAGGAAATTATGTTGGTGCATCACTGATATATATCACAGAGTTACAAACCTTATAACATCTTGAGCACTGAATATTTTCGAACGGTTCTCTGGCAGACATAGATATTACTGTCTCTCTCCGGGAAATGTAATTGGGTTTCCTGGCAATAATCTGATTAGTAGAAATGAAAAAGAGGAAAGGGCACTGTTCTTTGAATGCTTGCCAGAAAAACTGCAAGAGTCCTACAAAGTGAAGAGGACTTAGAGTTGCTGCCGATCAATATACAACTGGGTTTATTTTGGGTCAAGTGTGGGAAATTGATGGTGGGTTTCTATTTTGGGCCATATGACCTTCATACAAGTAATCAGAAGAAAAAAAACATAAATGTCTTCCTCTGCACCTTAATGGAAGATGAGTGCATTAAAAGCACTGTAAAAGTCTTGTTGATTTAACCTTTACTGAAGTCATTTAAAGATAAATGTATTTTTGAAGGATTATTACAAGCTTAAAACTTAGATATTGCAATTATTATGCAAACCTTGCTTATAATTATTGCACTTTAACGTGCTTTGAAAAAGGGTGCTCATGTCCCCTGTGATCAACTCTATTGTAACCCCTTTGTAACCTGACTTTGGTAATTGTTGGTCGTTCTGGACAAAAGCCTTTTTGAAACACTTCTGTGGTGTTTGTGTTTAGCTGTGATTTTCCTCTCTCATTTACAGTAACCACACAAATGATATTTTATCTGGGGGGGGGGGGGGGGGGGGCGGGATAAAGAAAGGGTTTCTTTAGATAGTATTACTTTAATCATATTCTATAATTTACTATAAAATATAATAAAATATGATGGAAAATTAAAATATCTCCACTTTTTCTAAATTTTAGTTTATGCATCAAGAGCTGCAAATGAAAAAAAAAACCTGCTAAATAGATTCTCATATTTTCCTGAGCTTGGAAATACTCATGTTTTTAACCTTTTTCTTTTTGCAAGTTACAAGGCAAGAAGTAAAAAGAAGTAAAAAAAAGTGCATTGCCTTTTACTAACCAAATTTTCCTAATTACACCAGCCCTAATCCTAAACATAGCCCTGGAGAGCAGGTGGTTGTAAACAGCGTATGCTGTAATTAGTTTCTCTCTGCCCCACAATTGCTGTCAAAGTCAGACATAGGCTAAACACATTCTATTGATGTGATTGACTGTCACAGTGATTGGATGTGATGGAGTTGGCCTCCTTAGACATGGCTGGAGTGCCTCAGTCCTGAGGCACTCAGTCGCATCTGTTTTAGCCTGATTGTGGAATGTCAGCGGACTTACCCCTATTGGAACTTCAGGCCCTGCCAGGCATGGCCACAGTCGCTAACAGAATCCCGTGTTCTCGTGAAAGGCCTGGCACATCGATTGCCACAGAGGGGTTAATCAATAGACCATATCAAACTGTTTATATTTAGAGATAAAATAAATGTACACACACTGTATACAGTATATATAAATATATATTGTCTGTATATAAATATATATAGTGTGTATCAATACATATACACACATATCTATATATAATAGGGTGTGCCTTGTTCCTACAATGATTGCAATGGGTTTTTTTGGTCAGAGGGTAATTTTTATGGCGTTTATTACATACAATAGAAATGCTGAATGTTTACTGAAATGAGGGCAGTTGTTAAGCAAGCTAGTCAGCCAGGGTGGTAAAAGTTGGGGAGGGACAACCAAGATGCTCTAAGTATCTATCACAGACATACATAATTGCTGTTTCATTCTAGATTGCTGGAGCCACACCTGTTAATTGGACATAGCCTGCTATTGTTAATCTCAGACATCAGTGGGGCAATAGCCCCAACATTTTCACCAACATAAAACATAAGCAAAATGGTTCAGATGGTCATGCAGTAGACTGTGCTGGCAACTTGTGGCCTGTGAGGTAAAAGCAATGTCACCAGCCCACAAATACACAGTCAAAACAGATATGCTGACAGACAGAGTAAATAATTGGATAAAAAGTGCTACGCACTGGGGAATTAAGATGTCAGTAGTGGTGCAGAGACGATAGCCTTCCATTAGCCATACCATTATGACCACCCTGACAGGTGGCAAGTTGGCGGGGGCAGTGTGATGCTTTGGGCAATGTTCTACTGGGTCCTGCCATTCATGTGGATGTTACTTTGACACGCACCACCTACCTAAGCATTGTCACAGACCCTTTCATGGAAACGGTATTCCCTGATGGCATTTAAACAAGATAATGTGCCCTGCCGCAAACA
The DNA here is from genome assembly GCA_036172795.1 of Pelodytes ibericus. Taxonomy (NCBI): domain Eukaryota; kingdom Metazoa; phylum Chordata; class Amphibia; order Anura; family Pelodytidae; genus Pelodytes; species Pelodytes ibericus. The sequence continues at coordinate 18,359,103 of CM069860.1, forward strand.
AAAAATGGTTCAGGAATGGTTTGAGGAACACGACAACGAGTTCAAGGTGTTGACTTGGCCTCCAAATTCCCCAGATATCAATCTATCAAGTGATCATAATGTTAGGGCTGATCGGTGTAAATTAAAATATTGACTTGAGTACTAAATATACTGGTAAGGATGCAAACAGATCGGTGGTGGTGTACATATAGACATGTAGCGTTGCTGAGGGAACTGGATGTTGGCACAGTGTTGCTATGTAACCCAATCGCAGAATATTGTCAATAATACAATTTGGGCGTTTGTAATCCGTCACGCTGCAGTAAAAGTATCCAAGTGTTATACTCTCTTCTCCCAGGGTCCACTTCGCTGGAAATTCTTTCGAAAACATCTTTGCCTGAGCACATGTTGTATTCTGAGCGATGGAATGCCTCGAAGACAGCTGTGGTGGGAGCGTGTGCTGTTTCCACAGCTAGTGCCAGTGCCAGCTGGGTACTGATTAGGCACGGAGGGCCTTCCAGCTTTCCTGCAAGATGCGAGTAGGTTGTCATCACAGTCCCCCTTTTTTCAGGGACAACATTTTCCCACAGAGCTACAGCACGACACAGCCAATAGAGTTATTTTTCAAAGCACTGGATCCCTGTGTCCTAAGCCTTTCTTTAAGAAAAAAAAGCACTTTACTCTTGAAACTTCATACCTCCTTACCAGCAAAAAGGTCAGAGGATCTTCCATGTTCTCTATCGTGAGGAGTTTACCATTGTTTATCTACAACCATACCAGACACTGTTGTAGTTTATCTGTCAGAAATCAGCTTTGAATCATTGCCCCCTTAGTTCCTGTTGTCTTATTTAAATACATCAGCTTTAAAAAAAAAATAACAATGGTGACTGATTTGCATTCCCCAAAATACTGCTGCACATATTTTTCCCCGCATTGCACACCGATGATATGCACACACTGCAAACTCAGTACTTTCCCTATCATCCACATTGCACACTCAGGACATGCCACAGCACCTACACTGCAGATCCAGCACTTGCCCCATCCACCCCATTAAACTCCCAGGACATGCCCCACACCTCAAAATTTAAACAAAGTTTGAGGAGACACAGGGAAGGTATATTAATAATTCAAAAAAAGCAAACAGAAATCGGTTCAAGGAGGAATAATGATGATTATTGGGAATTGACACTAGGAAAATAGAGCAATAGAAAGACTTTAAAAGCAATGCCCTAGTTGAAGTTTACCCGTCAAAGCATGAGAATAGGAAGCTATTTGTAAACTTATGCATTTGGTGTGCGAATGTATTGTATATAATGTGGACACTTGATAGAAATTGTTGAGAATGGTTTGACACAAACCTAAAATGGACAGGTAAATAATTATAGAAGAAAATATACATGTAATTTGTACCTTTGTGTTAGAACAATTACTGCACATAAGGGTGGAAATTTTGATATAAAATAATAATTTAAGATTTAACTTAAATAATGTCGTCATGATTAAATTCCCCACATAAGAGATCCATTTTTGTTACAAGAAACCCACATACATATGAAGGATGAACTTTTTAGGAATATAACATTTTATCTAATGCGGATTGGCTACCTTGGCTACTAACTGATTAAATATAAAGATTAGACATGTGCATTAGTTTTCGGACAAATGCATTTTCGTCCATTTGTCCTAAAAACGAATAACGAAAATGCTAAACTAACGAAAGCCGAATGAACGAATTGTTAATAAACGAAAATCATTCGTCCATTTGTCCATTCGTGCTATTGGCATTCTATAAAGCGAAATAGAGTCGGTTTATGGAATACCAATAGCATTACATACATTCCATATACCAACATAATGAACGACATTTGGTTTAAGGAATACATGTAATGCTATTGGTATTCTATAAACCGAAATAAAGTCCTCATTCATACGAATTGACCTATTCGTATGAATGGGGACTCTATTTCAGTTTATAGAATACCAATAGCATTACATGTATTCCATAAAACGAAAGTTTATAAACCGAAAGACATTCGGTTTCTAGACTTTCGGTTTATGGAATACATGTAATGCTATTGGTACTCTATAAACCGAAAGTCTATAAACCGAAAGAGATTCGGTTTATAGACTTTTGGTTTATAGAAAGCCCATCACATTGGTCGGTGACTGCAAAGAATGAGGAGAGCGTCAAATAAGGGACGTGGCCCTGGTCGTGGTGCTGCTGGTGTTGGTGGAACTCCTGTTGCAAGTAGGGGATGGGGTCGATCTGTGCCAGCTACACGCACAAGTGAAACACCTTCCTCAGGTGCTAGTACGCGACAGAACCTTCAGCGTTATTTGGTAGGCCCGAATGAAGCTCTTAGAATGGTGAGGCCAGAACAAGTACAGGTGATAGTAGATTGGGTGGCTGACAGTGCCTCCAGTTCCTTCACATTGTCTCCCACCCGGTCCCCTGCTAAAAGCTCAGAGTTGACACATGCAACCCATGCTCACCTCACCCCCTTGCAAATCAGCCAAGCAGTCTGAGACACAAGTCATGCAGCAGTCTCTTTTGCTTTTTGATGACTCTGCTGGCGGGGTCATCAAACCTAGCCTTACCCCAGGAGTGGAAGAGATTGAGTGCACTGATGCACAACCACTTATGTGTTAGGATGTGGACAAGCGAGGACCACAACAGCACGTCTCTGATGATGACGAAGCACAGGTGCTAACTGCTGTGGCTTTCGGCAGTGTGCAGACCGGCAAGGAGGACAGGGTTGAGGAGTGGGTGGGAGACGATGTGGAGGATGATGAGGTCCTAGACCCGACATGGAATCAAGGTCATGCAAAGAGCCACCAGCGCAGCAGAAGAGGGAGCAGGGTGCAAAACCGTAGCGGCCGTCCCCTAAACAGTACGCCTGCTACTGTCCACCGCACCCAGGGACCGAGCACACCAAAGCTAGCTCCAAAGAGTTCCCTGGCATGGCAGTTCTTTAGACAATGTGCTGACGACAAGAAATGAGTGGTTTGCACACTGGGCAATCAGAACCAGAAGCGAGGCATAAAAGTGCTAAACTTGAGCACAATCTGCAGGACCAGGCATCTACATGCAAGCCACGAGCTGCAGTGGAGTAAGCATCTCAAAACCCAAGAAAGGTCTCAGGCTCCTCCTGCTTCCTCTCCTGCTGCTGTTCTGGCCTCTTCCTCCAGCTCTGGAGTCACATTGGCACCTGCCACCGAGCAAATAGATGAAGTGGCAGCAACGCCACAACGTCCGCCACCGTCCCCAAGCATCTCCACACTGTCCCATGGAAGCGTTCAGCTGTCCATCTCCCAAAATGCCAGCATTTCCAAATTCCTGACCTTTGAAATGCTGTCATTACGTCTGTTGGAGAAGGACAGTTTTAAAAAACGTGGCTCCCAGCCGCCACTAGTTTTCCTGGTGAGCCATCCCTTCCCTGCACAAGCAATTGGCGGACAAAATCAGGTGTGCACTGCGCAACTCCATCTGTGGCAAGGTCCACATAACCACAGATACGTGGACCAGTAAGCATGGGCAGGGACGCAATAGCTCCCTAACTGCACACTGGGCAAATGTAGTGTCGGCTGGGCCTGAGGCAGATAGCAGTTTGGCGCATGCCCTTCCGCCACGAGGATTGCTGAGCATTTCTCTTTGCCTCCTGTTGCCTCCTCCACCTACTCAGCTTCTTCCTTCTCCTCTACCACCTCCTCCACCACCTCCTCATCTGGTCAGCGTAACAACTTCACCACCAACTTCAGCACAGCCAGGGGGAAACAACAGCAGTCTCTTTTAAAACTCATATGTTTGGGGTAAAAACCCCACAGCGCGCAGGAGCTGTGGACAGGCATGGAACAACAGATCAATGAGTGGTTGTTGCCACTGAGCCTCAAGCCCGGCCTGGTGGTGTGCGATAATGTGCGAAATCTCGTAGAAGCTCTGGGCTTAACCGGTGAAGGCAGAGGAAGAGATCGCCAACGCAGCTGGGGCACCGCCAGCACCTCAGAAGGCAGGGTTAGCATGGCCGAAAATGTGGAAAAGCTTTGTCTGCACGCCACAACAAGCAGCACCACCATCTGACATGCAACGTCTTAGCAGGAGGCAGCATTGCAGCAACAATGCGGAACAGTACGTGTGCACAGGCCTACAAGTACTGTCTGATGGGTCTTCCCCATTCAACTTCTGGATCTCCAAATTGGGCACATGGTCTGAGCTTGCCCTTTATGCCTTGGAGGTGCTGTCCTGCCCTGCAGCCAGTGTATTGTCTGAACGTGTGTTTAGCACGGCAGGGGGCGTTATCACAGACAAGCACAGCTGCCTGTCCACACCCAACATGGACAAGCTCACGTTTATTAAGATGAACCAAGCATGGATCCCACCAGACTTCTCTGTACCTTGTGCAGAATAGACATTTGTACGGCATCACCCAGTCATTGTTATACTCAAGTGCACTTATTCTTTGTTTTCTGTTGTTATATGTCCCAATATTTTGGGGGCTACCCCAATTTAAAAAAACAAAAGCAAATAAAAAACAGTGTTGGGTATCTCCTCCTCCTCCTCCTCCAGCACCGCTTCCACCTACACCGCCACGGTCACCGCCTCCTCTACCTATGGGTCACTTAGTATAAACTGAAAGAGAATACCCTGCACTCCAACCCTCTCTCAAATGGATAATTCTGTTGATCCTCCTGGCAGCCATGATTTAGATTTATGTTCTTACAAAGCTAAAATCAAAGATTCCATCTAGTGCTATTTTATGGCTCAGCTGTATTTTTAATTTGTATGTATTTTATGTTATTTTAAGTTATTTCCCTATCCACATTTGCTTGCAGGGCACTTGTCCTACTCTTACCCACATTTTAATTCCTTTTGCAGCCCTCTAGCCCTTTCCAGGACTTTTTTTTTTAGAGGCATTTTAGTGGCCAAAAGTTCATGTCCCCAAAAGTTCATGACTTCAATGGGGTTCGGATTCGGGGTCAAGTTCGGGGTCAAGTTCCCTCCCTCAGCCTATTCTCCCCAGGGTGGAAGGAGCATACCTTCATACCTCAGCCTATTCTCCCCAGGGTAGAAGGAGCATACCTTCATACCTCAGCCTATTCTCCCCAGGGTAGAAGGAGCATACCTTCATACCTCAGCCTATTCTCCAAAGGGTAGAAGGAGCATACCTTCATACCTCAGCCTATTCTCCCCAGGGTAGAAGCAGCATAACTTCATACCTCAGCCGATTCTCCCCAGGGTAGAAGGAGACTACCTTCATACCTCAGCCTATTCTCCCCAGGGTAGAAGCAGCATACCTTCATACCTCAGCCTATTCTCCCCAGGGTAGAAGGAGCATACCTTCATACTCAGCCTATTCTCCCCAGGGTGGAAGGAGCATACCTTCATACCTCAGCCTATTCTCCACAGGGTAGAAGGAGCATACCTTCATACCTCAGCCTAATCTCCCCAGGGTAGAAGGAGCATACCTTCATACCTCAGCCTATTCTCCCCAGGGTAGAAGGAGCATACCTTCATACCTCAGCCTATTTTCCCCTGGGTAGAAGGAGCATACCTTCATACCTCAGCCTATTCTCCCCAGGGTAGAAGGAGCGTACCTTCATACCTCAGCCTATTCTCCCCAGGGTAGAAGGAGCATACCTTCATACCTCAGCCTATTCTCCCCAGGGTAGAAGCAGCATACCTTCATACCTCAGCCTATTCTCCCCAGGGTAGAAGGAGCATACCTTCATACCTCAGCCTAATCTCCCCAGGGTAGAAGGAGCATACCTTCATACTCAGCCTATTCTCCCCAGGGTAGAAGCAGCATACCTTCATACCTCAGCCTATTCTCCCCAGGGTAGAAGCAGCATACCTTCATACCTCAGCCTATTCTCCCCAGGGTAGAAGGAGCGTACCTTCATACCTCAGCCTATTCTCCCCAGGGTAGAAGGAGCATACCTTCATACCTCAGCCTATTCTCCCCAGGGTAGGGGGGGGATGTCAGGGTGGTTGTCTGTGTGTGTGATATCCCCTCCAAGGTTTCTGTAGGCAGCTTATACCCATGTCATGCCCATCGTTCATGAAAGTTTCTAGCAATTACCCTGTATTTTATCTTGTAGATAGTCTATGTGTTCATATTCTACTTTTTCATAGCCACGTATTTCACCTAAAAATACTAACAGAGTCTTTTATGTCAACTGTTTTTTTCAAGATGACTTTCATGTTTTGTTTTATCCGAACGGTCTTATTTGAACTGTATTTACTGTCTTGCGCAAAATATGACTCAACTAAAATCTTATTTAAAAAAAAAAGAAAGGAATGGTAAAACAAACATTATTATGAAAAATAGGCTGTGCAATTCCCCAAAACATATGTGACCACTGACCTATAACATGACTCAAATATTGTACATTAGGTTTAAACGCGCAAACATTTAGGGTACACATTTTAATCATTGCTTGCCAGTACTCGCACCAAATCATTTTGCATAAAAAGGTACTCTTGCATTAAATTATCACTTCCTGATCAGTATCATTTAAGTTCAAATTATAATGACTGTGGGCTTTTTGGGGGTGGGTGGGGGGATAGTATTTAGTTTTTTTCGCACCAGGGAGGAAAATGTCTTGGGCTGGCCCTGCCAGCAGATAAGAACCATTTGCTGCTCAATTAGTACCTAAAAATATATCCACTACCCTCTCAGTAATGTAATACTTTCATTAGCTCCTGGCCTTATCTTATATCTAGGATAGCCTTATACCTATCCCATGCATGCTTAAACTCCTTCACTGTATTAACCTCTACCACTTCTACTGGAAGACTATTCCATGCATCCACTAACCTCTCAGTAAAGTAATACTTTCATTAGTCCCTGACCTTATCTTATATCTAGGATAGCCTTACACCTATCCCATGCATGCTTAACCTCCTTCACTGTACTAACCTCTACCACTTCTGCTGGAAGACTATTCCATGCATCCACTATGCACTCCTAATATTATTTTTAAACCTATTCCCCTATATACCTGGATAAACCATTAAATTACTGTATACTCCAAATACAAGACACAAGATCAAATTACTTTTATGACTTTCCCCATTTAATTGCACTTGCTAAATCTCGATGCTGCGGTCAGGGACCTTTAAGTTCGCCCAGGTCTTGGCTCTCATTGCTTGCCCGGTTTCCTGTGCTTGTTTGTTAAACACAGCCTTGGCTGTCAAGTAACCTCGGAATCCTGGCCATTGTGACACAGTGGGATCCTGAAGATGCTGCAGCTGGCTGGCACAGTCAGAGTGGTCAGTTGTTTGTAGGAGACACTGCTGTGTATGTGTCTGTGCCTTCCTATCCGTTAGAGTTCAGCCTGGATTCCCACATGGCCCAACTGAAATCTCCAACAGACTGCTACAAGGTCATCAAGGTTCTGGGCAGAGGGACTTTTGGAGAAGTTGTGAAAGGTAGGAAGAGAGGATCCGGTGAGCTGGTGGCCATTAAAATACTCCACAATGACATGACCAGAAGTTACATCACCGAAAACGAGATCAAGCTACTGAACACCCTCCGGCAGGTGAATGCGGACAAGTTCCACTTCATACAGTTCTACGAGCATTTTTACGATGAGTCCAAGTGCTACCTGGTCTTCGAGCTCCTGCATAAAAACCTTTTTGAGTACCAGAAGGAAATTGGGTTTGCGCCTCTTCCAGTGAGACATATTCGGACCATCACCGCTCAGGTCTTAAAGTCCTTGTCGAAGCTCAAAGAGCTCTCCATCATGCATACAGACTTGAAGCCCGAAAACATCATGCTAGTGGACCAGAAAAGGTACCCATTCAGGGTCAAGGTGATTGATTTTGGCTGTTCCATTATTTTTAGCGAGGTGCGGAACATGAAAGAGCTGTACATTCAGTCTCGGTTTTACAGGGCACCCGAGATCATTCTGGGATTGCCCTTTTGCGAGAAAGTAGACATGTGGTCTCTTGGCTGCATCATTGCCGAGCTCCATCTTGGTTGTCCTCTCTACCCGGGGAGCAGCCAGTACGACCAGATACGTTACATCTGCGAGACCCAAGGTTTGCCCAGCAGCTATCTCCTCAATGCAGCCAGTAAGGCCCCATTATTTTTTAAAATGAAAGCAGAATCGCCGGGAGGGACAAAATGGGAACTGAAGACAGTGGACGAGTTCCAAATGCAGTCCAAAGTCAAACCGTTAGAGACGAGGCAGTACATGCTCAAATCCTTGGACGAAATTGAATTGGTGCACTATCCCGATTTGGACTGGCAAGACGCAGACGTCATAGATGAGTACTATGAGCGGAAGAAAATGGTGCAACTCATCAAGCGTATGTTGACTTGGGATTCCCACAAGAGAATAACTCCTAAAGCAGCTATGAAACACCCATTTTTTACAGTGCCCTTGAGCACCAGAGAGCATACCTATGCCCACAGAGAGATTAGGCAAGATAAAAACTATTTGAGCCCTGTTCAAAGGACCATCGAGAAAATGGATGACCTCTGCCTGACAGAGTCTCCAGATGTCACACGATTAACTGCATGGAGCGTGTTTGTGGAAAAAGACCCAACATGTGAGAGAGGTTGTGACTTAACCAATATCAACTTTATAGGGAAACAGACCCCTCCGGACATATCTGTTTCCCCAGCAGAACAGGTAAGAAGGGAGGGATTAATGCAGACAACTGTCCACTGCCTCCAAACCTAATCCTGTCCACTGTATCATAGATGGTTAAACATATAGTATGCGCCATATTAAAGGGACTCTGCCAACTAATCAGTGATTTTTACGGTGCATATAGAGAATAAAATAGAGAATTGTAGCAAAACTACAAGTAAATGAGGAAATTAGGAGAAAAATGTGTCTTATATGTGTCTGCGGAGTCTCTGGTTTATGACATCAACCATGGTTTTATATGCAAATTAAACCTTTCCCAGGTCATTTGCATATTAAGAGACTTTTTCCCCCCTGATTTATGCATTTGCTGCAATTCTGAAAATGTATAGATTGTTAGCAGATTAAACCCCTCCACTACACAGGAGGGTCAGCAAGTAGTGTAGGGGATCAAATGACCCCTGGTTGCTCTATAAACTGACTTCATCGACTGGGACGGCCATTTACACTTCTAATTACACCAGTGCAATCTGTGTGCATCTACAGTATTATACTCTTGTGCACACACTCAGAGTAACTTCTGATATTCATTTCTCTTTGCACTGGCTGGTTTTAATCATTTAATAATTCTGGCTTAGTAGTATGAAGATATGTTTTGCTTTTAATCTTCCAATTAGTTCCCCAGACATGGGTGGGCCACGCCCAAACTAGTATGCCATACACTTTCAGATAGGACACATCCATTTTACCTGATAAGGTAATATGGGCCACATCAACTGGACCTCATAAGGTAATATTGGCCAAACCCACTTGACCTAATAATCTAATATGGGCCATTCCCATTTGACCTCATAATGTAATATGTACTCTATATAAAGCACCAACTAACACATTTCCTTCACTTGCATATGTCGAGGTGTCTGAAGCAGATATTACTAGTGACTTTCTAATCAGCTAATTTTTTTAAAGATGAGTGGAGAAAATGACATCGAAGAGATTGATGCGGTGGACTCCTGCAAGTCAAACTGCGCAGAAGTCGGACACTATGAGGAAGACAATGCTGTCGGATGCTGGGGGGGTTTGTGGAAAAACATACAACGTTTTTTTAGAAAGAGAAGACCAAGGGTTGAACCCTTGAACTCTAAGCATTAAAGGTTTTTGTTTAATGAAATTCAGGCTTTAGCTTCTGATTTGAGAACCACTTTTATTGGAAGCCTGGTGATGGGAAAATAGTACTTTGTTGATACATAATATACATTCTGTTGGGTGACTGTCACATACAAGTCGCAATATGTACAGACTCTAGCTGTCAAGACAAACCAAAGGAAAGTATCATCTAGATTACATGGAAAAGGAAATCCAATAACATTAAAGGGTTTGGGTCAGCTATTGACCCTGGACAATAACCTGTCGTGTAATGCCAACCTATTGCTGGCATCAGTGGCAAGTTAGGCAATCGTCTAAGGCCTCACGCCAACGGGGGCCTCGCGGCTGCCTAACTCATCTAATTGTCTTTGATCTGACAGGGGAGTTTACCGCAGCCGTTACTCTCCCTGTCATACCAACGTATGGTTAAGTGCGATTCCTTTTTTTTTCATTCTTGGTGTGCTCAATCGGAAGGCTCCACCGCCACTGTCAGCATCTGGCGCACGTAGGAAGAGCCAACAGGCAGCAGAAAAGTCATGACAACAGCGTCTGTTAGAGCACTTTTAACTTTTAGACCCTCTGAGTAGTTTGTAGGGAGTTTGTGCTGGTTGAGTGTGATTGTGTGCTGGCTGAGTGTGTCTGTGCTGGCTGATTGTGTCTGTGAGTGTGCTTGCTGATTGTGTCTGTGAGTGTTCTGGCTGATTGTGTCTTTGAGTGTTCTGGTTGAGTGTTAGTGTGTGCTGCCTGAGTGTGTCTGTCGTCTGTGCTGGCTTAGTGTTAGTGAATGCTGACTGAATGAGTCTGTGAGTGAGTGGGTGCTGGCTGAGTGTGTGTGATAAGCTGTTTGGGGACGGATTTGGTGTGAGTTTGTGTATGTCAGAGTGAGTGTGTGTGTATGCCAGTGTTAGGGTTGCCACCTTTTCTTCAGAAAAATACCGGCCTTGGTACTGTCTCCATAGACTTAACATTGGCCTGATGCCAATATTTTACCGGCCTTCCAGTAACTAGTGGCTACCCTAGTCAGTGTAAGTGAGAGTGTTTGTGTGTGTGTTTGTGTGTGTGTGTGTGTGTGTATGTCAGTGTGAGTGTGTCTGTATGTCAGTGTGAGTGAGAGTGTGTGTATGTGTGAGTGACAGACTCTGATACTGAAACCAATATAATGTCCCAGGAACGGGCAGCTCCAAATCCACAACAATCAGCCCCGCAAGACACAGCACAGGTGAGTGCAGCTTGTTAACGGCGTTCCCAGCCGTGAATAATGAATAAAGGAATGTGTGAGCAGTCGGTGCACCTCTCCATGTGCCAAATAAGTAGGTGAAATAGGCAGACTTGGTAGTAAAATCTTCAAAGTTTAATGGCAGAAATCAAAAAACAAGCGCAGTCTCACGCTTAATCATAGACTGACAAAAAGTACAAAAAATCGACTTAAGAACATTACTGGGAACACACTTGGAGTGTATATATATAAATGAATATGTGCATGTATATGCTTATCAAAGGAATAGACGTTTTGACACAATAAACGTGTAACTAACCTGCCGTAATGTTTACTTCAGAAATGTGTACTCTCTTTTTCTGTGTCTTTAAGTAAATGATGCAGTAACCATTTGTTTTAATTTGATTCACATGTTAATTGTGTATCAACCAATTGGAGCACTCCAAGGGTGTTCCCAGTGATGTTCCTAAGTCGATTTTTTTGTACTATTTGTCAGTCTATGATTAAGTCTCACGGGCGAAACGCGTGAGACTGCGCTTGTTTTCTGATTTCTGCCATTAAACATTGAAGATTTTACTACCAAGTCTGCCTATTTTACCTACTTATTTGTCACATGGAGAGGTGCACCGACTGCTCACACATTCCTAGACTCTGAGACTGCTTGTATCTGTCTAACAACCCAAGGGGTTAACTCCTCTGACACTGCCTCTATCTGCTTAGCCACTCAAGGGGTTAACTCCTCTAATACTGCCTATATATGTCTAGCCACCCAGGGTTAACTCATCTGACACTGACTACATCTATCTGGATTTTGTTATAGGTTACTGGTAGAGTTGAGCGGACACCTGGATGTTCGGGTTGGGCAGGTTCGACTGAACTTCGAAAAAATGTCCGGGTCCGTGCTCGAACTTGACCCTGAACTTGACCCTGAATCCGAACAACATTGAAGTCAATGGGGACATGAACTTTTGGCCACTAAAATGCCTCTAAAATAGTCCTGGAAAGGGCTAGAGGGCTGCAAAAGGAATGAAAATGTGGGTAAGAGTAGGACAAGTGCACTGCAAGCAAATGTGGATAGGGAAATAACTTAAAATAACATAAAATACATAAAAATTAAAAATACAGTTGAGCCATAAAATAGCACTAGATGGAATCTTTGATTTTAGCTTTGTAAGAACATAAATCTAAATCATGGCTGCCAGGAGGATCAACAGAATTATCCATTTGAGAGAGGGTTGGAGTGCAGGGTATTCTCTTTCAGTTTATACTAAGTGACCCATAGGTAGAGGAGGCGGTGACCTGGAGGAGGAGGAGGAGGAGATACCCAACACTGTTTTTTATTTGTTTTTGTTTTTTTTAAATTGGGGTAGCGCCCAAAATATTGGGACATATAACAACAGAAAACAAAGAATAAGTGCACTTGAGTATAACAATGACTGGGTGAGGCCGTACAAATGTCTATTCTGCACAAGGTACAGAGAAGTCTGGTGGGATCCATGCTTGGTTCATCTTAATAAACGTGAGCTTGACCATGTTGGGTGTGGACAGGCGGCTGTGCTTGTCTGCACACTGCTGAAAGCCACAGCAGTTAGCACCTGTGTTTCGTCATCATCAGAGACATGAAGTTGTGGTCCTCGCATGTCCACATCCTGACACATAAGTGGTTGTGCATCAGTGCACTCAATCTCTTCCACTCCTGGGGAAAGGCTAGGTTTGAAGACCCCGCCAGCAGAGTCATCAAAAAGCAAAAGAGACTGCTGCATGACTTGTGGCTCAGACTGCTTGGCTGATTTGCAAGGGGGTGAGGTGAAAGACAGGTTGCCATGGGTTGCATGTGTCAACTCTGAGCTTTCAGCAGGGGACCGGGTGGAAGACAATGTGAAGGAACTGGAGGCACTGTCAGCCACCCAATCTACTATCACCTGTACTTGTTCTGGCTTCACCATTCTAAGAGCGGTATTCGGGCCTACCAAATAACGCTGAAGGTTCTGTCGCGTACTAGCACCTGAGGAAGGTGTTTCACTTGTGCGTGTAGCTGGCACAGATCGACCCCATCCCCTACTTGCAACAGGAGCTCCACCAACACCAGCAGCACCACGACCAGGGCCACGTCCCTTATTTGACGCTCTCCTCATTCTTTGCAGTCACCAACCAATGTGATTGGCTTTCTATAAACCAAAAGTCTTTCGGTTTATAGAGTACCAATAGCATTACATGTATTCCATAAACCGAAAGTCTATAAACCAAATGTCTTTCGGTTTATAAACTTTCGGTTTATGGAATACATGTAATGCTAGAGGTATTCTATAAACTGAAATATAGTAAGTATATATATATATAGTATAAAGAATAGGTCAATTCGTATGAATGAGGACTTTATTTCGGTTTATAGAATACCAATAGCATTACATGTATTCCTTAAACCAAATGTCGTTCATTATGTTGGTTTATGGAATGTATGTAATGCTACTGGTATTCCATAAACCGACTCTATTTCGGTTTATAGAATGCCAATAGCACGAATGGACAAATGGACGAATGATTTTCGTTTATTAACAATTCGTTCATTCGGCTTTCGTTAGTTTAGCATTTTCGTTATTCGTTTTTAGGACAAATGGACGAAACTGCATTTGTTTGAAAACGAATGCACATGTCTAAACTTTATATTTAATCAGTTAGCAGCCAAGGTAGCCAATCCGCATTAGATAAAATGTTATATTCCTAAAAAGTTCATCCTTCATATGTATGTGGGTTTCTTGTAACAAAAATGGATCTCTTATGTGGGGAATTTAATCATGACAACATTATTTAAGTTAAATCTTAAATTATTATTTTATATCAAAATTTCCACCCTTATGTGCAGGACTCTGTTTTTCAGTAATTGTTCTAACAAAAAGTTACAAATTACATATATATTTTCTTCTATAATTATTTACCTGTCCATTTTAGGTTTGTGTCAAACCATTCTCAACAATTTCTATCAAGTGTCCACATTATATACAATACATTCGCACACCAAATGCATAAGTTTACAAATAGCTTCCTATTCTCATGCTTTGACGGGTAAACTTCAACTAGGGCATTGCTTTTAAAGTCTTTCTATTGCTCTATTTTCCTAGTGTCAATTCCCAATAATCATCATTATTCCTCCTTGAACCGATTTCTGTTTGCTTTTTTGGAATTATTAATATACCTTCCCTGTGTCTCCTCAAACTTTGTTTAAATTTTGAGGTGTGGGGCATGTCCTGGGAGTTTAATGGGGTTGATGGGGCAAGTACTGGATCTGCAGTGTAGGTGCTATGGCATGTCCTGAGTGTGCAATGTGGGTGATAGGGAAAGTACTGAGTTTGCAGTGTGGCTGCTGGGTGCATATCATCGTTGTGCAATGCGGGGAAAGGGATTTGTCCTGAGTGCACAATGTGGGTGCTGAAGCATGTTCTGTGTGTGCAATGTGGTTGTTGGGGCATGTCCTGTTGATGCAAAGTGGGTGCTGGCTGTGTTAAGTGCTGGGTGTATGATATGAGAGCCTTGCTATGCGAGCTATGGGAAGCACTAAAGGCTGACCTAACGGAGGACCGTCAGGACGTCGATAAGTTACAGGGAAAGGGGACTGCACTTGACGCCACACAAACAGGTGCATAGAGAGAGAGAGAATGGATTTGCGCGATCAACGGGCCTTATGGCTCACCAGCTGCATGATATGCACAAACAGATGACCGCGATGGAGATGAGCGCTAGGAAAAGCTAATATCCGGGTGAGAGGCATTCCGGAGACGCATGGGCCCACTGCTTTTCGGGTGTTCCTGGTTAATTGGCTCAGACTTCTACAACCTAATGCTGACCCTCCTGACCAGATTATATTGGATCTCTTTCGGGTACGTCGTGCTGCGAAAGTGCCCCAAGAGTCCCCACGAGATGTGGTGGTTAAGTTACGCTCAACGACGGACAAATTATCACTGCTCGCAATCTCTAGGAAACATAGAGAACTGTTGTTTGAAAATATCACCTTACAGATCTTTGAAGATCTCCCGCCTATTACAGTGGGATGGCGAAGATCCATGGCCCCTCTAACGGCTCACCTACGAAGCATCAATGCTAAATACCGCTGGGGTTTAGCACACTCACTGACAGTGCACAATGATGATAAACTCCTCACGATAGAGAACATGGAAGATCCTCTGACCTTTTTGACAGCACTGGACTTTCCTCACCTGCCTAATCGGCCGCGGGAACCGGATCTTAGATGTTCTTCAGGACACACAGCCTGCACCAAACCCTTAAGCTCCCATGCCTTATCGGCAGAGGGGGGCATGTAGCCTAGAATCTCCCCTCCATAGCGCGGAATGGAGACTCTGACCACGCCCCCTCGAGTTCGAACCCGCCTCCTGCATGCTGCAATCTGTATGCTGAACAGCACCAGACTCCGCAGTGCAGGGATGGTAAAATGGTCCATGCAAGCTTTCTTAAAGTCCTCTCTAAGGAGACAGTGATGGGGCTTTACCTGGGCTTGGTTATATTTTCATTATCCTCTCAATAGGAAGAAAAAAGATCTGTAAAAGTTAAAGTGTCTTCTTCCTCTGGGTCTTTCCCCTTATTCTTGTGCATTAGATCAACTCAAAAAGATTCAGGTTTGGATTTGATAAACTACGTTTTTTTTTTTTAAATATTTGATTTTTATTGTATTACAGAAAGGTACATAATGAGTTATCGGTACAGCATGTCAATTGTTCGTAGCAGATTGGGTGTTAACAGTACAAGTCTTGTAATATAAATCTATTTAATATGTACATTGGCATGGTAGTAACACAGAGTACCTTAACTATAGGAAAGAACATAGATATAGTAGAAATGTGGGGCGTAGTGGGGGAAAGTGCATGGAAAGTGAACCCAATGTTTTTGTTTTGTCAGTCAAGTTTTTATCCTTGATAGATTTAAGAGAGGATTGGTTTATACTTGTAGCTTGTAGACTGTACAGCTCGGAATTCGATTCATCTTATTCACTGTCAAGAGGCCTACACACCTTTTCTTGGTCTGTATGACTCCACTCCTCAAACTGGAACTACAATAAAATTGGACTGTGGTGTCATACATGACAAAAGAAGAGCCAAAAGGCCAAATGGGCTAAGTAACATGCTCACTTACCTCTGTACATTAGCACGGTCAGGAGTAGACATCAATATTACTCGTGGTGGACATGAAGATTGTGATGGACACTTTTGATAAGGTTTTATGGATCTTAACAGACCATAACACGGGAATTGGCTCTTCTATGGCAGCGATTGTTGTAAGATTGGTAGTAGGTGAATTTGTGTTGTGATAGGTATGTAGGGAGTTCCCATATTATACTTTTAGGACTTGTATTTAGGGTATCTCACTTCTACCCTCATTTCATACCATCCTGTTCTAGAATTGCTTTTGTAATTTCCCAAGAAAACCATTCTCACAGTGGAATTGGAGACCAGGAATACTCTGCCCATGTCAGTATCCATTCTGACAGCGTGCATGCTAAATGCACGGCCAGCTGTGCTTCCTATCTGTAAACATCCCATTAGCAGATGCTCAATGAAACATATATACCTTTAATGCAGTCTGCCACCAGCAAAACAAACCTCAAGGCTCCTGTGCTGACTTTACCTAACTCTATTTATTCAGTATGGTGTAAATAAAAAGGCTGCCTGTTTTTCATCATGAATTATACCTCTGTAACTTTTTATTTTCCATTAATAATTACCTATAATGTGAATTCTTTTAACAGGCTGTTAAAAAAGCCACTGCCCTCCAAATGTAGCCACGCTAATTGCCCTTCAATCCTAGGATCAATCCACATTATCAGCCTTACATTCTGGTGGGCGTGGACCTTTATTTTTCAATACTGGTGGCAGTGGTGTATCTTGGTTTTGTGCTGCCCTAGGCAGACAAAATTCAGGCACCCACCCACGTTGCACACCTACAACATGCCCTATCACCCACGTTGCCCACAGATTAAATGCCCAATCACCATGTCCATTACATGCCCCCATCACCCCGATTAATTGGAAGGAGCTTGGGGGAGGGAGCGAAAATGTTTGAAGCACCAGAAGTGTACTTTAACACCCTCTGGCAAAGTGCCGCCCTCTGGCAAAGTGCCGCCCTAGGCGGGTGCCTTGTTGAAGGGGCCTGGTGGACCACAGAGGCCACACCTCAGTTTAGATTCAGCCATTCCAACCACAGAATATAATAGGCCCACAGACAATCTTAAGGTTGTGCTACATAAAGTTTGATCCTGCCCCTCATATGGGATTTCAATGTGCAGGTTGAATCAACCAGAATCACAGTGAGAGAAGTCCACTGAGTGTCAGTTCTTACGCTGTATCTGGTAGTATTGCCAAAAAAACAGGTCTTGCCAATTACCACCACTATCCTCAAGTATTTTTTTTTTTTACCAGTCTGCTGGTAAAATACCAGCTGCATGGCAATCATATTGGGAATGGCACTCTTCATCGCGGCTGCTTCCGCGCAGCTGTTTCACCGCCGACTCTACACAGCAAGACAGATCGTCGCTGGAGATTTCATCGCGGGACATTTCATCGCTAAAGCTAAGTATTTTAGCTATTTTACTTTGGTTAGAATAAGGGTTTAGGGGGTTAGAATTAGGGTTTAGGGATTTAATTTTAGTATTAGGGCTCGGGGGTTAGTATTAGGGTTAGTATTAGGGTTTAGGGGGTTAATTTTAGTATTAGGGCTTAGGGGTTAGTATTAGGGTTAGTATTAGGGTTTAGGGTGTTAATTTTAGTATTAGGGGTCGGAGGTTAGTATTAGGGTTAGTATTAGGGTTAGTATTAGGGTTTAAGGGGTTAATTTTAGTACTAGGGCTCGGGGGTTAGTATTAGGGTTAGTATTAGGGTTTAGGGGGTTAATTTTAGTATTAGGACTCGGGGTTAGTATTAGGGGTCGGGGGTTAGTATTAGGGTTAGTATTAGGCTCAGTATTAGGGTTTAGGTGGTTAATTTTAGTATTAGGGCTCGGGGGTTAGTATTAGGGCTCGGGGGTTAGTATTAGGGTTTAGGGGGTTAATTTTTGTATTGGGGTTAATTTTTGTATTAGTATTGGGGTTTAGTGTTTAGTGTTAGTATTGGGGTTTGGGAATCATTTATTAGGGGGGGGATATTTTGTTTTTACTTGTACATTTGTAAGAGCTGACAGTTCAGCGCTGAACTATCAGCTCTTACATAGCCACGGTCGCGTTATTCTTCATTGCTGACAGTTCAACGTTCTAACTGCCGCGCTGAACTGTCAGCGATGAAGATGCGGCGCGGAAGTGTCCTAGACCCATCATATTACCTGTGTGTGACAGCTTAATTGGTAATGACTCAGATTTAGGTACCTGTTCAAATGTCATGATCACTGGTTTGCTTCATGAAATGGTCTTCTCAGTCCTTCATCTGTATGAGGTCAACAAAAAAGAGTCCCATTAATAACACTTATTTCATACCAACATCCTGGTATGAGAGGGGACACTGTGCATGTGTCATGCAGTCATGCCAGGAGCGATGCATTTGATGGGACAGGAATCCAGAAAACAGGATTGTCCTGTTAAATCTGGGATTGTTAGCAGCTATGCTTTTACTATTGCCTGAGAGAGTGGGGACTGTTCTTTGAGTTCCCTTGGGGATTATTAACATTATATAACAACTGTTGTTGGCACACAGGTGCCCCATAATTATGCCACACACACAGATGCCCCATAATTATGCCACACACACACACACACACACACAGGTGCCCCATAATTATGCCACACAAAATAGTCCCTTAATTACACCACACAAAAGAGCCCCTTAATTACGTCACACAAAAGAGTCCCATAATTATGCACACATGGGACCACCATTAATTATGCAACACACAGGAGCCCCACGAGGTGACAATTGTACAATTATAGATACCAGTAATATTGTGCCATTCAGATACCAGTAATATTGTGCCATTCAGATACCAGTAATATTGTGCCACTCAGAGCCCAGTAATATTGTGCCAGTCAGATACCAGGAATATTGTGCCATTCAGAGCCCAGTACTAATGTGCCAGTCAGATACCAGTAATATTGTGCCAGTCAGAGCCCAAAAATATTGTGCCACTCAGAGCCCAGTAATATTGTGCCAGTCAGAGCCCAGTAATATTGTGCCAGTCAGAGCCCAGTAATATTGTGCCAGTCAGAGCCCAGTAATTTAGTGCCAGTCAGAGCCCAGTAATAGTGTGCAATTAAAGTGCAATTTAACCTCCGCTGGAGGTGTCACCTGGTGCGGTACGCACCCCCGGCCCCCCCCCGCCACTGCTGTCATAGAGAATAGCCCAATTCTTCTCTGCTTGCATTAGTATCACCTAAACAATGCCTATATTGTCCAAGTAGAGGATAAAAAAAAAGATTGACATTGATCTATACAATGTGTTACTAAAATTCCAAGTAAATGCCTAATTTTGGAGAAAACGGTGTCTATATAATAATGACCTGAGTTAATATATCTCACGTCATTGAATCCCACAGAATGCAATAGAAAACATTTGAGTTAAAAACCAGCAATAAGGGATATTTTTCAGAACTGAATCTGCCTCAATGTGTTTTAACACCGCCTGTGTCATTATATGCAACCACAGAACACTTCTAGAGAATCACACAGGCTTCATTTACAGCAAAACAGATCAGTGTCTGTGCTCTATGACATCACCTGGGGCCTAATATGCAAATGACACAATTCCCTTGAAAAAACAGTTCATTTGCATATCAGGCCACGGTGATGTCATAAGCAGGAGACTCCACAGACCCATTTAAAACACATTTTGTCTCCTAATCTAGGCAAATCATCGCCATTCTGCCAACACAACGCATAGATCATTTTCAATCATTCTTTATTTTCTACATTCACAGTAAAAACAATGTTTAGGTGATAGGGTCCCTTTAATTATCTTTAAGTCATTTTATTGGACCACATAACACACTCTCCTTCCAACATCTTCTAAGCCTGACATTCTTCTGAGCCAAAAAAAATATGCATCTTATGTCAGATGATCTCTTGATATCCTCAAAGCATCCTTGTTATTATTTTTGACTTAAGCAATCAGCCCTGGGCATTCTCCTATCACCTGTGCCTTGATATTCCAACGTACTCTAAATAAATCATCATTCTAAAATTGCCATGTTGATAAGCTGCTTAGGTTGCCACAGCAACTCAGTTCGCAGGTTATAACACCTACATGGGCAGTGGGAAAGAATACAGCCATGAAACAGGATTAGACAACCATATTTACATTGTCATATTTCTCATTTGTTTAGTTTTAAAGCAAAACTGACCTGTACCTGTTAAAAATAGAAAGGTGATACAATCTATAAATTGAGCTACACAATATGTAGCATTGCTATTTTTATTTTATTTTAAATATGGTATCAGTAGCGCATTGGTGAACATATGTGCATATCCCAGACAGGCCAGTAGACCTGGCTTTAAAGGGACTGTCTGGTGCCCAAAATGCATCTTCCAAATATTAATGCATATTAATGTGCTTTCAGAGAACTTTACAATTGCTTAAAATATAAAATACTTACAGCTAGATGAATTTGTGAAATTACAGCAGTTTGCAAGAAAAAAGGACTGCCCACACTAGCTGAGTAAAAGTAATTTCCTTTTTCTTTTTTTTTTTGCGGCAGGAACCAATAAGAATAATGCCATTCAAAGGAATGGAATTTCCTGTCTCTCTAATGTGTTGCATTGTTAAGAGATCCTACTGTGTACGAGAGCAAGGTCACTCATAGACCACTCAATATACTCAGTTTGAGGAGGACAGGAAGTGACTAATCAAACAAAACTTTATATCCTCAGTGTCTATATACCGTATTTGCTCGAATATAAGACAAGGTTTTTTTCAGAGCAAATGCTCTGAAAAATCCCCCTCGTCTTACATTCGAGGTCGTTTTATAATCTGACCTCAAATTGAGGTCAGACTATAAGACTGGGATCCAGGTCCCCAGCAGAGCTGCAGGGGACCTGGATCCCCCTCTCTAACAGCAGGAGATGTCTGCACGATGAGCGCACACTCCCCTGCTTCCGCCCGGCACAACCGCCGGGGCTTCTATGAAGTAGCCGGGTACTTCCGCTTTTGTCACAGAAGTCCCAGCGGTCGTGCCGGGCGGCAGTAGGGGAGGTCTGCGCTCATCGCGCAGACATCCTCTGCTGCCCCACTAGCCACCAGGATGAATCGGGCAGCTGGGGGATGTCTGCACTATACGAGAGAGGCCGCACTGGCACATAAAAAGAAAATAAAAACAAGAAATGCATTTGTATAATATACATTTTTTATTCAATATTAAAAAGCAATTTACATACATACAAGTTAAACTTTTTTTCCGATAGGGTAGTCTTATATTCAGGCTTTTCGTTTTTTTCCTAAAGGAATATATAAATTTTGGGGGGTCGTCTTATAATCAGGGTCGTCTTAAAATCGAGCAAATACGGTAATCAGTGCTGCCGCAACTGCAGTAAACATGCAGAGTAATCACTGGGGAGGGCTTGAGTCAAATATTAAAAATGTGATTTATGCAGAATGCCTGCATCAAATCACACAGGGATAAAAGCCTGTGCACTATACAAGCAGTGATCTTCATCTTGCACCAAAGTGAGTTTGGGGACTAGACTGTCCCTTTAACCACAGACATTCCCAGAGTCAATTGCCATCACCATGGCCAGGGATTCTGGGTAAGGATAGACAAATAAATTGACTTTTGCCTGTAGTAGCCACTTTACACAAAGACCTCATAGATCACTAGCACAATGTGCAAGAAAGCATTCCTATCACAAAAAACAGGGATCAACGGTAAACACCATGAATCAAACCAATATAACCTGTACATTTTACAGTTAATTTAATTTTTTTTTTTTTGCGTACAGATGTATCCTTGGTAATCACATTTACATTTTCCTGCTTTTACCCTGTTTTTGTTTTTTTTTTACATGCAAGAGGATCGGTTATGTGATGTCACTGGTCACTGACATCCTGCACATACATGTGGGCATTCACATGCATTTCTATGAGAGTCCTCATATGCCCTTCCATGTCATATGAACGTTTGAGAAATCTAGAGTGAAATCCTTTAGGTAAAAATCGTTTGAAACAGCATTTTATGTTACTTTTCTTCACTTTAAAATATAAACTTGAGTTCTGAGTGTTTGTTTAGAGGGGCAGGTGAAACAAGTGTCTTAGCACAGTTTTGTTCACAATTCTTGGGGTTTTGATGTCAGGAACCCTATATCTGTATTCAGTTTAGATTAATGATAATTTACACCAATGCGCAATTTGGTTCATGGTAAAGACTGGAGTTGTCCGCAGTACTGGAGATCGTATCTCCAGAAGGATATTGATACTTTGGAGAGAGTTCAGAGAAGGGCTACTAAACTGGTTCATGGGTTGAAGGATAAAACTTATCAGGAAAGGTTAAAGCATCTTAACATGTATAGCTTTGAGGAAAGACGTAACAGGGGGGATATGATAGAAACATTTAAATACATAAAGGGAATCGACACAGTAAAGGAAGAGAGTATATTTAAAAGAAGAAAAACTACCACAACTAGAGGACATAGTCTTAAATTAGAGGGGCAACGATTTAAAAGTAATATCAGGAAGTATTACTTTACTGAAAGGGTAGTGGATATATGGAATAGCCTTCCAGCGGAAGTGGTAGAGGTAAACACAGTCAAGGATTTTAAGCATGCATGGGATAGACACAAGGCTATCCTAGCTATAAGACCGGGACTAATAAAAGTATTCAGAAAAATTGGGCAGACTAGATGGACCGAATGGTTCTTATCTGCCGACACATTCTATGTTTCTATGTTTCTATGAGTTATACTACAGGATTTTTTTTAAAAGGTTGCTATATACAATCCTAAAGCACAGGTAATGATTTTGTCTATTCTATTCCTTTTTTCTTTAATCTGTTTTCAAATTGTATTTTGTGTTACTTTATGGCTACTTTGGAACACGTGAAGGACATCTCAAAGAGTTAACCCCTTCTTGACAATGTCCCTACATGTAAGGGCTCCCCTCACCTGTCAATCATGCCCATTCACCCTATGAAAACCTGGTGAGGTATGTTCCAGGCTGCCTCTGATGGAGCCAAGTCTGGAACACCCATCCTCATTGCAGTGAGGATGTTGCCAAGTCTAGGGGCTTATCACAATCCACTTCCATCCTCCCCCACACTTGAGGGGATGGATAGGGTAAGTTGACCCCGGTTGCCTTAAGAGTTAGGCACACCAGGACCAACTATTATTTTTTTGCATTTATTGATGTGATCTGATCTCGTGCAACAAATGCAAAACATACAATAAAGGACAATAAATCAGTATTGTGTCCAAATGCACTATCTCTCTTACTGACACACTTTGATCTTGCATCAGAGAGAGAGAGAGAGGAGAAAGATATAATGTATCCCAGAAAAAAATAACATTAAAAAAAAACTATTTTTTTGTTGTTGCTGCCATTTTTACACTCTTTACACAAAGGGCTAAGTATAAAAAAAAGGTGTCAAAAGAATGCCACATTTATTTAAACTCACCATTGCTAAATGGTAAAAAGGCTCTCGGCCCAAATGAACAAAAAAAAAACCCCAAAACATTGTCCTGAAGGGTGAGAATTTTTTATCTGTTTTCAAATTAGTAACTATTGGTTCTAATGATGGTTCTGATATTGGTTGTAATAAATGTCCGCTGTACTGCTCTACGCTCCTCTTTCAGACGAATGTAACGGTAAGTGGTGTCTACTATGGCAAATGAAACACTCTCATCGAAGAGGCAGCTGCCCTAAGCCCTGGATGACATCACATGAAATCTGCTAAAAGGTAACACTTATTGAAATAAAGCAAGATTTAAATACATTTTAAAGCACACAGTTTTATTACTATACAAATATGCTTCAATAAGACATCTTTGCAGTGTTAGATTACATTGCATACAAGCAGCTGGTGCTGCCTGTTACAGAGGCTCCTTTTAGTGCCTTTGGACCACTGAGAAACATTGGAAATAGCAGATTGTAGTAAACACTTTTAAGAGCTAGTGTTTTTACTTTATACATACCAAAGATCTCTGTTCTTATAGCACATCCATCCACGCTTTCTAGTGATATAAGACTGCTGCCTGTCATAATATTTGTCAGCTTTGGTCCAGAAATTCAACATGAATTATTATTATTATTATTTTTTTAAATTTAAAACATATCTTCAGTACAATGGATTTTTGTGTATCCAGCAGGTTTCAGAGCAGAGTTACACAACAATATTATACATGGTTGACAGTTACTGGACATTGTGACGGACATTCTAATGATGTTCTTTGGACCTTCTCAGACCTTGCCACGAACTCTGGTGCTCTTGCATGGACACCTAGCCTATCCCTGATTCTGAGAAGCATTGGACCGCTAAGAGAGTGTTAGAAGACCACAATCACACTTTTGGACTCTGGATTTGGTAGGTAGGGTTCATTTAATTTTATCAAGTTATTAATGATGTTATCTGGGCCCTTGGGGCGGTAGTTTTTTTAAAAATGATTATGTCGCTCGGGGGCCAAGAGCTAAATTGAACAAAACTGCCTGATGCGTTCCGTCCACCGGCACTTTATCATCAACCTTGAGAAAGTCCGGGTGGACCGAATGCGTGGGGAAGTTTTTTCAGTTTAGCAGTTATACACGTCCAGGTATGCACTGGTGAGGAAGGAGGATCTCGATTTTTCCGAGCTATGGACATGTCCCCTTCGCTTATGGTTGCAGTGTGTGCGTTTCCAGCGTTTTCCTATGAATCTGCCTAGCTGTGCTTGCTACTTTGGTCATCAGTGAAAGTGGAAACTTTTTGGGCTGTATATCTACTACACACTGAATTTCGGTATTACAGTTTCCTCCTCCAGTGAGCACTTATTTATTCCCAGGGTGTATATAATGTTCCTTATTGCCTCTGGATACATGGCCGTTTTTTTTTAGGCATTACTTTCTGCCTTTTAGGCTTTTTTATTTGTGGTACACGTTGAAATAAATGATTCTGTAAAAAGAAAGAAAGAAATTAAAGCCAAAAAATCACTTGTAACTAGAGTTGAGCGGACACCTGGATGTTCGGGTTCGAGAAGTTCGAGCGAACTTTGTAAAAAGTCCGGGTCCGTGCTCGAACTTGACCCCGGACTTGACCCCGAACCCGATCCCCATTGAAGTCAATGGGGACACGGACTTTTGGCCACTAAAATGCCTCTAAAATAGTCCTGGAAAGGGCTAGAGGGCTGCAAAAGGAATTAAAATGTGGGTAAGAGTAGGACAAGTGCCCTGCAAACAAATATGGATAGGGAAATAACTTCAAAAACATAAAATACATACAAATTAAAAATACTGTACTATTTAGCACCCAAAACAATTAGAATTAGGTTCTATTTGACTCTCAGATGTAATACATGTAATGCTATTGCTATTCTATAAACCAAAATAGAGTCCCCATTCATAAGAATAGGTCAATTGACCTATTCTTATGAATGGGGACTCTATTTCGGTTTATAGAATAGCAATAGCATTACATGTATTCTATAAACCGAAAGTCTATAAACCGAATGTCTTTCGGTTTATAGACTTTCGGCTTATAGAATACATGTAATGCTATTGGCTATTCTATAAACCCAAAGTCTATAAACCGAATGACTTTCGGTTTAAATACTTTCGGTTTATAGTAGAACCTAGAACTCCAACACGGACATCCAGTGAAATGTCCGGGTTCGGGTTCGTGGCAAGGACACCGTAATGTCCGGTACGAACCCGAACAGTGCGGTCCGGGTTCGCTCAACACTAGTCTCAATATATTAATCAATGCGTTAATGTACACTTACTTATTAAAAAATAATACTCAGAACAAAAACAGTTGGACACACGTTGAAGTAAATGATTCTGTAAACAGAAATAAATAAATAAAATCCCAAAAAAGCACTTGTAACATAAAAGCCTAGATGTAATTTATACTGGATCATGACTTGGCCTCTGAACATTAGCACACTTGCACTGCAACCTTCCTGAATTAAGATAGTCATTTGGAGCTGGTTTGGAAAAAACACTGTCATCCCTCACCCACCAAAGGTTGATCCATTGTCTATTCTTTCCGTTTGTATCCTTTTGTAGTTGGCACACAAGAAATAAATGGCAGAATCCCGTAAAATGCTTTTAACCCTATAGAAGTACCATGATGAATTGATTGATCTCGGCATCGCTCATCAGGTAAACGGCAATAAACGTATTTATCAACATTATCGTACTTAAAGGACTGTAGCAAAAACTTAAGCTCTGTGTAATAGAAAGATGGCATTAAGTGAAAACATTTTTAAAAAATCCAAAGCACTTTACCGAGCCCTCTTTGCCTCGTAAAGCTATATCAGGCGGCGGACATGTCAGGCCCATCTCAGGAAAGTCTCCCAATCACTATTAGACGAGACAAAAGGTGCAGGCTGATTCTATAAGGCACGTGTTAATTCAGGTTTGAAGTGTGGTTGATCATGATTTGCTCTTTTGGTACATGGGCATATTGTCTGTGATGTTCAGGGCTGGCAGGGATAGGCAACGTGGGCTGTACAAGGACACCAGCATCCATGGCAAGGTCTGGGAAGGTCCATTTAAAAAATGAGTAGCGTGCATATCAATGCAACTTGTGTCCTTGGATAATACAAGTTCTGACTATGGAGGTTCATATAAAAATACCAACTTTATTGCTTCATTAAAGTCGTCGATGGGGGGGGGGGGGAAGAAGAAACCGTCTCACGTGTTTCACATAAGCTTAATGGTCCATGAAGGTCACAAAGTCAAGTAATTAACCATCATGAGCAATGTATGTGCCTAGATCATCGGTTGGTTACATCTCCTTCTGCAATGGTAAAGAACCCCATTTTATACTGAAATCTCAAAGTGAATATGTTGGACATCTATGAGTACACCTTCCAGTTCTGGCAGGCGGGCATTGGAACTCCACAAGTAGGGATCTGCTACTCCACAAGGATATTTGTGATGGACTCTTCACTGTAAATACCGTGAACTGTCTCAGGGCCGACTCCCTTAGAATGTTGCTGATGGGGCTTGTAATCCATGTCAGCTGGAGGGCCCTAGGTAACCTGCCTCTGCACCAGCTCTCTCTGTGAAGTTCTATGACGGAACCCCACTGCTATTTCATGTTTGCACCAGATTTTCCCGAGTAAATGGACTAACACCGTGGAAGCCGTAGCTGCCTCACTTCTTTTGTTTAACGGCTGTGGATTAACTCAGTGGAAGAGACAGGTGTTAATAATAACCTATTAAATGATATGAATTTACAGCTGCACTAGGGCGAGTGGATGTGATCTGACAAACTCACTGAGCAAATCATAAACATGCTCATGGAAATTAGACAAGAGACTCATTGCTGGAAAAAAAAAATCCCTATGTCAGTGATCTCACCGAGGTAAAAATATGTAAACAAAATGGCTGCCAGCAGACCTCGAGTATACCCTGCCTGCCTATCACCTCTGGTAAGAACTAACTTAAATGGTGTGTATTATTGAGATGTGCAAAATACATTTGAGTTACATTACAGTCATGCTCTGAGCCAGGCTTAATTAAAAGGGACCCTGTCACCTAAACATTGTTTCCACTTTGACTGTAGGGAATAAAAATATTTAAAAAAAAAAAAGATATTTGTGTTGTATTAGAAGAATTGCAAGAAAATGCATAGTAAGAGAAAAATATGTTTTAATATGTGTTTGTGCTCTCTCTAGCTCGTGACATAGCCTTGTGGCTACATATGCAAATGAAAATAGATCATTTGTAATGTCATAAGCAAATATTACCTAGCTGTAGAAGTCCTAAAATACAGATACTGCGGCAATTTTTTAAAACCTTTTTAATAAAGTGAGTTTATTTCCTATGCTATAGTTTATCAGTTTCTTCTATAATTCAAAACAACGATGAACCATACAGCAGTCAATCAAGGGGGGGTATTTATTTTAATCAAACTGGTAATGTTTCCACACATAATGTGACATTGTGCCCTTCTCCCAAAAACTTTACACTATGATTACCCTTTTAAAGGAGGCAATCCTCTCCATGTTGTATGGAAAGGGAAACAGAACAAATATATATATTATAGTGTAGTATTATCGAAAATAATAAAGTGTGATTAAAAAAGTGCTTATATGAGTCAACTCACATATTACTGAGCAGAGTTCTGCTCAGTATAAAGTGCATCCAGGGTAGCCCCACGTAGGGTCTTAGATCCACTAGTGTCTCAAGGAGAGACTTCCAGCAATATTCGATAAGAGAAAACGGGGAGAGAATCTGTTATTATTGAAAAAGCCTTGGGAACCAGGCGAAACGCGCTGTGTGCGGGAGGAGGACATCTGTGGAGCAAAACGGGACACTTTCCATTGGACTTGCACTTTATGCACTTTTCTACTGGAGATTGCTTATTTTAATGTAATATTTTATATGTTTTGTTTAATGCAATAAATGTGCCCATCCTAAGATTCTCTCCCCATTTTCTCTTATCGAATATTGCTGGAAGTCTCTCCTTGAGACACTAGTGGATCTAAGACCCTACGTGGGGCTCCCTGGATGCACTTTATACTAAGCAGGAATATGTGAGTTGACTCATATAAGCACTTTTTTAATCACACTTTATTATTTTCGATAATACTACACTATAATATATATATTTGTTCGGTTTCCCTTTGCATACAACACGGACAGGATTGCCTTGTTTAAAAGGGTAATCATAGTTTAAATTGTTTTGGGGAGAAACGCACAATTTCACATTTTGCATGTCCTTTTTTCTGTGCTAGTAGTGGAACACTAGTTGATTTTGTTGCTGCCACTTCTGTCACATATTGGCGCAGTGTATTGCCTATTTTTTGGTAATGTTTCCACCCTATTGGGTCTACACTTCATTCTGGCACAGGGTTCTGGACAGTGGCGGTTGTGGAGCCTAAAATGGGTGGGGTTATTTGCAGGGACGTATCGGGCCCCTGAGTGACAGGCGTGCTGCCAGCCCAGAGCACACCTGTCAATTGGAGGCACGACGTCTCTCGTGTATTTCTGGGGGTTTGTGTGCTGAGGACCGCACACAAACCCCCAGAAATACATGGGAGACGTCGTTACATCCGAAAAACAACACTGCGCTGAATTCGGCAAAATTCGTATACTTTTAGTGCTTGTTAAATTGGCAACAGAGCGAGTGACTCTGTTGCCGAATTCAGCTCAGCGTCATCTTTCAGATGTATTTCTGGGGTTTGTGTGCTCTCTGCAGATATGGAGCATCCGCCACTGGTTAAGTGACATCATGTGATGTCACACAATGTTGTGTGACCTCATGACAATATGCTCTAGAAAACATGACTGCCACCTTTTCTTTTAAAGAAAATATTGCCTCCATAGACTCAATTTTTTTTCCTGCTGGGGGGCAGCCCGACATTGCACAGGTATCAGGTGCCTGGAGATCACACTTGCTTGTGTTTATGCAATGTATGTCTTATATTTATGCAAACCAATTTCGGGGGGGAAAGGATTTGACAGGAAGGGACCTAAATTTTTTTTTAATCTTCTTCTGCCATTCTGTAGATTGTTAGTTCTGTAAAAAAAAAAACCCATATCCAGCAACAGTATTATTGCAAAAAAAAAAAAAAAAAAAACAGAACGATGCTGGCAGTTGATAACTTTAATGAACTTGACAAATAGTCATGGCTGGCATGGATTACACCCTCGTGATGATCTATGTCATGTTATTGACATTGAATGGAAACCTCAGAGCATCATAGACAGTGATTTACTGGTTGCTGCAGCTTCTCCACCAAGTTCCAGTCCAGAAAAGCACATTGTGTTGACAGCCGTTGACTTACATTGATGGCAGAGCTCCACGGCCGTAATTAGACTACAGCTGTAAATTACGGGAAGACATCAGATAATTACCAGCCAGTGCACAAGGTTAGTAGAGGCAAGGATTAAGGTTCACATTATGAATTGCATTTGGTTACTCTGTTTCCAGTGACATTCTGTGCTTTATCACTTTGCCAAAACCCATTTGCATTAGGGTCCATTCATTAAAAGGTGAATCGTGGTGAAGTGTACTGCAAAAATTCAGGCATTAATAACCAAGTTGGAGAAATTGGCCGACTTGCTTATCTTTCTAACCTAGCCTTATGTCTTATTTTGGCAGGTCATTTGTTAGTCTCCCACGGGTCTCTTTTTAGTGAATAGCATATCTCACAAGTGTCCCTATTTAGGAAGGACAGTCTCTATTTTGCAGCCAAATCCCCCTGTTCCTCTTTCCTCCTCTATTATCCCTTTTTGGGGGGGAGCTCAGAATTCTTACTTTGCATCACAGAGCTCCACAGCAATAACATGTGACTCAATATACTCTGATATGTCCTTGGTCGGGCACTTAAGTGGAATTTCTCAAATCACCGAAAAATATGGCCACTCAATTCATTACGAACCATAGATACCCCCAAACATGGTCCAGATTTTATTTGGAGAATGAATAGAAAAGTGTAGAAGAATTAAAGAAAACATATTTGAAACACAAAGATAGTTATATACAATTATAATATATTAATGTTAGACATTCTAATAGTATATTTACATTAATATAAGCATTTTTACATTTGAATAAAAATATTTTATATTATTTTACGTTCATATACTTTATTTTTAGGTACTTAATGTATAATGTGTTTTTGATACACTTGTCTTGTTGAAAATTGGATAGGACTGTTCATTAACTTATGTGCAAGATCAGCGAAAGATTTATTTTTGTAAAGTATTCAATATCTCAAGTATAACTGCTGCTTAGTTTTCAATTGATTACGCCTTCTTCTGATGTACTGCAGAGGCTGGAACAGCAGAACCAACACCATCTTCCAAGTCTCGAATACCCTCACATATACCTACACCCCAATACAGCAAGACATACCATAGTCTAATACCTTTGGAGCAAAAAATATATAAAAAAAATATAATATATCCTAAAAGTATGCCATGTTTAATTTTGCCTGCATTGGAACAGTTCCCAGAAGTAATGTCTAGTTGGACCGTTAGTTTTTATTTCTTTTCCTATAGGTCTAGACTCTAGAACATGTGAATTCCTGGATTGTTTAAGATCTGTTTGGATTTCTGTCTAGGTCAATAAAGAAAAAAAAGATCCAAATATAATTTTTTGTGTGTGTGTGAGATTGATGACTTCAGGTATGACAAATTGAATCCATAATTTATAAAAAAAAAAAAAAATGAAATGGAAACAATGCATAATGTTTTTTTTTAGAATTCAAGTATGACAGTCCACTGCTCCCTTCATTGACTGCTGTGGGAAACACAAGATAGGCCTCTGCCCCTAAACGACCCCTAGCATTCATTTAATGTTAGAACGGAAGCATATGAAGTCTCACGTTTAACTCCTAAAATGATAAACCTTGACAAGTTAATAGGATCTGTTAGGCTGAGCACCTGGTTGCATATTATCCAAATGTGACCTAAGCATCGTTGAGGTCTTTAAGTCTGGATTATTATAATTATAAACATCCCATCATGTATGTTTTCATTGTAACCAAAAACTTGTGTGTTTTCATGGGATCCTTCTTTGGCATTAATGGGACGTCTCGGACCGCGAAGGCTTCCTAATTCGCCTTTAGAATGTTGGCTCACACCGTCTCGACAAACCTTAAGACCATTGGCAAACCTCATCATAGTTTGTTTTGATTAAACGTTGAGAACACCCACAACATAAAAAAAAAAATCCCCGAAATAGCGCAAGGCAAAACTGTATCTTTAAATTATATGTAAATTGTTGGCGCTATATAAATAAATGTTAATGTCATGTAATATGTCAAAAATTCAGGAGTTGACAGTAAAAAGTGTCTTAACGTAGGCTTTAAAAATGTTGAAACTGATCTGGTCCAACAAATACTGGATGGGTAGAACTTGATGTTTTTTTTCAACCTAATTACCTGTGTAATTATCTAACAATAAAATCTGTATTTTCAAATTACTGTCATTAGTATGATTTTAATTAATTTATGTTTTTTTGACACCATTTTGTTATTTTTGTTTTTGTTTTTGTTTTAGCTTAGTTTCAAAGTTTGACTGAGCTCTATTTCCCCAGCCGTTTACAGAGGAAGTAAATGGCCAATGAACAGAACTGTACTCGGAAGAAAGTGCACAATATTATTGATTTCCCAGTTGTGCTTTAAAGGAATTGTTATGGTCTATTGGTTTTCTGAAGTGAGAAATGGACATAATAGATGAAAAAGGACAAATCACCGAATTTCAGCAATAAAAAGTCTCAGGCAAGTGTTTTCAAGTGAGTGGAATTAATCTCTTTGCTACAAGCAATACAAACTTGCACTAAGATGACACATTAACCTGTTCCACTACTAGCTAATATAAATGACACATGCCCTAATACTAATACATTTTGTCACTGCCAGTATATATACCAGCATATATGTCAATAAATGAGGGGTTAGTCCACCTATATTTTTTGTTACAATGTTTTAATTTTAAATATTTTAAAAATGCTATTATTATTAATTATTATCCATTAAAAACTAATAGACTATGTCCTCCAACTTTTAAATAATAGATAAAATAAAAATTCCAGACTGCTGAAAATCAATACATTTTGAAATTTACATCGTTTTAAATGTATTAATAACATTTTTGTATATAATGTTAAACTAAAAATGATTTGTTCCCCAAAATAGTTACCTTATTAACTTTGAACTTTTAAAATACACTGCTACAAAATGGAAAAATGATACATTTAAATACTGATTTTTTTTTTACATTTCACAAACAATCCGAGAATAAGAATATTAAATTGATTTATGTTATATAATTTTTTTAGGTTATGTAAATATTTAAAACAATAAAAAATATTTTTGAATCACATACATATGCTTTGTTCACTTCAAATTTAGAGTTTTTCCACTTAGAATTAATTAATAAAACTATATTATATTATATACAGTTATTTTTTTTTACATCATTTAAACCTAAATTAGTATTAGAATTATTTAAAGATACAGATTTATATATTTTTAAAATGTATTTTCTATATTCTATATATTATATTAATATACCCTATATGTAATATCTGAGTAGTCAGACTTTCCTGGAAATGTATTTTTATTTTTTATTTTATTTTTTTGTGTTTTTATTTTATTTGTCTGTTATTTTATTTCTTGTTTTTATACTGTATTTTGATACTTAATTATTTATATATGAAACTGGTTTTGAATCAGTTAATAAATAATGCAATTATAACTCGTGTATAAATAAAATAAAATAAAACTATTTTTTGAAAAAGAAAATGTAGTTTTACAGAGACACTTTTCATTAACTACAGACAGGTTCCTTGCCACATTTCTAACTATGCTTTCCTTAAATGCCAGAAAACCCTGCAAGGTGTAGTTTTTATTTGTTGGCTTTTCTCCCAACGATAGAGGTCACAAATGTTTGGCGACTAGCAACGACTAAAATTCATCACCCACATGTTACATTCAACACAAATGTTTTTCATCTTGGTTATAACAATGGGGTCAAAAGTGCCAGGAGCTCTATTTAATACATGGTAAAAGTATTAAAGCATATGTTACTTCATTCATTTTTCTTCTGGAAGTGGTTTGACTTTGGCCTGAAAGTTTCCAGGCAGCGAAGATGTACTTAACTTATTGTGATAATACTGGAAAATGTTCATGTGAAAAGGTGTATCTAATTACTAATATGAAACTTTCAATGATGCCTTTAGCATAGGACTTATTTAATCAGGGGTAAGTCTTGAATATGCAATGAGGGTGATGGGGCATGTCCTGGGGGAAAGGGATGTCCTGGATGTACAATGCGGATAATGGGGCATGTCCTGGGGTGCATTGAATACTTAATTGGCTGATATACAAAGACCTGGATAAAATGACTGTGGGAGGGTAGCGGATGGGACAGTTCATAGCGGCTGCGTTAGCTCAGTGGGCATGATCGCTATTAAGACCTTCTTCATACTGCTCAGAGGTTAAAGGAGGGGCCATCCCGTCCATCCATATGAACGCAGTAATTAAGGACAACCCACCGCTGGTTAACCTCTCTTAAGTCAGCGGTGCGCACCACCCCCGAACCCATGGCCTGTTCCACTGCCTCTTGCAGAGCCAGATCGAACAAATCCAGCCCTACGTCAGTCAAATGGACACCATCACAGTGAAAAAATACTGCATTCCTCTCAAACATCCTGTGGCATATAGTGATACCCCCAACACAAATTTGGACACCATCTTGTTCAATTTTATTCTGGACCGCTCCAGGGCCCAACTGGTTTTGAGCACATCGCCAGTAATTCCTGGGGATGACGTCAGACCAAATTATGCCCACCTCAACTGAAAAAGGAAACTCCCCCTGGTGACCTACATATAGAAAGGCAGACTATGAAAAATACCTAACAATAAAGCCCCTGACACCGGCTTACGCGTATACCTCAATAATTTAAAACCAAATGCCAAACCTGATAACATACCAGAGACCACCCAGGGCGACAGGCCCAAAGCCTCCCAGTGCCATAACAGCCACAGCAAGCCCTGGAGACAGTCATCTGAGCCCCGAAAACCCCCATGGGACCATTCCAAGAACTCCCATTCTGCCCAAACCTTACCATACTGATGCCACGGAGCCTGACACACCGACCCCCGGACCCAATGCGCTATTCGGCTAACCCAAGATCCCAAAGGTCCAGTGGGCAAGGAAACTGCTCCTCGTCCACCCCCGGGGCAGCCATCCTGAACATTTAGGACTCCAGCAATATGAATTGCCTTACAAATAATGTTCAAACAGAGGCAATGCATAACCAGCCACCACAGGAGCCTAATCACGGGAGGGGAGGAAGCTGTCAAATTGTTAATGGCCTGGACCACACCCAGATTATCACAAAGAAAGACCACCGTGAGCCCCATTCTAGCAACCAATTCCAAGAAGGCTAGGTTTTTGGTCAAACCAGATGCCCGCCATACCGGAGGCCATACCCCCGAACACCAGTGCGAGCACAAGATTTTACCAAATCCAACCAACCCTGCCGCGTCAGTATAGAGATGGAGAGGGGGGGCGGAGCGATGACGTAACACGCTAGCGTGCTGCGCTCGCGGTTTCTGGAACCCGGAAAGCAGCGGCGAGGAAGTGATGCCGAGGGGAACAAATGAAAGTAAAGACCGAGCGGGCTAATCCAGGCAACTAGGCAAAGAAGAACCAAAGACATCGCGGGAAGTATTGGGCTTGGAGCAACAATTAAAATATCCGAAAGGAGCGAGAGAAGGACTACAAAAGGTCGTCAGCGGCTCCATAACAGAGGCCAGAGACGGAAACACCTCAGATAAGTTTCTCTCCACTTGTTTTTCGGCCCTTTACTGCCTCCTTACCCTTTGTGTGGTGATCAAACTGATGGGGGATAGGACTGGGCAAACTTTAAATACTGCATGTTACACTCAGAGATAAAGAAAACGGGGGAGCAACCAAGATACAAAACCCGAAAAACAATTTACACACTATATCCCTGATAAATAAAATGTTTGTTTATATCAGTCACTTACCTACCTGATAGATTTGGAAGCCATTTATACCTGGAGAGTAGTTAAGTAGTACGGTGTAACTACACAGTTGGGGGAAAACCTTAAGTAACACATTACTCTATTTTGATAGATTCTGGAGCCTACCTGAATGTGCATAGTACCCAGGCAATTAAGCAGTACGGTGTAACTTTACAAATACTGGAGCCTTCATGTAGGTACATAGTAACCGGGCAGCAAAGTGTGACCATCTGGTGGGGTGAAATACCTTAAAGAGCATAGTATAATATCTGGATAAATGCAGGACCCACCTGTGTGTACGTAATAGCCAAGCAACACGGTGAAACCCTTTTGTCTGGTGAAATACTTATGAACTATACTACACGGTTTAAAGTGTTGCGTAACTTAGGCCCAGTAATGAGCTAAGTCCCAATTGGGTTTACCTAGTAAATTGAGAATAGTGCTATTCACGATATTGAAAAGTATCTATACAGAAAAGGAATCCGGGACCAACAGCTACAAAATAGAAGGAAAACAAAATATAAATTGTAAATAACCTAAAGGAAAAGAGAGGAACAGGATACTTACCACTGGAAGTAAGGTACAGATATAAGCAGTAATATACAAAGAGAGTTCCCTTAAAACATAAAAAACACATAAAAAGGAACAGCTTAGACAAAGCGGGGAACCTTGTATAATTTTGCGTTACCGGTAGGAGGCAAGCTGATAAAACTGCAGACTTACACAGAGGAACAAATAAAACAAAAGAAAAATCCAAGATGGCAGGGAGAAGACCAACAGAGAAACATTCAAAAAGGGAGAGAAAAGACGAGAGAAAGGATCCAAAGAGGCTTTCATTTTTCTCTCCACACACCTCAAAACCTGAATTAGAACCACAAGAACCGGAATCACCCATAGAGAGACCAAACCTAAATGATGGGGAAGCAACACAGAGCCCACAATCAGTAAATATTAAACAAATTATTCAGGATCAACTAACGGAAGCATTAAATATACAATTCGATAGAATTAAAGCTGAAATACTTCTCCAGACACAAGAACTTAAAGTAGACCTAGCTGCTATAGCAAATAGAGTTAAAACAAATGAGGAAAAAATCCAAAACCTAGAATTTAAAGATGCCGCACAGGAAGAAAATATTAAGAGTAGCAAATCCAAGATTGATTTATTGGAGCAAAAAATCGCAGATCTGGAAGACCGATCCCAAAGGAACAACTTGAGGATAAGAGGGATCCCGGAATCAATCACAAATGAAAACCTGGGGAATTTTATAATAGACCTATGTCAAGAACTCGACATACGAGACACACAAATTTGGGAAAGATGCCATAGGACAATGAAACCTCCAAACTTAGCATCAGAGATCCCAAGAGATGTGCTCATTTGCTGCAATACATATAGAATTAAAGAAGAGATTATGAAAGCAAAGAGAGACAAAATCCTAAAAAGTCCTTATGAAAATATTAAGATTCTCCCAGATATTTCATACTACACAAGAATAAAAAGACAACAATTTGCTAACTCAACGGCGATTCTAAGGAAAAATGAAATCCGTTATCGGTGGACATGGCCAGCCAAAATTATCCTCACATTTGACTATAAGTCCTTAAGTTTTGAAACTCCAGAGAAACTTGCCCGATGGATTAAAGAAATAAATCTCGCTTAGGCACCACAAAGGAAAGGAAAAAGAGAGTAGAGTACTGGAGAGGAGAGGGGAGGGGGGGGGGGTTGGCGGTTTTTTTTTTTCTCCTTTCTCTCTCTTTCTCTCTCTTCCCTCCCTTGCCCTTGAATCCTAGGAAGACAGATACACGTATTATCAACAAAGAGGACCTCCTAAAGAAAGAGATAAGGATTAAGATTACCCTCTTATTAAATCCCTTCCCCCATAGCATATAGGACAGCGTACAACAACTTAAGGCGTTATTACAGAATGGAAGTAATGCACGCTGTAGATCTGAAGGGCTCTGGTAGAGGTTTGGGACTGGGAGGGGAGGTGAGGGTGAGGGTTGGGGAGTGTGGGGACTAGAGACAGATTGGTTAAGTTTTTATTTTTTATTTTTTTGTTTTTGTTTTTTTTTGTTTTTTTTTATATAAAAGGGGGGGGGGGGGGTGGATGAAAATTGAAAGACACTAAGATGCTCAGATTTGCCACTATAAATACCCGAGGACTGAATTCAGCCCAGAAAAGATCGATCCTATTTAATCGGTTGTACCAAGAGAAGATTAGTGTCTGCTTCCTCCAGGAAACCCACTGGAGGAGGACAGACAATGTTGTAATAAAAAATCATAGGTTCCCCTTCTCCATAGTGGCTTCAATGAGGAACAAAAAAAAAAGAGGTGTAGCAATCCTTTTCTCAAAAGAATTGGAGATAAAAATAAAATACGAAGAACTAGACCTGGAAGGGAGATATATTATAGTGGTAATGGAAATTAATGATAAAATGTATACATTAATAAATATCTACGCACCAAATAGCAATCCGTGCGGTTTTCTGTCAGGGATCCTAAAAAAAATAATGAAAGTTAAACAGGGGCACATGATTTGGATGGGTGACTTCAACTGTGTACTGGACCCGACCCTTGATAAAAAGTCTACAAGGACAAACGGAATTAACAAGAACATAACTTACCAAGCCCAAAAATTAAGCGCATTGATGGCCAAGTATGGTCTCCTAGATATGTGGAGAATTTTCCATACCACTGAAAGAGACTATACTTGCTTTTCAAAATCACATTGTGCATACTCACGTATTGACCTCATTATAGGGGAAACTAATCTTGCGGCACTGATTAAAAAAGTTAATATCTTAGACGTAACTTGGTCAGACCATAATATGGTATCCATGGAACTTAAAGACAAGAAAGATAATGTTAGGACAGACTGGAGATTAAATGACCTCTTATTAAAAAAGAAAGAGGATATAGATTATATAAAAGAAAATACTCAACTGTACTTTCAAGAAAATGATGGACAAGGGACAACCATTGCTAATTTGTGGTGTACATATAAAGCTGTAATTCGGGGGCATTTCATGAGATTAGGAGCCTGGGCTAAGAAAAAGCAAGGAACAAGCCTCACAGATTTATATATGGAACTCCACAAATTAAATAAAGAAAATAAACTTGCACCTTCCAGAGAGTTGTCAGAGAATATTTCAAGGATAAACCACAGGATTAACATTCACTTATATGATGAAACCAATAGAGCAATGAGTAAAATGAAGACCAAATTCTACTATTTGGGGAATAGGGCTAACAAATTGATGTCGGACCAACTCAAGGATAAAAGAATAAAGAACAGGATATCGAAAATTGTGTATAAAAATAAAGTTTTAATGGCACCTGGGGAAATTGGACAGGCATTTAATAAATTCTATAGTACATTGTACAATCTTCCAAAAGAAGCAACATTAGAGGAGATAGATACATATTTCCAAGGGAAAATTCTACCAAAAATATCAGAGGAAACCGTGATTAGGCTTAATAAAGATATTACAATCAAAGAGATACATGAAAGAATAGATGACCTAAAAATAAAAAAATCCCCAGGACCCGATGGATTCGATGCCAAGTTCTATAAAACCTTAAAACATGAGATATCACCCTATCTAGTAAGGCTATTTAACGAAGGAATGTCTAGAGGGACCCTCCCAACAGAGATATTAAAGGGCAACATCATACCACTTTTAAAACCAGGGAAAAATTCAGAAGAAATTACCAGTTATAGGCCAATATCTCTCTTGAACATAGATGCTAAGTTGTATGCGGGGATACTGGCAAATAGGTTAAAACCGATATTACCGGGATTGGTCCACCAGGACCAAGCAGGATTCGTAACAGGGCGAACATCGTCGAGCCACATAAGAACACTTGTGGACCTATTTGAGGAAGCGGGACAAACGGGCATTCCACAGCTGGCCCTGTCCTTAGACGCAGAAAAGGCGTTCGACAGGGTCAGCTGGGGATATATGTCTAGGGCATTATTGGCATATGGACTTAAGGGGAGAATACATCAAGCCATAATGGCCCTATACAAGGAACCCCAAGGAAGGATAGTAGGATCAGGGATAAGTTCAGAATGGTTCAACTTGGGCAATGGTACCCGGCAGGGGTGCCCTCTCTCACCCATGTTATACGTCTTGGCCTTAGAACCATTAGCGATAGATATAAGAGACTGTGTAAAAATAGTAGGTGGTGGGGAGGGAGGAAATAAAAAAATATTTTTGTTTGCTGACGATATCCTGTTGGTTGTTCAAGATCCTGTGAACTCAATCAAACAAATCATGACCATGATAAATCGATACAGTCACCTCTCAAACTATAAGTTAAATATGTCAAAATCAACAGCATTGGCAATATAGCTAGATGCAGTTCAAAAAATTGAATTGACAAATTATGGGTTTACATGGGTAACAGAGAGCTTATCATATTTAGGAATCAAAATTTCCAGGGACACTATAATGTGGATGCAGATAAATATTATGCCCCTAATCCAAGAAATGAATGCATCGTTTAAGAGATGGAGGGGTATGTTTATCTCATGGCTGGGTAGATCAAATGCGATAAAAGCATATGTACTTCCACGTTTCTTGTATGTATTTAGAATGTTACCACTACCAATTCCTAAGAGCTGGCTAGAACTTATTCAATATTCCTTCAATAAATTTATATGGGCACAAAAACGCCCAAGAATATCACAACAAATACTAGCAAAGAAAAAGGAATCGGGGGGTATAGGGTTTCCAATAATACAGGACTTTGCACAAGCGGTCACGTTAGCACAAGTATTAGTCACATTAAATCCCACAGCGAAAAAGGAGTCCTGGTATAACTTAGAAATGGAGAAAAATAAATTATATGGAGACCTACCTACTTATTTCTGGTCAATGGATTCACAAAAAATAGAGATGGGGAATATAACACTAATTCACTTAGTAAATAACTGGAAGAAAATTAAAAAAAAAATAGGCTATACGGATAAAATCCCACCGCACTTAACTTTAGCGACTGCTGAGAACCTAAACCCAAATCTAGATCTAAAGGAGTGGAAAATAAGAGGAATTTATGAAATAAACGATATTATGGAAAAGGGAAAGATTAAAATGTTTAAATCCCTCCAGAATGAATTCAAACTACCAGAAAGAGAATGTTATAATTATCTAAGAATGAGAAGTTTCCTCCTAAAAACATTAATTAAACCACCAATAACCAAGGCACAAAAAATGTTTCATGAAATATTAGAAAAAAAAGATTACAAAAACTTGATTACGAGATCCATGAACTTAATAAAAGAACTAGAAAGAGCATATGTCCCGAAAGCAGTAAAAAAATGGGAAAAATAATTAAATATACAAATAGATATAAATGAATGGAATGGGACATTGAACAACATTTATAAACTCATCCATTGTTTAAACTTAAATGAACTCCAACTTAAACTAACGTATAGGTGGTACTTGGTCCCTACAACTTTAGCAAAAATTTCCAAGGTAAACATCCCAAACTGCTGGAGATGTGGAAACCCTAAAGGTGATTATGCACATATATGGTGGAACTGCCCAATAATTAATGGATTCTGGAGGGACATATCACAAAAGATAACACACCGGTTAGGTAACGAATGGAATCTCACACCAGAAAAGGCTTTGCTACACCTAAACCTTCCCAAGAAATCAGGGAACGAATTACAATTTGTTGTGCACTTAATGACGACAATCAAATTAGAAATAGCAAGAAATTGGAGATCAGCGGATCCAATTATATGGCAAAAAGTAAAAGCAAATTTGATTC
Organism: Pelodytes ibericus; assembly: GCA_036172795.1. Classification (NCBI taxonomy): domain Eukaryota; kingdom Metazoa; phylum Chordata; class Amphibia; order Anura; family Pelodytidae; genus Pelodytes; species Pelodytes ibericus. The sequence continues at coordinate 18,400,450 of CM069860.1, forward strand.
AACAATGCCTTATGGAGAGGGGTATTGTGACACAATTTAACCATAGAAAATATAAACAATGGGATAATTGGGTTAACACACTTATGGAGGGTGGATGGGATTAGATAACGTAATTAACGGGAAAACAGGGGAAAAGTGGAAGGAGATATTCTGATCTGTGGAGTCTGCACCCGCCCCGTCCCCCCGTACCGCGTCCCCTCCCCGCTTTACAGGATCCATGTGAGTTTGTCTGTCCCCCTGTGAGAACCAGGGAAGTATGATCAGAGAGGAGGGAGAAACAGGGAAAAGGAAGGAGGGCCTCACAGGTGTCTTGTCGTGTTTGATATGTTTGTCTAGTCCTGTCAAAGTAAAATGTTTCCGCAGTGAGGGTCCCTGGGTCCAAGCCCTAGTTACCCAGAACCTTCACCCGGTATATATATGTATAAGAGCCAAAATTTAAATATGGAAGTAACAAAAAACCTACTAAAAGAAACCTGATGTATAAGACACAATGATGTTGACTTAATTAACAAAATACAGGAAATGTATACAAAGATAAAAACTGAGTGTCAAAAAAAAAAAAAAAAGGATAAAGATGGAGATCATGGTTAGACACCTCCGGAGCCTGCCAGTAAGCCCTACCAATGAAAATTTCCAGAAAAAACATCCCATACACTTAGATTAGCCTGCAAGGGATGAGTGAGCCATATGCAATGGTGTGGCCGGGTGACACCCACCGTAGCAGCCGCAAGCCTCCTATTAAAAACCCTCTCAATCGGTATTATCCGGCACCCAATGTTAAGTAAGGACTGCAAAGGACGGAGCTGAATCTTCTGACCCTTCGGGAACCAGCGACCACGGCACGCAGCCCCAGTAACTTGTCTAAGTCTGAAGTAGAAGAGGGAAATCGAGCAACCCATTGGAAGGCTCAAATCCACATAATCCCCATCAAAAAAGCACCCTAGAAGGTGATGACAATCCGGGTGAACTGGCAACATCTGAAATGCTGTCTCCAAGTCCGTTTTAGCCATAAGGGCCCTGGGCCAGCTGCCCTAACAATTCTGACCGCTGCATCGAAAGACATATACAACACCCTGCACAGTTCGGCATCAATGTTATCATTTACTTAAACCCCATAGGGGTAGGATAAGTGATGGATGAGACACAACTTTCCTGGCTCTTTCTTGGGCACCACTCCCAGGGGGGAAACACTACCCATAGCTTTACCCAATTTCTCCTTCACAACAGAAGAGAGGGAGGGAATGGAATGAAGATTTGTAAAAGACAACACTGGGGGCTGTTCCTGAAAAGGGATCCAAAATCCCACCTCATAGCCTGCCAACAGAATGTCCGCAGCCCTACAGTTCCTATACCTGTTTAGCCACGTGCGACGTCCACTTGTGTCCTCCCCCTTAGCACCCAGGTCTCCCGGTCTTACCTCGTTTGAAACAGCGGTGGGGGTGGGGGTAAGTAGTGAAGGAGGTGGAGTTGCCAGGGCACCTGCAAAACTGCAGGCAGGCTTCGCAGGCAGCGAGCGCCTGCCCTGTAGCAGCAGCAGGATGGGAGTGCTAGTCACTCCTGGAAGGGGAACTGCAGGCCTCACGGCCTGTGAGCACACACTGCGGTGGGCGGGGAGAACAGGGCCACAGGCCACCAGGGTACTCACCAGCCTCCCGTGGGACAAGCGCTGATTTCTGGTCAGCCGTCCAGGGCTCCGGCTCCTGTAACCTGCTCGTGGGGTAGCATCTGGGCTAAGGTGGGTGGGGGGCGCGTCACACGCCTGCCCGATCTGCAGACGTCTGAATACGTGGCGGTTCCCACCAGAGCCATCCGCAATCGGGCCGATTGCAGGGAGACTGGAGCTGTGAGTAATTTTACTGCTGTGTCCGTTATTTTAAAATGGCCGCTGAAACAAGGAGTGGGAAGGGGCTACTTATATGCATCATGCATACTCAGCCCGCCAGGCCATCAATCATCCTCATTCACACCCCTCACTCATACATGGTCCACTTCCACCTAGGATGAGCCTGTTTCCTGGGGAACTCAAGTGAAAAGTGAAGTTTAGTGTCCCTTTAAGGCTCCAAGAGTACACTGTTATAGTATTGTGAATTAAACACATAGAACACTGGGGTAAGACTCATAAGCCAAGACATGGACAGGAAAGAAATCACACCATAAAGAAATCATGAGCGAGCAGATTGCTACTTCACAACTCATCTTTGTTGTTTGCAAGACTTGAAGCGAGTTCTGTCTGGTGGTTAGACATCAAGTGTCAGCTTTTATGCCTTCTGGCTCATCAATGCTCCCTGTCCTGGGATGTGTGATATATACTGCCAGGCACGAATCAAGCTCATGGGCATTAGATGCAATCAAAAGTGACAGCATATACTAATATCTTATGGGTAAAATGACTCTGAGCCGACCTCCATGCAGTGACAACAGCTGGTTATCCCCTGCAATTAAATATAGGAAGCTGAGGGAGTGGTAACAGAGTATGGCATCACTGTGCTGACATGTACAGAACTGTCTGTAAATAAAGCAGGTATAAATACGGGATCCCAGTACAGTTATGACTTTAAAAGCTTGGGAACTACATATCGCATGATACTCAGCCCCACATCGCTTCCCACTGCACCATATTGCCTCCTTAGGATCTATTGTGAGCAGGCTAAATATCTGGGAAGGCAGCACAAAACAGAGAAGGATGCACCTCCAATAATGGTAGCGGTGGCTTTCAGTCTGCTGGAGCCCCCCATCCAGTCTGCTTTCATCAAACCTGGGTGTAATAGAACTAGACAGAAATACAAAGATTAGGAAGAGCTAGGAGGGCCTTCTGGTCAGGATACTAGAAGTCACAGGGTTAATATGCCAGCTGAGGTCAGGATTAGTGTTGAGCGAACCCGAACCGCACTGTTCGGGTTTGTACCGAACATTGCGGTTTTTGGACCCCGGACCCGAACACAGGGCAGCCAATCAGAAAGCCCATAGCATTACATACATATACATTGTATGTAATGCTATTGGCGTTCTATAAACCGAAATAGAGTCCCCATTCATACGAATATGTTAATTGACCTATTCGTATTAATGGGGACTCTATTTCGGTTTATAGAATAGCAATAGCATTACATGTATTACATAAACTGAAAGTCTATAAACCGAAAGAGATTCGGTGCACTTCATATCTGAGAGTCAAATAGAACCGTCAAATACTGTGCTTACAGCGCACTTTGAAAAATTCTAATAGTTTTGGGTGGTTAATAGTACATTTGCGTCTTGCGGTGCACTTCATATCTGATAGTCAAATAGAACAGTCCAATACTGTGCTTACAGCGCACTTTGAAAAATTCTAATTGTTTTGGGTGCTAAATAGTACATTTGCGTCTTGCTGTGCACTTAATATCTGAGAGTCAAATAGAACAATCCAATACTGTGCTTACAGCGCACTTTGAAAAATTCTAATAGTTTTGGGTGGTTAATAGTACATTTGCGTCTTGCGGTGCACTTCATATTTGAGAGTCAAATAGAACAGTCCAATACTGTGCTTCCAGCGCACTTTGAAAAATTCTGGCTACCTCCTCCTCCTCCTCCTCCAGCGCCGCTTCCACCTACACCGCCACAGTCACCGCCTCCTCAACCTATGGGTCACTTATTATAAACTGAAAGAGAATACCCTGCACTCCAACCCTCTCTCAAATGGATAATTCTGTTGATCCTCCTGGCAGCCATGCTTTAGATTTAGATTTATGTTCTTCCAAAACTAAAATCAAAGATTCCATCCAGTGCTATTTTATGGCTCAGCAGTATTTGTAATTTGTATGTATTTTATGTTATTTGAAGTTATTTCCCTATCCACATTTGCTTGCAGGGCACTTGTCCTACTCTTACCCCCATTTTACTTCCTTTTGCAGCCCTCTAGCCCTTTCCAGGACTTTTTTAGAGGCATTTTAGTGGCCACAAATTCGGGTCCCTATTTAATTCAATGGGGTTCGGGTTCGGGGTCAAGTTCGGGGTCAAGTTTGAGCCCGAACCCGGACTTTTTTCCGAAGTTCGGCCGAACCTGCACAACCCGAACATCCAGGAGCCAGCTCAACTCTAGTCAGGATACCAAAAGCCAGGGTCAAAATAGCAAGCCAGGATCTGATAGGGTAATGCGGAAAAGCAGGGAGTCAGAGGAGCAGCTGCTACATCTATGGAGGCAACAGTGTAGCTGAGCACCAGCATTAGTATGATGCGTGCTTTTAAAATGTGGCTGAGACTGCCCTATGACATTTAATGATGGTGCCATGTCAATTTTCCAACCAGAACCCAGTTGTGGGAGTTGTGACCTGCCTATGAATATTTATGATGCTCTGGACCCACCCTTCCCGTGTCTGCGCACAGAAGCCGAGTGAGAAGTGAGATACGTGGCTCTTCCCCCTACTACTTACGATGGCTGCAAGACCAAGAGGACAGCAACACCAGCTTGGTCAGCTGCCATGTTTATCCCTATTGAATGATCATCATTACCCTTTTCTGATGTTCCAACAGAACCCGAGAAAGCCGATTATACCTAACTATGCCTGGACCTAGGCATATATACATTACATTACATTACATTAACATTTATTGATATAGCGCCAACAATTTACATAGCGCTAGGTACAGAGCATAGAAGGGACCTACATACTATGTTAGACAAAATAGAACAGACTTGTACATGAGGTAGAGAAACCTGCTCACAAGCTTACAATCTAGAGGGAATGGGGTACATGGGACACATAAGGGATTAAAGAGGCCAGAGGGATTGAAGTTGTAATCACAGTAGTGTGGATGGGTGGCACTTGTTGGGATAGGCCAAAGAGGGAGTGTGTGTGTTCCAGCTAGGTTGGATCATCTAGAGGTAAAGTGACCGTTATTCTAGTGGGTTGGGTAGTAAGTTTCTCTAAAGAGATGAGTTTTGAGGGACTTTTTAAAGTTTGAGAAGGAGGGAGAGAGCTGGATGCTCTGCGGATATATACATCACTAGAGGGAGCTAGGAGGGTCTCCATGTATCGCATTCAGGATGCCACATTAAGCTGTTTTGGAGTGTTTTCATGCCTTCACTTGTTTGTGGATTGGTAGTGGTATAGTATATGTTCCCTTGTGGAGCACCACGGAGCAGAACCTTCGTTTTGGCAGCGAGCCTCTTCCAAGATTTGAACCCATTCTTTTTTTTCTCCTTCGTGTAGTGAGCTTGAAAGATCCCAAATCTCAGTAGCCTTTTAACGAATAAATAAAATAAAAATGATGGAAACCCTAGATTGGTTTAATTCAACAAAATGAACCACAATGAAAACATAGAAAACCACAAAGGATCAGAAACATTGGACTTCATGGAAGAGACTGGTTGTTTAACTTAGGTGTGCAGCCGGATAATGGCATTCATACAGTCACTGATACATCGCTCTGTCTTAATGTTTTTGCACATGTGGAAAATTGACACCAACCAAAAACCTTCAACAATTCTGAAATGAGGTTGTGCCGACCAGCTTGTCATCTTCAGCGAGCCAATATTTTTCCTTGCATTTGGGTGGTCAAAGAATGGTCCAGTCCTCCAAAGAGAGAAATTCATTTGGGGTCAGTGATTGGGTTTTACGGCAAATGGACCTGCTTGTGATCTATGTCACCATGGCCATATCTCACTGGGTTATATAACGTGTTATATAACATGCTGGACTAGGGCAGGAGCCCACGAGCAGGATTGAGTGTAAGGAAAGTTAATACCTGTGGTATGGAACCACTTCTTCTAATTCGCAGGCATCCAACTGTGGTTCTCCAGTTGAATGGCAGAGAAGAATAATAATGACAACAATTGTTAAACTAGGAAACTTACATTCATATGTATTGTCTGGTTTCCAAGTACATCCTGGGGATGTTAAATTAGCCCAACATGTTACTGTTAACCAATATAATTCTATCTTCCTCAGAAAGATGAAGGGTTGAGTCAATCCTGCCAGGAAATGAACCTGCAACCTCCACAGGGTTGAACAGATTCTACAGCTGATGCATTAGCCCACTAAGCTTTCTCACCGGCATTATAACAATTATTGTACTCGTAGTCCTGAAACAGCTGGAGGTCTAAATCAGGTCTAAATCATCCAAATCCAAATTAAGCCACCATGCATTTAAAGAAATTAAGTTCTGTCCATACCATTCCAAAACCAACCTGATCTCCATTCCTTGAAGGTCTCTTTTGTGCTAAAGAGTGTTGGTAATATAAATACAGCCCTGAAGATCATTTAGACTTAAGGCTTGGCATATAGCGCTTAGTTACCAGTAGTCATAGCTAGAGCTGGTCCAGGAATTATTGGTAACCCTAGCCAAACTGTCTCTAGCCTAACTCTTTTATCCTCCTTCTGAATGGCTGAGGCCAGCTGAAGGTCAGGATACCAGAAGTCACAGAGTCAATATGCCAGCCAAGGTCAGGATACCAGAAGTCGCAGAGTCAATATGCCAGCCGAGGTCAGGATACCCGCAGAGTCAATATGCCAGCCGAGGTCAGGATACCAGAAGTCACAGAGTCAATATGCCAGCCGAGGTCAGGATACCAGAAGTCACAGAGTCAATATGTCAGCCGAGGACAGGATACCAGAAGTCAAAGAGTAAATATGCAAGCTGAGGTCAGGATACCAGAAGTCACAGAGTCAATATGCCAGCCAAGGTAAGGATACGAGAAGTCGCAGAGTCAATATGCCAGCCGAGGTCATAGGGTCAATATGCAAGCTGTCAGGATACCAGAAGCCACAGGTTAAAAAGAGCAACCCAGACTTCCTCATGGTGGTTGCGAGCACAAGCAGGTTACCTCCGCTCATGCAGGGACTATGGGGCATGGTCAGCTTCCTTGTTTTTCCCCTATGACCAACAATTCCCATTTCTGATGTTTCATTCATTAATTTTTTTTTTTTTTGCCTAATTATCAGTTACTTTGCCCTTTAGACCACTGAGAAATGGTTGCAGTGAACTGGTGCATATATTGCCTCTGTTGCTCAAAATGGAGGTTAAGGTTGAAACAGTGGAACTAAGTTATTGTAACACTGCCCTCAGGTGTCCAGTAACGTAAGGCACCATTACCTGTAAAAAGTACGTACAGTCCTATTCCCAAATTTACTTTGTGAATTGTATTTTTCGAGGTCAAGATGGCGGAATGCGCGCTAGGCCGAATCTGTCAGATGAGCTCTCATCTCGACCACCAATGGACCCATAAGTCTTTTTCATGAAATGAATCCACTAGATCTCAAAAAGTACTGTTCAATGTTTAACAGTAATTAAATCATATAGTTTGATACAGTATTATTTACCTTTACAATAATTTACCAGTGAAAATATGAAGCAGTTTTTTAACTTGTTTTTGAATAAGAAATATAAAACACTGTTTATTTATTTTAATTAATGAAATAAAAAAAATAAAAAAATTAACATCAGGGATAAACATTTAGCATTTGTTTTTTATTTTAATTAAAACCAACACAGGGTTTGGCTAGAGGGTTACACAGATAGAAATCAATGAAATGGAAGATTCTAAACAAACATAAAATGGGGCAGTCACCATGGAGACCATTGGAATGTTCCTGCTCCACTTTTACAACTTTGCCCCACCACTGACCTTGATAAATAACTCTACCCAGTGGCAAGAGATCTGATGTGATGAAACGTTTAAAGAAATAATACTTCAAATGTAGTTTCTCAACTTTGTCTCTGAGAGTGTAGAAAATACCCGCTCTGTATTCAATGTCCCATAATGTGAGATACAGTATTACACATGAGAGGATAAGTGCTATTTTATTGCACAAAATTGCTACTGAGCTCCCCTCCGAATGCCGTAATAGTGAGAAGATGATCGAAAACAGATTTACTGTACTTTGCACAAAGAGAGGATCCATTTATGGATATCTTAATACATCTTATCAAAGACTTCAGTAGAGGATAAATTGAATTTGACATCAAAATATTTCTAACCAAGCTACATACTGAGATAACTGGTGTAAACTGGGACTCTTTTAAGGCCTAATAAAGGGACTCCATCACTTAAAGGACAATTGTCGGCAAAAAATAAGTTATGTTTAATTGAAAGGCTGCATTACGTGTAGGCATTTTAAATATAAATTCTTTAATGAAAGAAGATAAATAAAGCTCCTCACTGTGCCCTATTTGCTATGTGGAGAACTATCAGGGTTCGGACATCCTGGGTCATATCCTCCATCATCTGACCTAAGATTCTAAACAACATGTCCGCCCCCTGACATTGTATTCTTTTATTAAAGCATGCCTAAATTGCCTACATCTGATCCAATCTTTCAATTACACATAACTTAAGTTTTGCGACTTTTTGGGGGGGATATTGGCCATTTTTAATATGGGATTTTTTGCCTATTCTACATAGGGTTGCCACCTTTTCCACAAAAAAATACCGGCCTTGCTGGTGCCTCCATAGACCTAACATTGGCCTCCCGGTAAAATATTGGCTGGGTGGCAACCCTAGTTCTAAAAGCACCGATTACCGCCAAACTAGGGACAAATTCTGAAATTGTTTTCAAAGTCCTTGTGGTATAAACACACCAGTGATTCAGATACCAGTAATATTGTGCCATTCAAATACCAGTAATATTGTGCCATTCTGATACCAGTAATATTGTGCCATTCAGATGCCATAATTATTGTGCCATTCAGATGCCAGTAATATTGTGCCAATTCAGAGCCCAGTAATATTGTGCCAGTCAGAGCCCAGTAATATTGTGCCAGTCAGATGCCAGCAATATTGTGCCAGTCAGAGCCCAGTAATATTGTGCCAGTCAGAGCCCAGTAATATTGTGCCAGTCAGATACCAGGAATATTGTGCCATTCAGAGCCCCGTAATATTGTGCCAGTCAGATACCAGGAATATTGTGCCAGTCAGATACCAGTATTATTGTGCCAGTCAGAGCCCAGGAATATTGTGCCAGTCTGATACCAGTAATATTGTGCTATTCCAGTGCTCGTTTTCTTCCTCCTTCCCCCTTTCCCCATCACTTACCGTCTGGTTGTTGCTCCGTGTCCACGGCCGGACGTCTGAGGAGGGAAACACAGACACCAGATGTGACGTAACGTCACATCCGGTCGCTGTGAATTTTTTTTTTTCAGTGGCGGCTGCCAGAAAAAAAAAAAAAGTTAAGCAGCGCGGTGCAGGGGGATGCCGGCAGTACGGGTGTCACCCCAGCTGGAGGTGATACACGGTGCGGTCTGCACCCCCGCACCCTCCTCAGGACAGTTCAATCTTTATAACACAATGGACTTGAGAGCAGGTGAAAAATTAATATTTTTTAACTTAAACAAATAAAATTGCTGAATCGTGGTTCCTTCTTGTGTTACATCGCAGCACACTGAGCTGGCTGAGAGCGCCTCCCTGGATTCCAAATACTTGAAACTGCTGAGATTTTCAGAGAGAATCTAAAACCACAGTAATGGCTAAAGACAGGGGAGGGGAGCATGAAAACTGCTGCAGAGGAGGCCCTCTCTGATGTCACTGAATTTGGAGGTCCCTGTGAAATTATATTCAGTGTCAAACTAATATAAACATATATATATATATTACTATGAATATAAAATTCTAATTTGTTTTAAAGTAAAAATAGGTGATTTTTTTTTTTTTTTTCCGAATCTCTTGAAATAAAAGGATTAAAGAAGAAGAATTTGAGGTTCTGGAAAAAAAATAAGATTTTGTAAAAATAATTTTTATTATTATCTTTCAAGCCCCAGAAGAGGTGTCCAGCCGGCTCAGTTTAACGGAAACATTAAATTGAGCTTCACACAAATATATAATTACTGCATGGAGGGCAAGGATCTGATCGGTAACGGAGAGAGACAATGTTTTACGCCGGCGACGCCATCATATCTTTTTTCAGAAAATAATCGCTTTCTTTATGTCTCCCTTTTATTAAATTTACAGGGAAGAGGAAGCATGTTGTCTGTGGTTGTAATCTATGATCTTCTAGTACTTAAATCAATGGTCCCGCCTCATTTCTACAGAGAATGACCTTTCCATATTTTTGGCTGTTTTCCTTTCTATTTTGGTATTAGTCCCATTCATTTCTGTTCTCAGCCGTGAAGACTGTTTATTTTATTTTCCATCGTTCTTTCTTTTTTTTTTTTTCCTTTTTCCGCCTTTGCGTTTAAAATAAAGCACCGCTGCTCATCACTGCTCATCACTGCTCATCACTGCTCATCACTGCTCATCACTGAACTGACGGCAATTGATACAGACTTGTCTCGTTGTCCTAGATGTGGGGAGCTGAGTGGATTGTGTTGTGTTATTAAACCCACCTTGTATTTTTTACATTACCATGTCAGCTTTACTTGTGATGTGGATCATTACCTCTCCTAGTCAACACGGTGACACAGTGGAAAAATCTGTATTAGATAGAAGACTGGGAAATCTAGACGTACTGACCTTGAATATAGTATGTCACGGAAGACAAAGTGTAAATATCAGAACTAGAATATTTGTTTTACCTGATATATAATATCCGTGTGCTTCTTACACTGTTCAGTGAATGGGATTTATTATACATCTTGTGTGTTGTGCAGATTATAGCATGCACACTTATTATATTTATGTATACTAAAAAAGTCATATGTAGGGGAAACATAAATGTCTTATTGCTTCTTATGGTACACAATTCCTGTTCATAATGACACTTTAGTGTTCTGTCTTCTATGTAGATTGCCCATCTTGTTTGGCCCCAGTATCACAATCCTCTATTCCTCCCCTACAGCATTACATTCCATTGCAAACATCACAGAATCAACAAAACAGAGGAGATCCTCTCCCAGCATGACAATTCCCAGTCTGCTTACCTTCCAGTGCAACATTCCCCAATTCACTACCCCTCCCAGCATCACGGACCTCCATCCACTTCCACCCATGCATTAAAGTCCAGTTTCTTCCCAGCGTTGTAGAACCCAACCACCTTTCACAGCATCAGAGAACTAATTATCTTTCCAACCTGTCTCTAATGATATCCAACAGCCAGGACCATGCTGCCCAACATGATGTAGCCTGATCTCTTCAACAAGAAGATAAAGAACATATGTAAGGTTACCATACCCTGGTGACCAGAAAATAGGACACACACAACGTTATCCCTTGCCATTGCACCCATATAACTTGCTCCAGAACCCATTGCACTCACAGGACTTGCCCCAGCTCCCATTGCACTGATCTGAATTGCCTGCAGCACCCATTTCACACGCAGGACTTGCTCCTCACCTGTTGCAGTCACATGTCTTGTCCCAGCACCCATTACAGTTACAGGACTTGCCCCTAGCAGCCATTGCACTCACTGGACTTGCTCCAGCACCCATTGCATTCACAAGACTTGCCCCCAGCATCCATTGCAGTCACAGGATGTGCCCCTAGCACCCATCACACTTACAGGACTTGCCCCCAGGACGTATAACACTCACATGACTTGCCCCCAGCACCCATTATGCTCACAGGATGTGCCCTCAGCATTAATTGCAGTCACAGGACTTCTTCCAACACCCAATACACTCACAGGACTTGCCCCCCCATTGCAGTGACATGACTCACGCCCTGGGTGAATATTAAATTCACAAGAGCTGCACCATGCTCCTGACACCTGCTTTGTGCTCCCCGCTCTGCGGTGCAAGTCTGTGTGTCGGGAGGTCACGTTACCTGAGCTGCTCTGATGTGTAGGGAGCACAAGGCAGAATAACTAGATATCTGTGCAATTGGGCGATACACCGACATGCCATCCCTGGTGAGGGGAGATCTTTTTCGCGGGTAGCAGTTTTTGTGTACAGATTAACATGCAGCATTGCAGTATTTTAATGATTAATACCGCATGTTAATAAAAAATGTAAAATAAACGCTACCAGCAAATCCCGGACATTAGGTCAAATTTAACCCTTCCCAGATGGACATTTAAGTCCTAAAAAAGAGGACATGCCTGGGGGAAAGACAACGGGTGGTAACTCTAACATGTGTGGTAGCAACTGATTATATAGACAATAGTATTGTGCCTGTAATCTGGTAGATAATGGAACATGCATTGTAAAACCAGCACATGACAAATATGTTGTAACCAAACATATGGTTATCAAAATCCCAGAGTACATTTTGAACCCCTAGAAAATGGTTATTTGTAGACTTTTTGTGTATTTCAAAAAAATAAAAAAAATAAACATGGACCTCGTGCCCCAGCAAAAAGAAGATTTAGCTGTGGCTTTGCGATGAAGGGATTTTAATCTTTGAAAAAAACGGTATGCTGGCTTCCCAAGTGTAATTTAACATTAATTACAGTTCAATCCTGCTTCTCGCTGATAAACTCAGCTTCGTTCAATTGGAAACAATACATAATGTCTAAAAAAATGAACTTGCAATCAGCGTATTGTCACAGCAGGAACAGGTCCAGAACAGACTTGAACATATAAAAAAAATAAAAAGGAATTGAAAAATGCAGAGAAAAAAAGTTAATCCATGTGTATGGTGTCTCGAGTTTATTATAGAGGTATAAAATTCATTGAATTTAGCTCAAAGTCCAAGCATTCTATTGTTTACCCAGGTTTGGTGAGATTCAGTCCTGACCGATTGCCAGGAACATAAACTCAAATCGGGGATTTTTATTTTGTTACAAATGAAATACCAAGATGTTAGAACATTATTGGCATTTTAGTTGATGACTTGTGAGAAAGAGTTTCCAGATCTCTCGTCCCTAACACCATGATCTGTTTTGGAACCAAGCTCCTCTGAGTCTATGACTTTCCCATTTATTCTCATCTCTTTTTCTAATACCAGTAGTCTCTCAGAACCATGCTGGGTGGGGACCACTTTGTTTGGATGCAGAGGAGTCAAGAGAATCTCAAAAACGATCTGTCTTTGTCCATTGGTTTAGTGAAGTGGCAGGGTTAAACAAAGAAGAAGTATGTTTGCCACCCGTGACATGGTCTTCACCATATCTCACACAAGACAGCAGGAGAAGATGAGGTGGAGAACTTGGGGAAGTGTCAGTACCAGATCACCAGTGTCTGTAGCACAGTCTGTGAAGATCCAAAGAACATCATCAAATAGTCCATCTGAAAATCCATTACATTTGCCTAACCCAAGTCCACCCCACCTCAACTCTAGAATTTAGAGGAGAGAGGACTAAGGGCCATATTTATCAAGACCGAATAGGTAGTATTTCAGGAAACATTGCTGAAATAGTAGTAGTAACCATGGAAACCAACGGAAAGTTATGGCAGTTTGCTCCAAAATTAGAACTTTGAAAAACTTCTGTTTTGCCTTGATAAATTTGGCCCCTTCATGTTAGAAACAAACAAAAAAAAAATAGAATGTGTTGCAGATAAAGAAACATTCAGCCCATCTAGTCCCTCGTCCTGGCTATAAGCCCATCTTTCTCTTCATTCATCACAGCACCTTTATCCTCCTTCCACCATCTATTTGTCACCTTTGGCTATCCCATCAACATCATCTACAGCTACTCACGACAAGTACAACGTTAATGGAAACTTGTTAAAGGGACAGTGTAGTCCCCAAACTCACTACTGTGCTGCTGGAATATAATACATTGTGTGGAATGTAATAAGCTTGCGCTTGTACACAGTAGGATCTCTTAACAGTGCAACACATTGTCTGATGACATCACTAGAGAGACAGGAAATTCCATTAATTTGAATGGCATTATCCTCACGGCAGTCCTGATTTCTTGCAAACTGCTGTAATTTTTCATATTTTAAGCAATGCAAAATGTAAAATATGCATTGTAAAGTACTTTGAATGTACTTTAATATGCATTAACATTTGGAAGATGCATTCTTAGCACCAGACAGCCCCTTTAAGTAGTTATAGGAATCAGGCAAGTTGGCTCTTATCTGCCCTTATACACTTTTGTTTATACCTTGCACACAGAGTCATTTTTTATTAGCATTTACCTCATTAACCTGCAACTAATGAACATTAACATTAGAAAAAAATAATTGTAAAGATTGTTATGTTTTAGGAAACATTTATCATAAGGTTTTCAACACAGCCGTTGCAGATTTTTTTTTAAAGATTTTAATCTTCCTTATAGATGGTCAATTACTTGGCCGGTCCTACTTGCCAAGAATCCGTTTGCATCTTTAAATCTGTGCTTGCCACATGAGGATGGCCGTGTTTTATTATTTTTTTCTATATGGCCAGCCTCTTTAGATCTGCAAAGCTTTACAATTAAATAGTTTCCAAGGCCGTATAATGAACTGAGAAGTCATTTCTCCACCTGTTCTTGCGCTAAATCCCCAGATTAAATCAAGTTCTCAAGATGTTTTTCAGCGTTGAGGCCTAACTTTTATGGCTGAACCATGAAATCCAAGAAAGAATCTACTTAAATATCAATCAGATTTATTTACGATGGGGTGGGGGGGTTGGTGTGAGGGGGGGTTGGTGTGAGGGGGGGGGGGGGGGTTTGGAGCAGGAGCCGAAAGTTGTGTTGGGTGTCGAGTGCCATAAAACAGAATTTGCTTTGAACCTTTCCAAACTTAACTTACAGGGCAACAGGAAGGCTTAACAAATGTGTTGGATTTCACTTGGATAACTCCTTCTCAGCTACTATTACCGCAGGGCTTTTTTTTAGCTACAATAGAAGAGAGTTTGGACAATGGTATTAACAAGCCCCACAATGTCCTTTAAAGACACATTTTTCTTTGTTGGGCCCATGGAATTCCCCATCATTGGCTCATGCTTAAATCTTGAATGTCTAGTCAGTGTCCATCAATAGCTCTAACCTTCACTCTTCCCATTCTCAAACCTTGTCAACGTTCGAGCTGAATTCCTAAGAGCAATTGGAGTGTAGGTTGTCTTTTGTTTCACTCAAGGAGAAAAAAAAATAGTACATTTTTTGTACTGATCAACTCTAAAGCTTATAATTCTGATGGCTTTCTTTTGAATTCCCGGATGTTGATGGTCTCTTTAAACCTGGGAATGACTTAACTGGGCTTTTCATGTGGGTGTTGGATAGACTTGACTATCTACTTAGCTATCTCCAGTTTCAAGGGGAATGCTTTTAAGCATGGATTTATGAGCCAATTGCACCAAAGGATAAGCTCTTCCAATGGCCTGTGGAAGCTGAGCTTGTATCCAGTTAAATTCCATAGCGACATCCTAATTATTTCCCAGGATTCAATGTGGTGATGCATAAAGAGCATGTATGTAGCAAAGGGGAATGCTCCTTAAATGAATGGTAATCAAAAATACCCCTCTCCCCCATGTCCCCCCCCCCCACAGAATAAAAGACGCGAGACATGAATGGAGTTTAAATAGGCCACAGCATTTATTAACATAACAAAGTAACTCTATGAGGCAAAATTAACTTATTATCAATAGATATATAAATATAAATATTTAATTGAACATTCGATGAAAAAACATACAGCTAAAACTAGTCCTTGCCAATCTTCCTGAGAAAACGTAACAAACATCAACCTATCCTTCTAAAACTTCAGGATTATAAGGTGAACCCCTCCCCCCTCGTCCATGTTACCTCTGTATTTTTCTTGCCCACTTGATGCTAACCACCAGCCGGCTGTCAGCTCGGTGGGCACGACCATTATGATCACCTACTTCGTGATCAGAGGTTAAGGGAGGGGACACCCTATCCATCCATCTGACTCCATCTCCTCCGTCCTTAACTATTGGATTGGCAAGGACAACCCCGCCTGCTGCGACAAAAGAGTAAAACATTAATGCACACATAAAATCAAATACAGGGAGGGTGGGCGGGAAATTTCTCCTGATATGTCCGTTAACCAAAATGTCTGACGGACCCAGGGAATCCCAGCTTATATATACTCCCCCCGAAGCCACTCCCCCAGACGCACATCACACATCACTCACTCCCCTCACACATACATGGCCCCCTCCCACCTAGGCTCTGCCTGTTTCCCGGGGGACTATTCTGGGCTGAATTTCGAAAATGAGACACATACAGCGGGAACAGTCCATTCATTTCTATGATTGCTCCACTTTTAGAACCTTAATGAATTATTTGATACATAATTCTCAAAGTGATCTTTTTCTACCTTCTTCACCACATAATGTGCACTGAGCGCTGGTGCAACCCATGCATAAAGATTCAGGCTCTTTTCAGCACCTGAAAAGTGTCACAGAACATAGTAATGCATAGTAATTTAGGTTAAAAAAAGACATTAGTTTATCAAGTTCAACCCTTCTACATATCATTCCTGTTTTTGATCCAAACATGCACCAAATACTGCCATATGTGTGGCAGTGTTAGGTTGAAAACAAAATGCCACAAAAACCGTCAAATAGAATGTGCTTTTTTCAAAACTTACTATGTGAGGGACATTTTAGACTTACCCCCCATATATTACACAGTGTAGGTACTTAAGGAAATCTAAACATTATTTTGAACATCTTGAATTTTTAAAAAAATCCTTAAAGGAAGCAAGGGTTAAAAAAACTGTCCTGCCTGTTCTAAAAAAAAAATGTATATCTCGCACTATTACCTATAAACGTATATCTCAGCTGTGTCTCACAGCTGGGACACAGACATCTGGAGGCTGGCACACACTGACATTGTCAGAGCACTCACAGCCAATCAGAGTGGGGGCTCGTCCTAGTTAAAGGACAACTGTATCAAAAAATGACAATATGTTTAATTAAAAGATTGTATCAAGTGTTGATGATTTATGAAGAAATTCTTCAATGAAAGAATGAAGTATCGCCGGATGTCAGCAGGGACTGACAGGGTCTATAGAGACCCTGACCGGGTCCCTGCTTGGATGTTCCTGGCTGCCGATCACAAAGTGATCAGCGCACAGGAACATAATGACTCCAGTTTGGTGCTTTGGTCATTAAGGACCAAAGCACCATCCGACGTGAAGGGGTTAAGGTCCCCTCTGCTAATTTCATGCGAAAACTAGAGTCTCTCTGTCTCTGCACTAGCTGCTTCTATACTAGAAACACAAGTTAAAAAAGAGAGTTTAGATGTCCTTTAAATTAGGCCTGTACAGCTGTGTAATGTAAAGAGACATATATCATTTATAATCACAGTCTTTGGTAGATGTTACAAAGCGGTGATATACCAGTATTTAACCTATGCAATTTTCAGGAAGGATGGGGTTGTACTTAAACCTCAAATACCACATCCATCACATGGGCCTTTGGTTGAAGTCATAGTTATTCAGTGATTCTAAGAAATGCTTTGGAGATACTTCATAATGGTCTGTTCTGGGAACTTTTCATTATTTTTCATGGTGATTGGTCCATTTGTTGTATTTTTTTTTGTTAAACCCCCAGTTTTTGCTTTTAAAAAGTCTCCTCTCCTAATTCTACCTCCATTTTTCCGACTGAAGTAGTGCTTTTTATTCAATACATGGCTTTCGAAACCGGAAAGTTTTTGACATTTGCAAATAATAGGAACTTTAATAAAGAAAAATGTAATTTATAGTTTTTTTTTTTTTTTACATTGAATTCTCATGTTATACCTTTGGGAGTGATGGATAAAGTTTAAAACGCTTCATAACATTTTATATTACCTTTTATAACTTCATAACAGAATGCACTTTTTCACCTGTAAAGTGACAAGGTAGCAATTTATGGCAGGCTTCAGAGGAGAACTTTAGCTAAATATATGATAAAATAAATATAAGATTATTAGAAAGCATGTTATTTATTATTCGGTAGGACTGGGGGAAGACATTTTCATGACACACTTTACTTCCACCTCAGATTCCTTGATCAGGAAGTGCTTAGGAGTAAGTGCAACAATATTACAAATTCCCCCATCTCTTTGGAAAAGCATATAATTTCAAATAGACAAAGAGGGAAACTTTTGTTTCTGGGTAGTGACTGAAGGTGTATCTACAGGCAGGGCATTTTTTTAGGGGACTTTATGGCCAAATGGGAGCCGTTTATGAAATTTGGTAAGACAAAAACTAATTTAGAAACCCCTTTACTGCATTTTAAACGCATCATATGTTGAGCATTATTGCTGTGGAGATATGATACACTTACTATATCATATTTGCCAACATTGGCCATGTTTCCAGGGACACATGTTTGTTCCACATGCTGCAGAAAGAACATGCAAAGTGCAGCCCGGCAGTATGTGGGATGGATATACGCACAGACAGTTAATTAATCGGAGTGGAGATCTCATAGGACCTACCATGATTAATTAATTGGATTGTGTCTGGGCATATATGCACCCTACATACTGCACTTTGCATGGTCTTTCTGCATCACATGGAACAAATATGTGTCCCTGGAAACATGGCCGATGTTGGCAACTATGTTATATACACATCTAAAAAGCTGAGCTCCTAGAAAGTGGGAACACCAGTGGAGGAAAGAGGGTAGACAGGGAGAATTAGGTCAAGAATAGGGACTGAACCTCCAAAAGAGGATCATTTGGGAGGCATGGAAAAGTGACAAGGAATTCTAAAGCGTATTTATTTCTTGAATACATGTAAGAATATGAGCTAAACATCAAATATTGTCATTGTGGAGAAATTATAAACAAATAGCCGGGCATAGTGTAATACTCTTTGAAATAACCATACCTCCCAACATTTCAAATTTCCAACCCAAAACATACAATGTAATAATTCTCTTTCTATCGCGCAAGGCAGGATTTTCTATTCGGTAGACAAGGCTTTTGCTTTGAGCAACACTTTCTAAGTGGTGCCAAGGGAATGGGGTGGTTTTTATTAAACTCTCGCTGAACTAATCTCATCACCTCTTAGGTGGAAGAGGTAAATATTTTGACATGGAGACATAGGGCCCTGCAGAAAGTGGTGTCTTTGGCACTGTGGACATGTGGGGGGGGGGGGGGGGGGGGGGATATATGGCACTAATGTTAGTGGGATAATTGGATATATGACACTATGGTGTGTCAAAACTGGGCTCATAAATGACAGTGCCATATAGTCCTCTTTTTTTTCTAACTTTTTTTTTTTATTTTCTCCTGCATTTAATATTATATTCTATGTCGCTTACGGTACATTTTGTACCAGTTCATTTTATATTGTGGCTGTGAGATTCATCATGCCTGCAGATAAAATTATTAATGTTGTGACTGGCAGAATAAAGTGAGATTTTATATTTTTTTTGAATGGATACTCCTCCATCTGGTTCACTTGGTACTGTCACATGAGTGTTTCCCCTCCCATCTCCTTAGCAAGTTAACTTAACACTCTGTAACAGCCCTTCTCAGACCTGTTCCCTCCCATCTCCCTAGCAAGTTAACTTAACATTGTGTAACAGCCTTCACAGACCTGTTCCCTCCCTCACTGCTGGAGATCTACTAAAACTAGACTAAAACAATTCAGAAGACTAAAATACTACTAAACCAAAATGGCATTTTAGTCAAAAGACTGCGACTAAAACTAAATCATAATTTGTCGTCAAAATTAACACTATTAACCACTTAAAGGTCTAATATTAATTAGAGCCAAATGCTTACAAATGTGCTGATTGTTTAAATTCTAAAGGGTCTACTCAGTAAAGAGAGAATTACAGGGAATTGAGAAGGGAATTTCAAACTGCAGGCCAAAGAAGCCGAGTTGGAAACATTCTCCAATGCAGCTGAATGGGATAATTTTTCCAAGTCAGCTACTTTGGCCTTTGGTTTGAAATCCCAGGGTCAGTTTCCTGCAATTCTCTCTTTAATGAGGGTATGTGTGTACATCAAAAAAACTTTTTTTTTTGTTGCTGTTAAAAGTAATTTTATTGGACCCCTTATCACTGGTAATGGTGTCACACAGACTGTGTACTAGACATGTGTAAAACTAAAATTTTCGTTTCGTTTCGTTTTCGTCCATATGGACGAAAATGTTATTTATTTAGTCTAAAACGAATTTCGTTCATTACTGCATTCGTTTCAGACGAAATTCGTTCATTATTTTCATTTCGTTTTATTCGTTCGTACGAATCAATTGACCTACACATTCCATAAACCGAAAGTCTATAAACCGAAAGACATATCGGTTTAAAGACTTTCGGTTTATGGAATACATGTAATGCTATTGACTTTCTATAAACCGAAATTGAGTCCCCATTCATACGAATAGGTCAATTCACATGAATGAGGAATCTGTTTCGGTTTATAGAATACCAATAGCATTACATGTATTCCATAAACCGAAAGACATTCGGCTTATAGACTTTTAGTTTATGGAATGCATGTATACCTGTTGGCTTTCTATAAACCGATATAGAGTCGGTTTATAGAAAGCCAATTGACCTATCCGTATGAATGGGGACTCTATTTCTGTTTATAGAATACCAATAGCATTACATGCATTCCATAAACCGAAAGTTGTTCATTATGTCGGTTTATGGAATGTATGTAATGCTATTGGTATTCTATAAACCGACTCTATTTCGGTTTATAGAATGCCAAGAGCACGAATGGACGAATGGACGAATGGACGAATGATTTTCGTTTATTAACCATTCGTTCATTTGGCTTTCTTTAGTTTAGGATTTTCGTTATTCGTTTTTCGGACGAATGGACGAAAATGCTATTTTCGGACGAAAATGCATTCGTCCAAAAATGAATGCACATGTCTACTGTATACAACAATTACAGAGGTTTACCTTGTTCAAATTTGACATACACCCTCAAGCATAACATTCTTCCGCTCCAGTTTCTGATTTCTCCCCATAACATATAAATAAATACCACTCTTGATAGATGATATAACTCGTCTGTGACATACCTTTACCCATTGATTTTCCTATGACATACTTCTCCTCCTGTTGCATAATATAATAACATATACTATAACATATAACATATAAATAATAACATATAATATAACATTTAGTAAAATATAATAACAACAACAATTTAATAATAGCAGGGGGACAAGTCTGGAGGCAAAGAACCAATCCTTTGGTGGCATAGATCTCTCTGTCCTTTCCTTGGCTCTTTTCTCTGATACAGGTAGATATCACAAAAGGAGCTGGGTATAGAGATCTGTGCTAGCACGTATATAATGGTTTTAAGGGGCTGCAAAGCTCCAAAAAGCTGAGACTCAGGACCTAAGGGACTCAGGATCATATCACATTGCACAAACTCTGTCTGCCAAAAAAGGAGCTGGGTAGAGAGATCTGTGCTACCATGTATATATGGGTATTCAGGGACTGCTGAGTTCCCACAGCTCCCTAAGAATCAGGATCTTAGGAACTTAGGATCATATCACATTCCACAACCTCTGTCTGACAAAAAAAGGAGCAGGGAGGAGAGATCTGTGCTGCCATGTATATATGGGTATTCAGGGACTGCTGAGTTCCCACAGCTCCCTGAGAATCAGGATTTTGGGAACTCAGGATCATATCACATTCCACAACCTCTGTGTGACAAAAAAGGAGCTGGGTAGAGAGATCTGTTCTGCCATGTATATATGGGTTTTCAGGGTCTACAGACTTCCTACAGCTCCCTGAGAATCAGGATCTTTGGAACTCAGTATCATATCACATTACAAAACCTCTGTCTGACAAAAAAGGAGCGGGGAGGAGAGATCTGTGCTGCCATGTATATATGGGTATTCAGGGACTGCTGAGTTCCCACAGCTCCCTGAGAATCAGGATCTTAGGAACTCAGGATCATATCACATTCCACAACCTCTGTCTGACAAAAAAGGAGCGGGGAGGAGAGACCTGTGCTGCCATGTAAATATGGGTTTTCCGGGGCTACAGAGTTACCACAACTCCTTGAGAATCAGGATCTAAGGCAGAGGCTTCCAAGTTTTTCTGAAGCGGACTGCATGGTCAGAAATACCTGTGTGTATTGAGCAGCCTTATCCTATTTGTACTGATAGTAGTGTTAAAGAGCAGCCTGTTAGTCCACGAAAAATATATATATTCTTTCTTTTGCAGTAATACAGAAGTGAATTGAAAACAGTGTTTGTGACTTCCATTCAAACAAAACTACATATTTATAGGGCTACTAACCCCCCGCAATAAAGTTTCCCTTTAACCCTAATACTAACCCTAAAGTTAACCCCAAACCCTTATCATAGAAACATAGAAACATAGAATGTGTCGGCAGATAAGAACCAGTCGGTCCATCTAGTCTGCCCAATTTTTCTTTAGTACTTTTATTAGTCCCCCATTCTCGGTCTTATAGCTAGGATAACCTTGTGTCTATCCCACGCATGCTTAAAATCCTTGACTGTGTTTACCTCTACCACTTCTGCTGGAAGGCTATTCCATACATCCACTGCCCTCTCAGTAAAGAAATACTTCCTGATATTACTTTTAAATCGTTGCCCCTCTAATTTAAGACTATGTCCTCTAGTTGTGGTAGTTTTTCTTCTTTTAAATATACTCTTATCATCTTATACTGACCCTGATACCCTATCCCTAAACTAACCCTAAAACTAACTGGCACTGCCTAAACTTAACCTCCATCAGTGGAGTGGCGGACAGCAACGAACTGCCCTCTAAGCCCCGCGATGAAGCAGCTGCCAAGAACTGTCCCATTCCGCTCACGTTGGTCTGGACGCCCCTGAGACCTATAACCATGTTACATTCTGTGCAATCATGTTCAGGTCCAGTTGCCTGACATACAGTGGCTTCTTCCTGACAGTTAGGCACTGCAAAGTAACAGCCTCACACGCCTTGCTCGACTGACATCTCGACAGCTCTGTTTTCGTTGTTCCGTTGCCACTCAGAGGCTCTGTCTTTCCGTGACAGTGGTTTGGTTGTTTGCTTCTAAAATCCATCTGTAGACACGCTAATACGATTCTGAAAAGTCAGCATTCTGTGGCTTGTCTCAAATATCGCGGACAACTCATTTACCGTATAGTGCATCTTCGCATGCCAAATATGTGCTAC
Organism: Pelodytes ibericus; assembly: GCA_036172795.1. Lineage (NCBI taxonomy): Eukaryota > Metazoa > Chordata > Amphibia > Anura > Pelodytidae > Pelodytes > Pelodytes ibericus. Next base: position 18,423,290 of record CM069860.1, read on the forward strand.
AAATGTTAATTTCATTTATTCTGGGAGTTGTAATGTTCCCTGAATGTAGAACTGTGAATTGGAATGACACATTGCTCTAATTAGAGTCAAGATAGACAACTTCCATCCTAACATCCCTCTGGCTGGAAATCCAGATAACATGTATGCACGGATGTGCATGTTTCAGTTGAAGTGTGTGCCTCCTCCTGATAATCTTCTCTTGAACACATGGGTTAGTGATGGAATAAATCTGTATTAAACCACAGCACTTTCTTCAGCTATACCTTAACACTGCAGGCCAAGGACATATCCTATTTATTTAAAAAAAAAAAACATTCAAAATATGTTCCTATAATGGAGAGAAAAAAATATGGCATAATTAGGTCAGGTAACTCCAAATTTGGTATGTATGTGTTTAGAGATTAATACACCTCCTGTGGTGTCTTTTTTTGAGATGAGATGATGAACTGACTTTTAGTTTTAAGCAAAATGATTCCTGTTGAACTAGCAGCAGATATTTATTTAAAGTTGTATAATTTGTCGAAAAAAAAAATTGGGGGGAGATGTCACTGGCTGTCTAGAGTGGGGGGCAAGTTGTGTCTTGACATTGTAATGAACTTAACTCCCACAATGCCCCACTGGTTACGTGTGATGCGGAGATGGTGACTTGTGAGGAGGAGCGTCAGCGCTGCCACACTACAGTAGCTGGCAGGAGGAGGAAGTCAGGACAGTTGGAGAATATGTAATAAATTAGATCCAGGGCCGATCCTGGGCGGGTGCACGGGGTGCACCGCGCCCAGGCGCACGGGAGGAGAGGCGCAGAAAGCAGGGAGCTCTCTCCCTGCCGTCCTCCTCCTTGTTAAAGCACGCACAGCGCGACGGGTGCAAGTTCCGCCCCCGTCGCGTTCTGTGATTGGCTGCTGCCGGGAGGAGGACGTTCTCTAGAGTATCTGCCAAGACACCATAGAGAACATCCTCCTCCCTGCAGCCAATCACAGAACGCGACGGGGGCGGAGCTTTCCCCCGTTGCTCTGTGCTTGGACTAACAAGAAGGAGGAGGTAATAACAGTTGGGGGGGTTTGGGGGGTGTTAAAATATAAAATAAAAAAAGAAAGAAAGTGTGGAAGTGTCTGTGAATGTGTATAAGTGTGTCAATGTGTATAACTATGTGTGTGTTACTGTCTGTGTAAATGTTTGTGTATGTGTATAAGTGTGTATGTGTGCATCAATGTGTATAACTATGTGTGTGTTACTGTCTGTGTAAGTGTGTGTACATGATTGTCTGTGCAAGTGTATCCTATGTCTAAGTGTGTAAAGGTGGCTGTGTTTGTGTGACTGTGTGTATTTTTGTATGACTGTGTGTATTTATGTATGTGTGTATAAGGGTGTCTGTGTAAATGTATGTCTGTGAGGGTGACTAAGTGTGTAATTGTGTTTGTGTGACTGTGTGTATTTATGTATGTGTGACAGTGTGTATAAGGGTGTTTGTGTAAATGTATGTCTGTGAGGGTGACTAAGTGTGTAATTGTGTTTGTGTGACTGTGTGTATTTATGTATGACTGTGTTTATTTATGTATGTGTGTGACAGTGTGTATAAGGGTGTTTGTGTAAATGTATGTCTGTGAGGGTGACTAAGTGTGTAATTGTGTTTGTGTGACTGTGTGTATTTATGTATGACTGTGTTTATTTATGTATGTGTGACAGTGTGTATAAGGGTGTTTGTGTAAATGTATGTCTGTGAGGGTGACTAAGTGTGTAATTGTGTTTGTGTGACTGTGTGTATTTATGTATGACTGTGTTTATTTATGTATGTGTGTGACAGTGTGTATAAGGGTGTTTGTGTAAATGTATGTCTGTGAGGGTGACTAAGTGTGTAACTGTGTTTGTGTGACTGTGTGTGTTTATGTATGACTGTGTGTACAAGAGGCCAGCATGGAGAACAGAAAGATAGAGATGGAAAAATATATGAGGGATGAGGGGAGAGACAGACATGGGGTATGAGTGGAGAGAGAGAGACAGACATGGGGTATGAGCGGAGAGAGAGAGACAGACATGGGGTATGAGCGGAGAGAGAGAGAGACAGACATGGGGTATGAGCGGAGAGAGAGAGAGACAGACATGGGGTATGAGTGGAGAGAGAGAGAGACAGACATGGGGTATGAGCGGAGAGAGAGAGAGAGACAGACATGGGGTATGAGCGGAGAGAGAGAGACAGACATGGGGTATGAGTGGCGAGAGAGAGACAGACATGGGGTATGAATGGAAAGAGGGAGAGACATGGAGCATGAGTGGAGAGAGAGACAGACATGGGGTATGAGTGGAGAGAGAGAGACAGACCTGGGGTATGAGTGGCGAGAGAGAGACAGACATGGGGTATGAGTGGAGAGAGAGAGGAGACCTGGGGTATGAGTGGCGAGAGAGAGACAGACATGGGGTATGAGTGGCGAGAGAGACAGACATGGGGTATGAGTGGAGAGAGACAGACCGACATGGAGCATGAATGGAGAGAGAGACAGAGACATGGAGCATGAGTGGAGAGAGAGACAGACATGAGGGAATAGGGAGAGAGAGACAGACATGAGGGTACGGGGAGAGAGAGACAGACATGAGGGAATGGGGAGAAAGAGACAGACATGAGGGTATGGGGAAGAGACAGACAGACACAAGGGTATGGGGAGAGATAGACATGAGGGTACGGGAAGAGACAGACAGACATGAGGGTGTGGGGAGAGAGAGAGACACGTGAGTGACTGACTTGGTGGAATATTATTTATCACTCCTTATGTACTTCTTTTCCAATGATGCTCAGCCAGACTAATGAGAGACTTTGGCTGGTTGGGAATCATGGGAACGGTAGTTAAAACTCATTTTGCTAGCCAGCAAAAAGTCTCCCATGTTGCTGGCTGAGCATCATAGAAATAAATAAAACCACTACACAGTATTATGCCAAAATATATATCTTTATTTAAAATAAACGTTGGTCCTTTACATTAAAATACAGTTTTCTCTCTCCCCAATATTGAAATGGGCATGTCTGGAACAGAAATGTCTAAAGGGGAGGAGTTCATAATATAGCCACGCCCACCCTTGGGCGCCAAAGGAAAACCTGCACCCAGGCGCCCGTGACCCTAGGATCGGCCCTGATTAGATCATTATATCTGGTGCTGCTTTTACTACTGCTATCAAATGCAAGCAGGTCTAAATCCAGCTCTGCTTCTCAGGCAGAACTGCCGTGGCTGTAGGTTCACACTGACAGTGTCAGCAAGTGCTCAGCGATTTAGAGAAGGGGATCACATGTCTATTGGGAGCTGATGTCTGTTGTCGCCCTCTGCTTGTTCAATGAATTACAGATAACAACAATGGCTATATATCCATACTTAGGCCACATAACTGTTCATCTGTACTTAACCGAAGTGCATGTAATCATTACAAGTTATTTTAATGAGTCTTGCAAGAAAAATGTTTAGCATAATTGTTTCTCTAATACTGGCACTGGAAGATGTTGTTGGATTAAGAGAGGAGTATGCAAAGGTATTTTTTTGTACTTTTTACAGACTTGTATTTTTGCGGACAGATAAAGCAGGCTGTTATATTAAATTGATGAGATTTGGCCTGCTCCTGTGCCAACACCCCACATATATTTACAGTTACCTAGCGTCTCCTCTGACTGGAGAGAGATTTCCCTGTTGGTTCATGAAAAGTGCACTTTTAAAATCAGATATCTGCAATCCTGCTGCTGTGCGCAAGCCAAGGAATTCATTACCCTAGACCTCAGACGTATCCCTCGGTACCTGAGGCCCATATTGTAGAGCTGCTTTTGTGGAGGCAAAAATACTAGATTTTTATGTATGCCGGCCAGTGGATGCAGAGGCCCAGTGGAGTGGCCCAGTGGAGTCCTCTAGGGATTTAAAAAAAAAAAACCCAAAAAAAGGGAATAAGAGCTCTCCAGCAAGTGTTTGCTTGAAAGATGAAGAGAAAAATCCAGCTACTATTTGGAAAGCGTTCAACTTTTAATCAGAACTCCAAGAGCCTCCATTCACTAGGAAGAATAGCTGCCAAGACTGAAAGTAAAATAAATTCAAGGGACACTTTCTTGGTTAGTAGTTACATCTCAGCATGTCGCTGAGGATCAGTGGTGATTCTTAAACACGCGGCACGAGGTCAATGACCCACTTCCGATTCGTCTTCACTTTGGATAATTTGCTGTCGGACGGATTGATAAATTGGAAGGTTCTGCCAGTCGGGGAAGAAAAAAATTGTGACTGTGAATTCCGTTGATGCGATCTCTGAAGCTTATCTCCTTTCACTTTATATCCACCGCGGACAATTTTCACCTCACGCTATCTATCTTGAAAATGCCCAGACTGCCACAGTTACCAGTAGGAGTAATTATTTCAATAGCTTATTGCTCCTTGGGGAGCCTTGCAAATCCGTACAATGCCTGGAGATACTTGTTGGAATTGATTTCATATACCCGAAAGCAGAACCTGAACTCTCTCCGAACCAGGCTCGGAAGGTCTGGTTCCTCGTGAAATGGGAATTTTAACTTTAAGGTTAGTTTTAGGGTTCATTTGAAGGTTAGTGTTAGGGTTCATTTTAGGGTTAGTGTTAGGGTTCATTTTAGGGTTAGTGTCAGGGTCCGTTTGAGGGTTTTAGTGCCAGGGGTTACTTTTAGGGTTAGTATTAGATTTAGGGACCACTGTTAGGGATAGTACTAGGATTAGTATTTGGGTTAGGGTGGCACATCAGCGCTGACAGTTTAGCGCCAAAATGGCCGTGCTGAACAGTCAGCACTGTAACATCCACGATGAAATTGCTGCTCTAAAAATGCGACAAATAACAGTTGACCCATTAACAAAGTTTTTTTGTGCCTGTTTTTTACATTTTCTCTGCTATATTTTGGGTTTACTTTAATAATTTTGGTAAAACAATGTTTTTATCGCTTTTGGTACAGTTAATATGGCAAATAGTTGATGAATAGTAATGTACAATATTGGATGGATGATGGGAACGGACATGGCCCTAATAGTTTCTATTGTATCACCTCATGAAATTAATCCAGCGCTTCAACCATCCACATTATAAAGTAGTACAATGCATGCTAAACTAATACAGATACCCCAATGAGACACAAGCAAGCAGGAGTGTAATAATGTCTACCCTTTAATAGTAATTCGTATTATGTTTAATGTCTAACAGATTTGTAAATCTTGAGCTTTTTTTTTTTTTTTTTTACAATATTGTTTACAAAGCTTTAAGGATAAATAAACCAATAACAAAAAAACAGTACTCTATTGCCTGGGAGATGCATAGGTAGAATGCATAATTGATACCATTGCTCCCAACTTCTGCCACTGGCGAATCAGGATGCTGGGAGGCGGAGCTTGAGCGGTCGAGTGTCATCAATACCAGGCATGCGCGCTATTTCTGTCACTCAAACTGACTCAATCTCAGACACCGGGGGAATGAGATTGGGACTGCAGGATTGCAGTTCTGAATCCCGTTGTTCGGCCAAACTATACCTGTGTCTGGAAAAGAGGGAAAGAGGTAGAGCTCGGCAGGGCAGCGGGACAGAGCCTCAAACCCAGAACTGTTTTGCGTAAGGGATTATATAGGAAAGCAACACACTCGGAAACAGGGGAGGGCTGGCAGCCTTAGGCCTGGGGGGCAAATCCAGTCAAGTGGCCCATTGCACCATCGAATCGCCTCCCCATCCACGGCCATCTTTTCCTTGTTTTATAACGAATATTGCCAGGATTTTCCCCCACAATATGCCAGGATTTGCCATTTAATATGCTAGAATTTTCCCTTGCAAAATGCCAGGATTATGCCCCTCAGTATGCCAGGATTATGCCCCTCAATATGCCAGGATTTAGACACCCAATATGCCAGGATTTTCTCCTCAATATGCCAAGTTGATGCCCCCTCAATATGCCAGGATTTTCCCCTAAATATGCCAGGATTATGCCCCTCAAAATTCCAGGATTATGCCCCTCAATATGCCAGGATTATGCCCCTCAATATGCCAGGATTTAGACACCCAATATGCCAGGATTTTCCCCTCAATATGCCAAGATGATGCCCCCTCAATATGCCAGGATTTTCCCCTCAATATGCCAGGATTATGCCCCTCAACATGCCAGGATTTAGACACCCAATATCCCAAAATTTGGGCACCCCCCCCCTACCCACGTTGCACACCTACGACATGACCCATAACCCACGTTGCACACCAGGACATGCCCCATCACCACATTTACATGCCTCCATCACCCCATTACATACACATTTCCAATATTATTTGCCATTAATATTCCCCAGCCAATTTGCCCCATAATATGCCAGTGTTATTCTGCAATTTAATATAACTCAGTAAATTTGCCCAATAATATTCCAAGGTTATCTGCAATTTAATATGCCCCTGCTAATTTGCCCAATATGCCAGTGTTAATTGCCATTTAATATTCCCCAGCCATTTTGCCCAATAATATGCCAGTCTTATTCTGCCATTTAATATTTCCCATACGATTTGTCCAATAATATGCCAGTGTTATTCTGCCATTTAATATTCCCCAGCCAATTTGCCCAATAATATGCCAGTCTTATTTGCCATGTAATATTCCCCAGCCAATTTGCCCAATAATATGCCAGTCTTATTTGCCATGTAATATGCCCCAGCCAATTTTCCCAATAATATTCTAGTCTTATTTGCCATGTAATATGCCCCAGCCAATTTGCCCAATAATATGCCAGTCTTATTTGCCATGTAATATGCCCCAGCCAATTTGCCCAATAATATGCCAGTCTTATTTGCCATGTAATATGCCCCAGCCAATTTGCCCAATAATATGCCAGTCTTATTTGCCATGTAATATGCCCCAGCCAATTTGCCCAATAATATGCCAGTCTTATTTGCCATGTAATATTCCCCAGCCAATTTGCCCAATAATATGCCAGTCTTATTTGCCATGTAATATTCCCCAGCCAATTTGCCCAATAATATGCCAGTCTTATTTGCCATGTAATATGCCCCAGCCAATTTGCCCAATAATATGCCAGTCTTATTTGCCATGTTATATTCCCCAGCCAATTTGCCCAATAATATGCCAGTGTTATTTGCCATGTAATATGCCCCAGCCAATTTGCCCAATAATATGCCAGTGTTATTTGCCATGTAATATTCCCCAGCCAATTTGCCCAATAATATGCCAGTCTTATTTGCCATGTAATATTCCCCAGCCAATTTGCCCAATAATATGCCAGTCTTATTTGCCATGTAATATTCCCCAGCCAATTTGCCCAATAATATGCCAGTGTTATTTGCCATGTAATATGCCCCAGCCAATTTGCCCAATAATATGCCAGTCTTATTTGCCATGTAATATGCCCCAGCCAATTTGCCCAATAATATGCCAGTGTTTTTTGCCCCCCCTTACCTTTTTCCCTGGTGGCTAGTGGCAGGACTTCCCTGGTGGCTAGAGGCAGGACTTCCCTGGTGGCTAGTGGCAGGAGGACTTACCTGGTGGCAGGCAGCATGGTCCCTCCATGCTGCCTGTTCGGCCTCCCGGCGGTTGTGCCGACAGGTCACGTGATCGGCGCGCGTCTGACGTCAGAGCGCCGATCACGTGACTGTCGGCACTTCCGTGTCAGACTGCACAGGGAGCCGAACAGGCAGCACGGAGGTTTCTCTGTGCTGCCTGTTCGGCTCCCCGTGCAGCTTTGCAGGCAGAGCGGAGGTGAGAGGGGATCTTCCGATCCCTTCTCAGTCTCTGCCTGCAAGCGCGTTTTTTTTTTTTTTTTTTTTTAAAACACTGGCCCAGCGGCCGTGTTTTACATAGTTTAGGGCGGCCTGGGGGGCAATTGCCACCCTGCCCCCCGGCCCAGCCCGCCCCTGCTCGGAAATAACACTACAAAGTTGACATGCGCTCAATGTTTAGGATTAACTCCCAACACAAGTTGGGCGTTTGTGCTGATAGCGTTTCTCCCCTGCGTCTCGGATGCTCTGTTCCTTTTAGCGCCTGTTCTCCCCATGTATAAAAATCAAAGGCGCTGAAAAGTGGCGGAGAATCTCTGCCAAGTCCATTTTGGCGGAGGCGCTATTTCCCCCACACACCCCCATATGCATTTTTGGTACCTTGCCAACAATTATGTTGTGGGAACTTTTCATAAATAGACCCCATATCCTCTCTCTGTTTGTTGGTTATAAGACAAACATGTTTTTTTTTTACCTAACCCCTTTATTAATTTTCTACCAAGCTTTGTTGTGCAATGCTTACTAGCTCCAGGGGCAACTGCCGGTGGTGTGCTTTTTTTTCTCTCTCTCCTGGCAACGAACACACGAAGCTTAATCACAATCCCTCTCTTCCTCTTTGGCATGGGAGAGAAAAAAAATCAGGTTTTCCCTCAAGACAAGCAACTGGTTAGCGTGGGGGTGAGGATAAGACCAGGATTGAAAATTAAGGAAAGTATATGAAGGGGAAGTAGTGTTTCCACTCTATTAAACAAGGGAGCTCAGGAAGAGAGATCTGTGCAAATGTTTTTGCACCCCCCCTCCTCAGGAAACTCCATTGGGAAAAATGAGATGGCTGCGGTGGGGGGGAAAAGGGGGGGGGGTTGACAGTAAAGGACTATGAGCTAGTTGGGAGACTGTACAATGTTTCATATGCTAACATACTGGAACAAAAAATATATGTTATTGTATGATTTTTATGACAATATTATGGACAATTCGGACACAGCAGGCATACTAGACATGAACCACGGGTGGCCAATTTGTGGTTCTCAAAAACGTGTTTCAGGCTAAGGATGAATGGAGACACACCCCAATAATAAGAACCAGACATTACCCATAGGAGAAATAACTAAACGCTGTAGCTTTAAGTCCAGACCATAAAGCTCTGTTTCCACACTTGACCTTACCTTTCTCCCCCCCCCAACCCCCCCCCCTTTGTACAAGGCATATGTATGCTATGAAGTCATCCGTTTTACATCGGTCACCTTGACATCTAGAGCCAATCTTGGCAGATCTTGCGTCTTTGAACTGCTTAGAGATATAAATGGATTTTTCTTGGAGCTGCTTGTAAGTTCCCTATTCGTTTTGTTGAGACTTCATTGGTCGGTAATTCTTTCCTGTCTGCTGCTACTGTATATATCTGGCACAATGTTGCTCGAACTGTAGCCGCATTGTGTATTATGCATTATTCCAAGAGATTCCAAAGCTATTAAATAATGGGAAAGTCTCCTTGCAGGATCGTTTTACATAGGTTTATGTTAAAAGGAAGCTCGCAACTGGAAATAAGGCTTTATAAATACAAAACGTAGGGTAAGTCGCACTGGAGTTGTGTTAGCAAACAGCCGGGCTGCTTTTCCCAGGTCCCGTAAAAAATGGACCCTGTCAGCTAAACATCGTTTATACTGTGATGTAGAGAATTAAAAATGATCAAAAGTGACCTATATATTGAGTAAGCAGAATCGCAGGCAAATGCATAAATTAAAAGGAAATTGAGTTTTAACTGTGTCAGTGGTGTCTCCTGTTTATGACATCATCTGCTGCTTGATATGCCAAGGAACTACTTTTTAATTGGGGAAAAGTGTAACTTGCATATCAAGCCACAAGGTGATGTCATAAACAGGGGACACCACAAACATGTTTATACATGTACTTGCAATTATTCTGACACAATGTATGGTTCTGTTTGGATCATACCCCATGCCAGGGGCATCCAACCTGTGGCCTGTGGGACCACTGAAGCCCATTTCACATCAAGGCGTGGCCCAACTGAATTAGAAGTATTCGTATTGAATAAAGTCTTTGGAGTGCTTTTGTGTTACTGTTAGGTTTGCCACCTGGCTGGTAATTTACCGGCAGGCTGGTAAGAAATTGGCATCAAGCCAATGTTAAGTCTATGGAGACAGTACCAAGGCCGGTATTTTTTTTGAAGAAAAGGTGGCAACCCTAGTTAGCTGACCAAACATTAATTTTTTTATGGCAAACAGACTGTTCTTCACCATTACTGTAAATAAAAAGATTTTATGTTTTATAAATTCTGATTATAGGGCCCACTTCAGAAACATTTGGGAGGTCCCTGTTCAATGCTATATATTCACTATCAAACAATGTGCCTCCAGGGTTATATTTTTTTTTGTTTTACTACTGTCATCTGGTATAACTATAAATGTGCTTTCAACACTGTAGTACTAAGAAAGAAAAAAAACAACAACTTTGTGCGTGGTGCGAAATACTATAAATTGTAACATAAACAAAGATAAAATATAAACACACATCAATGGCGTAATATTCTAGAAGATTATAAGGCGAGTTCTTTTGCTGGCACACCGTCCCTTTAACAGGTATCAAAATAGCCTGTATTCCAATATGTTGCGGGTATCAAGTAACGCAGTTAGGAACTTTACATCCTCCTGTAGTACCATGCAGAGGTCAGGGAAGGTCGTCAAAAAGACTTCTAAATCCCAAATGTTCTTTGGTGATTCCAGATGTATTATAAATATTACAGAGCGTCAGTACACTGGGTACATTTGTACTTCCTCCAGGGCACGTAAGAGTTTGTTTCAAAGAGGCTGTGATCTCCAACCATTCTCATGTGTTAGACTATTTGCTATAATAGAAAAAAAAACCTCTCTTCTGGCTTACTTTACTGCGCTCAGGTAACTCCTTACCTTCATGGGCATGGGATATGTGAGCTGAGGACTCAGAATAGGTTAGCTGAGTGTTTTGCACTAATGGCGGCCAGCAGGCTCGCCATCAGGGGGTGAAGGGCGATACTGGCGTCCCGGCGGGTCCAGGGGGCCTGACGGGCCAGCGTCACGCCAGCAAAAAAAAAAAAAGAAAACAATTCTCTATTAAGCCGGTCCACGGCTGTGAGGGAAGCGTTGTGCGCTCCCCTCCAGCCGCGCGGCTTCAATAAAGTTGGATAAAAAATGCGACCGGAGCTACTATGGTTACATTTTTTTTTTTTTAACAAACTTTATTGAAGCCGCACGGCTGGAGGGGAGCGCACAACGCTTCCCTCACAGCCGCGGACCTGCAGAGCACCGGGAGACAGCAGCAAGGAGGTAAGTACTGGGGAAGGGGTAGGAGGGTGACGCTACCATATCATACTGAGTGGCAAAATCCTGGTATATTGAGGGGCAAAATCCTGGCATATTAATTGGCAAAATCCTGGCATATTGAGGGGCAGAATCCTGGCATATTAATTGGCAAATTCCTGGCATATTGAGGGGCAAAATCCTGGCATATCAATTGGCATAATCCTGGCATATTGAGGGGCAAACTCCTGGCATATTAATTGGCAACATCCTGGCATATTAATTGGCATAATCCTGGCATAATAATTGGAAAAATCCTGGCATATTGAGGGGCATAATCCTGGCATAATAACTGGCATAATCCTGGCATATTAATTTTCAAAATCTTGGCATATTAATTGGCATAATCCTGGCATATTAATTGGCATAATCCTGGCATATTAATTAGCAAAATCCTGGCATATTAATTGGCAAAATCCTGGCATATTGAGGGGCATAATCCTGGCATATTAATTGGCAAAACCCTGGCATATTGAGGGGCAAAATTCTGGCATATTAATTGGCAAAATCCTGGCATTTTGAGCGGCAAAATCCTGGCATATTAAGTGGCATATTGAGGGGAAAAATACTGGCATATTAAATGGGAAAAGAATGGCATATTGAGGAGCAAAATCCTGGCATATTAAATGGCAAAATCCTGGCATATTGAGGGGCAAAATACTGGCATATTGAATGGCAAAATAGTAGCATATTAAATGGCAAAAAATTGGCATATTGAGGGAAACATACTGACTTATTGAGTGGCAAAATATTACTGGCATATTGACCAACTGCTCCCAACCACCCTCCATATTACATTAGACCGGGATAACATGCTTGTGAGGGTAGGTGGGGCGAGTGGGAGATATTGTCGGGGGGGGGCATAAAATTTGTTCAGTAAGGGGCCCTGAAATTCCGGCTGGCGGCCTGTAAATAGTCTGTGGCAAAGATAAAGAATCTGGAGGAACTCCTTTTCCCCTCTGTCCCCCTGTTCACAGGGGAGTAAAGACCTAGGTTTTACAATGGTAGCAAGGCTCCTTGTCCCCATGCAAATAAAATGTGCATTGGCTTGCTGAGCATCATAGGAAATGTAGTCCACAAACCTGGATCACCAAATCCAGTGAGGGCTAATCTTCTGTGTAGACGACATTTCCAATGATAGCAATCCAGCCTTTGTCTCATTCACACTTAATCTTATATATACAGTTACATACATACACTCACATACACACACCGTTACAAAGTCACATACACACATGCACTGTCACATATATAGCCACACAGTTACAGACACAGTCACATCACCATTACATCCCTCCATCACCCCATCACATGCTTAACCTGGTCCCTGGTGGCTAGTGGCAGGCAGCATGGTGTCCTACCATGCTGCCTATTCAGCTCACCACTCGGTGAGTGCGAATAGGTCATGTGACCTCCGGCGCATTTCTGACATCAGAGCGCCGGGTCACGTGGCCTGTCATCACTTCCCTGTCATCAGCGATGCCCCGCTAGGCTTGCCACCTTTTCTTCAGAAAAAAAAAACGGTCATGCTACTGTCTCCATAGACTTAACATTGGGCTGATGCCAATTTTTTTACCAGCCTGCCGGTAAAATATCATCCAGGTGGCAACCCTATGCCCTGCCCCTAAAAAAAAAACCCGTCACGGGCAGCCTTAATTTTGATATGCAGCACCGGGGACATCGCGATTGGGCTCAATAGCCTGCTGAGATTGGTGGGGTGCTGGTCCAGAACTTTGGGGTGTTTTTTTTTTGCCGCCCCTAATGAATTTGCCTCCCTAGGCATCTGCCTAGGATACTGCACTGGTCACACATACACATCGAAACAGAGACGCTGGCTGTGCAGAGTGATCCGCATTCTTCTTTTTGAGTATGTCATGTGACACCTCGCGCTCCGACTAATGAGCACGAGGGAGAGGAGCAGGCAGTCTGTGCACTTCTGGTTCTCATGGATCTCTGCCAAAGCCCAGTCCACTGACTTTATCTGCAGCTGGATTGGTTGAGACAATTCTGTCTGCCCCTTGGAACAATACCCTGCAATCTGCAGAGGAAGAGGATACGCCTCCATCTGATTCACTTGGTACTGTCGTGAGAGTGTTTCCCCTCCCATCTCCCTAGCACGTTAACTTAACACTATGTAACAGCCCTTCTCAGACCTGTTCCCTTCAAAATTCAGATGACTAAGATACGACAATCCAAAAATGGAATTTTATTCAAAAGACCATGACTAAAACTAAATCAAAATTTGCCGTCAAAATTAACACTGATGTGTTCACCTTATAATCGCCAAAAAAAAAAACACTGTAAAGTGGCAACGCCGTAGAGTGCCATCTGGGTCCAAAGGACTCACCCGGAACCATTGTAAGGCTGGCTCTGGTAGTCTGAACTCAACATTATCCCCCTGTGTACACCGAACAAAAAAAGACTTCAACAGTAGGGACCAGAGTTTAAAAATGCTGCTTGTCATCTTTGAATTGAAAAGCGAGCGGTCCATTTCACTGAGGTTGTTTGTGTCTCGTTGTCTGGAGGCTGCCTCCACACATTCATATTTATAACCCGTCGCTGTATGCGCACCCAGCAATTATACAAATATGTGGTAGGTTGAAAAAAAAAAAATGGTTTAGTGCATTATCCTGACTTAAATGAAGATTATTTTAGAAACAAAGAAGCAATTCTATTTTGTTTAACACATTCCGGGCAACATTTTTATATTTAGTATTTAGTCTGGCATAGCAGCATCAGTGCAACCTTTCTGGGGGCAGCGTGGGGAGGCGGGGGGGGGGGGGGGGGAAATGATGGGGTTTGTTTATAGAAGTTAATTCTAAAGAAAAATAACACAAAATGGAGCAGTCGCTAGGGAAACCAGTACTATGTTTCTGCTGTTTAGACCATTTTTATGACTTTGCTCCAAGATTTATGCATAAACGCATATAAAGTTCTTCTGGGTTTAAAAACATCATGCATGGGAGATTCCATGGACTGCAACTCCAATCATACTCTGCTACTTTGTATACAATAAACAAGTTTTCTTAAAACCATTTAATCATTATTTTTTTTTCATGTGCGATTGCAGAAACGAGAATGTGGCTACTGATTTGCTAGTTTGGCTGTCTTCTCCTGCTTCTTAAATCTGACTTCTTATTTAAAGGGACACTAAACGTTTCTTTTCGCTTCTAATATAGAAGCACAAGTGAAAAGTTAGTTGTCCCTAGTATGAGGATGAACTGATGTGTACTTTTGATAATTCGCGCCAGTTTATCCTTTGACCGACAGCTGCCAGGCAGCCGTCTGGTCGGCGACTGGCTTTCTCTGCTAGCGCAGAGAGAGACCCTTGTTTTTTCATGATATTCTATGCAAAAACGAGGGTCTCTCTCTGCGCTAGCAGGGAGAGACCCACGCATTCAGCTGTCAGAGCGGGGCAAGCCCCCACTCTGATTTGCTGTGCGCGTGCTGACAAACATGTGAGACACAGCAGATAGTAAACCCGTGTATATCTATTAAGATACACGTTGGGTTTACTTAATACTACCGGCACATGTATTGTTTAACCCTTGCTTCCTTCAAGGTGGTTATAATACTGGTTATTTGGTCATTTCCCCTTTAAACAAAATGACACATAAATGAAGGGTCTGATTACTGTAAATATGTTAGATTGAGACATAAGAACAAAATATTTATCAAGCACATAGAGCTGGCTAGTGTGTCCTCTTTCTCCACATTATTTGCATTTTTTGGGGGTCTCCTTAAGGGTCTGGGACTGTTCATCGCTGCCATTTCAATGCTGAAAGTTCAGCGCTGAACTGATGAGGTGTATGACAAGATACGTAACAGATACGCGGCATTTTCACCGGTGACAGTGTAAGCGCTGAATTGTCAGTGCTTAAAAATAGACAGTAGTAAACCCGCCTAAAAAAAAAAAAAAAAAAACTAACCCCCCGCTCTAATACCAACCCTAATACTAACCCGTAACACTAATATTAATCCTAAACCTCCTAACGGGAGTGCTCCTAATCTCAGCTCGTTACCGGTATAAAGACACCCGTCCACAGAAGCAATCAATCAGATTCCAAACTCTCGACCATGGCCAAGGCCAAAGAGCCGTCCAAGGATGTCAGGGACAAGATTGTAGACTTACACAAGGCTAGAATGGGCTACAAGACCATCGTTGAGCAGCTTGGTGAGAAGGTGACATTACATTAACATTACATTAACATTACATTAACATTACATTAACATTACATTAACATTTATTTAGATAGTGCCAACAATTTACATAGCGCAAGGTACAGCGCATCGAAGGGAACTAAAAACAACGAGTGCACCTAGAGCTGTAATCCTAGTTGTATGTCACATCCCCACTCCTAGGTAGCTTTCCTTTCAGCTACTGAGAGGGTGTGGTCCTGTCCTCTCCTTTAAACAGAGCTGCATAGTGTTACCATGGTGTCTCCATAGCAACACAACAACACCAGCCACCAGCATGATCCTCTCCAGGTGAGATGCATTACTGTGCTGCACTATAAATGACCACTCCTCCTCTCACTCCTTGCTTGGTTATTAAGCTTCCTCATTGTGACCAGTGCTCCTGAACTTCCTGTTTATACCTTAACCTGTGTTTTGACCTTTAGCCTGATTCCTCGTTTCTGAACCTTTGCTGCTAGCCCTGACCTCTGCTTCTGGATTTGACTACGATTTTGCCTCACCCTTGTGTACCTTGCCTTCGGACTTTGTTTGCCCTCGTGCACCCATTCACTGTCTCTGCAGTTGTTACCATCTCCAACTGCTTTGGGGCAGTGTCTCTGTTTGCACGTGTGTGCGGCTATACCTCCTGCATCTGGACTCCAGCACCCACGGTAGGAGAACCCATCCTTACAAAATAACCAAGCCAGCATATGGAGGCCGCAGGATTAACAGAAACCCTGGCCGCCCTTACACAACAGCTAACGGCCCTTACTTACTCCATTCAGGATTTACAGACAGAACAACTGCAGCTCCACAACCAAGTCCAAGCCCTGCAACCTGCATTTCCTGTGGATCCTGCCCTGCAACCTGCATTTCCTGTGGATCCTGGCCCGTAACCTGCATTTCCTGTGGATCCTGCCCCGCAACCTGCATTTCCTGTGGATCCTGAACCGCAACCTGCATTTCCTGTGGATCCTGCCCCGCAACCTGCATTTCCTGTGGATCCTGCCCCGCAACCTGCATTTCCTGTGGATCCTGCCCTGCAACCTGTATTTCCTGTTCCAGTAGACCCTGTTCCTCCTGTCGCCCCCTATGTACAACCAGAAGGTACAATGCCTGTGTATGAACCTCAAGTCCCTATGCCTGAAAAGTTTGCAGGGGATCGTGCCGAATACCTACAGTTTATTATGGCTTGTCAAGTCCTGTTCTCTCTCAAACCCCTCACCTATGCCACTGACTTTGTCCGTGTTCATACTGTCATTTCTTTGTTAATTGGAGATCCACAAGCCTGGGCGCATCATCTGTTACGTGTACGTAGCCCTATTTTGGATACGTGGGTTTCCTTCACTAATGCAATGGGGGCTATGTATGATGATCCACAAAGGGCTTCCTCTGCACAATCTGCTCTCCACCATCTTAGGCAAGGGATACGGCCTGTGGAGGAGTACATCTCTGACTTCAGACGTCTGGCCCTGGAAACAGGATACAATGAACCGGCTCTCCTGGATAAATTCCGCTGGGGTTTATCAGAAGCCTTGAAGGATGAACTTGCTCGTGTGGGTACACCTCCCACTTTAGAAGCCATGGAGTCCTTAGTGATCCAAATTGACAGACGGTTCAGAGAACGACAGCAGGAAAAAGCCCTGGAACATGGTTCTCCCAAATCTGCACCTTCGGTTTCAAATTCTCCCTCATCTTCCACATTCTCTCTCAGACCAGCTTCAACAATATCCCCTGAGGAACCCATGCAGTTAGGAATAGTCCGTGGACCTTTGACTCCAAATGAACGCATGCATAGAAGACTACATAATCTATGTTTGCATTGTGGCAAACCAGGACATGAAATAAAATATTGCAAGGCTAAATCAAACTCTGCTGTCAATACGTTTATTCCTTTGTTATCTAATGCACTTGCCAAGGAATATTGCAGCCCTCACCTGACTGTATCCATTTTCTTACAGTGGAATAAAAATAATGTTAAAGTTTCTGCTATGATAGATTCTGGAGCCAGTGGCTGCTTTTTGGATCGTTCTTTCATGACCCGTCATAAAATTCCTACAAAAAAGAAGCCTGTTCCTCTTCACATACAACTGGTGGATGGGAGTCCTCTAAAGTCAGGTCCAATTACCTATGAAACTATTTCTCTACGTGTTTCCTTGGGACCTAACCATCAAGAAGATCTACATTTTGAAATTGTTGATTCTCCCCTTTTTCCAGTGATATTGGGACTCCCGTGGCTTAGAGTACATAACCCACGCATTAACTGGGAAGTAGGCTCTCTTACCTTCACTTCCTCCTATTGTAGCAGCAGTTGTAGAAGAGATACAAACAACCCCCTTGTCTCTATCAGTTCATGTTCTCCTGTTCCAGCATATGAGTATACCAATCTACAGACTCCAAAGTTACCATCAGCTTATACTCTCTACATGGATGTATTCGAGAAAAAAGGAGCAGACACCTTACCCCCACATCGCCCATACGACTGTCCAATCGACTTATTACCAGGTGCTTCTGTTCCCTTTGGTCGTATATACCCTTTATCCAAGCCCGAATTACAAATCCTAAAAGAATATATAGAGGACAACCTTAAAAAAGGCTTTATAAGACCATCTACCTCCCCAGCAGGAGCTGGCATCTTTTTCGTAGAAAAGAAGGATGGGGGTCTCCGTCCCTGTATTGATTACAGGGAACTGAACCAAGTAACCATTAAAAACCGCTATCCTCTACCGCTAATCCCGGAGTTGTTGGAACGCATGGGTACAGCTTGTATCTACACCAAGATCGATCTAAGGGGCGCATGCAACCTTGTTCGGATTAAGGAAGGGCATGAATGGAAGACCGCTTTTCGTTCTAGATACGGACATTTTGAATATAAAGTAATGCCTTTTGGTCTCTGCAATGCGCCTGCAACCTTTCAAGCGTTTCTGAATGACATCTTTCGGGATTATTTGGATCATTTTATGGTTGTCTATCTTGACGATATACTCATCTTTTCTTCCTCCTTAGAAGAACATCGAAAGCATGTACTCCAAGTATTGTCCCGGCTACGACAACATCGTTTGTATGCAAAATTGGAGAAATGCGTTTTTGATGTTCACTCCATTGACTTTCTTGGATATATCATAACACCCCACACTCTACAAATGGATCCCCGTAAAGTATCGGCTATTCTTGAATGGCCAACGCCTACCTGTAAAAAGGATATCCAAAGGTTTGTGGGATTTGCAAACTTCTACCGGAAATTCATAAGAAACTTTTCCTCAGTTATTCAACCCTTAACATCTTTGACCAAACAGGCTCAGACATTTAACTGGTCATCACAAACACAATCTGCTTTTGACAAGCTCAAATTTCTATTTACCTCTGCACCGATACTTACACTTCCAGACCCAGAAAAACAATTTGTGGTAGAGGTAGATGCTTCAGATACGGCTACAGGAGCCATCCTCTCGCAGAGAACGGATCTCAAGCACCAACTCCATCCCGTTGCTTTCTATTCCAAGAAACTGTCACCTTCTGAAAAGAACTACAGTGTTAGTGAAAAAGAACTACTGGCTGTCAAAAGAGCATTGGAGGAATGGAGACATCTTCTGGAAGGAGCCAAGTTTCCTGTTCTCATCTATACTGACCATAGGAACCTGGAGTACCTACGATCCGCTAAACGCCTTTGTTCCCGTCAAGCAAGATGGTCTCTTTTCTTTAGTCGGTTCAACATGATGATAACCTATCGCCCTGGGGCCAAAAATGGGAAAGCAGATGCACTCTCCAGGATGTATGACAATATTATGCACAAGACATCAAACCCCTCTCCCATTCTCTCACCCAAATTCTTCATAGCAACTACCTCCAGATTTTGGGACAATTTGAAGCAACAAACAAAACAAGAAGCACAACCTCCTTCCTGTTCCTTACTCCCTCATGATGGACTGCTTCTCCATAAGGATAAAATATATGTACCTCTTGCTGTTCGTCAAAAAATACTACATGAGCATCACGATTCCCCTCTTGCAGGACATGGTGGAATAAAAAAGACTGTAGATCTGATAAAAAGAACATTTTGGTGGCCTTCTATGCAGCATGATGTAGAACAGTATATTAAAGCCTGTTCCATTTGTGCTCAGTCTAAGACACCCCGCATGAAACCTTCTGGGCTGCTTCACCCTCTCTCAGTTCCCTCACGTCCATGGTCGGACCTATCCATGGATTTCATTGTTGACTTACCTCCGTCCAAAAAGTGCACAACTATTATGGTGGTGGTTGATCGCTTTAAAAGATGGCTCACTTTATACCAGCTGAGAAACTACCCACTTCCGCTATGACTGCTACTTTGTTTATACAGAACATTTTCAGGTTGCATGGTTTACCTGAGACTATTGTATCTGACAGGGGCACCCAATTTACTTCTAAATTCTGGACAGCTTTCTGTCAGGCACTACATATAAAAAGAGCACTGTCCACGGCTTTCCATCCTCAATCAAATGGTCAGACTGAAAGGACTAATCAAACTCTTGAACAATATCTTCGTTGTTACACCTCATATGTACAAGATGATTGGAGTACCTATCTTCCAATAGCAGAGTTTGATATAACAATCAAAAGCATCAATCAACAAATATATCACCATTTTATGCCAATTATGGTATACACCCATCTATGCTTCCCGGTACACCAGTACATGGTCCAATTCCAGAGATCAACACTCGGGTTGAACAACTCATCAACTCATTTGCCATGTTGCGAAACAACCTGTTGAAAACCCAGAGGTACCAGGCACGATATGCCGATACAAGACGTTCCCCAGCTCCCAAGTACAAGAATGGAGACAAGGTCTGGTTATCTTCAGCTCATCTGAAATTGTCTTGTCCAATGAGGAAGCTGGGACCCCAATATATTGGTCCATTCGTGATACGTCGGATGATCAACCCTGTATCTGCAGAACTCATTTTGCCTCACCACTATCGAATCCATCCGGTCTTTCATGCATCTCTTCTCAAACCATGGTATCCCCCAACTTTTCCTACGGTCTCATCGGTTCCTCCTCCTGTGCTGGTTGACGGGGAAGAAGAATACGAGGTCCAAGAAATCATTGATTCTCGTTTCTACCGTGGACGCCTCGAATACCTTGTTCAGTGGAAGGGGTATGGGCCTGAGGAGCGGTCCTGGGAACCGGCTCGAAATGTCCATGCTCCAGCACGAGTTCAGGCATTCCATCGCCGGCACCCTCATCGGCCAGCACCTCAACGCTCCCGGAGGGCGCGTCTTGCCGGGGGGCTCTGTCACATCCCCACTCCTAGGTAGCTTTCCTTTCAGCTACAGAGAGGGTGTGGTCCTGTCCTCTCCTTTAAACAGAGCTGCATAGTGTTACCATGGTGTCTCCATAGCAACACAACAACACCAGCCACCAGCATGATCCTCTCCAGGTGAGATGCATTACTGTGCTGCACTATAAATGACCACTCCTCCTCTCACTCCTTGCTTGGTTATTAAGCTTCCTCATTGTGACCAGTGCTCCTGAACTTCCTGTTTATACCTTAACCTGTGTTTTGACCTTTAGCCTGATTCCTCGTTTCTGAACCTTTGCTGCTAGCCCTGACCTCTGCTTCTGGATTTGACTACGATTTTGCCTCTCCCTTGTGTACCTTGCCTTCGGACTTTGTTTGCCCTCGTGCACACATTCACTGTCTCTGCAGTTGTTACCATCTCCAACTGCTTTGGGGCAGTGTCTCTGTTTGCACGTGTGTGCGGCTATACCTCCTGCATCTGGACTCCAGCACCCACGGTAGGAGAACCCATCCTTACACTGTAGCACCACTAAGCCACACAAAGTACAATAAATAGATACAAAACAACAGTTGGTGCGAAATGGAAGAAACACAAAATAACTGTCACTCTCCCTCGGTCTGGTGCTCCAGGCAAGATCTCACCTCGTGGAGTTTCAGTGATCATGAGAACAGTGAGGAATCAGCCCAAAACTACATGGGAGGATCTTGTTAGTGATCTCAAGGCAGCTGGGACCATAGTCACCAACAAAACAATTGGTAACACACTACGCCGTGAAGGACTGAATTCCTGCAGCGCCCGCAAGGCGCGATAATAGGCCAGAGGAGACTGTGTAAAAATACACTGAACCCAATCACTGCTCTATCTGTCTGTCTATCCAATCGTCAACCTCTGTACCTCATCTGTCAACAGATCTGGCCCCCCTGACTACTGTCAGATCTCCAGGTGGACTGGGGAATATTGCCAGCCCTGCCCCCCCCCCCCCCCCCCCACCACTGTCTGTAGCAAGGTCTGTGAAAGTCCATAGAATGTTCTTAAATTGTCCATCACAGACTGCACAACTAACAATGTTGGCCTCGCCCTGCTCTGACAACCCATTGCAGAATTTCTTTTTCTAGTCCTTGGAGTCCTTGGAATCAAAGATCTATAAAGAAGTTCCAAACTAATGTTTATCTAGATTCCAGATGTTTCCCTGGAATTGATGGCAAGCAGCTTTTTAAGCTTAATTTAATTTTTAATAAGAATTTCTTATGAATGGGGACTCTAGTTCAGTTTATAGAAAGCCAATAGTATTACATGTATTCTATAAGCCGAAAGTCTATAAACCGAAGGTCGTTCGGTTTATAGACTTTCGGTTTATAGAATACATGTAATTCTATGCTATTCTATAAGCCGAAAGTCTATAAACCGAACGTCCTTCGGTTTATAGACTTTCGGTTTAAAGAAAGCCAATAGAATTACATGTATTCTATAAACCGAAAGTCTATAAACCGAACGACATTCGGTTTATAGACTTTCGGCTTATAGAATACATGTAATGGCTTTCTATAAACCGAACTAGAGTCCCCATCCTTTGTCTAAATCTTTAATGATTAACAGTTCAACATTTTGTAACTGTTTAAAAGTTTTCTTTCTTGGTGGATAAGATTAGATGTAGGATATATTTTTTTTTTCATTGTCCATTTTCAAAATATTTAACCGGGGGAAAAGAAGAACTAATTCATTGAGCCACCGTCACATGAAGTAAGATAGAATACTCTCTAGATTGTAAGCTTGCGAGCAGGGCTCTCTACCTCATGGATCAGTCTGTTCTTGTTCGTCTATCTTAGTATGTAGCCCCCTCTATGTTCTGTATCTAATGCTACGAAAATTGTTGGCACTAAATATATGGTAAATGTAATGTACTGTTAAATGGGTATCAATATTGTCACAATCTATGTTTCTACAAATAAAACAAAGTTTATTATTTCTTTCAGAGTTCATTATTTAGTCTTCCCTGAGCTTTTAATTATAATTGTTGCTATTTCAGAATGTTTAATATTTCTCTGGAGTGTCCATGTTAGAGCTGTGACTTCGAGCTTTCTAACTGTCTATTACTTTTAGAGTTTATGACCTTCAGGGCTGCCATCAAGGGGGTATAGTAAGCCCTTAAGGGCCCTTGCTTGTCCTGGGGGGGCCCCAGAGCCAGAGGATGTCAGTGCAATGCGTACAGACAACTTTGCGTATGAAACTATGTTTACTAGCAAAACTTTTTTTCCCTATAGGCGTGCCTTATACTCAGGACTTTGAGGGGTTCAGCTTATAATCAGGGTCACCTAATTTTTTAGTAAATACGATATGTACTGGGGGTAGGGGGTTCATTATGTGGTGCCAGTCAAGTAACAGCACCACTATCTCAGGAGGCCTGGCTGTTTTCTGGGACTGGGAATAGTAATGTCTACTTGTTGGTGGGGTATGAGGGTAAAGGTAAAGATCGCTGTCCTGTTCAGTGCACATCCGGAGAACTGTGACAAGAGAGGAAGGACAAGCGGATGTGCTCATATACTTCCGCACAGCACGCCAGCAATAAGAGAGGCCTTCATATAAGTGCGGGTCTCCGCAAATTAGCAGTACCTTAGACCACCAGGGGGTAAGTGTCGGTAGTGGGGGCTATATTTATGGGAGGGGACCGGACCATTTGTTCTTTAAGGGGCCCCACAATTTCTGATGGACAGCCCTCCCTATGACTGGAAAACTTTTTGTAACCCATGCTTAAAAATTATAGTAATGGTGTTTGACTTGTGCTAGAGATTGACCACTCATACGTGTATTATTGAAGGTGCACGTGAAGTAAAACAAAGTCATATAATCCTAAATAAAGGCAACCAGCCTTTTCCTTTCCTAATCTTAATACTAATAATCCTATTAATATAGAATTAATTATGCTCATTCTCATTAGTCAAGAGTCTCTTCTCAGACTTGGAGGAAAGACGTACCAAGGGGGGATATGATAGAAACATTTAAATACATAAAGGGAATCAACACAGTAAAGGAAGAAAGACTTCAAAGAAGAAAAACTACCACAACTAGAGGACATAGTCGAAAATTAAAGGGGCAGCGATTTAAAAGTAATATCAGGAAGTATTACTTTACTGAGAGGGTAGTGGATGTACGGAACAGCCTTACAGCAGAAGTGGTAGAGGTAAACACAGTGAAGGAGTTTAAGCATGCGTGGGATAGGCACAAGGCTATCCTAGATATAACATAGGGAACTGGGGACTAATAAAAGTATTTAGAACACTGGGCAGACTAGATGGACTGAATGGTTCTTATCTGCCGACACATTCTATGTTTCTATGTTTCTATGTTAATCTTGTTGCATGAGTACATATGTATTTCTTATAGTCTTGACCATGTTGTCCCTTACCTAATGAAATGCCATATTGCCCAGACAAGGTGGAAAAACAATGGAGTACTGATTGTCTACGTGAATAACACGTTATGAAACTCCATTCTATGTCTCTATGATGTGTTCTGCCAGGGACATCAAGACCTCTATCGTACGATATCGCGAAATAGAACTGGATTTAGCTACGCCAATTGCTGCAGAAATCTGAAAAATGATATAAAAGATCACGACTAAACAAGACATGCATTATTACTTCTATAAGCCTCTCTAAAAAATCAGACATGGATTTGATGTCATCTATTTAGGGGTCATGATAACATTGAGCAACCTCAAATGCTCCCTACATTTTTTTTCTGCTAATAGTGATAAAATAATGAGTTTGGCTTCAGCTGTCGAGTGATTGGTCTATTAAGCAACACATAGTGTTTCTTGTTGCATTTGTATGTTATGGGAATGGCAAAGAGTCAATACTAACCAAACAAACCCTCTTTACGAGGAGATTAGACTTCAATCTCTTTTAGCATACCTGAGAAGCCACGAAATGAAATGGATCTTTCCAAACAGAGTGTCAAGGTGAAGAAATATGCCACAGGAATTTCTCACAGAATTCCTTATGAAAGGACGAGTCCTCAGCAGTGGGATTTAAACCATCGAACATTGTCAGGATATTTCATCAGCCTCTTGTCATTTGAAGCCACATTGGTGCTTACGGAGAATGTCTGACTTGACCACAAAGTACATCTCCCCATTGCAGTAATATACACCAAGAAAAATATTCTTGGAGAAAGATTCGTAGATGACACCACATTGGCAGCTTACAAACCGTTTAGGGCAGGAAATAGCAAAAAAAAAAAAAAAAAGATGGAAAGCACTACTTTTCTGAGAAAAAGCATGAATCAAAAAGTCAGTCCTCTGCACGCAGACCAACTTTCAATAAATCTTTGGAGACAGTAGGAGTCAATCAATGCAGATGCGTTTGTTTAGTACAGCTCAACACAAAGCCAAATAAGTTTAATGCATTTAGCAACAAGTGCTGACACATAGCTGTGGAGATAAAGAAAACGAGTTAGGAAGTAGACTTGGGCGCCGGCTAAAATTCCATCGACGCATCCGTTTCTGAACGAGATTTGGACAATATTTTCATGTTGGGAATTCCAACTGGACCAATGTAGCGCTGAAGTTCATTTCAGAATTAGTCAAGAAAGGTTAGGATGGAAGAGCCGAATATAATTCAGACATAAGGAGCACACAAACCCCACAAATACACCGCGCGGGTGTGCACACCTAGCACATATGGAGCATCCCCCACTGCTGTCAGGTCTCTTCACCATGTTATTTCCCTCTAAGTAGAGACTACATGTAGTAAGCAAAGCCTTTACTAGGCCTAGTCAGTGATGGCAAGGTATATTGGTCTTCAGGAAGATATAGTGCGGACCTTAATCCCCCACATCCCAGCAATCTGGCAGTGTGAGATGCTGGGGGCGTGACTTGGGAGCATCACTCAAAGTGACAGTGTTACTGCACTCGCGTCAACCTCTAAACATGCACAGTATACATTCTACCCTAAAGAGTTTGGACTAAAGTCTGAAAACCAATCTTGTTACAGTAAGATTATAAAACAAACAATAGTTTCTTACTTTTATTCCATCAGTGCAACGATAGCAAAACAGGTAAACTGTAATTCTGCCAGGATGCCTAACCTCACTTAGGGTCGATTGGACTAAATAAACACTCTCCAACAATGCTCTGCACATGTGTCTGCAACACAGAGGGTTAAGCTTCCCATGAAAAAAAAAAAAGTACGGAAAGCCCCTCACTAGACATAAAACATCAGTTACAACTATTGCAACAAACGGATTTGCTTGAACTGTACACGTTTTGGAGCGCAGGGTAATTACACCTTATTGTAAGATTGAAAAAAAAAAAATTGTTTACATTGGTTCTAAGCTACCCATCAACCACAAAAGGAAAAAAAAAAAAAAGAGAGGGTTTGCTCTGGTGCACAACTGACTTTGATTTTATTTACCTTGAGCATTAGATCATTATTATTTTTTCCTTTTTTTTTTTTTCTTTTCTTTTTCACACCACCTAAGAGTTTGGTGCCGTTCCTTAATCTGTCTCGCATCTGACAAGATGCTGCAGGTACGGAGGGGAGTTCTCGAGCTAATATTTTTCAAGTGTTGTCACCGTGAGTACGAAAAAGCCATCAGCAAATCGTGCCAAGTCTATTTAAGCGTGATGAACCTCTTGATTTCAACCTGCGGAGCACAGACCTTTCCTTCCTTCCTGTAATTAAGCTTAATCGGCTTCTGAATATGTTCTGCTGATAGCATCTTTTCCAAGAGCTATACATCACTCAGGAGATAGGACCCTTGTAGACTCTGGGATGTTAAGAGAACTCTCGCCATGTATCCTGCTAGAGGGAGTGATATAAAACACATACCTCTGTCTGTATGGGAAGGGGGGGGGGGGGGGGGTCAGGGGAAAGGGCAAGGCGTAGGGAAGACACATTTATAACCTGCTTTTAGTTTGGAACCGGAAGCCACAGGTTAATTATAGAAATATAGTGACTGGCCATATTTCCTGACTGTAACTGTGTACCAAAATAAAGCCTGAGTGTAATATAATATTGATGGTGCTATTACAGGGCTGCTGGCTATAAACACACAAACTCTATGGAGCACTAAAAACTGAATAGCAAAAATCAGACATCAGTATAAGGGCATGCAAGCTTTTATTAGAGTAGGCCACATGCATGTGTTAATGGGCGACAGTATTTTTTTCTTACTTACAGTAGGAACAGCCTGTTCGTTATGGAACAATGTGTTTGTTTATTTAGCAGTAATACAAAAAGCAGTCTAGGAAAACACTTGAAATCAACTGTTTTAAAACAACACTACACATTTAAAGGGCTAATAAATCTTGTGGGCATAGTGGCCAACAGTCCACTGATTTCCGTGGCACAGTACTGTTTTATTTGGGTTCTGTCCCATCAAATTCTTTTCTTTGCACTGTCCGCGGGTAACATTTAAAACCACGGCGCAGAGGCAGATAGCGAGAAATAGTGGTGCCTACGAAAAAAGCAGACTGCCGACAAATTAAGGGTGTCTGTGCTGCGTGTATAGAAAAATCAGTGGTTAGTGTCGGAGAACCACCTGTTGACTATCTCTGATTGGGGGACAGCTGCCTATAATAGATAAGGATCTACCTGTTGACTATCTCTGATTGGGGGACAGCTGCCCATAATAGCTAAGGATCTACATGTTGGCTATCTCTGACAGATGCCCATAATAGCTAAGGATCTACCTGTTGGCTATCTCTGATTGGGGGACAGCTGCCCATAATAGATAAGAGTCTACATGTTGGCTGTCTCTGATTGGCTAACGGCTGCCCATAATAGATAAGGATCTACCTGTTGGCTATCTCTGACAGCTGCCCGTAATAGATAAGGATCTACCTGTTGGCTATCTGTGACAGCTTCCCATAATAGATAAGGATCTACAAGTTGGCTATCTCTGACAGCTGCCCCTAATAGCTAAGGATCTACCTGTTAGCTATCTCTGATTGGGGGACAACTGCCCATAATAGATTAGGGTCTGCATGTTAGCTGTATCTGATTGGCTGACAGCTGCCCATAATAGATAAGGGTCTACCTGTTGGCTATCTCTGAATGGGTGACAGCTGCCTATAACAGATAAAGGTCTGCTTCTTTGCTATCTCTGATTGGGTGACAGCTGCCCCTAAAAGCTAAGGCTCTACCCCTCGGCTGTCTCTGACAGCTGCCCCAATAGCTAAGGGTCTACCTGTTGGCTATCTCTGATAGCTGCCCCTAATAGCTAAGGGTCTACCTGTTGGCTATCTCTGACAGCTGCCCCTAATAGCTAATGGTCTACGTGTTGGCTGTCTTAGACAGCTGCCCCTAATAGCTAAGGATCTACCTGTTGGCTATCTCTGACTGATGCTCCTAAAAGCTAAGGGTCTACCTGTTGGCTATCTCTGACCGATGCCACTAATAGCTAAGGGTCTACCTGTTGGCTATCTCTGACAGCTGTCCCTAATAGCTAAGGGTCTACCTGTTGGCTATCTCTGACAGCTGTCCCTAATAGCTAAGGGTCTACCTGTTGGCTATCTCTGACAGCTGCCCCTAATAGCTAAGGGTCTACCTGTTGGCTATCTCTGACAGCTGCCCCTAATAGCTAAGGGTCTACCTGTTGGCTATCTCTGTTTGGATGACAGCTGCCCATAATAGATAATGGTCTACCTGTTGGCTATCTCTGATGACAGCTGCTCCAAAGATTGTCTACCAAATTCTATAGAACATTCCATCTTCCAGCCACATATATGGTGGTACTTACTCACAGAATTAGAAATCTCAACCAAAGGCAGGAGTTGTTTGAAGTCAAAACACAATAAAGATCACATGAGACAGCTGCCCAATCGACAGTGTGTTCTGTTCATCACGTTGTCCTGTCTCAGTTCTTAATGTCTCTGAGTGGATACCACAGGCTGTACTTATTAAATGCTGGAGCATTAATCCTTTCATTTTTACCTAACGATTGAACTCGTAATGAAAGATCAGGGTTTAATTATACATTAAAGGGACAGTAAAGGGTGTGGGAGACTAGCCACTAGACATATTTAAGTGTAATTTCTATCTAGCAGGCTGTTTAAAAACTAACTAGCTCATTATTTCATTCTGCTAATGATTCTCTTAATGAACAGAATGGAAGATTTTTCTCAGCTCGACCTGAAACATAATGTGAGAATAAAAAATTAGCAGAACTCTCTGAAGTACTGCCCAGAGATCGCTACACAGTGAGCGACAGTACAAATGCATGTGTACGACCCTCATTGGCATTCTTAAAGGGACCCTGTCAACCTCAAAGTTGCCTGTACTGGGAATGTAGATAATAAAAAAATATTTTTAAATAATCTATACATTTGCAAATAAATCCCTAAATTTAGGAGAAAATGTGTTTTATAGGTTTCTGTGGAGTCTCCATTATATGACATCAACGGTTACACATTTCTAATTGAAAAGCAGTTGTTTTGCATACCGTGTCACAGGTGATGTCATAAACAGGAGACTCCACAGACACATTGTAAACACATTTTTCTACTAATTTTGCTAACACGATGTATAGATCATTTTAAATCATTTTGTATTCTCTATATGCACAATAAAAACAATGTTTCGGTGATGCAGTCCCTGTAAAAGGACCCTGTCAGCTTCAACTTTGCTTATACTGTGAAGGTAGAGAATAGAAAATGTATGAAAAATGATCTACACATAAATGTACCGTATTTGTTCGAACATAAATGACCCTGTTTATAAGACGACCCCCCAAACGTTGGATATTCCTTTAGGAAAAAACTAAAAGCCTGAATATAAGACTACCCTATAGGAAAAAAGTTTAACTTGCATATATTCACATGTAAATAGCTTTTTTATATTTAAAAAAAATTGTTACATAAAAAATGCATTTCTTGGTTTTATTTTCTTTTTATTTGTCCATCTGCCCCTTCAGTCATTTGCCCACCAGACTTAGCCAATGCTGCCCCTACCCCCCAGACTTGCCCAATGCTCCCTCTCCCCCTCCCTCAGACTTGTAGAATGCTGCCTCTCCCCCTCCCTCCCCCAATGCTGGCTCTTCTCCCCCTCCCTCCCCCAATGCTGGCTCTCCTCCCCCTCCCTCTCACAATGCTGGCTCTCCCTCCCTCTCCCCTCCCTTCCCCAATCTCCCTTGTGGGTAGTGGGGGCAGCCAGTGGATGTCTGCACGATATGCACAGACATCCGCTGCTGCTGCTGGCACTTCCACCGGGACTTCTATGATGGACCGCAGGAAGGTCACACGACCTCCCAGCTTCCGTCATAGATGTCCTGATTGACGTGCTGGGCAGCAGTGTAAGATGTCTGCTCATTTCGCAGACATCCACCGGCTGCTTGCGTAGGGGATCCAGGTCCCCTGCAGCTCTGCGGGGGACCCGGATCCTAATCTCATAGTCAGCCCTCCATTTGAGGTCTGATTTTAAGACGAACCTCGAATATAAGACGAGGGGACTTTTTCAGAGCATTTGCTCTGAAAAAAATCTTGTCTTATATCCGAGCAAATACGGTAATTGCTGAGGTTTAATAAATCAAGCCACCAGTCTCTACCGGTCCTCATTGTTTTTAGGATATCCGATTTCAAAGATGCAGTAATAAAGTTTGCTGTGCCTCAGTAATGTAATTTCTATTGTCTATGGCAGTGATGGCTAACCTGGGCACTGCAGATCTCTGGCAACTACAACATCTTCACTTCACAGCTTCACTAGGTTAGTCATCACAATGTTTTCCACCTTTTCTTAAAAATAATAATAAACAAACAAATAAATAAATAAATACCAGAAATGCTATCTCCAATATTTCACAGGCCTACCGGGTAGCAACCTTAGGCATCATTATCGTGTATTATTAAGTGCATCGGTGATAATTTTTATGATGCATAACTGGCCCTGGCAGAGAAGTAAATGGCTCCTCCTTTTTAGCACAGGGAGAAACAAGGATGGAGAACCCGGATTTAAAATAATTAAACAGGCCGAAATAGCAGAGTTTGAAGTACAGCTAAAGGGGAGAATTTTTCCAAACTCGGCTACTATGGCCTTTTGTCTGCAATTGGCCTCCTAATTCCCCTGCCATCCCCTGTTTCATGAATTAAGCCCACAGTGTTTTAACACGTAATCAAATGCCAAAAGAATAGAAGAGCAATTCTTATTGAAAGGGGCATTACTGTGTTAATCAGCATCAGGCAGATTAAGGCGAATCCATGAAAGTCTTATATGTGACAAAACCAGGATTTCCTTCTTGCCCCCGTGCCTTGAACTCCGAAATATCTGGAATTTTTGGAACTTTTATTCTTGACATATCCAAGTGGCTCGCTAAGTTGTTTTTGCAAGTGGTTCAAAAAAGGTGCATGCCTATATCCTCTAGTCTTGTTGGATCTTGGCATTAGACACAAAAGCTAGCCCTTAATGCTTTTTCTTTTTATCTCTTTCCAGCACTCAGTACTCAAGTTACAATAAACTTAATGCCCTGGAACAGTCCAACTAATTGCACTCCACTTCAATGGTACGTCTAATTTAATGGGGGTGAGTATGTCTCATTCTTGGCATGGACAGCATCTTTATGATTAAGATTACCATTTTATGTAATGCATCTTTTCTGGATTTGGAGAGATGATGCCAGTGACCCTGTCTCTATTCTGGTGGAGCCTACAGTGCATATGAAAGCTTTTTTTCTAATTTTTTTTTTAATAAAAGTTGGAATGAGATCATCCTCGAAGGATCACGAGGTGTTGTAAGCCAAAATAATACTATGTTTCATTGCCAATGCCCAATGTCACAATGTCTGCAAAGGGCATAAATCCCAGATTAAAACAATATATAATAGAAAATATTCATACACCCATTCTCTCCTTAACATCCAATATTTCATAACACTATTTATACTCAGTGACATTTAAACTGGGCATTCTTTTTTATTTTAAATTTTAATAAAAATGACACAATGATGCACTGATACAGGGGAGAAAAAACAGAAAAGAATAAAAAGAAGAAGAGAAAAAGTAGGAAAAACCTAAACAGTATCTATTAAATTATTAACTAATGATCCCCCAGGTCCCCTCGACCATCCCAAAGAAAAAAAAAAAAAAAAGGTAGGGATGGGATTTCAAGTAATCCAAATGGGGAGCGTGGGTAGTTAGGGGTGGGGAATACTTAAGGCTGTGAATATTATCTGTATAGGTTAATTTAGGCCCTGTATTACATTCATACAAGAATAATGAGAAGAGAAGAGAAGAGAAAAGAAAAAAAAAAAGAGCTCCCATGAGGATACCGGGGCCACCGGGCCCAGACGTGCTTCGCTGATTGGGGGTATGACAGAAACCCATAGGGTCAGAAGAGGAGGAAGAGCACCTAATAATAGAGCCTGTCTAGGTTTTTAAAGTAATAGGTCTACTGTTTCGCAAGTGGTCAGCCAAACTGGACATTCTTAAAAAGATTGGCTAGAATTATTTTAATGCAAATATAAATATATATATATATTTTTTTTAAAAATCGGTGTTGTTGTGTGTTATTCACTGGATGTAACGTTAAAAAACTGTATCACTTAGACATTGTTTTTACTGTGAATGAAGAGAATAAAAAATGGTGGGAAGTGATCTATACATTGTGTTAGAAAAATTGCAAGTAAATGCCTAAATTAGGAGAAAACTGTATTTTAAATGTGTCTGTGGAGTCTCCTGTTTATGACATCACCTGTGGCGTAATATGCAAATTACACATTTTGCATTGTTCATTTGCATATCAAGCCACAGGTGATGTCATAAGCAGGAGACTCCACAGACCCATTTTAAACACATTTTTATATGAATTTAGGCATATACTTACAGTTTGGCTAACACAATAAATAGATAATGTTCTATCATTTTATTTATTTTCTACATTCACAGTGAAAACAATGTTTAGGTGATCCCCATAACTAATAATAGTAACAAATATGTTACAAGTATGCCCTGGGGATGTTACCAGTGCTCAACATCCTGTGGTTATTACTTTTACAGAATGGAATGGTAATCATTTTATCGAGCTCTGTAAGAGGTAAAAGTTGACCATGTCAGGTATCAAACCTGCAACTCCTGAAATTTTTTTTTTTTTTTTATAAATCTACATGCTCTCTTAAAGTGCTATGATATATTATTACTCCCTGATACTCACGGAGTGAATGACAGCATCATAAATCTTGGGAACAAGGATGGTCCACAATAATGGGACTATACGATGCAGCAGTCTATTGGTTCTTAGCAATATCTCCACTGCAAATCAGTGAGGTGTGTTCAGCAAACCAAGGCCTAAATCCTTCTCCAATAAATTGACTAAATGTCCCCACTTTTAGCCAGTCTGGCCCCCACCATCACCTTAGTAATGATCTGGGTGAGTTCAAGTAACATTTACTAAAAGTGAGTTGTCTGTGAAGTCAGATAAACATTCCATCTCACCAACATAACTAGACATTGTGCGGAGACAGGGATTTACCGGGTGGGTTTCTCCTGTTTGAGGAGTATCTCAGTTGACCCTGCGTAATGCAGGGCATTGACAATTCTTGTATTCTTGCAGAAGGATCTCGCCAGATTTCTCTCTAACGCATAGATTCTGTGAGATCCTTAGAATCGTCTAGTCACGAATATTGTTTGCACACCAACTTTGCACCAGCAAATCTTCCCCCAATCTTAAATCCCTTCATTTATCTCAGTACTGAATGCACCTGTAATCATAATTGATTATATTTTTTACCTGTTCTGTTGTAAATTTGTATATGTATATTTTAATAATATTTTGTATTTTTAATATCATATTTTGCCCTTTTGTAACAATGCAATGTTTGTGGACACGGGACATACTTGAAAACGAGATAAAGTGTTTTCTTCCGGGTAAATATACTTAATAAATAAACTAAAAAAATATTATGATTCCCTAACCCCCCCCAAACACACACAAAAGAAAATTTGAAACATTACAAAGTGCTTCTAATTTGATCTCAGATACAACATTTTTTTTAAGTAAAGGGAAAACCCTGGTGCCAACAGCGGTTCTCTTTAAAACGATTATTCATTTCCCCCGACTTTTGCCTTTAACAAAAATTGCACACCTAATACAATATTTGTTAGGATTAAACAAATGCTTCCTGTAAGGAATACAAGGGAAAAGGACAAGAACTCTTTGTGTACAGGATGGAATAATACATAAAAGTCACCTGTAGAATGATAAGCTGAAAAATGAATTGCTGGATTTTCCCTAGAGTTGAAGACTTGTAGATTTACCAAAGAATCTGCCAGTCCCAGCTTGTCCCCCTCGCTATGCCTTTAAAAACTTGTAACATTATCATAGCTTGGATTGTCTTCTCATGTCAGTCAAGACGGCTCGAGTAAATTATTTCAGTTTTATATTTCCTCTCCTGCCTGTTTGATTGAATTCTTTTATTCCACTTGACATATTGGGAGTTGAAAATTATTTTAAGAACATATATAACTGCATGTTTCCTCTGCGTATGTCAGCAGATATGACAGTGGGGAGTCTTAAATCAGTTTGGGGATTGTTTTAAATGTTTTGTCTGCAAGATCCTTTGAATGTTTCTTGTTTTATATCTTAACAAATGTGGCTTCCATTTTGGAGACTCGGCCTACAGTTGTGTTACATGTCTCTGGTTCGTATTAGAAATTCGGGTTCAAGTGGATTAAATGCAGTTCTCAAGCAGGGGGTACTTCAATAAACTGTAGTTTAGGTGCCATTCTCAGAACCTAAAATCCACCCAGAGTCAGGTGCATCTAGACTTCAAGAGAAGTTCATTTATCTCTAAAACGAGATGTTATGGGCAATATTCATGAAAATGATGAGCCCGATTTTCTCCTACTTTTGTACAAAACAGATACAATAATAGATAAACAAAAGTACTCTGCCCTACACTAGTATTGGCATCCTTGGTAAATATGAGCAGATATAGGTTGCAGACAAATTATCTTTATTGTTTAACCTTTTGCTCTTTTCTTCAAAAAGTACACAAAAATACCGCAAAAGTACACAAAAATACCTTGCTCCCAGGGATGTCAAGCAATTGTAAATGCAAACCACCTGGCCGTTCTTTTTACTGGCAGGCCGATAAAAAAAAAATTGCTTTCGGCCAATGTTACTATCTGTGCACTTTGGTAAGTTATTTAGAACAATAATCAAATATTTTATATACACAAATTAATATATATAAAAAATGACTGTAGTAATTACTCTGTAGCTCTGAATAATAACATGCCATACTTTTGTATCATCAGTTATTTATTTAACCAGTGCCTAATGATAAGCTAGCACAGAGACAGAAGAGACTAGTACAATATTAGTCTCATTTTGCATGTATTTAGAAACATAAGGCAAAGCAGCACTGTCTCTGAAGACTGGAAAAATCCTCAAGAAAAATAAACATTTTTATTTATGATTTATTAAAATGAACATGTTTAGACAAATTTCGGGGGCTGTGCAGGAACATTTTCAGCAACTTTATGGCCAATATATATCCTTAAATAAGTTGTCTAGAACAAGAGTTACGTATTTTATTGATACATATTAATATAAAAACACATTTACTCCAGTGTAAGCTCACTTTTGGAGCTCTGTGATCCACTGTTACAAACTAAACAATTCTAAGCTTGCAGAAAAGAGAGACAAATAGAAGAGGAAAGAGGGAGAAGGGGATATGGGTGCCAAATAGGGACTGTATCTCCTAAATAGGAGGTGGTCTTTGTGGATTCAATATCTGGGTAAGCTGGTACTCAGATGTAAAAATTGTGATGGCCAGCGCACTAAGGGCGTCATGTACTAGTACAGTGGGGAAAAAAGTAGGTACAACATGAGTAAGGAGCAATTTGCGTCTATTTGTAACATTTTGCGCTCCCCCCCCCCCCCCCCCGATTTGCGCCTCTTCCGTTTATTTTTATTTAGTTTGCATTTTTCCGGTTGCGCTAATAAACTGCGCAAAAAAAAATAAATTTTGTGAAAAATAATTCTTGTTTGCGTGCGAAAATTACGCCAGCTTTTAGCAAGTGCCATCAAAAGAGGTAGAAAAAATATTCGCATAACTGCCCGTTTTTATGCGCAATTTGCGCGTATGTACTATTTGAGTGTTCAATGTTTAGTACATTGCAATAGGAGCAAAGCGCAAAAAATAGTTTTGCACATAAAATATATCTGCGTTTTTTTAGTCCATGCCCCCCTTAGTCGTTAGGCCCTTCAAGCTAGTCACATATACAGGTGGAATAAAATGGATCCTTAAAGCCATGTATAACCTCTCAATGTCAAACAAAAGAATATTACCATGCAAATAAAGTGCTC
This sequence comes from Pelodytes ibericus, assembly GCA_036172795.1. NCBI lineage: Eukaryota > Metazoa > Chordata > Amphibia > Anura > Pelodytidae > Pelodytes > Pelodytes ibericus. The sequence goes on from CM069860.1 coordinate 18,459,133, forward strand.
TAGACCATAAATGTTGCAGTTAGCTTCTAATGGGTTAACAATTACTATTTCTTGGGTACCAATATCTGCCTAACACATCCCTTGCCTGAGGTAAGACTATTCATTTTGTCTCATCAAAGCTATGTACAGACACATAGTGCCCTTTTAATCAGCGAGACACAAGATGAACAGTGCTGGATTGATGAGTCAAAGAAGCTTTCTTTGAAAGGCTGTTGGAGAACAAAAATGTAAATAATCTATATTGGTGTTTTTTTTCCCCTCAAAAGAGATTCTTATGCCAAGTGTATTGTTTGTACACGGACATATTGAACAGCGTTATCAGCTTTGTATGTTATTCTTCTTGTTGGAGAATATGGCTAAACATGTTCATTTTAATAAATCAGAAATAAAAATGTTTATTTTCCTTTAGGATGTTTGCAGTCTTCAGAGACAGTGATGCTTTGCCTTTCATTTATATATACATGAAAGATGAGACTATATGTAGTATTATTCTCTTCTGGCTTTGTGCTAGCTTATCATTAGGCACTGGTTAAATAACTGATGATATTAAAGTATGGGATTTTATTATTCAGTAATGTTTTTTTTTTATATTAATTTCTGTAAATAAAATATTTTATTTCTTGTTCTTAATGACTTACCAAAGTATATAAATAGTTACCATGGCCGGGCGAATCTTCACTTCCCTATTCTGTTTCTACTAGATCATGAGAACTCCCGACGTCACTTGTGATGTCACGGAGGCGTGCCGGAACCCAGGAGTTTGAGCAGGCTGGGATTTAGCAAGATGTAGCTGGTGCTCGCTTTGAGCGTTGGCTACGTGTTTACTGTCAGTCTGATGCCACTCAAAGTGGCCCCATCTGACAAGTGGGATCCCACTGCATGGACTTGCGGGATGTTGCATGAGCTGTTAACTGAAGGACATTCTATGCCGTCCCAGGGACCCAAAAAGTATGGAGCCATAGAACTTCCTCGCGTCACAAAGGGGTAAATCAATGAAAAGAAAACCATCAGCACTGCACCATTTTAACAGTATGTTTTTCATACACATAACTACAATATAGTGCTGTTTGCATCAGTTCATGCATATATGTGACTGATTTTATTTGTACAGCAACAACAGCCTTTTAGCAGATTGTGTGTCTCGTAATGGAATTCTGGGTACTGTAACAGTGTTAGGTGAAGGTCTTGCCAAATGGGCATTGCAGTCAATAATTCATTATTGATACATTTACTGCCAATGAGGAGCATCTTCTCTTCAGCACTCCACATTTAAGTGCACTTCACCATCAATACGGCGACAATGCAAAATGTGTAAAATGCGTTGGGCAAATGTCAGACTCTTGTTTTCATTGCAACGCATATTCTTTAGATACTTCTTACATAAATTGACATCATTTGGGGATTCACATAAAACCATTTTTAAGCCTAACATTAAAGAGGGACTACACCCTAAAAATAAATATGTGCCATATTAAACGATTTCCTTAATGCTTAACTTTTGTACTGATCTATTGCACTGGAACAAACAATTTTCCTATAAATCTTCAACATATTCTGTGCTCCTTCAAACACTACAGCGCTGGCATTTTGTGTCTGTCCCACTGCCTACCCGCACCCTCCTAATACATTGTCATATGTCCTAGACATACCTTGTAAATAACCTTCCTAACTGTTCACATTACAAATTATTTCTCCCAATACCATGGGAAATATTTTGAATGGACCTCTAGATGGTAAACTTACGAGAATGGCTCTCTATTGCATTGATCAGTCGGTCTCTGTTCGTCCTATGTAGTATGTAGTTCCTTTCTATGCTCTGTACCAAGTGCTATGTAAAATGTTGGTGCTATATGTATAAATGGCAATACTTTGCATAAGTACCATTAAAACATTATATAAAACAGAGTAACAATACTTTTTACATGTAAGAAATAAAGTTGGGCTGTCCACTCCCTCTTACTACAAGTCCTTTTGCTAACAACCAAATCAGGAACAGGGGCCTTTCTTCTTTCCAATCTGCAATGGGGCTTCCACGTATCCAATGCTGACCTGGACAGTCCAATAATTGGGCTCTGTGTCCAGAGAGAAGCCAAGGCAATAATGGGAGGAGGACATAATGTGTCTGTGGTCTCCAGTATCTTCTATTGGAGTCCAGCATTTTGGTCACAGTCATCTGGTAGCACTCCCAGGCAGCAGGTTAGGTACCTGCACAATGTATAGCTAAATTAGCAAGAGCAAATGTTCATCTCACCTTTTAGTGAATAGGCCCATATGAGGGTCATGTATCGCCTATGTCCGCAGTCTTTTTTTGGTCGTGCTGGAGCTCATTGTGCTGGCTCAGCCAATGATTTGTGTAAGGGTGCATGGCGGAAGTCCCTCTCCCACAATGAAAAGTGTTGTTATACATAACAAACAGCAATTGCACCTTTTTATACCTCTCCCGACACTTTGCAGTGCCTGAGCCCCTGTGTTTACTGAATATTTGAAACTCAGAGGGTGTTTTAAAAAAAAACCTATCATAATGTATTTAGCGTAGGTTGCCCGTCGCTTTACAGATGCCTGAATTGTTTTTTTTGCGCCATAAGTGCAGGACCAGTACATGTAGCGTGAATTCCCTACATTATAGATTCATGTGCAGGGGGATAGTGCCGTTGATTGGCACTGTTTTTGCATAATCCCAGAGCACCAAAATGTTTAGTTCCCACTGATCTATACACACGATCAGCCATAACATTATGATCACCTGCCTTATATTGTGTAGATCCCTTTTTGACGCCATAACAGCCCTGACCCATCGAGGCATGGACTCCACTAGACCTCTGAAGGTGTGCTGTGGTATCTGGCACCAAGACGTTAGCAGCAGATCCTTTAAGTCCTGTAAGTTGTGAGGTGGGGCCTGCATGGATCGGACTTGGATGCTCAATTGGATTGAATTCTGGAGAATTTGGAGGCCAAGTCAACACCTTGAACTTACTGTTCTGTTCCTCACACCACTCCTGAACCATTTCTGCTTTGTGGCAGGGCACATTATCCTGTTTAAAGACGCCGATGCCATCAGGGAATACCATTTACATGAAAGGGAGTCCCTGCACCATTAGGAAAGGGACCGGCTAACCTTCTAAGGGTGGTTGGGTTGGTTCTGATTGGCTGTGTATATGTGTTACAATTTTTGTACCTTATAAATTATGTGCTCCCTGGCAGCTCCTCCTCTTTGCTCCAGGATAAGCTTGATACAGCACCTTGTTTATTCTGCTGAATTCCTGGAACCTTCTGGAACTGCTACACTTAATTACCTTGCTCATCTTCTGTCCTCTGGCTCTTCAGGTTCCACTGCGGAACGTAGCCTGTTGGCTTTGTCCTTCCTACTTCGTTCCTTTCTTTGTCAGGATGTTACCCGGGATTTTTTCATATGTAAGGTTGTATTGGGGTGGAAAAAGGCAGGTCCCAAGATCCTAGACGCCCGATCTCCCTAACATTGCTACACTCTCTGCTAACTAGTCTCCCGGAAGTATGTTTTTCCAGTATGAGTCTCCTTCTCCAGTTTGCCTTTGACTGGCACGGCATCCGTGGGTTATTGTGGGGTACAAATTTATCATGAGTGTTTGGAATTCAGGAAGTATGTTCCCTCCACTATTATAGTAGTGTTACATGCTGGGGGCAATGGCCTGGGATTCAATCGCCTCCCCAGGGCGATGGGGTGGTGGTTATTTCCTCGCAAGCATTGTTTTGGATTAGATTGGAAGACCACCCTTTTGGGCTTGGGGAGCCGTTTCCTGCTGGTGGTTGAAGACGTCACCAGGAGACTAGACCTCATGTGCATCCGTTGGGTCAACCGTCTTCTGAGGCTGATGGCTCTGCAGCTGGTTTAATGTTATGGTAAAAGTTGCTGGTTTATAAATAAATCTGTGGCCAAGCCCTTATCCATTAACAATGTGTGTGTGTTGTTAATTCAGCTTGGTGGGTATGTCTGGGTAGCGGGAGTTAGGTCAGGGGCCTAAGCAGTCATGTGTGTACATGGTCTGTAACAAGACCTGCTTAGGGAGGTGGTACATGTCAAAAGTATCCACATGAATTACAGAACACAAGGTTCACACCAAATCCTTGCCCAAAGCATCACACTGCCTCCGCCGGCTTGCCACCTGTCAGTGGTAATAACATTATGACTGATCTGTGTATATGTCATTTTAGATTATTTTCATGAGTGTTAAGTAGGAAATAGTGAGCAGAGAAATACTACATCCGAAGAAGAAGGTAATATATATTCTATTTAATTTCATGCAAATGTATTTGATATTTCGATTTTTGGAGTTGTTCGAACATATTCATTATAACTTCATGTTGTCAACTCTTCACTTGTATGTGAAAGATGACATAAGGTTAGGAGTGCGAAAAACAATTAAAGCGCTTTGGCATTTACCTTGATTGTTGCATTAAATTATTTTCCTTCTGTTTCAGTAAAGAATTTTGCCAAAATATCCTTTTTTTTTTTTTCATGACAAGGTCTAGCTGCGTATCGCTGGCAATGGGGTTAGAATGCAACAAACCAGAGTCAATTGGAATATGTTATCTAAAGCTTGAGTAATCCAGTCAAAGGCTCAGCCTCAGGCCTTCACAACACTGCACAGAATTACTTTTCTATCCAGTCTAGTGGAAAAAAAAGGTCTAGTCTTAAACATTTAATCTGACTTTGAGCCTTTAAAAGCTTATCAACTAATGCATAAAACATCACTAAATCCGGCAGTAAGGCCTTTCTTGCCTGAAAAAAAAAAATAAAATACTTCGGACTCAGTTATCTGTAAGATAGTTTGTCTTTTGTTAAAAACAGTACATATTTAGAGGGCTACTCAGGTAAGGCTCAGCAATGCATTTAAATTGCGTACGGAATTAAAAGATCACCCCTAAAAGCTTGTGGAATCAAAGAAAGTGTGCACTGGATAAAAAGCTGGCTGACATCATCACAATGGTTTCTCCTGCTTGCAGCTGAGTTCATTTCCCTCCGCATTTTTGAACTATGAGTTTGTCTGAGCTTATGGGCTCAGTCGGACAAAATTGATAACAGATGTATGGAATGGGAAGGATAATAAAGAACTCTTTCTACTTGTTCCTCTATTAGCGGCACCATACACTACACAGAGTTAGGTTATATATATATATATATATTTTTTTTTTTACATGCAGCCCCACCTGGACACACCGGGAATACTTATTACCTTGGGACCATGTTGTTCAAGGGCCTTGGATGCTAATGTACCATGGTTTCATTGGATAAGCACCAGCTTCCAAGAAAAACACCCCAGAGGCCTCTTATACTCTTAGTCGGCTCACTCTGCTGTAGCGGTTCTTGTGCCACAAATTTGCTGCGCATCCCCTTTGCCTTTCTAGCGGTACTGCACTCTCGCGTGGTCCTTTCCTTGCTCTTCTATTGCATTTTCTGTAGCTTCGATGCTGTGTTTTTTTTTGACCCAGCTTTTATGAGGATCCTGTGTCCTCCTGAGATTTTCCTGGCTGAACCTGTGTATGGCCTGATTTTGACTGACATCCTACATTCCTGTATTTGACCCATATTGACCTAAACCTCCAGTTCTCCTACCCCAGTTCTGAACCCAACTTCAGCTCCTCATCCGCCATCCAGGGGCTTCCTGTGCCTGCATCCATCCTCAGCAAGTCCTTGATCATCCTAACCTTGGAGCCTAACCTTGGTGGACAGGTAGATATTGGTGAAAAACTACCTAACTGTACTGCTGATATTCTTTGAACTCTGTAAATGTGGCAGAGAGCCATACATTATAATTCCCCTTGCATTTTTGTACCCGACTCAAACATAGGTGTAGGGCATCCAGTTAACCCATCTCTCCCTACCCCTGTAGGGAGCTGAAACCACATACACACTTAGGGTCATATTCATCAAGGCGAAATTACATCAATTCTCCATAAAAGTGCAGAATTTGAAGTAATTCACCAAGAAACCCTTAGTTTCGACCAGTCGAAAAAATATTACTCTACAAAACATTTTAGTCATATTTTTCATCAACTGCATGTGTTCAGTCACTAAAACAAAACAATAACTAATAGAAACTAAGTAACTAGGACTAAAACTATGACTAGAATCAATTGCAATTTTTGTCTACTGACTAAAATGTTAGGGAGGGACTATTGCATTGGCCTATTTGGACTTCTTGTTACCATGACTCTCTGCCAAAGCCAGTCCCCTGACTATATCTGCAGCTCGATTGGCTGAGATGCAGGCTCCCTGTGCCTATCTGCCCCCTGGAACCATGCCCACCAAACTGTATCTGATTGGTCTGGTACTGTCAAGTGTTTCCCCTCCCATCTTCCTAGCAAGTTAACGTAACACTGTGTAACAGCCTTCTCAGACTTGTTCCCCCCCTCACTGCTGAAAATTTAGTCTACTAAAACCTACTGTTGATTTAGTAGACTAAAACCAGACTAAGACAATTCAGAAGACTAAAATACGACTAAACTAAAATGGCATTTGAGTCAAAAAACGATGACTAAAATGAAATCAAAATTTGTCGTCAAAATTAACACTGGTTTCGACTTATCAAGTCATGGTCGAACTCATTGAGCTCCTTTCCCCATAGATAATTTTGATTAACAGCCTAATTTCTGTCTAGAATCGATATCCGTCACCTTAATGTCCAAAACATGTTTACTGCACAAGTGAGAGTGGAAATTAAAATGTCATTTTCTTTGTGACATTTAGAATTTGCATAATAATGATATCTCTAGAGGACTAATGTCCTTAATTTACTACAGTGCATGCTTATCTTATAATAGTACCTCCAGGAATGCTCTGCTGCTAAACAATATCCCCAGATCAGACACCGCTTTCTATTTTTTTGGCCTTACAGTGAGAATGTTAAGCGAAAAATATGCATGTAAAAGAAAAGAAAATCTCTATTTAATTAACTCATAATGTGTCATTTTTAGGTCACTTGTTGATTTATAGAATTGCAATCTTATATTTTGTAAGTGGAATTAAGCGGAATAAACCTCATGGGGATAGCATTTCTACTTTTCTAGCATATTTCGCTGATTAACACACCCAACGCGTTTTGCTTGCTCATCACTGTTAGTTCAAGTCTTAGGATATTTGTTTAGTGCTTGTTGTTCCGAGGAGAAATCTGGTTGCCTTTTGGAGTCGAGAAGGATTTTTTCCCCCATAGAAAAGAATTTGAAATTGCTGAAATAAGGTTTTTTTAATTGGTTTCTTTTGGATCAACAGCGGTAAACAAGGATTAGGAAATAGGATTGATGGATGCAAGTCTTTTTTCAACCTACACTACTATGTAACTATGTAACTATGATAGTCAGTTGGCTATTCACCAGGCGCGCATGTACTGTGTGTGCTAGGTGTTCACCGCACAGCGCGAGTGACTCTGATGGCGAATTCGCTGCCGTGGTCAGCCTCTTGGATATATTTTGAGCAGGGGGACAGGATATGCCCCTGCTATTCACAAACATAATCCCACCTATATTAAAGAAATAGCTTCTTGCACTCATTGCACATCAATTTTATATTATACACATGTTTGCATTCTGGCCTGTGCAATTTCTATCACCTGTTTTTTATTTTTCTCCAGCTTCTAACTTTAAATGGTGCCCCCGTGTTATAGTAGATTACCCCAAACTGTACCCCAAGCTTGTAAACTGCACAACTAATTGTACCCTAAAAATCATACATGTTGGAATCTGACATTTCTATCTAGAAGGAGATGCTAAAGTGCTAACAAACATGTATATTCCCAAACACTATGTAATAGACTTCAGCCTAACGCAAATCCAATCAATGTCCATTTACTAAATTCTACACAGTTTAGCTCCCCTCACTGAGCAGTCCTACTGATCTCATATCCCAGTATAAGTATTCATTTTCAGACCTGGAGCCTGATCCACTGATTTGTAAATAACCACAATTGCTTAAATGCATTAAATAAATAAAACAGTGTTTTAGTGTTTGGTAAACTATAGCTACAAAAAATATAAACTATAGTTGGAAAATCTAGATGCATGAAAGAGATACTAAACTCTACTGTTTATCTTTTAATCAAATAGAAGAACATTTTTATTTGATTAACTTCCTCTGCAAAACTGTACATTAAAGGGAAGTCTAGTCCCCAAACTCACTTTGGTGCAAGATGAAGATCACTGCTTGTATAATGCACAGGCTTTTATCCAGTGTGATTTGATGCAGGCATTCTGTATAAATCACATTTTTAATATTTGACTGAAGCCCTCCCCAGTGATTACTCTGCATGTTTACTGCAGTTGCGGCAGCGCTGATTCTATAGACACTGAGGATATAAAGTTTTGTTTCATATAGTCACTTCTGGTCCTCCTCAAATTGAGTCTACTGAGTGGCCTCTGAGTGACCTTGCTCTTGTACACAGTTGGATCTCTTAATAGCTCAACACATTGTATGATGACATCACTAGAGGGACAGGATATTCTATTCATTTGAATGGCAATGTTCTCATTGGTTCCTGCAGCAAAAAAAGAAAAGAAAAAGGAAATTACTTTTACTCATCTAGTGTGGGCAGTCCTTGTTTCTTGCAAACTGCTTTAATTTCATAATTTCCTCTAGCTGTAAGTATTTTATATTTTAAGCAATGCAAAATTTAAGACATGCATTTTAAAGTACTTTGAAAGCACATTAATATGCATTAATATTTGGAAGATGCATTTTGGGCACTAGACAGTCCCTTTAACAATTGGAATTTAATTTGGGAGTCTAACACCGACTTCCAGGTTGCCATATTGCACAGATGATTCTCTGTAACCTGGCAGCACTGATGGGTGTGCGATTGACCCTTGCACAGATCAATGTCAGAGAGTTGATGGTCATCAGACTGCCCCTCTCTGCATCCATAGGGCTATTTCTTCGCCATTAAAAATATATTAACCCCTTGTCATCACAGGGGCAAAGATTAGGGGTGAATATCTTTTGAACAGTGCACCTGTGTGTGAAGAATTGAGGAGGGCATGAGGAACAATTTGGAGTTTACTCCATTTTCAATGGTGAATACAATTATACATGTATGAAAGAGAAGTATAAAATCCAGGGATGGTAAGGGGGGCACAAAATGGCTAGAGAACACTATTTATTTTAACTGTTGTGTAAAACACACAAGATAAAAGCGAGTTATTTATGTTTTTCAGTTGTTTTTCAGAGTTTAAATACCATGGTAGATCAGGCGCTCTACAATGTATGAATTGTTATTCAGTATGATAAACACCTGCTTGGCGGAAAGAGGATTATGTTTGGTGATTGATAATCCAGCCACTGTCACTGGCATCGGATACAAATAACAATGTATCTGGTCTGTGTTTTCCGAGCTAAGACTCTCAACCAATGTGCTGTGTTTTTCTACTTAGCCAAACGAACTCTCTAGCCTGCTTCCATGATGACTATTTTTGTAGGATCGCATATACAGCTCGATTTATGTGAATCTGTTGCTCAGCCATCTGTGTCTTCATGCACACTGTGACAATTATTACTTTCAATTCCGAATTTCATTAGGTTACAGGATATTTAAAACATCTGCCTTTTTGCATGTTTGATTCAAATAATTCCTATTTGTACTGTCTATGGAGGAAGTCAGCACTGTATTTCAAAATCCATCATGCTGCATGATAGTTATGTTTTGCTTTTTAAAATGTGTTAATTGTTTTTTTTTAAAGCTGTTACATGGTTTGTGTTTTACTTTTTGTAACCCTTAATTGTTGTTTCGTTTTTTACAGATACTATTTATTTTTTGCAATACTCCTTTTTGTTTTTTACACCATACTCTACTTTTCAGAGCATCTTTCCCATTCTAGATTGTCTTCTTTGGAACAGATAGCTAGATATCCATTGTCCATATTCTGAGGAACCAAAATATTATGTTTTACATTGGGAAGAGACTCAGTTGAATTGCAAATTCAGACCCGATTTCAGGGACATTGTGTAGAGGCCCGACCCAAATAAAATTCGGGACTAATCGGTGAATATTGTTTAGACCCTATGGTCACTGCCATCTTTGTCTCCAAACAACTTGTCACTGCCATCTTTGTGCCCATCCAACTTGTCACTGCCATCTTTGTGCCCATACAACTTGTCACTGCCATCTTTGTGCCCATCCAACTTGTCACTGCCATCTTTGTGCCCATACAACTTGTCACTGCCATCTTTGTGCCCATCCTACTTGTCACTGCCATCTTTGTGCCCATCCAACTTGTGACTGCCATCTTTGTTCCAAACAGCATCTGTAACCCTAACTGTGCCACCTTGAGCAAACCTGTGCGATTAAACTGACTCTATAAAGTTCACTAACCTGAAAAACTAGCACAAGAATATTTATAACACTATTGAGGTTCTGCATAAACAGCACTTCTTGGTCAAGGTCCATCTGATGACTCAGGGCGTCGCTGCTACGCTCCACATCTTTACTCTCACGAGGAGCATGAGCAGCACTGAGGTCTGTGATTGGCAGCCAGATATTGACACCCCTATCAAAGTGCCATTCTTGTCCCATATAACCACCAGACCCATGTAAGGACCAGCTCTGATAGCCTGACAAGTTGCAATCTAAGAAGGATTTTTATGAGATTCCAAACTTACGTTTAAAACCCATGAGACTAATAGACCATTCTAGAATTGTTTCTCTGTCTTTTCTTTAATCTATTTCTTAATAAACATCCTTTAAATAAAAAGAGCTGTAATTCTATGTAATGGCTGCAGGTCCGTTAAATTAATTCTGTAATATTTTGAAGAATCTTATATTCATTTGGGCTACTCTGATGCAGGTAGCTAGAGAGATGCAATACACAAGACTTCTGAACTGGAAGCCCAGGAAGTGATGTCACCAAATTCCCGTACTGAGCGATGTGGAAATTCTACTTCCCCTTCTGTTCACTCCGAGACATGAATCAAGCACAATTATCAATCACAATAATAATAATTAAAAAAAAAAAAGACTTTGATCCCATCTCCTTCCATATACAATTTCTTCCCATTTATACCACTGTGCCAAGAAACCCAGTGTTTATTTTTTATAAATGGGATATTTATGGGGACTTAGGGTCAAAGTCATAGAAAAATACAAAGTTAATAGCAAAGCACAAACAGACTTGGTGCATTTTCTCAAGGAAATGACATTTTTGTCCTTAGTACTCGTGGGACACTATGTTGTTATAACAATAATTGAGTTATTCTAAGCATAGATTATGCTCCAAGTGATTGGGTGAATAAGCACTTTAAACATTAATGTCATTATAGATTTTTTTCCCTTGTTATATCACAACATCCTGTGTTTTTCCTTCATTAAGAGGTTGACAAAGCAATGTATTACTAAATACTGACATAATAAATAGGGTATATTTGCACAGTAGCCTCATGGGTATTATCATGTATTAAATCATTACCCTTATAGACTTTTACAGAAATAATCTGAAGAAAAATACATTTTTGTGTGCTAAGTAGCATAGACTATATTAGTATTTTTAAAACAATTTAAAAAAAATATAACAGACACGTTTATCTAAATTTAAAGATCATATATTTCTTCCTCTATATTCGCCAAACAAACAATTTTTAGGTAATGTAATCCATCCAATAGCCTTGAAAAATGTGTTCTTTGTTGAACCAAGCAACCATTTTAATATTTCACAGCGACCATCTTGTTTTTTTCTCTCTATCTTTTAACGGTGCAATTTTTGATAAGCATTCAATAGTTCATGAGGTTAGCTGAAACTGTTGCTGGTGCCCACCAAATTGGAAATAATTAAGGAGATCCCTTGCCCTTTTTCAGTCTCTTTCTATGGTAAACAAAATCAATGGACGCACGGAAATCAATGGACACCCGGCACTCAATACAAACTTTATTAATCAGACACAGGCAACATTTCAACTCTCATTATACTCGTCAGGCCTCTTCTTGAAGTAAAACCATAGAAAGTTCTCTAGCTGATTTGTACGGAATACATTTTTTTTAAAGCTGAGTTTCTACCTTCCTCTGTTCACTTACTAGTTGGTGGAGCCTATGTTTCACATTTATAAACTCATTATACAGTCTCCAAAAATTACTTCAGAAAATTAATGTTTTCACTCAAACATATCGCAATTTATCACATCCACTGTAAAAAATAACCAAAAAACACGTCTCAGTTTAAGAAAACCATTGGACGTGTCATGCTAGACTAAATTATATCTCACTGTGTACATTACGTTCTCTTTTGGCCTAATCTTTGACACTTTCTCCATCTCTTTTTTTTTATTTTTTTTTTACCTCACACAAAGTTGGTTGTTTAAACTTTGAAAAAGTTACTCCCCTTCCCTTCCATATCTTTTGTTCCTAGAACCTTGCACATCTTTGAGGCTTGTTCCAGATGATTTACAAAGAAAGGTCATTTTTCTTTCGCTCGTCAACACTTCCCTAATAAAGACATTCAGAGTCTGCCAACAAACATAGAAACAGTCTTCTGCTGGATCTGAATCTTTACATACATTTTATTATTCTTTTTTTGCACGTAGAATTCCCATGCCACCGTTTTTTTTTTTTAAATCTTATTATCTCCGACGATGTTGTTTGTTTCCCAGTTATCTTTCCAATCCCGACCCAAGGGGATGCTTTTACAGAATTCTAAAATCTGTCCGATGTTTAAAAGGCAAAATGGCCAACTGCACGAGATTCCCCCCAGTCTGGACAACCATCAATAAAACAGAAATAATTGTTAGTAAATTGTTTTTTTACATGGCGGCCAACCGCACAACGGGAAATTGATTTGGTCATAATTCAGGACACAAGCGGCACTTTCTTCCTGTTAATTCCAGGCATCTTGGAGAAATTTCTGCATTACAGAACACACCAACTGTGATAATTATTTGGACATCCGTGGAAAAAAAAGAATTTGAAATATAGTCTCCAGCCTCATTTTCTGATGTTAGGGCCTTCTTTAATCTAGATCCAAGATTGTTCCTGTGTTACAGACTGCTCCCTCTGCTGTATTCAATTATAATACTAATATTTCTAAAAAATATATCAACGTTATTCCGCATACTTTTGATATGAGATATAAACCTGGATTCTCCTACGAATGGAACGCATTAAAGTAAAAACATATATTTTTTTAAAGATACAAAAGGAGTAGCCAGTGACAGACCGGAAGTCCATCAAAAGTACATGCTGAAGTACATCAAAAACCGTGAACATAACATCTTTTGCCAGATCAGATAGACTTTGTGACAGATGCAAGATCAACATTAGTTTTCCACGCTTTTCCATCTACATTTCTTTACAACAATAATATAGTTATCTTGTGCCTTTTTCCTGTCGATGAGTAGACGTTGTCAACCAGGGCAAGCTCGGTAAATATAAATAAAGTCATATTTCACAAAAAAAATTCTGTGTTTTTTTGCAAAGGGCTAGCTATATATCAGTGGTCAGTACGGCTTTCACACACATCCACTTTATAAATTGTACCCTACAGGCAGGATATGTCTTCTTAATAGGGAAGTGAGTGAGTATGTTTAACCACTAAGTTGTGTTAAGTGCTCATGCAAATCTTAGTGAATCTGTGTTAATCCACCAGTCGTACATGTCGTAATTCTACATTTATGCCTGGAACAGGAATTGATGCTGCATTATGACATAACATCCTATTTGTCAAAGAAGTGTTGCAAAGCTTTTTTTTTTTTTTAACATAAACACCTTGCAATACACTTAGATAATGATATTGAATAAATACCAGTAATTGCTCTCCGTAGAATGGCATCTGATTTTTTTCACTGGCATTAATATGCTCGCTCATCATCAGATGTTATTGTTCTTATTATTAGAGCATAAACATAGATGAAAGGGTAGACAGCGCTATTCGGCATAATAAAAATCTATTTATTGTACATAATAAATGTACATATTTAATACAATACACAGACAAAAGCCAAAAATATAAAATATGAGAAAAATACAGAACAAAATCTAAATAAATATCCAGTACACAGAGATATACAAAGTAATATATCTACGGGACAAAATATTGATGAATATTGCCCTCCATTGTTATTTTAGGTAGTATCAGCGACCCCTTTGCCCTTTATAAAAAAAAAAATGGGGTATACATGAGTTTGGGGATTTTTTGTGTTGTGGTTGAATCACTATATTTACTTTTATATCATTTGGAGCTGTGCAGGGCCACTTAGACTAATGGGCAAACTGGGCACCCGCTGGCCACGTGTGCCAAACAGCAGGGGTGACACCCATGGTGCAGGCATCCTCCTCGCAGCCAATCACTGCTGTCCAACTCCATATCCGGTGACTGTATTCCCCTCCTCCGTGCAGGAGAGAAGACTGCACGGAGACAACCAGGGACACGGAGCAGCCAGGAGGTGAGTACTGGGGAAGGGGGGAGGAGGCTGGCATATTATTGGGCAAATTGGCTGTGGTATATTAATAGCAAAATAATACTGGCATATTATTGGGCAAGGACACTTCTTCGCAGCTACTTCACTGCTGACAGTTCAGCGCTGCAGTTTGAACTCTGAACTGTCAGCGGTAAAGATGAACACGGCCGCTTCAGCGCGGCAATGTAAATGCTGACAGTTCAGCGCTGAACCAGTCAGTGCTTACAAAGTATAACCTACTAATAAATGTACCCCCCATAAATGTGACCCCTGAACCCTAATACTAAAATTAACCCCCATACCCTAATACTAAAATTAACCCCCATACCCTAATACTAAAATTAACCACTCATACCCTAATACTAAAATTAACCCCCCCAAACCCTAATACTAAAATTAACCCTAACACTAATGCAACCCCCCCGAACCCTAATACCTAACCCCCCGGACCCTTATACCTAACCTCCCCCCAAACCCTAAACCTAAAATTAACCCAATTAAACATTAATAATACTCACCTTCAGCAATCCCACAATGAACTGTCCCGCGATGACCTCTCGTGCGATGAACTGGCTATCACACTAGAGAGGACGGTGAAGTGGCTGCGTTAATGCAGTCTCAATGAACTGTCCCATCCCGGTGGCATATTAAATGGCAAAATAATACTGGCTTATTATTGGGCAAATTGGTTGTGGCTTATTAATGGCAAATTAATACTGGTATGATATTGGGCAAATTGGCTGTGGCTTATTAATGGCAAATTAATACTGATATTATCGGGCAAATTGGCTGTGGCATATTAAATGGTAAACTAACACTGGCATATTATTGGGCAAAATAACACTGGCATATTATTGGGCAAATTGCCTGTGGCATATTAACTGGCAAATTAATACTGGTATATTATTGGGCAAAAGTATTACTGGCTTATAAATGACAAATTAATACTGATATTATCGGGCAAATTGGCTGTGGCATATTAAATGGTAAAATAACACTGGCATATTAAATGGCAAAATAACACTGGCATATTATTGGGCAAATTGCCTGTGGCATATTAACTGGCAAATTAATACTGGTATATTATTGGGCAAAAGTATTACTGGCTTATAAATGACAAAATAATACTGGCATACTAATGGACAAATTGGCTGTGGCATATTAATGGCATAATAATACTGGCATATTAATGGCAAAATGGCCGTGGCATATTAATGGGCAAATTGGCTGTGGCATATTACTGACAAAATGTCAAATTAATGTGCAAGGGGGGCATATTTAATGGACAAAAGGTGGCATATTTTAATAGGAAAATTGACTGTTGCATTTGTCAATGACATACTGACTGTGGCATGTTAATTGGTACCTGACAGTGGCTTATTTTAACTGACAAAGGGATGCTGTGGCATGTTCTGTGTGGCATGTACTATGGTGACGCTCTGGCTTGTTCTCCAAGGGCAGCTCTGTGGGACAAAGTGACACTGTGGGATGTTCTGTGGGGCAAATTGACACTGTGGCATACCAAATTGTGTGGGTGCAATATGAATGCAAGCAAAGTGCTGTGGGTGCAATATAGGTGCATGGCAGGTGCTGTGGGTACTGTATGGTGCTGTGTTAAGTCCTTTAGGTGCAATGTGGGTGCAGAAAAAGGGAATAAAAACAAGAAATGCAATTCTTTAATAACATTTTTATTACATGTACAAATAGTTGGATGTGATATGAAAATAGTTGCAGATAATATTAAAAAGTTTACATTTACATACAGTTTTTTACAATGCAACTTTGGGTCGAGGGGGTCCACTGCTAAAGACTTTGCCCAGGGCCCACTAGGGTCTTCAAGCAGCCCTAAAGCTGTGTAACGTTTTATTAATTTTTAAATCATAAACATGTTAGTGTACACTTGCACTTTAACTAGAAGGTCATTATAACACAGTGCCTGGAGGACCGAAGCAACTGAGGCAATCAGAGAAAGATTAAAGAGAACTATCATATGCTTCACTGCAGTTTGCCTTGATTAGACAATCCTTTAGAACTCAACAGAACATTGCTTTTGTAAGCTGGAAGCACGTAATGCATGCATGTCAGGGAAAGGAGTTAACTGATCTTTCTGTTACCCTACGTAAACATCACCTCTAATATTTAATAGGGCATTTAATACCATGAGCAAAAGTGCTCTCTGTATTCTATTAACATTATCAACTGTGTGTGTGGTCTGGGTGAAATTACCACTTCCTTTCATTAGACCTTGTAAAACAGGTCCCCATTTACATACAATCTCCTGTTTAATTACATTTCGAAAGTCTGTGTGCTTTACAACGGCTTAATCTACACCGTGTGATATGAAGAGGCCATTAAGGTTCCGAGGATTGGTTTATATTGTATCGCAAACAATGAAGGCCATTCTTTACCTTATTCGTCAATGGGAAGCCACGATTGAAAAAGCAGATTGGAGTTCATAAAATTATCTAACCTTTTACATTTTATCCCCATGATTTATGATTTGTGTAAAGTTGATCAGACGTACAAGGAGATGAGGGACATTATCCCCACCCCTCACCCATTTGTATCAGTACAGGAGCAGCGATGAGTTAACCACTAGGGTAATTATCTAAAATGTTGATTACACCAGGAGAAAGGACTCTTTAGGACCTTTGTTCATCCACTGCTACATAGATGACAAGTGCCAAGGTCACAAACCAGTCAGGGCCCACAACATCTCAAACAAGTTTGTCTCTCTTAAAGGACAACTGTAGCAAAAATAAAGTTGTGTTTAATTAAAGGATGGCATCAAGTTTAGGCATTTTATATAGAAAAGCTTTAATGAATAAGTACAAATAAATTACCTTATTGAGCCATCTTTACTCCATATAGCTCTACCAGGAGGCAGCCATTTTGTTTAGAATCTTTGGTCAGGTGGGTCAGATCTTTCTTCATCTGAACCAAGGAGAGTGAAGATTCAAATAAACAATAAACAAAGTAGATTGTTTTGTTTCAGTTGTCCTTGTAAGGCTTTATATCTACCTGGGAACATTGGTAGGACAGAAGCACTGAGATATCCCACTTCCTCTTCTCATTTAGAGTAACCTCCCAACATTGCAGGTGTTCTGACCAAAAACTTGAGTGAATTCTACTGCACAGGCGCAGTAGAATTCACTCATTGCGCACCACAGCGCATGGGCACAAAGTTACAGCTGTCAATCAGCCGTAACTTTGCCAGAAGAGCGCCTTTACGAAGGACACACACCACCTCACGCCCCCTTTGGATCAGCTGCGTTTATAGGTAAAGTATAAGCGTATTACTTATTATTGTCACTTACTAGCGTAGCAATCACTGCATAGTTGGTAAAACTCCTATCGGTGACATGCTACGCTAGTAAGTGGAAGTCAGACACGGGGGACAGAGGGAGTCTAAGGCGGTGATTACAACTCGCATCACGATAAGGCAGCCCCCCCCCCCCATGTGTGACTTCCACTTACTAGTGCAGCATGTCACCGATAGGAGTTATACCAACTATACAGTGATTGCTACGCTAATAAGTGACAATAATAAGTAATACGCTTCTACTTTACCTGTCACCGAGGTGATCCGAAGTGGGCGTGAGGTGGTGTGTGTCCCTTGCGCAGGAGCTCTTCTGGCAAAGCTATGGCTGAATGACAGTTGTAACTTTGTGCGCATGCGCTGTGGTGCGCGATGAGTGAATTCTACTGCGCCTGTTAGGTAGAATTCACTTGAGTGTTTTGTCAGAACACCGGCAACGCGGGATGCTGTGGGACATGGATTTGGAAGGGTAGCTGTTAAAGTGACAGGTCTACTGTGTATACGCAGTATTCATTGTCTGTAGTTCCAGACATAGGGGAATGAAAATTGGGACTGTGGGGTAGCGGCCCTGAATTGGGGCAGTCTCACTAAAGGCGGGACAGATAGGGGGCTATTGTTTTAACTAGAAGGGGTTGATTACAGGAACTAGAGGGTAGTGCTAAAAGTGGACTGTAAAGCATAAAAATGGCCTGAAAGTAATATTTTACAGTATAACTTTTACATTAAATATGGAAAGTGCATGTGAACAAACCTGTGTGAATGGTTTTGGAGATGCAATGATCAGTCGTAGCTGACCCATTCATCATCTCTTGAAGGCAGTGCAAAAAAAACCCGGCAGCCAGACTACTGACCAATCAGGCTCACTCGTGTCATATGACACTTAATTTCAATTCCCTGCACTGGTTTCCCATTACACTGAGAACGCATTTTTAAAACTGGCTTGCTGACCTTCAAAACCTTAAATAACCCAGGCCCACAATACCTTAAAGAGCTCTCGACACCCTACAGCTACATCGTTTACCTTTCGGCTAGCAGGACGCTCCTGTGAATGCCAAGAATAAGCATCAAATCAGAATTCCAGACCATGGTACGACCACATTCTGGAACTCGCTGCCTGGCTCAATCAGAGATGGTCCATCATTGCAGATCTTTTTGAATAAAAACTCAAGTCTCACCTCTTTTATCAGTCATTCAGACACTCAGTTGTATTGACCACATTTGTATTTCAAAAGCTCTTCGAGGTTCGCATGGATAAAAATTATTTAAATTATGTTTAGATTTTAACATCGCAATTAATATTTTATGCTGGAACTGAAAACGAGGCTATTATACACAACTCTGCAGAGGATTGATACCATGTAATGGCACAAAATCAGCTCTTGGGCGGCCGTTTTTAATTGGGATCTCTTACTATCACCTCTGGCAAAGGCTGATAACCAGTGCAAGCACAAGACATTAGACTGCCCTCGTTTTTTAGCATTCTTTGGGAAAATAATTGTGATGCAATTTAATTCGGTCGTGCGATTCCAGAGAAATGAATTTACGTATGGTATCATAAATCCCCATTAACTTGCTGGGAAAGGCTCATGTTAAGTGTCCAGCTGTACTATGAAATAAATCTGCCTTTACCAGATGCCAAGAAGCCTTCCATTCCATTCAGCAGTTGGAGAGATAATATATGTCATCACCATGGCCATAATGCTTTTCTGAATTGTAGCTATTGAGGCATTGCTAACAACATATAGACATCAGGCTGATTGGATAACTCATCCAAGTAGAGTAATAATACATTTGGCAGAGGAAAAAAATCTATCTACTCTACAGTGAAGATTTTTAATTTATTGATGAAGTCACCCCCATAAAGAAAAAAAGAAAATCTAATATCTGTCATACTTATTTTTCTTCATTGTTTTTTAACATCCCGAAAAAAAAACTGTCCCAAAAAAAGTTTGCTATGGCAACAGCATCGCTCAACCTATGGGTGTTCTACAGTTATGTCACATGACTACAGGAGATGAATTAATCAGTCCCAGAGAAAAGATAAATAAGGCACACTCTGACATGATTAAGATTTACACTGTAACGGTAGCTCAGAAAAACATGTCTGTCGCCACCAACGCCTAAACATATTGCGCAATAATATACAGACTTTATCCTCATAGGTATAACTTAGGCAAATCCTGAAAATATAAACAAAAATAGTATGATAATTGTCAAATCAGACCACCTATAAATATACTCACAAAAGTAATTTTCTTTCACCATAAATTGTGTGTTATGTTATATTTTGAAGGGGGAAAAAAAATGGATGGGTCATGAGAATAATTTGAAAAATATACCATTTAGCCACGCCCACTAGTCTGTCACAGCTCCCATAAAAAGATAGCATTGTACCTTTCAGCAGGTTTCCTAACAGATATATTAAGAGGTATCTTTGGCAGATTGCCACAAAGTGAAGCTTGTAGTTCCAGAACGGTAGAGTGATCAAAGGGATGAATTACTGTAATATTCTCAAAAAACAGTCAAGATTCCCATATAATTATTGTTATTTGCAGTTGTGAATGACTCGAGGGATAAAAAAAATATGAAGATTTGTGAGTACAAACATCCACTTGTTAAAATTTCGACATACAGCATGTGAATATTTTTTTTTTTTTTCTCCAAATGACAAACATACTATTATTACATGGTGATGACAATTATGAGTGGATCTTTCCTGTATTCCGTCTGGTCTTTAAATGTGGGGGCCAAACGTTGAAATATTTCAGAGTAGATGATATGTTTGTACATTTTGTATTTCAGCAGATTCGCAGAGATCTGAGAAGCTGGGGTAATCATTTACCGCAACAAAAACAAAAGACGCATACACCTGTTTGCTCGCAGGTGAGGTCGTGAAAGATCTTGAAAGCAAACATAGAAACATAGAATGTATCACTGGCGGATAAAAACCATTGGGTCCATCTAGTCCAGGGGTAGGACAACTGCGGCTCTCCAGCTGTTCCAAGACTACATCTCCCATACTCGTCCGCCAGCCTCTTAGCTGAAAGAGCATTATGAGAGTTGTAGTCTTGGAACAGCTGGAGAGCCACAGTTTGCCTACCCCTGATCTAGTCTGTCCAATTTTCCAAATACTTTTATTATTTCCCAGTTCCGTATCCTTTATCTAGGATAGCCATGTGTCTGTCCCACGCATGCTTAAACACCTTCACTGTGTTTACCTTACCACTTCCACTGGAAGGCTATTCCATACATCCACAAATGGACATTGTGAAGTTCTGGACATTGAGCTATTGATATTGGGATAGTCATTAAAGAGATATACCCTTCTGATAAGCCTGAAGACCATGAGTCTGATCCTGTAAAACTCCCCACTTGTGACTGGAATACCAGGGGGGGTTATTGAGAATATTATGTTTTATGTGGTATAAGCATACTGTACCATTATATTCTTTTTACTTTATCCGTATGTACAGCCAATCTGGATATTTTAAGATAGGTTTTAATCATTTTTTTAAGGGCACCTCCACTAGTCATAAATTGTAATTCCCAGCCTAGAAAAAGTCTAGTCTCTTGATCCAATTCCTTTATTGGTCAGTACTGAGTGATAAGCCATCCGTAGAGAATTTAAACCAATTACAAAGAAGAAGAAAACTAAGAATGATAGGCATTCATAAAAATGTATAGTTGCTGCAAATCCAGTCTAGTGTTTCTCTTTCACACCAAGATACTATCATAGTAAAAGAAAAAAGAGGATGTGCAAGTGATTTACGCCAATAAATAAATAGAAATTTAATTATTTTAAATATAAACCAATTACATAACATAAAACTTAAGTTATATAGGGCCAAAGGTTTACAAACATGAGTTAGTACAGAATTTAAAGAGAGAGCCCTGCTTGCAAGTTTACAATCTAGAGGGCATGAGATACAGGATAAACATGAGGTGTCTTAAAAGGTAGGAAAGATCTAGTAAGATCAGTAAAGTCCTTTGGTACATTGTAGTTGAATGTTTTTCTGAAGAGATGAGTTTTGAGAGACATTGGGTGGTGGGGGGGGGGGGGGTGGTGGTGCTAGGAGAGTGTGGTAGGAGAGCTTGTCTGGAGGAGCAGGTTCATAGGTCCTGATGCAGGGTGACCACTTGCTTAGAGGGCTTCCCCTTGCTAGGCAGAGGAAAGGGAAGAGTTTAGCCTTACCATTCACAATACATGAGTTGGGAGATGGATGGCGGGTATAATAGGAAGAATTGTGCAGGAGCAAGTTGGATGCTGTAGGTTGTCATGGTTAGGCACCACTATTTCTCATGGTAGATATCGACTGGACGATGTGACACCCAATTTGTTAATGTTCTGTGGCCCTTCACCGACCTTTCCCAGGCTATGTCAAACCTAGGGAAGGGAGCACAGGGACACAGTTAAGCACACAAAAAGCATAAGGGGAATAGAGAAACACGCAAGTAAATACAGACATACAAAAGGCTCAGAGATAACAGCAGGACCAAGCATAGTAAGGTGCCTTTTATTTTTTGGGTTTACACACAAAAACAAATCAACATACGTAAGAATTAGAGGTATGTAGCAAAAGTCCAAAGCTGAACCAACCACTTTGCTTATAATGTCACCCATGTCTATCAAGTCTGTGAAGACGAACACCCCAGCACAGATGTCCTTGTTGTCCAAGTTCTATGGCCCACTTGCACGTTCCGTTGAGCATGTTCCAGGCACACTATTCATGAGGCGGTAGCTCATGTGTAATAGATCCTCAGACAAATGTTAGAATCCTGAAAACAGATGCTTCTGTGACAACTGAGAAAGTGCACAAAAACTATTCAGCATCATCTGGATTTGGCCTCAAGTACCTTAAATGCCTTTTGGTTTTTCTGGCCCGTCTATATTGACCTCAGAGCCTCATGTGGTACTGTGTTTGCTTGTGAATGCGAACTGAAGTCTATTTTGAGCAGAAGGTTGAACTTAGCACACCTAAGCTATTTATTTTCCAGAGGTTGGTTTCTCTCAGAGTAGAAAGGTTAAGGTAACCTCACAAAGTTCCTCCTGACGACAAGAATTTTTTTTATTTTTTTTGCTGAGGTCTGTAACCGCTGTCTCTATTGCTCTTTTAAATATTAGTTTTTTTGAGGTGTTCCCAAGAGTTGTGCTTCGCCTAGTCTTTGCAAATAGATTTTCAGTAATAATAGGTTTCCTCAAAATATTTTTTTTCGGCCTGTTAACTTTTTAATCTTTCCATAACTTTATCCCATAAGAAACCTCCCCTGAGAAAGCTAGAATTTTTTTAATCAATTTTTTTTTTTTACATTTCTCTTGCACACTTAGTCATTATAAATAAACATTTAGTTACACACAAAGACATAATTCTCCTCAGAAACTACAGCAGTAATTAAAGCGGTTCAAATCCTCAAAAAGGGTCAGTTTGTTTAAAGTCGCCAGTATGTGCATTGATTGACGTTAAAAGCCCCACATATTTATAAAGATCTGTTTGCATCAGAGGCCACAGTACTAAGAAGCTGAATGAAATAGCAGACATGAGAGGTCACTTCAAACTAACAACTGGAAAGAACTTCGGCATAGTATTTAGCCAAGTGTTTGATAATGTATTTGTTTAGTATATGTCAGTATACTAACTCAATTGAAGAAGCACATTGATTAAAGCAACAGTTTGACAAAAGCACATAAATAGATGGAACTAAAATACCCTTAGAACTATCATCTATGCTTTCCTTTGTTTTCTTTTTACTCTTTTCTTTTCCAGATGCTATACCAAGGCAAATAGAGTTCTGTTTATGTTATGTAGGTAAGGTCTGTTGTTTTTTTTGTGCTGAGAATTTGCTGTTATATTTTTGGTCCCCCCCCACCCTCACCCCCCAACCCGGAAATATCACGTTACACAAAACACAAGAATTTGAAGATCTACTAACAAAGAGAAAAGAAAAAAAAATCCTCCTCTGAAATGTATTTTTATTTTTATTCTAAAACTTTAAAGAGCTGTAAATATATACTGAAGGCAAAAATAAAACAGAGGTGAAGGGATGGGCTCCAGCGTCCGTGGCAAAGTCTATGAAGGTCCGTCGGAGTCCATTAAATGGTCAACGTTGGTTTTCGCCCTGGGACCCCACCATTCTGGTATTAAACCACACACGTTGTGGTGTCAAATATTGCACTCCTCCCTCACACACAAGCTTGGAAACTTTTTGGTCTCACAGATATGGTTGTCAAAAAACATAATTTATAGTATGGGTGTACTCAAAATTTGAGCCACTCATTTGATGGAATTAACATCCTTGTAGTGTACAATTTGGATGGAAAATTTGGTATTTTAGTTCAGTTGTATTTTACTCATCTGAATTGTTTTTAGTTTTAGTCGGCTAAATCTCCAGTAGCGAGAGACGTAACAGGTTTGAAAAGGGTTGAGGAGCATTCCAGTGAAGGAATATCCAGGCAGCAGACAGGCACAGGGAGCAAATTCAGCGGCAGATAGAGTCAGGGAAATGTACTTTTGGCAGAGATTATAGGTGAACCAGAACCGGAAGTCCAAATAGGTATAGGTAAATGCAATAATCCCTCCCCAACATTTTAGTCAATTGACGAAAATTGCAATGGATTTTAGTCATAGTTTTAGTCCTATTAAATTTAGTTTTATTTAGTTATTGTTTCGTTTTAGTTGGCGGAAACTATGGCGGAAATGTTTAGTTGACAAAATTATCGCTGGTCCCTTGCAGCATCTGGATATGAAATACACTATACTTTTGTTCAAAATCACAGTGTATTTTTTTGCAGGTATTTTTACCCTCAAAAGATTCGGATAAAGAAGTGGCACAATTTGGGCTGATTTAAAGGCTTTGTTATGTATTGAAGATGTAAAATCTCATGGAAAAAGTAGCACAGGGTATTTAAAGTATATAAAATGCAAATTTTCTGTAATTTTTCTATATTTGATAATAAACAATAAAAAAAAACGAAGTTGCACAATTTGGGCCTCTTGACTTCGTCAATCTTAGGCCCCTACTTACCCTAAAGAAAAATCAGCGGAAGAACCGTATGAAAGTAAAAATAATTACTAGAAAGCTGGAATAAGTTTTAAAGAAGAGTAATGAGAAAATCCATTTACAAGTCGTGGAAAAGCAGGTAGTGTAACGTCTAGGTTCAACAATAACTTTGTTGTCCAAGGAAAGGCTTTATGTTGAGCGATGTTCCTCACCACAGAGAGTTCTAAAGGTTTTCTACTGATGCTGCCCAAGGGCTAATCCTTTTTGTCATCAGAGGACAATTACAGATTCACTTCTTTTCCTTCATACATTTCCACAGACGCATTCAGCGCTGTCCTTTTTTTTTTTTTTTTTTACAAGGTAAGCTGCCTGTTCATGAATATCTTTATGTTGACATCAAACCAGTGATGACAGACTGGCGGGTGCTGACTTTCTTTTCCTGCAATGAAGATGATTGCAGGTGAATAAGTCTTTAATATCTATCCTTGTTTCGTCTGTCACTTAAAATTAATGCATTTAAAGGGACTAATGCATATTAATGTGCTTCCAAAGTACTTTAAAATGTATGCTTTACATTTTGCATTGCTTAAAATATAAAATACTTAAAGCTAAATGAAATTGTGAAACTACAGGAGTTTGCAAGAAACTAGAACTGCCCACACTAGCTGAGTAAAAGTACATTTCTCTTTTTTCAAATTTTTGCTGCAGGAACCAATGAGAATAATGCCATTTAAATGAATGGAATTACCTGTCTCTCTTGTGCTGTCATCAGACAATGTGTTGCACTGGTAAGAGATCCTACTGTGTACAAGAGCAAGTTTATCACAGTCCACACAATGTATTCTATTCCAGAAGCACATAAAGTGACTAAATGAAACAAAACTTTATATGCTCAGTGTCTGTATAATCAGTACTGCCGCACCTGTAGTACACATGCAAAGTAATTACTGGGGGATTCAAATATTAAAAATGTATAACTGCTAAAAGAATAACTGCATCAAATCACACTAGAATAAAAGCCTGTGCACTATACACACAGTAATCCTCATCTTGTACCAAAGTGATTTTGGGGACTAGACTGTCCTTTTAAATGATCCCTCTGCTAACACAAAGCACAAATCCTTTTTAAAAAAAGATATTTTATTTATCAAATTCACATATACAAAATTATACTTACATAATAGAGAAAGAGTCCTCATAATTGCATACATTTTCAATTTATAAATAGTGGGTACAGTCAACCAATTTAAGAATTCTAATCCATTTTCCAGTCTATCTATATCTACTCCCATGATTACAAAAACACCCATTGATTCCATTTATCGTTCTTCTTGCATATGCACGGACGTTCTTTGCCATCCTAAAATCCAGGCCTTTGGACCGCATAGAACGCCCTCTGTTTTAAAACTTTTTTGGGCCCCCGCGATAAGCTGTGCTGCAGATCCCACTTGTGATGGCCTTAGTCTTACATGGAAAATGTAAAAACATTGAGTGCTGGCTACATTGTATAAAATAATCTAGTGATCTTTCTTTAGACCCTGATTGTGTCCTTGCCTCTGTGTCCCTGGCTCCCGATCTTAGGGGGTTCAGACTTGTTGATAGTTACAAACAGGTTTGCTGACTGGAGTGGGAAAAGGAGGACCATGGCAGGGATTAGAAAGCGCTGATTATGGCTTGGGAACTTGTAGGAAATGGGCCTGATTTTGAAACATCGGTAGTGTGTAGAACTTTAATATGACTTGTCCACACTTTATCATTCCTCAAGGGTTTGTATCGGACAATTCCAGAACTAGTTGCTCGAAAATGCCTCAATTCAGTATCCCATGATATGGTATCCCTAAAGGACATGTATTCATATCAAACAGAGAATTATACTTCAGACAGTTAATCATTTTCAATAACATGTAACTCTTGGAGACTTCAAGAAGAGACACTTAATTTATACTTGACATCTGCACAGTCAGGGCCCTGGGGAAACAGATGGACATCTGTTATGAGTCCAGTGTCTAGACTTTAGAGGGTGAAAATGATCCTAACATAATGCTAGCATCTTTACCACCGTGCAGAAGAGGAAAAAGCATGCAAAACGTGTTGGCCCTGCTCTCTTGATTTCACTTTGCTGTCTCCTAAGTAAGTGGACTGCTGCACCAAATGGGATGAATCCGCATAGGAAGCTGCATGTCGATGTCATAACAGGACGACATGGCAACGCATTCAAAACATATAATTTTTGCTTGAAAAGAAAACCTTTTTTTAATGTTTGCTCGACATATCTGCCCCTAAAATTTTTAAGTGACAGATTCATTTTATTTTGTAGCGTTTGGCCCAGTTATTTATTTTAAAACAACGGTAGCACAAATGGCCTTCTGTTGAAATAAAAGATTATATCAAATTTAGATGATTTAAAAATAAATTTGTTAATGAAAAGATAAAAAAAATAACTTTACTCCATATAGTTCTCTCAGGGGGCAGCCATGTTGTTTAGAATCTTGGGTTAGATCTTCATTCACCTTGGTTCAGATCTGACCCATGGGACCAAAGATTCTAAACAAAATGTCTGCCTCCAGGTACAGCTATATTGGGTAAAGACGTCTCAATAAGGTACTTTATTTGTATTCTTTCATTAAAGCAATTCTATATAAATGTCCTACACTTCTTTCATTTGAATCTTTCAATGAAACATAACTTCATTTTTTGCTACCGTTGTCCTTTAATAAATGGAATCTAGACAAATGAAACAAACTCCTATTACTGGTAACATGTTTGGAAAGGTTACAAGGCCGGCAGATGGCCTGCAAATTGTGCTATATATTATTCACAAAAATAAATGTGAACGATGTGGCTGGTGTTCTTTCATGTACCACAATGCACAATAAATGATGTTGAAGGCATCAACCTTTCACTCTTCATAACCATTTTTTCAAGTATGTACTGCGATGTATGCACAGCTGCAGAGTGAAGATATCCAGGATAGCATCGCAAATTAATTAACTATAATATGGAAGAGCTTTTTGTTGTTGTAAAATATCATCCTCTATAGCAGTCCATGTGCTGACTACAATTACTTGCATCATTTGCTTGATAGCAATAAGATTAGTTGACTGAAATTCAAACATTTTTCCATAAGAAATGTTCCTGTTACAACAATGGATAAGTAAAGATACACCAACGATGACATTATTTCATATAAAAATGTTATTTTTACTCAAAATGGATTGGATGGAAGCTACCCTACACAAAGAAAAACATACAGAATATTTTTTTTTTTTAAAATGGGGAAATTATATAGATACATTAGATAATAATTACAAAGAAAAAATACGAATGGCATTTCAGGAAACAATGTGGTATTCTAAACAACTATTAAGTGGTAGAATACCATGTACATAAATGAAAATGATAAATAAGATACCTAGAAAATAAATATATAGAATAAAGTGACATATAGAATAAAATGACATAAATAGAGATAGTAGAATAGTTAATTAATATTATAAGGAATTGGTAAAGTAATGGATGAATAAAATTAAATTGAAATACATATGATTGATATATAATTAATTAAAAAAATGAAAATATTATTGTCATTATATATATATTGTATTGTATTATTATGTTTATTGTTGTTATTACATATATACTGTAATGTATTATTATATTTATTGTAATTGTTTGTATTACATGATAATATTTTAATGTAAATGATTATATATGTTGTATTTGGAATTATTTTATTATTGATATTATATGACATTGTAATGCATACTTATTATTTTTTTAAATATATAATGTAATAATAATAACTTGAATAGAATATAATATAAGTTATAAATAAAAAAACATTTTTTGAAATAAAAAGAATAAAAAAATAAAAAATAAATAAACGTTCCTGTATTTGCTTGGGCCTAAGGGGGCATGTTGCATCAATTCCCCCTTTTAACACATAGGGCTTTATTCATGAAAAAAATTATTGCATTATAAAAGGTCAGCGTGCTTATGTAAAAAAATAAAAAAAAGGGGATGGAACTATATAACGTTTATCCCTTACATTATTAAAAATAATCCAAACTAAGAGAAGCCGTGGAAATGACACAAAACACATGCATTAACTGTTTGTTTAATGCATTATATTCAAAGCATTATTACTAGCAGATTAGGATAGGAGGAGTTTTGGTATCAAGCAAGGTTAGCTCTGTATGATACATTAAATAATATATTGTCTGATCCGCAAGCAACAAATTATTGTCTCCTGGTCTGTCTAAATGTTTAAATAAAAGATTATATCAAATTTAGATGATTTAAAAATAAATTTGTTAATGAAAAGATAAAAAAAAAAAAAATGCCTTATTAAGCCTTCTTTACTCCATATAGTTCTCTCAGGGGGCAGCCATGTTTAGAATCTTGGGTTAGATCTTCATTCATCTTGGTTCAGATCAGACCCATGTGACGTTCAAAACAGGTATATCTTCAGATAATAACTACTGTTAATGTGACATTGGTTGGATGGAAATAACGTCAATCTGCTGGTAATACTGTTTTAAACCTTCGTGTATAGACATTTTTACTTGATTTAATGCATTAACCAGCACCTTGCCACAAACAGTTAATGTATTGGTTTGTAAAAAGATTTATTAAAATTACATTCATTTCCACTGTTTCCCTTAATTTGGATTAATGTTAATCATTTCTGGTATAAGTCCGATCTAGTTCCGTTCCCTTTTTTTTTTTTGTGCCTGTCTGATAGGCTTCCGTACAATTCCAAGGCTTTCTCATGTGTTGAATCCCGAAGCCAGATGTCAAAAACAACACATTGGTAACAAACTGGTAATCCTGAATTACTCCTAGGTTCTAGGCTAGGTTCTCTAGTCAGTGATACCCTATGCACATTGGCTCTCTATGAGCACCAAATTTTGTGAGTGTATCCATAATTAATTTATCTTCGATATTTTAGGCATACAGTACTACACCATTGTATTTTCTTTTTTCTTCTATGTTCTCCCATTTGTCCACCCCTGTCTCCAAGGAGACCTCCAGTCCATGCTTCTAAGTGGTCCATGATATCCTGTTTTCTGGCTTACTATTTGGGATCTGAGGTCGTACCTACAGAGATATAGTTAAGGAGAGTATTGTTCCTACTCCTTCTTGTGTCTTGAATTTCAATTTTTTTTACCCCTGGGAAACAATTGTAAAATTAAACAAATAAAACCCAGTGGGGCTTATTATAGGAAGCTAAGTAAAAAAAACAAAAAAACAAAGTAAAGGTTATTTAAAATGCTTATGCTGGAAAAGTATTAAAAATCCAAGTTAGTTTGTACGATTTAGGAACTAGGAACTAGTGGAACAATAAGAAATTTGGTGTTTAAAATCTTTTCTTCTCCATACGGTTAAAGCCGGAATTGTTTTCTTTAGCAAAATTGAAAAGAATGACAACGGACTTTTTGATAGACATTAACCTACATTAACAATGACAAGAATGAAACTGAACTTTATGACACCTGTATTATAGAAGCCACAGAATACTTTGTTAAGTCCACGGAATTTCAAAGATAAACCATGGAATGTTAGCATTAGTCCAATATACATCAGTGAAAAGTTAGGTCGCCAAATTGTATTAAAAAAAAAAGAAAGTACTGCTTATGCCATTGCCTCCATAGAGGCCTGTTGGTAAACTACCGGCTGGGTATATATATATATATATATATATATATATATATATATATATATATATATATATATATATGCTGGGTATATATATATATATATATATATATATATATATATATATATATGCTGGGTATATATATATATATATGTATATATAATATGTAACATTAGAGTGCTTGTTCAAATATCGAAATTCCCTAAATAAGGAACAGCATCACTTACCACACTTAAATTTCGGTACTATTACAGGAGCTACAAAGGAGGGCCAAATCAACAGACAAAGAAGATAACTTTCTCAATAAATATGATTTTTTTTTGTATTTTATTAATAAAATATAGTGCGCCTATGTTTCTTTTTTCTGTTCTCTTGAACAGTGTTTCTACCACATGCTCATTGATATTGTTTTATTGTCATTTTGAACATCTAAAAAAATATTTTCTTAAGTTTCTTACCTCTTCATTACTTTACTCTTGCCCTCACAACAAAATGTAGAGCATTCCAGGCCTGTCTCGTGTGATAATCTGGTATCTGATTTCATCTATCTGTCCCAAATCACAAGAAACATAACACATACAGTTTAATTAGCTTCTGGAACAAATCTCCATTTAATCAGGCAAGGGATTAACTATTGTTTTTATGTAGCAGCAGATCAAAGTCTCCAATCTACACAACATTAACTTTTCCCCCCCTCTCTTCTTGAATACTGATCCTCGACGGTAGGCTTAACGGCTAGCTAAGGAAAGGGTTAAACCAAGGGATTAGAAATTAAACAGAAAAAAAATCAGGCAAAAATACTGAGAGAACCTTCCTCTCTAAACACAGTCCTCAGAGGTGTACAGACTTGTTTGGTGGCTTTCTTTTTCGGAAGGGATTAGCAAAGGGGAAAGAAACACCTTAGCTCTCAGATCTGTGGTAATAACTTTTCACAATGTTAAGGTGTATTGTGTGCCAGAGATATTTGTTTATAAGCTGAAAAAGACAAATTTCAATGTTTTTTTTTTTAAGTATATTTTATTTCATCAACATTTTCCTTTACTCTCCAAGAGTAATCATATAAAACACACCTCCCAAGGTCCTTGTTCATAACAGAGTTTGGACATAAAAACCAACCCGAAACAAGACACAAAACACAAATACGTTCATTTTGGACACGACAGGATGAATTTGCCAGAATTAAGATATTGTTAATATCGGTTTAAGATTGTAATCTACAGTCAACATACCTATTATCTGGTCCTTAATGATCTCGGGTTAAGGCCTCAATACATTGATTCCATATTTCTTTGTTGGTTATTTTTGTAGTTTGGCTATAGGAGATTCCTCTCTCCATTTTTAATTGGTATTCCAATTGGATTTTTATTTCCTTCCAGTTAGGGATCAATGTCGTCTTCCATCTCCTTGCGACTGAAATTTTTATTGCCGTAAGAAAATGCAAGACAAAGGCTCTTTCCAATTTTTTTGTTCCAGGTAAATTCAAATGGAGTAGTGTAGTCCGAGGATTCATTGGGATGTCAATATTAGATTAAAAAATTCTAATTAAGACACTTTGTCCTCATTTCCTCCCAAAGTTTTCTAAGACTAGAACAACTCCACCAAATGTGGATAAAGTCGCCCTTGTGTTTATCGCATCTCCAACATTTATTCAGGCTATCTGGGTACATTTGTGCTAATCTGGCGGGTACTATGTACATTCTGTTCAAAATTTTGAAGTGCATTTCCACCAGAGTGAGGCATTTCACCAATTTATACGTCTCCTGGAGTGCCTCAACCAGCTCTTTTTCTTGGATTGGTACTCCAAGTTCCAATTCCCATTTCTTAAAGGCTTTAAATTCATTATGTCCGGAGCACTGAACTATCAACTCCTTTGATTTTTTGAGTAGGTTCTTTTGTGTATTATCTCTTATAATTTTTTGGAAACTTTCAACTTTCACTGTTTTAAAGGGAAATATATGTTTATTCAAATATCCTTTTATTCTCAGGAAATTAAAGGTTTCTCCTTTCAGCCCTGGTTATCTATCTAACAGCTCTTGGAAATTTCAATGTTTTTAAAAGGCAACCTATGTGTTGCATGATGGGCAGAGAGAACCTCCTGACCAGCTCCCCTGGCACAGAGCTTTAAGTGGCCTTGGCATTCAAGGATAACCCAGCCTGTTATTGGAGCCCTGGGTGGTACTGAGAGGTTGGAAGACGATGCTGACCTGATATAGCAAAGTTGATGTGATGGGAGGGGATGGAGTTCTGAGTTTTTGGGAGAACAGGAGATGTTAAGGTGATGGAAGAAGGGGGGGTGCTATGTTAGAGGTTGATGAGATGGTGTCACGTCATACATGAGGGGTGCTGAGGGGTGCTGACGTGATGGCAATAAAGGTGATAGCATGATATGCTGAGATAACATGAGGATGTAAGTCCAGAGATTAGTGTGGGAGTGAATGAAATGAAGTGCTGGAAGAGTAAAGGGTGCTGATATGATGGAAGAGGAGAGGTAACAAGGTCATAGGTAGAGGAGCTGGTGCTGAGATGGTGCGTGCTGAGATGGAGAAAGGTAATGGAAGATCTAGTTGAGGGGTTCATCGGCAACTGGAAAATAGATGGGTTGAGGTACTCATGTGAGTGCTGGAATGGGGGCAGTGGAGGAGAATACAGTGGGCTGGGGCTGCACCACTTTTCACTTCTAAAAGCTTTCTATCTTTCTATTCAGTTGTCACGTCTGTTTGTCAATCTCTGCACCTTGTCTGTTAGCCTATCTGTCTTGCCAGTCTACCTGTGTTTATCGCTGATGATAACTGGTGAGCTGATAGGCCACTAAATTGTGTTTGCCCTTCTGGCCAAAAGTCCCCCTGGAGATATTGGGGATGAATCACAAGCAGTGGTTTGTCTAGATCCCCTGTTCAAATTACTGATGGACCTGCCAAAAGACAATACAAATACCTCCTGGCAGACCGACTTTCAACATTTCAATCAGTAATGAAGAGTGTTTGAGATTCAGTTGCCCTGTAATTTGTAAAGATTTATGTGTTTGATGAAATGCTATTTTGTAACAGATTGATGATTGTAACAAATTGACTTGGTGATGCTCTTTAAGCAGACTATCGTACTATATTTTTGCAGCTCTAATTGTGCCTCAGGGGAGTCCGAAGTGATTGACAAAACACATAGCCTTGGCAAGCTATCACCCTCTGACCGATTTCTGCATTTATCCTTCACCCTGGACGCATTACCCTCTTAAAAGCCACAAAGGGAACCAGCTGCTTCAGAAGTACAAGATCGGCCAGCGTGGTACTTATGTCCAACTTGTGAGGGGAGCGCCATTATGCATTGACCCATGTTGTAATAGCACTGATATAAGCACTATTTCTGCATGCACCAGTGCCATACATGACCTACAGTGCCATGTAAAAGTATTCACCCCCTTTTTTCGTGTTTTGTTGCCTCACAACTGTGAGGAGAGTTATACTGGATGAAGACCAAAAATGCAGGATGGTACGATAAAGATATATTTATTGACAGGGGTTAAATGCAGGAACTTGCAGCAGTTGTAATCCACACTGACAGGGGTTAAATGCAGGAACTTGCAGCAGTTGTAATCCACACTGACAGGGGTAAAATGCAGGAACTTGCAGCAGTTGTAATCCACACTGACAATAAGCAAAACGATAACAGTCCAAGATCAAGGGCAATAGAGAGGTAGCAAAACGAGAGACAAGCCGGGGTCAGATTACCAGAGAATCAGAATGACGAGAAACAGTCCAGGTATCAAGGGGCACAGGCAGGCAGAAGGGTAGTCAGGAAATCCAAGTTCAGTAACAATCAAATATAAGGAAACGCTAGGTTATCGAATACACGAGAATCACCAAGCACTGTTTGCTTAGTGATTCTGGCTTTTAAATCTTCCGCGCCTCGCGGGTATGCGACGTGCGTGACGTCATCGGGCGCGCGCCTCCATGGAGACAGATCACGTGATGACGTGGACTCGCTGGCAAGCGCGTGTGACGGATCTCGGCTGGGAGAGAGGTTGTACTCAGGGGAGTTGCTGCGGGGAAGAACCTGACAGTTCCCCCTCCCAAAGCGAAAGCCTCCGTGCTCGCCACTGGCCAGGACGATTGGGATGACGATCATGAAAGGCATGGACCAACTCATCAGCGTGAACAAGTACAGCCGGTTCCCAAGATCTGTCGCTCTCCCCATATCCTTTCCAGTGTATGAGGTATTGAAGCCGACCACGATGAAGGCGAGAATCAAGCACCTCTTCCACTTCATACTCCTCCATACCATCGACCAAAACCGGATCTGGGGGAGACCCCCGTCTCCCTGGAAAAAGGTTACCCACCCACGGTTTGAGCAAGGAGACGTGAAACACCGGGTGGATCCTCATAGATGCAGGTAAGCGTAGTCTCATGACCAGAGGAGATATAACCTCGATGATGGGGAAAGGACCAAGGAATCGAGGACCCAGTTTCTTCGTGCGACAGGAGAGTTTTAGGTGTTTAGTGGATAGCCACACCTTGTCGCCCGGCTTGTACACAGGAGCATCCGAACGATGTCTGTCTGCGAAGGCTTTGTATCGTTGTTGAGAGTGGAGAAGAGTATCACGGAGTAAGGCAAATGTGCGGGTGATATTACGTATATGAACAGAAGCGGAGGGAACGGTGCTTGGGATAGGGGACCCAGGGAGCATTGAAGGGTGAAAGCCATAGTTGAGAAAAAATGGGGACTTTCCCGTTGAGCTGTGGATATGATTGTTATAAGCGAATTCCGCCAGTGGCAAATACTTGCTCCAGTCATCTTGAAGATGCGTGGTGAAGCAGCCTAGGTATTGTTCCAGAGTTTGGTTGGTGCGCTCCGTCTGACCGTTACTTTGGGGATGAAAAGCCGTAGTGAGAGAACGATGGATATGTAATTCCGTACAGAAAGCCCTCCAGAAATGAGAGGTGAATTGAGTCCCCCGGTCCGACACCAAGTTTTCGGGTAGACCATGCAATCTAAAAACTTCTCTTATGAAGAGGTCCGCAGTTTCTGTAGCCGAGGGTAGGTGAGTATACGGGATGAAGTGTGCCATTTTGGTAAAGCGATCCACAGCGACCATCAGTGTATTGTATCGTTGGGACCGGGGTAGATCTGTAATGAAGACATCACTCCAGGGTCTAGCGGGTATCGGCAAAGGTTGAAGAAGACCTGAGGGTTTTTGGTGTCTTTCTTTCGCACGGGCGCAAGTATCACAGGAAGCAACAAATCTCGTGACATCCTCTTGTAGGTCAGGCCACCAAAAAGTTCTGGTAATGAGATCTTTGGTCTGTCGGACACCGCCGTGCCCCGCAGTAGGGGAATCATGAAAGTATTGGAGGACTTGTAAACGGACCTCAGGGGGAACGTATGCTTTGTCTTGGTAAAAATATAGTCCTTGACGGTGTGTCAATTGGTCAGGATGGGGTACCCTAGGGGTCGAAGGATGATTACGGAGAGCCTCCCAAATTGATTGTGTGGCGTTCAAGAAGTGTTCAGATTGAAGTATGGTACTCGATCTCTCACCTTGAGGCTCTTCGGGTTCAGTCATACGTGATAAAGCATCGGCTTTCAAATTACGAGATCCTGGACGATACGTGATATGGAGGTTGAAGCGTGTGAAGAAGAGTGCCCATCTGGCTTGTCTAGGTTGTAGTCTCCTAGCGGTACGTAGATACTCCAGGTTTTTGTGGTCCGTAAAGACGGTCACAGGAAAAAGGGCACCCTCCAATAGGTGTCTCCACTCCTCCAATGCAAGTTTTATCGCCAGTAGTTCTCTCTCACCTATATTGTAGTTTCTCTCTGCCGGTGACAGAGTCCTGGAGAAGAAGGCCACAGGGTGTCATTTTCCATCCTCCTTGTGCCTCTGGGAAAGGATCGCACCAACTGCTGAATCGGATGCGTCCACCTCAAGTGTAAAGGCGCTGGAAGGATCTGGAAGGATTAGAATAGGAGCTGTGGTAAAACAAGTCTTCAGAGTATTGAAAGCCTCCTGTGCTGTTTTAGTCCAGAAAAACAATCGGTTCTTGGAAGTCAAGGCGGTAATAGGTTGTATGACCTTAGAAAAGTTTCTGATGAATTTCCTATAAAAATTTGCGAAACCGACAAACCTTTGTACACTCTTCTTATCAGAGGGTGTAGGCCAGTCTCGTATTGCAGAAATCTTCTTGGGGTCCATCTGGATGTTATTTGGAGACAAAATGAAACCCAGGAATTCCACTGATTTACTCTCAAATTCACATTTCTCCAGTTTAGCGTATAGCTGATGTTGTCTCAGGCGGGTGAGAACTGTATGTACGTGTTGTCTGTGTGTCTCTAATGATGAGGAGTAGATGAGAATATCATCAAGGTAGATGATCACAAAGTGGTCCAGAATATCTCGAAAGATGTCATTGACAAAATGCTGAAAGGTAGCTGGTGCGTTGCAAAGTCCAAATGGCATAACTTTGTACTCAAAATGTCCATAACGTGATCTGAAAGCCGTCTTCCACTCATCCCCCTTCCTGATACGCACTAGGTTATACGCTCCTCGCAGATCGATTTTCGTGAAGAATTGTGCTGTGCGGAGATGATCCAATAATTCCGAAATGAGGGGTAGTGGGTAACGATTCTTCGTAGTAATATTATTAAGTTCTCTGTAATCTATACAGGGACGCAATCCACCATCCTTCTTTTTGACAAAGAAAATACCCGCACCCGCAGGTGGAGGGTCTTATAAAACCTTTGGCTAGGTTGTCTTCTATATAGTCTTTCAGTGCAGTGAGTTCGGGTTCAGCGAGGGGGTAGATTCTTCCAAAAGGAATGGGTGCTCCTGGAAGAAGATCAATTGGGCAGTCATAATTCCGGTGAGGAGGGAGTGAGTCTGCCTTCTTTTTCTCAAACACATCCTGAAATTGAGAGTAGGCTGAA
Source organism: Pelodytes ibericus (assembly GCA_036172795.1). NCBI lineage: Eukaryota > Metazoa > Chordata > Amphibia > Anura > Pelodytidae > Pelodytes > Pelodytes ibericus. The sequence goes on from CM069860.1 coordinate 18,496,423, forward strand.
GGTAGAGTAGGGAGTGATTTTGACTCAGAAGTAAAACACGCAATGTTTTTAAACAGGCACTTGTTGATGCAAAGATTAGAGGTAAATGTAAGTATGCCGGATCCCCAGTTGATGATGGGATTGTGTAACCGAAGCCATGGAAGTCCCAGTATGATAGAGAATATAGGCGCTGGTACGATGTCGAATTGAATGATCTCCTTATGTCCTTCACCAATCGTCATGACCAGAGGGATGGTTTCGTGTGTAATGGGACCAGTTTTCAAAGGACTCCCATCTACCAGTTGGATGTGCATGGGTGATTTCTTCTTACGGGTAGGAATTGCGATAGCCTTGACCAGATCAGTGTCGATGAAGCAACCGCTGGCTCCGGAATCCACCATCGCCATCATGGGAATAGGACCTTTAGTCCACTGTAAGGAAAGAGGAATGGAAAGATGAGGGGTCTTGTCTGTAGCTGATACCGTATTATTCTCATGAGAGGAGGAAGTTGTCTTACCATCTGTGAGTCGTTTACGGGCACTGCATTCCTTGTACATATGTCCTGGTTTACCGCAGTACAGAGAGAGATTCAGGTTTCTACGTCTGGTCTTCTCTTCTGTAGAGAGGGGACCTCGGACTAGTCCAATCTGCATAGGCTCCTCTGTGTTTTGGGGGATTGGGGTTCTGGACTCGTATAGTGGTGGGCTGTAAGATGATTCCGCAGAGTTAGGGGTGTTGGACCGTTCTGCTCTTCGTTCGCGTAGTCTGCGGTCTATCTGGGTGACTAAACGGGTAAGGTCATCCAAGGAGGAAGGTATGCCAACACGAGCTAATTCGTCCTTAAGACCATCGGATAGTCCCAGACGGAACTGGTCTAGGAGTGCCGATTCGTTCCAAGTGGTCTCTAATGCAAGTCTGCGGAATTCAGTTATAAATTCCTCCACCGGTCGACGGCCTTGTCTCAGAGCACGAATGGCATTAGTAGCTGAAGTGACTCTGAAGGGATCTTCGTATAAAGAGTCTAATGCTTGTCGGAAAGAACCCCAAGTGTCAAGGACCGGACTGTTGGTGTGGAGGAGATGGTGAGCCCATAGTTGTGGTTCGTCCAGGAGAAGCGAGATTACTGTATGTACCCTCACATAGTCAGAGGCATACGTACGAGGACGAAGGTTAAACAAGATCTGGCAAGAAGTGATGAAAGTACGATACTTCTGTCTATCGCCGGTGAATTTCTCTGGTAAGACAACTTGTGGTTCAGATGCGATAGCCCCTTCCAGAAAAATAGGGGTTGGAGGAGGTGCATGCGCCGCCACTGCGGGTTCAGGGGCATTACCTTGTAGGTGTTGTATCTGTTGTTGTAGGTTTGCTTGTCCTGTCTGTAGGTCTTGTACTGACTGGTTGAGAGTGACTAATTGTTGAGTGAGAGCAGCAATAGCGTCGGTTAGTCCCGCGGTCTCCATGATATGAGAGGCTTGGTGATTATGTGAGGAGAGTTATACTGGATGAAGACCAAAAATGCAGGATGGTACGATAAAGATATATTTATTGACAGGGGTTAAATGCAGGAACTTGCAGCAGTTGGAATCCACACTGACACGGGTTAAATGCAGGAACTTGCAGCAGTTGTAATCCACACTGACAGGGGTTAAATGCAGGAACTTGCAGCAGTTGTAATCCACACTGACAGGGGTAAAATGCAGGAACTTGCAGCAGTTGTAATCCACACTGACAATAAGCAAAACGATAACAGTCCAAGATCAAGGGCAATAGAGAGGTAGCAAAACGAGAGACAAGCCGGGGTCAGATTACCAGAGAATCAGAATGACGAGAAACAGTCCAGGTATCAAGGGGCACAGGCAGGCAGAAGGGTAGTCAGGAAATCCAGGTTCAGTAACAATCAAATATAAGGAAACGCTAGGTTATCGAATACACGAGAATCACCAAGCACTGTTTGCTTAGTGATTCTGGCTTTTAAATCTTCCAAGCCTCGCGGGTATGGGACGTGCGTGACGTCATCGGGCGCGCGCCTCCATGGAGACAGATCACGTGATGACGTGGACGCGCTGGCAAGCGCGTGTGACGGATCTCGGCTGGGAGAGAGGTTGTACTCAGGGGAGTTGCTGCGGGGAAGAACCTGACAACAACCTGGAATTAACATGGATTGTTTGAGGATTTGCATCATTTAATTTACAGAACAAGATGTTATTTTTTATTGTGAAGCAAACAACAAATAGGACAAAATAACACAAACAGTCAATGTGCATAACTATTCACCCCCTAAAGTCAATACTTTAACTCAAAACGTGCCATTTTGTTTTTTGCTGAAAGTAATGACTTTCTTCTGGCCACTCTGCCATAAAGCCCAACTCTATGGAGCGTCCGGCTTCTTGTCGTCCTTTGTACAGATACCCCAGTCTCTTTTGTGGAACTCTGCAGCTCCTCCAGGGTTACCTTAGGTCTCTGTGCTGCCTCGCTGATTAATCCCCTCCTTGCCCGGTCCGTGAGTTTTGGTGGGTGGCCGTCTCTTGGCAGGTTTGCTGTTGTGCCATGTTCTTTCCATTTGGTTATGATAGATTTGATGGTGCGCCTGGGGATCATCAAAGATTTTGATATTTTTTTATAACCTAACCCTGACTTGTACTTCTCAACAACATTGTCCTTTACTTGTTTGGAGAGATTCATTGGTCTTCATGGAAGTGTTTGGTTAGTGGTACCTCTTGCTTAGGTGTTGCAGCCTCTGGGGCCTTTCAAAAAAGGTGTGTATATGTAATGACAGAATTATGTCCACAGGTGGACATAATTTCACTAATTTTGTAACTTCTGAAGGTAATTGGTTGCACCAAAGCTTTTTATGGGCTTTATAACAAAGGGGGTGAATACATACGCACATGCCAATTTTCTGTTTTCTATTTCTAAAAAATAGTTTTATGTATATATTTTTCTTATTTCACTTCACCAACTTAGACTATTGTGTTCTGATCCATCATATAAAATTCAGATTAATAAAACCCTGAACTTAAGGCTGTAATGTAACAAAACAGGTAAAAAGTCAAGGGAGGTGAATACTTTTGCAAGGCACTGTATGGATTGATTAACACCATTGTCAGACATCTTTGAGGTATTAGCTCATGTATCAATATCATTTTATGAATGTCAATTTTATTTTGACAGACATATGACTGATTTTGTAAATGGGATTTTTTTAATGTGTGTACACAGCATATTGAACTGTAGACTCTATAGACCTTATTCACGAAAAGGAGAGGATTACAGGAATTGCCGAGGAACTGAGAAGGTCCCTTCAAGTCCCTTCAAACTTAAGGCCAAAAGTAGCCGAGTTGGAAAATTTCCCCTATTCAACTGAATGTTTAACTCCCATTCAATGTAACCTTGAAATTCCCTTCTCACTTTCCTGTATTTTCCTCTTAACATGAATACAGGCCTAAATGTGTTCTTTATAAGTAGTTCTATGGTTGCCTTCTCTTGCTTTCATATTTTGCTGAGACATGTGAGAAGACCCCCCAATAGGCCAATTTCCCTATTTACCTGGGAAAGCATCTAGCTTACTTATAAACATTCTTAAATGGAATTCTGGAATTCACTGTTTGAAGTGATTTTAATCAATAGTTCCTTTGACCTTTTCAGTTTTGTCAGTTTTTTGCATCCTAAGCACAACTTAGAACTGCTTATTTAGACCAAGGAACTTCCATTTTGTTTACCTCAACAATGGTAACTTGATATTAAAAGTATTTTCAGATGGTAAGTCTGTATCCCACGGTATCTTTGTGGATCCATTAGATGTGTAAGAGAATATGACAACTTAACATGACTTCCCGTGGAAGTTGCTAAGCCATTCCATAGATTCTTGAGTTCACTGACCCAAATCTTTGATTTCTTGGTCTCCTAAAAGCCAACTGTTGTCAAAAAAATAAGTTATGTTCAGTGAAAGATGGCATCAAGTGTAACCATTTTAAATAGAAATGCTTTAATGAAAGAATACAATTCAAGTACATTATTAAGCCCTCTTTCGTCGTTTAGCACTATCAGGGGGCAGACATGTTGTTTAGAATCTTCCACATCTGACCCAAGATGTCAGCTCCCTGATAGAGCTATACAAGTGAAGAGACCTCAACTAGGTACCTTATTTGTATTATTAAAGAATATCTATGTAAAATATCTACTTGTGATGCAATTGTTCAAATAAACATTACTTCATTTTTTGGCAGAAGTTGTCCTTTACACTCTGAGGCCCATGAAATCAAAACTGGAAAATAAAAATGCTATATAAAAAAATGCTAATTAGAAACCATATATTTTTAAAAAATATTGTTACATATTGCACAGTTAAAAATAATACTAGGTCACACGTGAACTGCCTCTACATACAACGCCAACGACAAATTGATATGGCGTAAAGGCTTCAAATAGCACGCTATCCCCGGCTATAGCCAATTACTGCACAGAAAAGTTTAATGAATATTTACATTTGTATATTTAGTGAACTTTTATGTGCATGGGAAAAGTAGGCCACATTCAAGCGAGATTGGCCATTTAATAACAATTTCACTTCCTTGCAGGGATGTCAGACTTTTTTTCAGTTAGCTAGTAGTGTTGAGCGAACCCGAGCCGCACTGTTCGGGTTCGTACCGAACATTACGTTTTTTGGACCTTGGACCCGAACACATACATTTCACTGTATGTTCGGGTTGGAGTTCGGGGTTCGGCGATTACATTGTATGTAATGCTATGGGCTTTCTATAAACCGAAATAGAGTCCATATTCATAAGAATAGGGACTCTATTTCGGTTTATAGAATAGCAATAGCATTACATGTATTCCATAAACCGAAAGTCTATAAACCAAATGTTTTTCGGTTTATAGACTTTCGGTTTATGGAATACATGTAATGCATTTGGCTTTTTATAAACCGAAATAGAGTCCCCATTCATATGAATAGGTCAATTGACCTATTCGTATGAATGGGGACTCTATTTCAGTTAATAGAAAGCCAATAGCATTACATGTCTATTGGCTTGCTATAAACCGAATTAGAGTCCCCATTCATATAAAAAGGTCAATTGACCTATTCGTATGAATGGGGACACTCTTACCCACATTTTACTTCATTTAGCAGCCCTCTAGTCCTTTCCAGGACTTTTTTAGAGGCATTTTAGTGGCCAAAAGTTTGTGTCCCCATTGACTTCAATGGGGTTCGGGGTCAAGTTCGGGGTCAAGTTCGAGCACGGACCCGGACATTTTTTTTCGAAGTTCGGTCGAACCTGCCGAACCTGAACATCCAGGTGTCCGCTCAACTCTCTTAGCTAGGTGACTTTCTTTCAAGTTATATGATCACTTTGACTGGAAGGCATGTGAAGAACCAAAAATGACAACACAAAAAGAAAGAATATTTCAAAATGAAACTCAGTGCGCCCTACAAATCAGTGGCACTATTGCCAGTTATCTTTGGATCACAGAGATAAAGCATTTTTGGTTATTCTGTCTATCCCTAAAAGGAACACCACCTAATCTGGACCGTTTAGGAATGGATTTGCCTCACACAAAGATTTTATTTTTAATATTAAATTAAATTATTAATAAAGAGACATTATAAAAGTTATAAAACACAAAGCATACGATACCTCTTACTACTAGAAACATAGAAACATAGAATGTGTCACCGGCAGATAAGAACCATTCGGTCCATCTAGTCGGCCCAATTTTCTAAATACTTTTATTAGTCCCCCAGTTCCCTATCTGATAGCTAGGATAACCTTGTGCCTATCCCACGCATGCTTAAAATCTGTGTTTACCTCTACCACTTCCTCTGGAAGGCTATTCCATACATCCACTACCCTCTCAGTAAAGTAATACTTCCTGATATTACTATTAAATCGTTGCCCCTCTAATTTTAGACTATGTCCTCTAGTTGTGGTAGTTTTTCTTCTTTTAAATATACTCTCTTTCTTTACTGTGTTGATCCCCTTTATGTATTTACATGTTTCTATCATATCCCCCCTGTTACGTCTTTCCTTCAAGCTATGACTTCATTGTAATAATTGGTTTGTACATATGTGCTTTACTATGCACTTTGCAACAATTCCGTCTAGTTTTTGTACTTTTTCTAACTTTTATACATGCTTGATGTGTTGTAGAATGTTCATACTGCTAGGCCATGGTTAATGCCATTGTTACACTGTGAGATTAATAAGTAGGGGGGGTGCTTTCTCACTTTGTACTGATGAGGTGATAGGCACCCTTAGAAAATCTTAGGCCTCATTCAGACCATCAAAGCTTTAACATTGAATACCTTATTCCTTTTTTAAAAGCCAAGCTTTAGTCTGCCATGAAACCCAATCTAGAGTCGCCTAATTAATTTTCCTAAATAGATCAACGAATTGTTGGGTGGGGGGGGGGGGGGTGGATCCTTTAAGTAAAGAAGCGGATCAAGCCAACTTTCCTTCTACTTTTCTTAGGTGATATGTTTTCCTTACTGGACATCCTTTCATAGCTACTTTTAAACCGGATTAGGGAAGGCATATGGATAGTCTTTGTAGGTCTTACAACCAAGGATCTATAGAAAAGAAAACAAGATGCCTAATTTCCACAGAATGCCACTAAAAGCTACTTAGTGCAAACACCCGTAAAACTGTGAGAAGTGAAGCTTTGTTGAAAGCACAGCAGAGAGCCACTCTATATTGTCTTCCAAATAGATGCTAGGAACACAAGCTGGATAGTAAACATTGTGAATAGTTTCCAGTATGGAACTATGGTAGCAGTGTAAGCACTCCCAAATTCAAATAGAAATAAACAATTTATTGGCAGGTGATCCGATAATACAAAAAGTTAAAGCAGCAAGGCATAAGGTGGAAAAAAGTCGCCTTACGCGTTTCGGGTATACTCAAGCTTAATCATAGGTGATTAAGTGTGAGTACACTCGAAACGCGTTTATATTTGAACTAGACCTTAAACCCGTTAAATTAACGGGCGCTAAAACATATGTGGACGGGGGGGGGGGGGACATAAGGGGGCAACATAGGGGCAAGCACCCTGGTGAGGGGGGAGCCTTGAGGGCTGCCTCATCTTGATGGGAGTTGTGATCCTCCTGCTGTGCAGGGGGATCACAACTCCCATCAAGATGAGGCAGCCCTCAAGGCTCCCCCCTCGCCAGGGTGCTTGCCCCTATGTTGCCCCCTTATGTCGCCCCCCCCGTGTTACTTACCACCTTAGCGTGGTGTGAATGGGGTGGGAGGTGGGTAGCGTCGCAGTCTTTACAAAGTTACAGTTGAGTGATCAGCTGTAACTTTGTGCGCATGCGCAATGAGTACATTCTCCTGCGATTGCGCAGGAGCATTTTGGCTCGAGGCATCTGTCAGAACACCTGTTCTGACCGAAGTCTCTGTGCTCCAAGTCCCAACGGCTGTCCGTGGGGCACATGCGCAGTAGCGCCACCCCACGGACACAGGGACTGGACGCAGAGACACTTCTACTTTATTATAGAGGATTTGGGAGTGCAGACATCATCCTTTCTTTTTCTGCCATTACGTCTCAACAGCGAGATGGAGCACCCCTAACCACATGGTTAACAGCTTCGGGAGCATTTCTGTTACTGTTATAGAGTGGAACCGGTATTTGAAGGGGATTTTCTTTGTCTCCTTTTTTTTCTTCTCTCTATGGTAGCAGTGTCCCCCAAAAAATATTTAAATATATATATGTACTAATATATGTATGATTAAAATGCTTTGACCATTGTACGTCTTTAGAAGAACCTCTGTAACGTTTTCTTCTATATTATAAGCCAGTGTGAGAGTAAAGTTTACTGGCTTTTTAATATGGAGATGAGATATTGCTAGATCAGTGAAAGGCACTTATTCCAATCTAAGGTGTTTTCTTTACATGTTATAAGAAGGTACTTGAAGTAATTGACACAGGCCATATTTTTCTTCAGTTTTCCAACCAATAGCCAAGGAGGTCTAATGTAAGCCTTGGAAAATGTATGGTTGGGCAGAAGCATAGGATTTGTTATATGGTACTCATATGAATTTAGGAACTGAATGACTGACGTCGCATATGAGGCGGTGAGCGGGAAGGCCTAGCAGACAGGCGAGCAGCAGCAGGGTGAGAAAGCCTAAAGTGCGCACAGACGGCCCGTACTTTCTGCAGCAGCTCTGATATATCTGGGTAGATTTTCAGGAATTTCTGCACCACCAAATTCAGCACATGCGCCAGGCAAGGGATGAGCGTCAAACCGGCTAGGCCCAGAGCTGCTATGAGATTTCTCCCATTATCGCACACCACCAGGCTTGAGGCTCATTGGCAAAAACCACTCATTGATCTGTTGTTCCATGCCTGTCCACAGCTCCTGCACGCTGTGGGGTTTTTACCCCAAACAAATGAGTTTTAAAAGAGCCTGCTGTCGTTTCCCCCTGGCTGTGCTGAAGTTGGTGGTGAAGGTGTTACGCTGACCAGATGAGGAGGTGGTGGAGGAGGTGGTAGAGGAGAAGGAAGAAGCTGAGTAGGAGGAGGAGGCAACAGGAGGCAACAGGAGGCAAAGAGAAATGCCCTGCAATCCACGGTGGCGGAAGGACATGTGCCAATCTGCTGTCTGCCTCAGGCCCAGCCGACACTACATTTGCCCCGTGTGCAGTTAGGGATATATAGCGTCCCTGCCCGTGCTTACTGGTCCACTTATCTGTGGTTTTGTGGACCTTGCCACAGATGGCGTTGCACAGTGCACACCTGATTTCGTCCACCAATTGCTTGTGCCGGGAAGGGATGGCTCGCCGGGAAAAGTAGTGGCGGCTGGGAATCACGTACTGTGGGACAGCCACCGCCATCATGTTTTTAAAACTGTCCGTCTCCAACAGACGGAATGACAGCATTTCAAAGGCCAGGAATTTGGAAATGCTGGCATTCAGGGCCAGTGTTCGCGGGTGGGTAGGGCCATACTTCCTCTTTCTCTCCAGTGTTTGGGAGATGGACAGCTGAACGCTTAAATGGGACAGTGTGGAGATGCTTAGGGACGGTGGCGGACGTTGTGGCGTTGCTGCCACTTCCTCTATTTGCTCGGTGGCAGGTGCCACTGTGACTCCAGAGCTGGAGGAAGAGGCCAAGAGAGCAGCAGAAGAGGAAGCAGGAGGAGCCTGAGACCTTTCTTGGGTTTTGAGATGCTTACTCCACTGCAGCTCGTGCTTTGCATGTAGATGCCTGGTCCTGCAGGTTGTGCTCAAGTTTAGCACGTTTATGCCTCGCTTCAGGTTCTGATTGCACAGCTTGCAAACCACTCGTGCCTTGTCGTCAGCACATTGTCTAAAGAACTGCCACGCCAGGGAACTCCTGCAGATTCAACACCAGAATTTTTTAAAAATCTGTCCCTCACAGCTGCAGCATCGTCTCCCTACACTAAGAAGAGCTCATGTGATGTGCGGTGTCTCCAGCTTATATATAGAGGCTGGGTCACATGCTGCACTGGCCAATCACAGCCATGCCATTAGTAGGCATGGCTGTGATGGCTTCTAAGGCCAAACGAGTCAAAAGATTTTTGATTGGCTGCCCTGCAGCCTTTCAAAACGCGCCATTAAATCGCCGGACCCTGAACTCCAACCGAACATACAGTGAAATGTCCGTGTTCGGGTCTGGGGTCCAAAAACCATAATGTTCGGTACGAACCCGAACAGTGCGGTTCGGGTTCGCTCAACACTACCCATAAGGCTTGTTCTTTGCTTCACGACAAGCTTAAAAAAAGCAGTTGTTGTAACAAGAACGTATGTAACAAATGATTGCATGTAACTGCAGAGCTAATGTATAGGAATTCTCATGCAGATTATTTAGCTCCTCTGCAGCTCAGGAGCAGCTGTTCTGTATTCCAGAGGTATCACGGGGCTCCGGCAGATGTTCTCCAATTTCTCAATTATTAATAATAGGAATTTACACTTTGAGGTTTGCAAACATTCTGGCGTCTCCCAACTGCACGCTTATTGCAAGCCCCGGGTGCCAAGAGAATCTGGAAATGTGTGCTTAATTATATTTATCTTTGGTCTTAAGTTTAATAGCTGGTTCTTACTCTTTGACAAATGCGTGCCAGCGAGATCAAATATAGCAAGCGTATTGCAAGCTCAATTAATCCCTGTTAATAGAATCTATGGCAAACATTTCCATTCTAGAAGTGATGGGGGTTGAAATTAGCCATTACAGTGGATTAATTAATTTAAAATATTTTCGCAAAAACCCCCAAAAAACCCCACATTTCAAAAGAAAATAGAACTAAACACAGGGAATGAAATATCTCTTTTTTTGGGGGGGGGGGGGGGGGGGATGGCAAATTCATGGGATTTAATTGTAATCATGGGAAACTGGTCCAACTGGGAGTACCTTCTTTTAACCCTTTGATGATGCTTTGCAATTGTAAGATACTCAGATTGCTAGCAACTGAAAAAAGGGAATATATAGTTTGTATATTGAATGAACTAAGAATATATCCAGCAATCTGAGTATCCGCACGATTGAGCAAGTTATATATCACCAGACGCATCAATGAATTAATCAAGGAGTGGGTCCCTTAGAACAGGAGTAGGAAACCTGCGGCCCTCCAGCTCCTGATGAACTACATCTCCCATAATGCTCTTTCAGCTAAGAGGCTGGCCAAGGAGTATGGGAACTGTAGCCCTGCAACATCTGGGGAATCGCAGGTTGCAGACCCCTGCCTTAGATCCATGTTGATTAGTTAACTGGTTTCTATGTGATCACATAGGACTTCTACATACTGCAAAGTGGCGTAAATATTGGCCACGGTGCCAACCCTCTTGATTCACATAGCCAACAGTGTCACTTGGGTCTAATTCAGTGTTGCCCGTAGGTGTTGCTTACATTCCTTTTAATATGCATTTAAAAAAATAGGTCCTTTTCAAGTCGGAGTTGTGTTTAATCATTATTTTTGGCCTCTTTATTGTTACAAATGTGGAATGATTTTTCTAGGGATGTATATGTGCAGTTAACTTATTTACCAATACATAAATGACCAGTGCAATATGGATTTTTATAGCCTATTGGACAAGGGAAATCCAGAATCCTGTAGAATTCAATTTACCCGAACTCTTGCCGTCAGCATGGGATGTCCTCATACAATATGGGGGCTAAAAATGTGATTTGAGATGAGGTGAACATTTAAACTCATCAAATTAGCTATACACTGCACAGGGACAATCTTGGTGAGCTTTCTGGGGCTCTCTGGGCACTGTGCACAAGGTATAATGGTGGAATACACATATAGTCTTGATTAGGCTGGCATACTAGCATAGTAAAGGAGGTGTTGGGCATACAGATGACATGAGATAAGAATCCTGGTAACACATGATTTCATGTTTTTAATACTGGCCTGCATATTGCATGCATTCTCAGTTTATTGTTAGGTATGAACAATGTCACATAGACCAAGCCAATTTCAAGTCATGTTCTCTTAGGGCCAGTGAACATGGTGTATTATTATGCCTAAAAGTAGCACTTGTTAAGTAATGTATTGTGTAGATATCACTAATATAGTAGGAGGGAAAGCAAGCACTCAGACGTATACTTTCTATAGCACCTGCAGGTGGGCATGAACTATGCAGACTGACAGTGTAATAGACCAATAAACTAATGTCTCTGTCAGCAACAGGCCACTCCCTCTTTGAAGATTCTTGGAAGCAAACCTCCTACGCACGTCACCATTGATATCTTTTAAAAAAAGATGTGATAGAGAGATAATTTAGTAAGCGGTCAAATCAGTAAAAAAAAAAAAAAAAAATCCCGATTTATTAAATATTTTAAAAATGACCAATTATGTCCTCTTTGTAACCATGTAAAAACGATTCAGTAAAGAAGAGCTAGACAAAGAGGGCTATTCACAAAAGGTGAGTTGTAGGTGAGTTGAAGTGAGTTACAGGTGAGTTGAGGTGAGTTACAGGTGAGATGAAGGGAGTTACAGGTGAGGTGAAGTGAGTTACAGGTGAGATGAAGTGAGTTACAGGTGAGTTGAAGTGAGTTACAGGTGAGATGAAGGGAGTTACAGGTGAGGTGAAGTGAGTTACAGGTGAGATGAAGTGAGTTACAGGTGAGATGAAGTGAGTTACAGGTGAGTTGAAGTGAGTTACAGGTGAGTTGAAGTGAGTTACAGGTGAGATGAAGTGAGTTACAGGTGAGATGAAGTGAGTTACAGGTGAGTTGAAGTGAGTTGCAGGTGAGATGAAGTGAGTTACAGGTGAGTTTAGATGAAATTAACATTTCATTTTGCCATCTGAACCATACACTACATACACACTATTTCTCTGCTAAGCAAACTCACCAGGATTGCCACTGCACACCTCATCTTACCTCAACTCTCCTCATCCCACCTGGAACTCACCTCTTTGGGAATAGACCCCATAGCTGAGAGCAGCGATGAAGCACCTATGGCACAGGTGCCGATTCCAGCACTCTTGACCTTCTGCTTTGGCACTTAGTTTATGACTGGTATATTCATCACATATGGAGGGATGTGGAGCATATGGAGTTACCGAAATGGGGCAACTAAAGAAAAGGAAACAAAAATAGACAGAAAGTGCGACTAAAAGGAAGAGAGCCTGTAATAAAAATGGGAGATGTAGGGAAAAATGGCACTTTGAGATTGTTAACTTTGTTTACTCTATAAAAATGGGCATTGCGACTCAAAAGTATCACTTTCTAGAGCATTGCTTCTAAATTTCGACTTCCCCCGCTAACGTAAAATATACAATACACTGTTATTTTATTCCTTCATCACTGGATTACCAAGGCTACCCCAAAGTACGTAATAAAACTGGAGTGGTTGTATAATTACAACAATGATATGATTTAGGCTCATTAGTGGGAACATGATGACGAATATTTATTTGTGCTCAGACAAGAAACAAAATATCGCCAAGCACAGGAATCTAGGTAATTATATACACATATGTATTTAGAGGTATCCCACATGAGAGAGCTAATAACCATCACAGAAAGGCTTTTATTTGAAAACTCATCAAACAAACAACCTGGATGCATTTCACAAAGATGGGAGAAGGACAGGATGTGGGTCCTTCCAGATGTAGCCCTGGCACAGGGAGAGGACTGGAAGCCAAATAACTTCAACTACTTTGTAGTAGTATTTTTCCATAGCAAAAAGATATTGGCCAAAGAGACTGCCAACTACTGTCACATGTCCTTTCATGTACTTTCCACTTTAGCTAGTAGAGGTGCCTGGGAGGAAAACTGTCAGTAAATGAAGATTTAGGAGATGAAAAAAAAAACAATGTAATCCTTTCCAAATTTTTGAAGGAGTCCAGTGATCCGTAGTTTCATATTTCATCAATGTGCTATAGTAGGAAATAATGCAACATTTGTATACACCTACAGATTATTCTAAGCTAGCTATGGGCATTAGGACCCAGTGAGTGCCCAACTTCTAGAACCATAACGTTCTAACATTGGAATTAGCACCAAACATTCCATGGGTTTCCATGGGGATTGCTCCATATTTAGAACTTTGACCCAGAATTGCTCTTTAAAGGACGACTGTAAGTAAATAATGTTTAGTTAGTCGGCATCAAGTTCTGGCATTTTAAATTGAAATACTTTAATGAAAGAATATAGGTAAAGTGTCTGATGGAGTCTTCTTTGTTTGTATAGCGTTATCAGGGGGCTGACATGTTTAGGATCTTGGTTCAGATGGGTCGGATCATTTTTCATCTGACTCAAGATGTCAGCCCAACCACACAAATAGAAACATGCGGCTACAAAACATAAAAAAACACAATAGTGCAATATTTGATGTGTGATAAAAGATAATGTGAGATATTAACTCACTTACAAGGGGGATGGAACGATTGATCGCGGCTGCATTAACGCAGCTGCTTCACCGTCCCCCCTCACACAATAGCCAGTTCATCGTTCCAGAGGTCAACACGGGATAGTTCATTGTGGGATCCATGAAGGTGGGTATTATTAATAGGGGTTAATTTTAGCATTAGGGTTCATGGGGGAGGTTAGGTATTAGAGTTCGGGGGTAGCATTAGTATTAGGGTTAATTTTAGTATTAGGGTTGGTGGGGGAGGTTAGGTATAAGGGTTCGGGGGTAACATTAGGGTTAATTTTAGTATTAGGGTTCCGGGTTAATTTTTGTATTAGGGTTTGGGGGGTTTAATTTTTGTAATAGGGTTCGTGGGGGTTTAATTTTAGTATTAGGGTTTGGGGGGGGGGGGCACTTTTAGGGGGGGTTCATTTATATGGGGGGGTTTATTTATTGGTGGTGTACGTTTTTAAGCACTGACAGTTCAGCACTGAACTCTCAGCGCTTAAATAGCCGCAATGATATACGGCCGCGTTTATCTTTACAGCTGACAGTTCAGCATTCAAACTGACGCGCTGAACTGTCAGCGGTGAAGCAGCCTTGAAGAAGTGTCCTAAATTCCTCACAAGGATATACCAAATATACGCCAATCTTCATTAAATCTTTAATTACTCAAGACACAAAGTGCACACACAGAGAAGTAAAGTATTGGCAAATCCTTGCCAGCAAGGTAATGCCACTTACAGGAGAACACCGTATTTTTTGCCAAAAAAGTCCCAAGTCCCAGAGATGCACCAGGTCCCAGCACTGAAGGCATAGACGAATAGCAGCCTCTCGACGAGTTTCACCAGGTGAGACATTTTGATAGAGCTATACAAGCAAATATGATTCAATAAGGTGAAATAATAAATGTCTACTGTAAAATGCCTACACTTGATGCAATTTTTCAATTAAACATAACTTTTAGTTTTTTTGTGGTAGCATTACTTGAAGTGTGTCTTCACAATGAGATATAATACATTGCCCAGACATGTGCTACAATTCTATCATGGTTGCAGGTCCAAAAGGCCACAAGTCATAATTCCAAAATTCAGATTCATGTTTCACTTTGCCCACTGCAATACCAAACTACAGCATGGAACAGCTGTTCTTATGGAGTAGGCTTCACCTCTGGTTCTGCAGCCCATGGAGACATCTAGTTGAAGGAAGGTCTTGACAGCTTGTGCTGTAGCAAGGCTGGATCTATTGGTTGTGGGATTTAGGGGAGGAGTAAGGGGATGGCAGGGTATATAGAGCTGGAATAGCTGTTGGAGCGCCAGAAGTTTGTTCCCTAATCAAAATTGCCCACCCTCCCTTTGTTTTGGGGTTTGGTAGTAATGTATATAAGGAGTATACTTCGGTTTTCCTGCCGTTTCTTCTCTGTTTCAGATGCGGCACAGAGAGGGTGCGGAGGACTTGGAGCTAAACATGTCATAGCCTGGCAGTAACTTGCTCCCAACGGGTTCTCTGGCTTGTGAAAGAAGTCGGGGAGAGTGGGGCTCTTAGCCAACATGGGGGGCTGGGCAGACGGTGCTGCCCGGCGCATGGTTTCGGTAAATCAAACTGGGGACCCCTTGCGAGCAAGCCGGTTCATGTAATGTTTTAAAGTGGAAATGTTAATTAAGACAATAAATTATGCTAATAAAGTTGGTGGTTAATTATAGACATGTGCATTCGTTTTCAGACGAATGCATTTTCGTCCAAAAATAGCATTTTCGTCCATTCGTCCGAAAAACGAATAACGAAAATGCTAAACTAACGAAAGCCGAATGTACGAATGGTTAATAAACGAAAATCATTCGTCCATTCGTCCATTCATGCTATTGGCATTCTATAAACTGAAATAGTCTGTTTATAGAATACCAATAGCATTACATACATTCCATAAACCGACATAATGAACGACTTTCGGTTTATGGAATGCATGTAATGCTATTGCTATTCTATAAACCGAAATAGAGTCCCCATTCATACAAATTCATATGAACGTTCGGTTTATAGACTTTCGGTTTTTAGAATACATGTAATGCTATTGCTATTCTATAAACCGAAAGTCTATAAACCGACTGCGTTCGGTTTATAGACTTTCGGCTTATGGAATACATGTAATACTATTGGCTTTCTATAAACCGAACTAGAGTCCCCATTCATAAGAATTTCTTATGAATGGGGACTCTAGTTCGGTTTATAGAAAGCAATAGCATTACATGTATTCCATAAGCCGAAAGTCTATAAACCGAACGACAATGCTATTGCTATTCTATAAACCGAAAGTCTATACATCGAATGTCGTTCGGTTTATAGACTTTCGGCTTATGGAATACATGTAATTCTATTGACTTTCTATAGACCGAAATAGAGTCCCCATTCATAAGAAGTTCTTATGAATGGGGTCTCTATTTCGGTTTATAGAATACCAATAGCATTACATGTATTCCATAAACCGAAAGACATTCGGCTTATAGACTTTCGGTTTATGGAATGCATGTAATCCAATCGGCTTTCTATAAAAAATAGAAAGCCAATAGCATTACATACATTCCATAAACCGAAAGTCTATAAACCAATATGTCTTTTGGTTTTTAGACTTTCGGTTTATGGAATGTGTAGGTCAATTGATTCGTACGAACGAATAAAACGAAACGAAAAGAATTAACAAATTTTGTCTGAAACGAATGTAGTAATGAACGAAATTCGTTTTAGACGAAATAAATAACATTTTCGTCCGAATGGACGAAAACGAAAGGAAAATTTTAGTTTTGCACATGTCTAGTTAATTATGTTCATTATATCAACTATGACAATTGTGTTAATATGTTATGGTGGACTTGTCATTGTCTAATGTACTATGTGGTTTATGATTTGTTATGTTTTAAAGTTGGAGACAATGACATTTATTGTAATAATACATACAATGGCTGTGGCCTTTTCTACCCACTACAAATGAGCCATGTATTTTGATTTATGGTAAGATACAGCCTGGTAGTCGAGGCTACAACTGTCAAATAAGCAAACACCATTTGCCAAAATATATCTGTAATCCCCAAAGTACACTTTGTACAACAGAATACCGCAGCATATTATAACCAGGGGTATGATGAAAATAACCAAAAAATATCAAATATACTTTTTTACCATAATATATTATACTTTAAAAATAAAATCTACTACCTATTATTTACAAAGCATCTACTTTGTGTGTTGATGTAAGTTATAAGTTCATCCTTTGCAGTCACTGCAATCTACACACTGGGTGAGTTTAAGTGAGATGAACATTCTACTTATTTTTAATCATACCTGCCAACACCCTAGCTATCTGATCGTATAAGAATGCACCTCATCCCATCAGGTACCGATGTGTAGCTCAGTTTTTTGGCAATTGATGACATACATAGTTTAAACACAATTCCTATGCTCATAATAAAGGTAGTCAAGCTGGGACAGCCCCCAAAATTGATGGGGCTGTCTAACATTTGGTGGACTAGTATTGCCAGATCTGGGACTATATAAGTGCACAGTCAAAAACTCACATGACGGTATGGTGAATCAGATGGGGGAGTGTCCTCTTCCTCTGCAGTTTACAGAGCATTGGTCCAGGGGTCAGACAGGCACACAGAGCCTGTGTCTCAGCCAATCCAGCTGCAGATAGAGTCAGGGGACTGGGCTTTGGCAGAAATCCATGGGCAGCAGAACCAGAAGTCCAAATAGGTGAATGCAATAGTATCACATTAGTCACATTTAGTCACATTTTTGTTAGTTGATGAAAATTGCAATGGGTTTTAGTCATAGTTTTAGTCCTGTCAAAAGGGCCGCTTTAAGACCCTACTTGGCCCTGTGCAAAGTCTTTAGCAGTGGACCCCCCTCCACCCAATTTTTCTAAAGTCACATTGTAAAAAACTGTATGTAAATGTAAACTTTGTAATATTATATGCAACTATTTTCATATCCCATTCAACTATTTAAATGCACCTAAAGGACTTAACACAACACCATACAGTATCCACAGCACTTGCCATGTACCTATATTGCACCCACAGCACTTGGCTTGCACTAATATTGCACCCACACAATTTGGCATGCCACAGTGTCAATTTGCCCCACAGAACATACCATAGTGTAATTTTGTCCCACAGAACTGCTCCTGGAGAACAAGCCACAGTGTTACTTTTCCCCCATAGTACATGTTATTTTGTCCCACAGAACATGCCACAGCATCACTTTGACAATCAAAATAAGCCACTGTCAGGTACCAATTAACACGCTACAGTTACTTTGTCATTATCATTTGCAACAGTCAGGTTGCCTATTAAATATGTCACAGCTTGCCCATTAATGTGCCAGTGTTATTTTGCCATTAATATACCACAGCCTATTTGTCCATTAGTATGCCACAGCCATTTTGCCATTAATATGCCAGTATCATTGTGCCATTAACATGCCACAGCCAATTAGACCATTAATATGCAAACATTATTTTGCCATTAAAATGCCAGTATTATTTTGCCATTAATAAGCCACAGCCAATTGGCCCAATAGTATGCCAGTATTATTTTTCCATCAATAAACAACAGCCAATTTGCCTTATAATATGCCAGTATTATTTTGACCATTAATAAGCCACAGATAGTTTGCCCAATAATATACCAGTATTATTTTGACCATTAATAAGCCACATCCAATTTGCCCAATATTATGCCAATATTATCTTGCCCATTAATAAGCCACAGCTAATTTGTCCAATAATATGCCAGTATTTTTTTGCCCATTAAGAAGCCATATCCAATGTGTCCAATACTATGCCAGTATTATTTTGCCCATAAGCCACATCCAATTTGCCATTAATATGCCACCCTCCTCACTTTTTTTGTGATAATGGATCAGCTTTCTGGCACCGGGAAGGTAAATAAAACCCAGGTCAAAAAAAGCCTCTTCATTATATGCTATAACATGGGAAAATCAATAAAATATTTGGAGTGTTTTCTGCATCAGCGTATCAGATGAAGGCCGATCCAGATTCCAGGAGAGAAGCGTATTAATAATGTATATATTAAGTGCCCACATTGAGGGCATTAAACATACCTCCGTCAATTATTTGCTTTCAGGCTACAGTGGCACAAGAAGCTGCCTTATCATTCTACGTACTGCAGGTATATTGGAGGGGAGGTAAAAGACATCAGGGAATTAAAGATGTCATCTAAACATTACTTATGCTGTAAATGCAGAGCATAAACGAATGAGCTACACACTGTGCAAACAGCATTTCAAGCCATTGCATAAAATAAGAGAAATATGGATTTTAAATATCCCTTTGTTGTCTCTTGTTTAGGATCACCTTGAGGCTTGACATGCGTATAAAGCCACAAGAAGATTTAAAGAGAAAAAACATTGGGAGTTATTCGCAAAAAGGAAGAAGGTAGGGTTCATACCCCAACCGTTATTTTATTGGCAGGTTGGTAAAAAAATTAGCTTGAGGCCAATGTTAGCTCTGTGGCAGCAATGGCATGGCTGTTTTTTTTTTGGAGTTGAGGTTAGATCAGGGATGGCCCTACAATGGGTCCCTCAGACCCAGGCGACACAGAAAAGGGGCGGAAAATTGTCACCCTCGCTGATACCTCAACTGCTCGTGCTTAGGCTGGTCAGACTCAGAGTACTAGACAATAAGCTGTGTTGCTGCCCGGACAGACTTTTTACTGTATCCTTGCAGGGAGGACGGAAGGAAAGAGCAAAGATCATGTCATCATGTCACATGCAGCTCTTTCCATTTGTCTTTTATTCTTACTATTTGAACTTGCCTTGAGAGCTGTTAGGAAAAAAAACAATAGGCAGGGGCACAAGAAAATTGAAAGTGTAAGGGATGGGTGAGGCAAGAAGCCTGGGAGCAGGGCTGGCCTTAGGTATTCAGGCACACTTTCCACAGTGGCACCCCTGCACCCCCACCTTCACAGGATTTACCCCAGCACCCAGGACTTGCCCCAGATTACACAAAGGACTTGCCTCAGCACCCAGATGGCACCCGGGACTTATCCCAGCACCCAGATTGTGCACCAAGGTCTAGAACCAGGCTGAAATAATTTTCTTGTTTTTTTTTTTTTGCCTTCTTTTGGATCAAAAACAAGAATGATAGGTAGAAAGGTTGAAATTAATAGGTCTTTTTTCAAAATTAATTATGATGTTCCTGGCACACACATGGCGTATTGTGCCATGACAGCAACAATTCAATATGTCAGTGGCTTTACTGCAATAATTAACATTTATATCTGTCTCCAAAACCATTACATAATATCCATTTTGACAATAGTTTATTATTTTGTCAGAGGACATTTTACTTGGCTTTCCTGAGACAAATGACTGGGCTGCCGAACACCGTAGTGCGTATAAAATATCTGGACTCCACACCTTCTGGGAGTGGAAAGGTTAAAAATTGCATCTAACTTTTATTGTATTCTTTGAGACATGAATAATTAACCTGTCTGGATACCTTATTGTGATTCTGTTTTCTGTTGCAGTCGATCGATTTAAAAGCAATCTTGCTCAGTAAGCATATAGCCAGCATGAAATTCTACAGTTCAACTTGGAAAAAAAAATAAAAACAATCCAACCATTTTTTTATTTTTAACTCTAAACATTATTTTCTTTTCTTTTTTTTTTCAGTCAATTTGGTATAACTCTCAGAGCCAACAACTTTTACCGAAAGAAAACAAAACCAAAAAAAAAAGTCCACAAATGTTTTTTATTCACCTAGGGAAATATATTGCTGACAGACCTACAGGCCTGCAAACCTCATACTGTCTTCTCCAACAGAAACAGTAATTGATGTCAAGTCTTAGAGTGACCGGGGAAAAAAAAAAAAAAGAGTGGATAAGATTTTGATGGTCTTAGAACTTGTTTCAAGGTCAGAACCTTCGCAGACTTTAGTTGGTCACTCAATTTTTACTTTAAGATGTCCTAAAACTTGAAACAAACTAACTTGATAACAAAGAAAAACAATAAACATAAAGCAACAACAAATAAAACACCCGAGAGATCTATGCAAGGAAAAAAAAAAAGGAATTTTTCTGCGGCACTCCAGTGTTCAAGATGATAATGGTATTGTGATAAAAGAAAACAGCAAATGGGGAAGACAGAAAACAAACACACCTGATGCGTTTCGCGTTCTACTAACGCTTCTTCATAAGTCTATTCAGGTTGCGCTGATTTTCTCGCCATATCGGATAATTTTCTGAATTTCTCCTCATAGTGGATCATTTTGGTGATTGAGTCATTCAGGGATGACCAAAATGATTCTGAAATTTGGACTTCATGGTCAATTTGGCCTCAAACTAGCCATTACTTCCTATACAGAGAGCGACAGTTGCCAAAACGTCTCTCTGCAGCCACAGAGATATGCTCTGTAAAATGTAAGCCCTCAGTTTGCAAAGGTGGATATCTTGTGCATAGTGTCCAATTAAAGCATCATTCAAATTACACTTTTACGAGGTAGAAGTGACCTTCTGTAATGGTGTCACTAGTGGTGGGCTAGGGGGTATAAAACTCCAAATCTCCAATCCATAGCCTATGAGATTGTAATTGTAATCTTTTTTTTTTATTTCCCCCATGGGCGGAGCTTCCCTCCTTCTGGGGCCCTGTCCCGGAATCAGCATGTGATCTCCTATATTAGACTTTTATCAAATCTGCCATGGGTTCTCTTTAGAAGACCTAACAATGCTCCTCAGTCACATTTAAAGAAACAAAAGGGTTTACGGACTCTTTAATGTAATTCATAAAGACCCCATTTTTGCTTGGATATAGCGCCCCTTGTTAATATAAGTGATCCCATTTGAATATAATTTAAGAGGGGCAAGAAAGTGGAATATTAGAGAATTTCCTCTAGCTGATGATAACTAGAGTTAGGAGCTTTTCAGAGTGGTGGTAGCCATCTTGAAGCAAGCAAAGTTACACCAATAGGAGAAATAGAATTCCTATTGGTGTAACTTTGCTTGCATCAAGATGGCTACCTCCACTCTGAAAAGTGGTCATACAATATCTTCACATGGTAATCATACATACATGTGCTTAAAGCCAACTAAACATGGTTTATACTGGGCAAAACTGAATGTCTCCTGTTTATGACATCACCTGTGGCTTGATATGCAAATGAACTCCTTTCAATGGAAAATATTAGCCAGAAACACAATTTAAATATAAATGTTTTATATTTTAGGATACATTTTCCTTGAATGTTGCTATGAGTCAGGATTGTCTGCTACAAGACGTCTGGGCCATTAAAAAAAAAAAAAAAAAATCGCTATGAAAGCATTTCCTTTGTGTTTCCAATAATTTAATGACTTGTTATTGACATACACGGTGTCTTTTTAATCTACCGGCTATCACTTCATTGTTCCAAACAGCATGTGCCGTTAGGTAAACACTGGGTGGTCGCAATAATGATTCATAACATTTGCCTGATAGGATACAGTCAACGGTCAGGCAACACAGAGGTCTTTAAATTTGTTCTGTCGAGAGGATCCGAACATGAAAAGTAAAGCTGATCGAGAGATTCTTTTGTTCATTGTTAGGTTTGGAACTGAGTTTTGAGGTAACAAGTCATGTATGAATCCGGTTTGGAATAATCCAACTCTTTGACCGCAGCCAAATTCTCTTGTAGACCATGCAAGCATCTAGTGTGTACATGCAAAGAAAATAGCTCATTCCTCTTCACACACAAGTGCCAGGCTGACGGCGTTATTGTGATAGGGAATCTGCTGACAGCCTGTCAGATTTTTTCAATTAAGAAATACAATACTTCTAGAAGTCTGGTTACGACTACAACTAATTAACCTATATCTCTCCTTATCTAAAAATATTGCTCTCTCCTTTCTTATCCGTGTCTGCTCTGCCTTTATTTAGAAATGTGTGTTCATTTTCTTAGTTGTTTACTAAGCTATATAGATGGAGCCTCTATACTGTTTGTAAATGTATAAAAGGGATTTTTATGCTCGAATTTAGAAAAAAAAATGGGATTTTATTTAAATTTGTCATCAAAGTTTATGATTTTCTTTTATAGTAAATGATTTGATGAAAATAATGATATCTTAAGAAAAACCTTCTTATGCCAATAAAAAAACAATATATAATATGAGTGGGTACGTTAAAGGAGAAAGAGGGAAAATTACAGCTAGACACAAACACAGCAGAATTGCTAATTCATAGCCTCTGCCCATAGTCGCTAATCCATAGTCTCTGTCTCCAAGGGTACAAACATTTCAAAACAGGCTGGCCATTAAGAAGCTAAACTATGCATGTGTGATAGTGGCAAAAACTGAGCTCTAGGAACCTGGTACATTTACTGAGGAGGCTGGAACTCAATGTTGCAGGTAACACAGCATCATGTGATGTCACATGACTCTGTTACTTTTGTCTACTCTCCTGCCCTATCCCAGGACTCATTCCCAGGGTATTGTCAAGTATGTTAGTGATACCACACTTACTGAAGTATAAACAGCAATCATATAATCAAAGACTAAATTGTCCTTCAAAACGGCACTTAAAGCCTATCAGTTGGGTGATCTCATGCATGAAAGCTTTACTGCTTGTCCTATATTTGATTATTTGGTAATATGATGGCTTTGAGAAGTGTGTTATCAATAAACT
This sequence comes from Pelodytes ibericus, assembly GCA_036172795.1. Taxonomy (NCBI): domain Eukaryota; kingdom Metazoa; phylum Chordata; class Amphibia; order Anura; family Pelodytidae; genus Pelodytes; species Pelodytes ibericus. The sequence continues at coordinate 18,519,890 of CM069860.1, forward strand.
ATTATTGCTAAGTGATTTGTGTACAATGATAGCATGTGTGGCATGCAGCCTCTGCACTATGCATACTGTACAATTCTTAAACCTTTTGAGGGCCTTGAGCGACACTGAGCTTGAACTAAGGTTTCCAGATGCTTGTGACTAAAATTCTGGACTCCACAATAAATACTGGTCACTATAAAAGTGTCACAGCATTGTCCTATATAAAGCAATACAAATGCCCAGTGTTGTCTTCATTTTTGTTCCTGGAGAGCACATATTCAAAGCTGGACACCTGGCAACCATACCTTGAATGTTAGGCAGTTATCATGCCCTGGTATATTCCTAACTTCCAAGGAAGAGATAATACAAGTATACTTCCCTCGTACAACTCAACCTTCAGCAAATTATGCTCCCTACTGTGTGGGGGAATAGTATTTTAGCACAGGTGCCTGATGTTTGCAAATTGAAAGTGGTAGTTCAACACTGCACAACAAGGACCTACCTCAACATCCAAAACATGCACCATGACCAGCAAACCTAGGTCTTATACCCAATATGACCCATCACCAACATTGCACACATAGGACTTCCCAAACACCCCATAACAGGCCCCATTACACACATTGCAAACCCATCACCAACATTTACCCAGGACTTACCACAACATCCCAGGATATGTCCCATGACCAACATTGCACATGCAGGACTTACCCCCAACACCCCAGGACATGCCCCATCACCAACATTGCACACCCATGCCTTTTCCCAGTACTCCAGGACATGCCCATCACCTACATTGCACACCCAGGACATGTTGCATCCCCCAAATTGCACGCCCAGTATATGCTCCATCACCAGCGTTGCACACCCAAGACATGCACCATCACACCTGTAAATGCCCAATCATGGCTTCACCACATGCATTGAAGACCCAGAACTTATCCCAGCCATCTTCCTTTGCTTTAGGACATACCCATCACCATACTGCACTCCCAGGACATGCCCCATCATCCACATTGCACACAGAGGACTTACCCCAGCACATGCCCCATCACCTACAACCAGGACGTACCGTGGCACTGTAGGACATGCCCCATCACCACACTGCACACCCAGGACATGCTCCATCACCCACAGTGTACACCTAGGACTTACACCAGCACCTCAGGACAGGCCACACCACCCACATTGCACACCCAGAACTTACCCCAGCACATGCCCCATCACCCACACTGCACTCCCAGGATATGCTCCATTACCACACTGCATCCCCAGTAAATGCCCCATCACCACACTGCTCTCCTAGCTACCTGGTGTCTACTGGCAGGCAGCATGTTCTCTGTGTGCTGCCCAGGCTCACAGACATCCTCCTATGCTGCCTCTCGCACTCCCTGCGTGTCAGTGTTAATTTTGATGGTACATTTTGATTTAGTTAATTTTGACTAAAATGCCATTTTAGTTTAGTCATCTGAATTGTCTTAGTTTTAGTCAACTAAATCCCCAGCAGTGAGGGACAGAACACGGTCCGAGAAACCAAGGGGAGCATTCCAATACTGGAGTATCCAGGCAGCAGACAGGCACAGAGAGCCCATCCCTGGCCAAGTCACTTCATCCAGTGGGAGATGAATCATGAAAACAAAATGGGGGAAATATAAGAGCACAAAGCACTATAGAATGCTGTAACCTTTAATGCCTCTTTAAATTCATGATTCAGACTGGGCAGTATGAACCCTTTCTTCAGCAAAGAACATGAGAGCGCTTAAAACAAGTCTAATTTCTGCTGCCTCACATCTTCGGTGATGTCAACACTTGGCACAATAGCCAAATTAGTTTGTGTGCCAGACAGATGTATGAGAATGTGACATCATGTAAGCAACAGTGCAAGTGACACAAATTATGTTCCATGTGTTACTTATTACATGGTGAAACCTTTGGACGCATGTGACCTTATGAACTGGGTTTGACCTTTTGGTATGCTGGTTTTTCATGTTACCGGTATAGAATGGGATACCGCAACCTAATCTTCTTTCAGCATTGATGAGTGTATGATGTACAAATGGATGGATGGTGTTGGGACCAACATTGTTCATGGTGGACATTTAACATTTATTGAGGCAGTTTTGAATCTCAAAAAGAAATTTGGTGCTTGGAATAGCAGCCCTAGTTTATTTTGGAAATAATCTAATTCCCCCCCCCCCCCCCCCCCAAATGCTCCCTGAATTAAATAAAAACAATAAGTTCCCATTCATTTAAATATATCTTAATATATATATATATTTTTTTTTTTAAACATATAATATTAATAATAATATTAAAGCAATACAATAAATATGTATATTTGGTGTCTGCTCAGGTAGCCCAGATCTGGCCCAAAATGTTGTTCATCCACAGTTATCCACATGGCTGATTTTGGCCTGAAATCTACCATTTTTGCTGTTTTTGGGACAACTTTCAGCCATATTTGGTTTAGAGGAACTTGGCCCTGTACTCAGGCCCCCCAAAAAGGCCTGAACTCAGCTTAAATAGGCAAATTTTGAGCAGTTAAATTCATCATCTTATTTGCCACTTAGGCTGGCTGGTCCAGTTGCAGTGGAGACAGTGGCAGTGTATTGCAATGGTGATATCATGTGGTGATATAAATATATACATATATACATGATCAACGGCGATCTCAATGCCCAAATACCCAGGGATTCCTTGGCCCAGGACAGGGGCATTACTAGGTCTCCCAAAGATCTGGGACTAGAGCCCATGACAGATTTGATAGGAGTGGAGTAAATACGCTTGCATACTTTGGCCTGGAGATAAAGTATATATCTGATCCATATGAGCAATAGTTATATAGAATACAAGCAATAAATACAAATAAATGGATTTATATGATGATGCCAATGGGGTGAGATGTAGGGTGAGTGGGGTGATAAGCTGGAGCGAGGGGATAAGATGAAGGGAGAGAGGGGTGATAAGATGAAGGGAGAGGGTGCGATGGAGGGTCAGAAGTGTAATTTAATAAGGATGGGGTGAGATGGAGGGTGAGATGGAGGGTGAGAGGGGTGGTATTCTGGAGAGAGGGGGTGAAATGGAGCATGAGTGGGTTGATAGGAGGGAGGGGATAAGTTGGAGGGAGAGAGGGGTGATAAGATGACGGAAGAGTTTGCGATGGAGGGTCAGTTGTGTAATTTAATAAGGATGGGGTGAGATGGAGGTAGAGAGTGGGTGTTAAGATGAAGGTAGGGTGAGATGGAAGATGAGAGCAGAGAGAAGCTAGAGAAAGGGGGTGAGAGGGATGACATGCTGTAAGAGGGTAGATGGCTAATAAGCTGGATGGAGGGGTGAGATAGATGATAAGCTGGAGGGATGGGTGAGATGTGTGATAAGATAAGGATGGGGTGAGATGGATGGTGATATTCTGCAGAAAGGGGGTGAAATGGAGGGTGAGAAGTGTGGTAAGCTGACAGAAGGGGTGAGATGTGGATAGGTGATTTGCTGGAAGGAGAGGGTGAGAGGGACAAGAGCTGTAGGACCAAGGAAATGAATAGTAAGCTGGAGGGAGGGGTGAGAGGGGGGAGATGTGTGATAATATAAGGGTGGGGTGAGATGGAGGGTAAGAGGGGTGATATTCTGGAGAGAGAGGGTGAAATGAAGGGTAAGAAGGGTGATATTCTGGACAGAGGGGGTGATAAGCCTGCAGAAGGGTTAGATGTTAATGGGTGATAAGCTGAAGAGAGGGGTGATAAACTGGAGGGAGGTTGAGAGATGGAGGGTGAGTGAGATGATAGGATTGAGGGAGAAGGGTGTTAAGATGGAGGGAGAAGGTGAGAGGAGTGATAAGATGGAGGGAGGGTTGATATGGAGGGTATGGAGTATATGAGAAGCCCACACGTACCTGGACTATCTCAGCCCATGTTCATAAAGATGAACAAGAAAAAAATCCTAGTGCAATATGTACTGCAAGTGGTGATCCTATGAATATAGACAGAATAGGGAATCAAAACTCACCAACGCAGCTCCTATAACCAAGAAGCGTGGAATATGCACAATGATTGTATACTTGCCCCCACTCTGGAATAATGGTGTCCATGATTGTGAGGGACTGGATATCCAAATCACGACTTTTAAAGTGCTTTATTTTGACTCAAACATGAGCAGGAGCATCCATTAAAAAAGCTTAAAACACAGTTCAATGTGGATAAAATTTCTGTGAGACACAGTCTGAACCGCGATCAGCTGTTTGAGCTTTTCTGGGCTGATCAGAAACTTCCAGGTGAGTTGCTGTATAGTGGCTCACAAGATCCATAATATACCACTTAATAATCCCTGAATAAAATTTAAGGATTTGCAATGTATACATAAATACATACAATAACATTTATTATTTTTCATACTGCCATGACAGAATATGTGGTATATCAATACTGGGTGATGTCATGCAAGCTATAGGTTGTAGGTTGGTTATTGTTCACCATCAAAAGCCATTAGTCTATATTTACTCTCTCACCATCATGCCACGTGTACTCCGATACCATTGTAAGTCCACGGTGTGGATGGCAACATTGCTTGACAATGCACCATTGTACACTGTGGATTTGAATGAGTTCCTTTCCATATATGAGGGCGTTAGTCAGTGACGTAATTAGAAACCAACGTGCCACGGTAGTAAGATTATCACATGGCCCTCTGACCACAAAAAACATCACCACATAATACCACCACTGCATGATACCACCAGTGCATAACCCCCCCCCCCCCCACTGTCCATGTACCAGCCTTATGCACACTTCACTTGTGAGTGCAGTGGTCACAGGGATCACCAGGTCCACCTAGTGTGACTGACACAGTTGTAGTTGCAACTCCTACAACCACAGTAATCACAACTGATGTGTGTATAAAGGTGGTACATAGACAATAGGGGTGCATTGCACTGGTGGTATCATGTGGTGGCGATGTTCTATGTGGTCATAGGGCCAAATGGAAATCTTACCTCTGTGATAAAGTGGTTTCTGTTTAGATCACTGCCTTGTGCACTGACATCATCGGGTATCAAACCTGCAAGCCTGGTGCAGTTGGCACATTAGCCCACCGGCATCATCATCATTCATTTTTTTTTTACTAGACCTCCATGTTAAATAAGCATTCTTCTAATGTTTCTAACAAGTCAAGTTTTGGAGGGCAAGCAAGGAACTGTGAGGATCCTGGCTGCTGTTTCTACCTCTGAAGAAGACCCATCTTTTACTCTGGTCCAGGATATGTGAAACCAGATGCTAATCTAAGATCTTCAGTGCTGTTAAATGTACATCCCAGCCATTACCATTTGGACTGAAAAATGAGAAAGAGCGTGAAAGGTTTGTGTCGTATTTTTAGCCTAGGCAAAGGGAGTCCGTCTGAGTAGTAACGAGGCATTGCCCGTCAGAGTAGTAACGAGTTAATGTGAGAAGGACTTTTGAGCCCTTCATAAACTTGCACTTCTAGAGGGCTTCACCTCTTAAAAAAAAATCAAAAAAAAAAAATCTATCTATAGAATGAAGAGTCTAAAACACTACAAAATCAAGTGGGAACATCTCCATAGAAACCAACTATTTGACAAATTCCTAATCACTGAGATTTTAAACTACTGACATGAAAAGCATCACGATAACTACACGGCACAGTTGTGATAGAACAAATAATAATAGCAAATCAAGGTTTAAAATAAAAAAAATTGGAAATAAAAACTCGAACTGACAATCAGATTTCTCCTTGGATCATCCAGGCCTCTTTTAAAGGCATCTAATGTATTTTCTAGAACCACTTCTTCAAGCAGTGAATGTCATACCTATTATTTTCCTTACAGTAAAGAATCCCTTCTAAATCTCCTTTCTTCAAATCTTAGCGGATGACCTTTTGCCCTTTGTTTTTGACCGTTTGCCCTGTTAATGAACAGGTCTTTAGAAAGCCCTCTGTATTTGCCCTGTACATATTTATATAACATGATCATATCCTCACTAAGCTGCTGTTTCTCTAGCGTGTACAAATGTAACTTTTGTAGCCTTTCTTCATAACTAAAACTTTCCATTTCCCTTTTTATTTTTGTAGCCTTCCTCTTAATCCTTCTATGTTTCCATAATATCTTTTTTTTAGTGCAAAATATAAAGTGATGGTGCAATAAACAAAGTGCAAAATTGGATTATAAATAATACTTGCGGGACCACACAAAACGCAGCCTTCTGTAGCACTCTCCAAAGTGCTCAACAAACACAATACAGAAAAAAGCAGACTGGCGCTGAATAGTGGGTACCTTCAAAACAAATATAATAATAGTGTAATACTGTATAACACACAATACGTGAATAGTGGTATTAAATACACTCACAAACGTCCGTGAGTGGAGATCATTTCAGATAAAACGTGGATTCCAGGTAAAAATATGTAGCATTTATTCTGTAAACATAAAAACAAGAAAAATACTTTGTGCAGGATCAGAGAAACAAAAACACGCTCTTGGCCCCAGCTACCAGTACACTCACAAACTGCAGATGGAAAACAGTCACATCAAGGAATGATCAGTTCAGTGGAGTTAGACAAGGTGCCCAGAATTGAAATGCATATTCAAGGCTGGGTACTGTAAAGAGGCAGAATAATAACTTCCTCCCGTGAGCCAGTATCCCTTTTAATGCATGCCAATATCTTATTGGCCTTTGCAGCTGCCAGCTGACACTGTGCACTACTGCAAAGTCTATTGTCTATAGTTACTCCCATTTTGTGTCATTGGCAAACACTGAGACATAACTCACTATTCCCACTTGGAGATCATAAACAAATTAAAAAGAACAGATCCCTGGGGTACTCCACTTATCACATATGTCCAGTCCGAGAACTTCCCACTTCCCATAGCAATTGCTAATGCCAAGTTGTGCTGGTCATACCCAGAGGTTGTTCTTTGAGAAGGGGGTAATGTCATGCTACAAGCCATGTGCAGTCTCATCCAGGCTGTATCCAGTTATTTCTGTTTGCTTTCTTTTCGTTCTTTTTGATAATTCTTCATTCCTGCTCCTGCCTCTTTGTTGTGTCCCGTCTTGTGACCTACTAGAGGGCTGACCTGTCCTGAGTCCTATCAGAGGACTGTTCTGTCCTTAACCCTGATAAAGGGGGGCCCTGTCATGAGGCTTGTTGGCGGGCTGTCTTGTTCTGAGGGAGCTGACCTGTATTGGGCCCAGTTGGAGGCTGCACTACCCTGAGCCCTGTTAGGGGGCTGCCCTGTCCTGAGTCCTGTTAGACAGCTTCCTTGTTCTGAGCACTGTTAGCGGGCTGTCCTGTACCCTATCAGAGAACTGTCCTGAAATGCCCTATAAAGGGGTTTCCTGTCCCATACCCTATCAGAGGGCTTCTCTGTCCAGTGCTTCCATGTTTCTTTATGCTCTTGCACTGATCCATTTCCAGTTTTCCTTGCTGCCTATTATTTTGTTCCTTGTTTTCTCCTGCCTTGTTTCACTACTCCTATATAAATGAACACCACCCATTTATTCTATTTTCTTCACATGCCAGTCTGGTCTCAGGTATGTTTTGTGTCTTTTGTGTTGAGTTCATTCTTAGTTACTATTTTGAGGCAGGTTTTAGTGCTAGGAACTTGCCTTCTTGTTAAATACCTTGATGCTGGAGGCAAGCTTATTATTTTATGCGCATTTGGCCCTCACTTTTTAACATTTTAGAGCTCTAGGCTAGTCCAGTGTTCGTCTGTGGCTCTGTTTATATGTCTCCTTAATTTTGTTACCATGCCCTTTGTCTATGCCATGTTTATCTCTGACCTGTATTTATATCTTTATCATAAGTCTTGTGCCCTGTATTTGTTATCCTCAGTTTGGTCTCTGCCTTGCCCTGCTCGTGTCTGTTCTCAGTTCTGCTTTTATTCTTGTAGCACTGTACTCTGTATTATGTTATACCTATGCTGCTCTGTCCTTACTTACTATTGCTCTGCTTAGCCTGAAGCATCCTGTTTATTCTGTTAGTGGTGTTATGTTCTCACTCCAGGGTGTCTGCAGTGTTTGTTCAGTTCCTGTCTTACCTTTACTGGATTCAGCCACTGCTACCCCAGGGCCCTGGTATGGGGCCCGGGGTGTGTATTAACTCTGTACCAGGCCCTGCTAATCTATTTGAGCACATTGAATTCCTGTTGAACGTCTATGGGCGCTATGGTTCCTGTGTCACCAGGACCCGCCCCTGACACATAGTGAGATAAGGTTGTCCAAATAAATGGTGGATTATTGTAAAAACCCTAGATACTTGGTACTTTGAAGTGTAATTAATGGGCAGGGAATAATTATGATTTTGAAAATATTTGACAGGTGTGGAGACTTAAGGGCTGCAGTACTATAGCAAAACCTGTAGGCGTAAGTATTCCATTATAGAGAAATTGATCAGGGGAAAGTTCACTAGATTCGCAGGCAAAATGCAACAATATAAGATATACAATGCTTGAGATTAGTAAGTGTGAGATCCTGGTTCATATATGCCAAATATGCTTCTCTTTGTCTGTTACCTCTGCTCCTAAATCTATAGCAACTGATTTTGTGCCTATAAAGCAGTTTATTCTGGCATGGTCAACATGCATAGTTATAGTTACATACACATCCAAAAATAGAAAGAAGTACCCGCACTCACGGGATTTAGCAAAAGTCGAAAAAAGCTGTATTATTAGTTGTTCATCAAAGAAATCAACATTTCGTCTCCCCCTGGAGCTGTTATCAAGACCAAAAGTATATATATATATATATATATATACTGTTTCTTCGCCCCCTGTCTAGTCCTATTTTTCTCACCAACTGCGCTGTCTACATCCACGACCTCCTGCATGAGCTGGTTCTTCCTCTTGTGGCTTGTTTTATTGGCTGCTGCCCCTATCACCCAGTTGTAGCATTGGCATAGCTGCTGGACCAATGCCTGGTTCTCTCATGTACTCAGTGTTTACCCTTGCCCTCTGCCTCTACTGCCACTAGAGGCATGGATGATGCCATGGTCCCCACCCTGCCTTGATTCTTGGCTAGCCACTGTGGCAAAATACGCTTTTTCTCCCTTTTTCTGTTGATGGCATCTAAACCTGCTCTAAAATGGTGGTCTTGCCATGTGCTCACAATTTATACTAACATTCCTTGACACTGATTTCGACAATTATTTCAATAAATGTAGTGAACCTGGGCCTATTTCCTATGGAAGGTTCTGCATATTATGATTGAATTTTGGATTAAAATCAGTTGTTTTCAATATAATGGGGTGCTTGAGGCTATCACTTTGGTTCGACCCTATTTGGATATATTTTGGCCAATTTCGGGGACCCATCCTATTAAGCTCCGTTCAACAGTCATTAGCCTAGCCTGACTATATTGATAGGCATTTCAATGATACCTGAATGGCCCTATTTTAAGGACCATTCGGATCATCAACATGCTCCTAACCAGACCGAATTTCAGATCTCCAGGTTTCGAAGTGATACACTTGAATAAACACCCCAAGATCTCTTTGATCATACACCGAGCAAAGAGTCAACCAACCTACCCCTCTTTGACATTGACATATGTTCTAAAAACCCTTCAGGATGAAATCCATGAAACATGCAATACAGAAGTCTAAACCCAGCCAGCTTGTACTGCCATAAATTACATTTCTTTAGCCCTGTTGGGAAATCTGGCTGCAAAACTATTGTACAACATTTTCGACTGTTCCCAATGTTAACTAGGAGACTACAAAAAAAAATCTTCATGGCAGTGTCCCTTTAATTTAAGGGTATAACTGAAAATAGCTATACAATATGTGCATTCTGGGTCTGATTTCCTTTGCAGGCTTATAGCATGAATGCTGCACTATAAAACGGCATGTTTTAAGTGATGTTAAGTGTGTGATTTAAAAATGATCCGGGTCCTCAGAGAAGAATAAAAAGTGATGCATTTTCTAGACCATTTAACATAATGGGGTCGTTGTAAGAGTTATTGCAGTAAGGCTATGACCTTTCTGTGATATAATGGATCGGGTTTCCAACCTTCCTACCAGTTTTTCCGCATGAGTGAACGGCACTGGCTTTCTAATTAATCGTAAACTCTCGCCTTAAGTTAATTAATGCCCTCATTATGTCATGGCCGCTCTTGCTTGGCATATTCTCGTGCCAGTAAATCACTTCTACGCCAATTAGTGTACAAGGGGAAGCAGCAAGCAACAATCTTAAAGAGGGATTTCAGAAGAACGTAATGACACCATATCATAAAAGTAAATTAGATAGCAACCACTAATATGTCCAGTAGATAGAAGGCCTCGGAGCCTATCCATTACTAAAGCTACGAAGGAACATTAATGTTCCACTCATCGATTGCCAATAGCTTCCAGTGTGGATCAGAGAGGAACTTGTCATGTGGAGTGGCTTTTACAATGGAAACAGATTGAGCGGAGTAGTTTTAATCTGCTAGTAATGAAAGAAGCTGCATTCTATCGTTTTTCATAATGGCCATGAATCAAAGGGCCATTACATGAAGGAATAAACCGGGCAACATTTGTAACAAAAGTTTTTATACAAGGAGATTCTGGCTAAAGTATCACCTAAATTGTTTTTAGTGTGAATGTAGAGACTAGAAAAATTATTAGACATGTGCATACATTTTCGGACGAATGCATTTTTCGTCCGAAAATAGCATTTTCGTCCATTTGTCCGAAAAACGAATAACGAAAATCCAAAACTAACGAAAGCCGAATGAACAAATGGTTAATAAACGAAAATCATTCGTCCATTCGTGCTATTGGTATTCTATAAACCGAAATAGAGTCCCCATTCATACGAATTGACCTATTCGTATGAATGGGGACTCTATTTCGGTTTATAGAAAGCCAATAACATTACATACATTCCATAAACTGAAAGTCTATAAACCGATATGTCTTTCGGTTTATAGACTTTCGGTTTATGGAATGTGTAGGTCAATTGATTCGTCCGAACAAATAAAGCAAAACGAAAATAATGAACGAATTTCGTCTGAAACGAATGCAGTAATGAACAAAATTCGTTTTAGACTAAATAAATAACATTTTCGTCCGAACTGACAAAAACAAAACGAAAATTTTAGTTTTGCACATGTCTAAAAACTATTGAAAATAATACATGCGTTAGCAGAATTGCAAGCAAATGCCTAAATTAAGAGAACAATGTGTTTTAAATGTGCCTGTGGGGCAAGCATGTCAGAAGTGGGACACTGGGGGGATAGTGGGAATGGTGGTGAGAATGACACTGTGGGTTAGTGGAGATGGTGGCGAGAGTTCTTTTGATTTGATTTAGATTTTTATTCTGCTCACTCAGTTTGTATTTTGTTCGTTTATAAAAGTAAACTATTAACTACTAACTATTTACTACGCATTCTTACTCTACAGCATTGTTTTCACACCTGCCTAAAACTTTTGCACAGTAGCGTGTAGTAAAATAATGTTTTCACCTGTTATGTAAATTCAAAACAAGTGAGAAATGTATTCACCAAAAGTGAACTGTAGAAGTTGGAAAATGTTGTAAATTCAGACTAAAAACGATAAAGTACCGATTCGGGAGTGAAAAGCAACTACTGTGTTTCAGAGGTTTGTGCATGTAGTAGAGCAGTACCTTTTTTGTGCTGACACTCCCCCTTCCTAGACATACTTATTCACTGAGAATTATTTAAAAAAATTGCCCATTAATATGCCACAGTTAGTTTGCTCATTAATATGCCAGTGTTTCGTTTGTTCATTAATATGCCACAGCCCGTGTGCCCATAAAGATGCCACACCCAGCTTGCCAATTAACATGCCACAGCCAATTCACCCAATAATATGCCAGTGTTAATTTGCCCATTTATATGCCACTGTTAGTTTGGCCATCAATATGCCATAGCCAATTTGCCCATTAATATGCCAGTGTTAGTTTGTCAATTAATATGCCAGTGTTAGTTTGCAAATTAATATGCCATTGTTGTGTTGCCCATTATATACCACCCTCCTCCACCTTTCCCCAGCCTCCTGGCTGCTCCGTGTTCCTGGTCGTCTCCTCTGAACAGTCTTCCTTCCTCCACGAAGGAGAGAAATGCAGCCGCCGGATATGATTTGCACTATCCCCCAGTGTTCCCAGTGTTCTTTTAACCACCATCCCAACTATTCTGCATTGTCCCTCTCACCATCAGATCCACTATCCCCCAGTGTCCTTCTCCCCACCATTCCCACTATCCCCCATTGTCTTTCTCCCCACCATCTCCATTATCCACAGTGCCCTTCTCACCAAGATCGGCATTATCCCTCGGTGTTCATATAACCACCATCCCCATTATTCCGCAGTGCCCTTCTCACCACCAGATCCACTATCCCCCAGTGTCCTTCTCGCCACCATTCCCTCTATTCCCCCACTGCCTTTCTCATCATCATCTGCAATAAACCCCCAGTGTTTTTCTCACCACCATTCCCACTATCTCACCTGTGTCCTACTAACCACCATCCCCATTATTCCCCAGTGCCATTTTCACCAGCATCCCCACAATCCCACAGTGTAACTTTCACCACCATCTGCACTATCCCTCAGTGTTCTTATAACCACCATCCCCACTATTCCGCAGTGTCCCTCTCACCACCAGATCCACTATCCCCCAGTTTCCTTCTCACCACCATTCCCACTATTCCCCCATTGTCTTTCTCACCACCATTTCCACTATCTCCCCCTGTGTCCTTCTCACCACCATTCCTACTTTCCCTCTGTGTTCTTGTCACTAGCATCTGCACTATGCACCCAGTGTCCTTCTCACCAGCATCTCCACTATTCCTTAGTGTCCTTCTCACTGACATCTCCACTATCCCCCAGTGTCCTTCTCACCACCATCCCCACTATTCCCCAGTGTCTTTCTAGCCTCCATCTGCACTAACCTCCCAGTGTGCTTCTCACCACCATCTGCACAATGTCTAGAATGTCCTTCTCACCACCATTCCCACTATTTCACCAGCGTCCTACTCATTAATCTGCATTATCCTCCCAGTGTCCCTCTCATTACCATTCGCACTATCCCCCCAGTGTCCCTAACACCACCATACCCACTACCCCCCCGCTCCTTCTCCCCCATTACCCTCACTATCTATTTAGGCGGGGTCATGGGTTCAGAGCCCATTAGATAAATAGAAGTTTCCATTTTAAATAGGTTCTGTAACCTAAGAAAGAATTTATAGTCCGTCTTTCAACATTTAAGAAAAAAAGATGAGTAGGAGTAGGATGAAAGGTTTGGGTGGGATGTCATCTGGGAGGGGGGGACTGACCATGTATTCTGTAAGGGGCTCAAAAATATCTGATGGCAGCCTACCTACCACCAGACTGTCATTTGGCACAATAAGTTGTCACTATCAAGTAATCTTATGTGTCCAAGAGGCTTAGACCTGAAACTTCCTCTATGTCCAAAATGCTAAATTCTCTAATGGCCATTTGTAATGATAAGTCAAGCCACCCAGATGTTTGAGCAGTGGTGTATCTTGATTTTGTGCTGCCCTAGGCAGACAAAATCCGGGCACCCCCCTACCCAAGCTGCACACCCACGTTACACACCTAAGACATGCCCCATCATTCAGACTCACATCAAGCTCAGTCACACACTCCTACTCCCATCACACTCAGTCACACACACTGTCTCCCATCACACACACTCTGACTCCCATCACACTCAGTCACACACACTGTCTCCCATCACACACACTCTGACTCCCATCACACTCAGTCACACACACTGTCTCCCATCACACACACACTCTGACTCCCATCACACTCAGTCACACACACTGTCTCCCATCACACACACTCTGACTCCCATCACACTCAGTCACACACACTGTCTCCCATCACACACGCTCTGACTCCCATCACACTCAGTCACACACACTGTCTCCCATCACACACACTCTGACTCCCATCACACACACTCCTACTCCCATCACACTCAGACACACACACTGTCTCCCATCACACACACACTCTGACTCCCATCACACACACTGTCTCCCATCACACACACTCCGACTCCCATCACACTCAGTCACACACACTGTCTCCCATCACACACACTCTGACTCCCATCACACACACTGTCTCCCATCACACACTCTGACTCCCATCATGCACACTCTGACTCCCATCACACTCAGTCACACACACTGTCTCCCATCACACACACTCTGACTCCCATCACACTCAGTCACACACACACACACACACCCACACACACACACACTCTCCCATCAGCACTTACCTTTCCCTGGTGGCAGGCAGCATGGTCCCTCCATGCTGCCTGTTCGGCTTCCCCGCGATTGTGCCGACAGGTCACGTGACTGGGCGCGCGTATGACGTCAGCGCGCCCGTCACGTGACTGTCGGCACTTCCGTGTCGGCACACTGCACGGGGAGCAGAACAGGCAGCACGGAGGTTTCTCTGTGCTGCCTGTTCGGCTCCCCGTGCAGCCTGGCAGGCAGAGCGATGGTGAGGGGGGATCTTCCGATCCCCTCTCACCTCTGTCTCTGCCTGCAAGCGCGGTCTTTTTTTTTTTTAAAGGGCCGCGTTTTTATTTTTTTTTAACTTTTTTTTTTTTTCAGTGCTGGGGGGCGCTGCCGCCCCCCAAAATTTGCCGCCCTAGGCATCCGCCTAGGATGCCTCGCGGTAAATACAGCACTGTGTTTGAGTGCTGTTGATCTCACACACGAGATGTTGATAATGTCAGTGCTGAAAACAAATCTCCATTTACACTATATGTGTACCACTGTATGTACCCTCATACCACAAGTCAGCATTCATTGAGGGATTAAAGATGCCCCTTCAAAATAATTTTTTATTTATACTGTGAATGTAGAAAAAAAAACAATCTTCTGTAATACATTACATTAACATTTATTTATAGAGCATCAATAGTTTACGTATGCACTTGGTACAGAGCATAAAAGGGAACTAGATACTAAGCTATTTTTCAGTATGCCGTTTGTATGAAGTTGATTGTAGGGTCGAATTGATACAGGCGGCATTATGGCGGGAGGGTACATGTAACCGCTGTTGACGGTGACCAATAACCTGTTATGTGATGCCAACCTATAGTTGACATTACATCACCGGCATTGTTATACCACAAGAGCTATTATGGCGGTGTATAAAATTAGATATGATAATATATATATGTATACATGGTCATTTATTGGGGTTACTAATTGGCATTTATGATTTTTGTATTTTATATTACATGGGGTGTTCATTGACGTGGTAATTGCCCCATTAAAACGCGTAAGACGGTCTCTTCATCAAGGGAAGTCTCCACCCTGTTGTTTGTTACACAATAAAAGGTAAATACACTTTCTGCTATTCATCGCAGCTGCAATGTTTACTATCTCATTTAGGAGCAGGGAGGAGCACTTTTGTCCTGTTTATGTCTTTACATGTTAAACCTTTTGCCATGCCAGTGAAAAAATTATTTGCAATGTTTTTATTATATTATATGTATACGTGTGGCATGAGAGAGGAAACAGTCTGTGCCTGCAACGTGCACAGACTGTTTGCTCCTCCCCCTCACGCCACAATACTGAATAGGCTGTACGCTGGGTGTAACATGATATACTGGCATTCACTGCAGGTCCAGAGCAAGTCCTGAGTGCAAAGCTGTCCACTGGGGTAAGGCCTGAGTGCAAACCTGGCGGTTGAGGTAAACCCTGAGTGCAAACCTGGCCACTAGGGTAAGGCCTGAGTGCAAACCTGGCCGCTGGGGTAAGGCCTGAGTGCAAACTTGGCTGCTGGGATAAGACCTGAGTGCAAACCTGGCCACTGGGGTAAACCCTGAGTGCAAACCTAACCGCTGGGGTAAACCTTGAGTGCAAACCCGGCCGTTGGGGTAAACGCTGAGTGCAAACGTAGCCACTGGGGTGGGCCTGAGTGCAAACTTGGCTGCTGGGGTAAGACCTGAGTGCAAACCTAGCCACTTGGGTATGTGTGTGATGCGTGTACAGTGACCATGTGTATATGCTTGTGTATGTGTGTGATTTTTTTTACTGAACAAACTTCCTTTCCATGTTTAATATGCTGTGTTGGCACTTTGAGGTCTGCAACTTGGTTTCTTGCAGGTAATTGAGCACTCAGGCCAAAATCGTTCGCCATTACTGGTCTAGTCAAAACTACAGAAGCCCAGGGAGGCCATGTATTTTTTAAAATATTTTTTCTGATTTGTTTTCTCATAATAACTTGTTATCTCAAAAAAAAAAAACTGTTATCTCAAGAAAGCAACTTGTCATCTCGAGAAAACAACTAGTTATCTTGAGAAAACAAGTCAGAAAAATATTATAAATATATGGCCTCTTTCTTTGCTGGTCTTCCACAATGCAGTGTTAATTTCAAGCATTTTGCAATGAAACTTATGGTTAGCTATGAAGAGAATCATACTCACCTCAAACCATCTTTGCAGGAACAAATATACTGAAAAGCTCCACTGAAAAATGAAAACACCGCCGGTGTATAGCTAAGGTCAGAAAAAACGTAAAGTTTCCCTTTTAAGATTTATCAAACAGGGGGATTGTCCTTTTCATGGAGTAGCACTCCATGGCATTAGAGAGACCCAATCCTGGTAACCTTAAATTCCACATTGAATGGTGCATTTTTTTTTTATCAGGCAGAAGTTTTCTTCTGCCAGATTAAAAGCTGTAGCTGTGTTTAGTTCCTCTTTAGTATCACCTTAAATACATATTGGGTTTCCATTGCAGAATCATTCCGAAGCACAGCCTGTATATTTAATTCAATAATAATACTGAGCTAACCTCCCAGGTTATTTATAGCTTTCCTATTAAAGGATATGGGAACCTAATGCTTCTTTCATAAGTAGGTCCAGTGCCAATTTTGGTTCATGGTAAAGGACATCCAAGTACAGAATTGGGACCAAGACCACAGAATCTGGCCACAAGGTTATAACTCTGCAATAGAGATCAGCATGATATCTTAAAGGCTTTCCTTGTACCCTTATCATTAATTCAGCTAAATGGTATTCACCAAAAAAGGGACTTTTACAAATGTAGAGTAAAACTGGTTTGAGGCATTTATTTTTTCAATAAAATATATTTTCCATATTTTCCATCTCCTGGTTTGCGCTTTCAAGAGCTATTTCTGCTTTGCTTGTTTTTCTGTATTTTGGGATGTGTTTAATACATTTGAAAGACACACCCATTGGTTTTGCTTTACTTTACATTTATATCATATCTAAAATATTTTTTTAGGACACTGTAGTTGACTTTTTTTTTTTATAGATAGTATAATAAATATGAAGCTTGTCTGATAGACTTTATCCAAGGTCAGTTCTGTTTAGGCCTAAATAGGCATAGGCCTACCCAGAATCCCTTGCAGTGGAGGTAGCACTGCAAATGGGCCTTCTGGCTTGTCTGGGGTGTGTAGATTTGTCTTTGACAATGCCTCTGCTGGCAACTGAATTTCACTTAGAGGGTTTTTTTTCTATCAGCATTACCCACGTAATGTAAAAGGTCATACTTTGTGTAGTGTTCCTTATCAAGAAATCCTTTATTCAATATGATCCGTGATCCACATTTGTTTTCAAATGTTGCCAAAAGTAATTCCAAACAGACCTGGATGAATACAAAATAAAAACAAAATTGTATTCAGTGTCCAGCCCCCTTAAGCTGTGATATAGCCTTTCCATGCATGCTTAGATTCCCCCACGCCCACAAAGGGTAACACAATGGCACGTGTGCAGACCTGACACGCCAACTGCAGGTTCCCAACAATGCCTCACATTTCAGCTACATCACAGTAACAGTGATTTTTTTGCTCTATAAAGTATTTGCATTGACACTGTTGTATTTTGTGGGTTCTGAGAGGCTTTAATATATCTTATTGGTGAAAATTATCTGTTATCTGATATGATCCATTATCCAAAAAACTTCTGGTCCCCATCATTTTGGATAAGGGATACTCAACCTGTATTGATATGTAGGTTCTAAAACAAACAAACAAAAAGAAAAAAAACAACACAAAAAAAAGCCCAACACATTCACTACAGCTGTTAACTGCGATGTTATTTGAAACCTTAGTTTGTTTTTTCTCTCACCAAACTTTAGCCTGATCCTTTCCTATTGTGTATCAGCTCCGGGGGTAAACAATACAAGAGAGATACTTCCCATTCTAGGCTCTCAACCTAGCCTCTGAGGCTCTGACACCAACTGTTCTAATCCCGCCATGTTTATTCCTGACAACCACTATGTCTGGAGTGAGGCGTCCGCAGACCTCAGTCAACACAGGAGGAGAGGTGCTACTATAATCACAGTAAATTTTGGGAGCTGTGTACCCCGACATGTTTGTGTTGGAATAGAAGCTTCTGTTTTCAGTGAATCATTCCAGTGAGATTTGACATTTCCATTCGGGGGCTGTGTGTAGTTTTTATCCCCCTCTCTTTGAATGAGTCATTGGTTCGCAGCTTGTATATTCTAGATGACCCTTGCTCTTTATCAACAGCAGTTGTCTTACAATGATCAGGGCTGTGTAATGAATGGAGCAGAAATAATTCCCATGAATTCAGCTGACCCATCACAGACATCAGTTTGACCTCTCTCTCTCTCTGAAAACCATTTTGAACGGAAGATATTTTTCCTCTGCATTACTCAAGATAATGGTTCAAAATACATTATTTTGGACTCATTCTTCACGATGCAAAGTCATTTTAATTAGTGTTGTTTAAATTCAGTGCAGAATTGATTAAGCATGAATGTTTTTATTATATATCATGCCAACATTTCAAAAACTGTCTTACAATTGCTACATGAGAACATAATGATAGGGCTGGACCAATACAAAACAGGGAAATGGAGGCAGGGCCATACCATTTCAATCTTAGGAGAGAATGAGGTCTACTCACGAAACAGTGATGAATGAACAGATAAAAATCAGGCCAAACTTGTTGAATTGCCCATATTTTCTAACTCAGCTATTATGCCCAATGCATGCCTCCCCAATGTGCCACTTTGCGTAGGATAGTCATGATTTTGGGAGGCAATCTTGATGTCTACTTCACCGGAGGAAGAGCTCAGTGGGACTTAACACTGCAATCCTTCAATAAAAATGGAATACTCTGGCATAATGGACTATGCAGTGGCCCTATTTTTCATCCTTTGGTGTTTGGGATTGAATGGAGTGTATGCCCAGACGTTTGCCCAGCAGTGCTCGCCCTCTCAAGCCAAGCCCCTATGCATTATGCATTGTAAGGTTCAATGTTGGGAACTAGGCCATTACCAATACAATAACATAATAATATTATCAAGAAACAGAGGTAGTAACATCAGAGGGTTGTGTATATATATTGAGGAGCACAAAGCAGGATTCCTCCAGTATGATAAAGAAAACAGAGGCAGGAACATACCAATATGGCAAATGCATACAGTGCTGGACTTCCATGAACCTTGGTATTTTACTGGAGGGCTGGTAAGAAATTAGCTTGAGGCCCATTTTAAAGGCTTTGTTCATGAAAGAGCAAATTGCCCAGAATTGACAAGGGAATTTCAATTTAGAAAAAAAAATCACAAATTCAGCTTTAGGATTTTCCCATCTCAGCTACTTCAGCTTTAAATGGGCTGTATGATCTAAGCATTGTTTTTACTCTGAGTGTAAAGAATAAAAAAAATGATTGAAAATGATCTATACATTGTGCTTACAAAATTCCAAGTAAATGCCTAAATTAGGAGAAAATGTGTTTTACTATGTCTGTGGAGTCTCCTGCTTATGACATCACCTGTGGCCTAATATGCAAATGACACATTTGTCACTGGAAACAGTTAATTTGCATAGCAAGCCACAGGTGCGGCATAAGTAGGAGTCTCTTAATTTAGCCATTTGCTTGCAGTTTTGCTAACACTAGAACACTAGATCACTATAGATCATTTTCAATCATTTTTTTTATTCTCTACATTCACCATCAGAACATTTTTCAGGTGATACGGTCCCTTTAAGTTAGAAATTCCCCTGCCAATTCACTGCAGTTCACTGAATTCGGGAATAAAAGCTTCAGCGTTATTGATCTTTTTGTCTGTGACATAATAGTGCAAGACAGCGTCTGTCCAAATTTTACTTCTCCGCAAAAAAAACATCAACAAAAAATCGTTCTCATATGACTGTTAGGTTGTTGGGGGTTTTTTTTGGCTAGTGTATGGGATACGTCATGATGATAATAATAATACAGGAACAGATAGAGCACATATTGACCACAGATAATAATATTCTGGAAAAACCTCAAAGGTTGTGAGAATCTATTTCATCTGCTGTTAGAACACTGAGCATCAGTTATCTCACTTTGATCTTAAGTACCGTGGAAATGTGTGACCTGTCAGCCACTAATTATAGTACAGACAGTATATACTATTTGTATGTCAGGCCTGGTCTTAATGATCTTGGCCACAACATGAATTCAATCGTTAATAAAAAGGCTGCAGAAACATTCTACAGGAACTCTTGAATGTGGCCAAGTAAATGATTGTTTTTCAGTAGGTCATCCATGGAGGTCGACTTTCAGTTTGAGACTAAAAAAAATGAGACACCCAAGTTTGACTGACAAAAAACAACCCAGGTTCGAATCTTCCCCATTGAAAGTAATGGGAGGAGAAATGATTGAAGTGAGTCCCAGAGTCGAATTATAGTGACTAGATCAATCAGCGTCTTCCTTTGTTAACAGTGAGATATAGAAAGACAGATTATGACAGCAGAGGATTCAGTCTGCCAATTCCCAAGAAAACCAACATGTGTCTAACCTAGGCATTCCTCAACATTCTCAGTGTGTCAGTAATACCACCTCTCTTGGAAGGCTTTTCCACGTATCCACAATACAAATGGTATTCCTTCAAACACTCCTCATACTTCTCTCAGGACAAACCGGATTTAACGTTCAACCTTAGAAACATGTGGCAGATAAGAACGCTTCAGCCGATCTAGTCTGCCCAATTTCCTAAATACTTTTATTAGTCCCTGGCCTTATCATATATCTAGGATAGCCTTGTGCCTATCCCACGCATGCTTAAACTCCTTCACGATGTTTACCTCTACCACCTCTGCTAGAAAGCTATTCCATACATCCACTACCCTCTCAGTAAAGTAATACTTCCTGATACCCCTCTAATTTAAGACATTGATAGCCATTTGTACTGCAGTAAATCACCTAATCCAACATGTAAGTGGGGCAATTCTTGATTTTTGCAATTCCTAAGTGAAAAGCCAGATGTTAGCTATCTGTCCACTCTCCATAAATCCCGCCCCATCACTTAATATAATCACATGGCATACCTGCCAAGTGTCCCTATTTAGCAGGACAGTCCCTGTTTTGCACTCAGACTCCTCCGTCCCTCCTTCCTCCTCTATTGTCCCTCTTTTCTGAATTCTCAGAATGTTTGGTTTGTATGAGTGTATCACAGAGTTCCAGAGCAATAAAACTCACAATAAACTGTGTTTAAACTGTAGCAAATGTGCTTTTGACATTAATTTGTGTAAATAAAATACTTTATTCTTAGTCTAAATGACTTATCAACTTACATAAAATAGTTACCCAGTGGCCAAAAAGTCAATGAAAATGTTCCAGTAATGTCCCACCCATAGACATGCCTTAAACCACTCCCACACAGTGTCCCTCATTGCTTAATTGAAAGGTTGGGAGGTATGATTTGGTAGCACCACCCTCATATCTACTTGTTTTGTTGTGTTACAGTAATTCCAAGTAATACATATTAAAGTTTTCAGTCTTCTTTGATCGATCAATTGTAAAATATCTCGGCTGGTAATGTTCCAAACTTACTTTCTGTTCAAATCTGAAAGCCGCAGGTGTGCTTAATGGCAAGACCAACAATGTGATGCATTCTACTGTAGTTGATAAAATGAGTGCCATTAACACCTTCGCGACAATGGATGTGCCTGGCACGTCCTGCGGTGAATCAAGCAGTTTTCACGATCGCGAAAACCGCTTTTACGGGTGCTGGTCTATTGCCTCGATGTCGAGTCAATAGCCAGCACCGAAATTTATTTTCTGGGGCCCCCATAATCGCAGCATGCTCCGTCAATATGGCTATGCCTTTTGGAGGTCTGGGCTTCGGAAGTGAAAGTAACTTCACTTTCGTCCCTCTGAATATGCTACTTGACTGCCCCTAGTGGTAGTTAAGTAGCATAGCAAATGAAAACATTTAAATAAATATTTAATTAACTAAAAACTGGTTATATAGTTAGATTAGCCTATAGGGTTAAAATTAAATAATTTTTAGCATAAGGGATAGGGTTAAAATTAAATTAAAATTAAAATATATTAAGGGATAGCATAAGGGTTAGAGTTGGGGTTAAATTTAGTGTTAAGGTCAAATTTGGGTTGGGGTTAAAAGGTCAATATAGGAAAAAAAATAAAAAACACTATATGCCCCATAAAAATTTTTTGTAGTAAATTATAAGATATGATGAACGTAATGGTATCTAATGAAAGCCCTTCTTATGATGATAAAAAACAACATATAATTTGTGTGGGTAAAGTATGTGAGAAAGAAGAAAATTACAGCTAAACACAAACACCCCAGAAATGTCAAAACAGCTATTGTCACCAAGGGAAAGTCAAGGTGAAAATGTCTTGTCACTAAAGGGTTAACTTATGTAATTATACACCAGCTTGCCTATCCTTCCAACCCAGGTATTCCTGTCTTTTTTTTGCAGTTCCATATATAGTGCATGGATCCCAATAACACTGATTGTTAGATGCTAATTCAGTTAAACCCCAAAAATTATATGTTTTGGGGGCCAAACAATGCTACTTAGAGCAAGGGAACTGCACAAATTAGGCATGAAATGCACTGTGTAACCTAACCTGTCTGTGCTTCTCATATAGAGAATAACTTGGTCCCCTAAAAATTGAGTGTCTCTTTCTTCACTAGCAGAGAGGGAGAGCCCCTCACTCTGCAGACTCCGATCAAACAAACGGGGCAAGCCCCCACTCGAGAACTGCTGTGTCTCAACTGTGAGACACAACAGAGAATAAACCTGCATGCATCTTTTAAGATGGTTGGGTTTACTCCAGACCAACAAGACATATTTTTTTTAACCCTTGCGTCCTTCAAGAATGCAAAAGTAAAAAAAAAAAAAAAAAGTTTAGTTGTCCTTTAACATAGTTTTGTTATTTATTTATTTTCTGATGCTTTTTCTGTATACAGTAGCTGCTTTTTTTTCTCTCTCCTTATAATCTCAGATTTGTGGCAGATCAGTAATGAAAACAAAGCATTTCATTAAGATGTTTGGTTCCCACTTTCCATTTAACGTCTGGTGGATTTTCCCGGCCATGCTAGCATCTATTTTTGATCATTCTATTTTGTGCAGCATGAAAATGAGGATGACTCATTACAACCCTTTGGTCTTTTCGGCTAGAGCTAACACATATTAAAAAAAAAAAAAAAAAAAAAAGTACTTAATTCTATGCCAACTGCCAAGAAAATAAACAGTGTACAAATCCATGTTTATTTTTGACTTGGAAATAATTTAACAATTAACTCTTTCATCTCCGGGGAGCAGTGGGCCAGTAAAAGAAAACTATTGCCTTCTTTAGAAGATAAGGGAAATGACTACTTTAGAGTGGATCTGATGATAACACATTGGCAAAAAAAAGAAGAATTGATCTATACGTTATGTTATCCAAATTGTTATAGGCATAAGTGTGTAAAAAAAAAACAAGGGAGCGCAGTCACATGGAAGAGAAAAAACAATATATCATAGCACAATGCAGTATGGTGTAACAGGAGGTGTTGAAGGAGTATAAATGCCCTCACAAACAATCTTCATATAAAAAGTCCATCAACAGATAAAAACACTCTTCTTGAATACATCTATAAAAAAACAAGTAAAAAGCCAATGGAGCAGCATCCGAAGTGCAAGTCAGGATAAAAGGAGACACTTACAGATTCACAAGGACATATGGGATATGCAAACAGGCTCAAACAATGTGGGTGAGTATAGAAGTATAGAAGTTCCGCTCCCATAACTCCGAGGCGGATGCTGTAGTAGATGGAATATAAACTGTCAACGCGTTTCGCTGGTAATATCCAGCTTCCTCAGGAGAAAATAAAGTGTCCAAGTGCTTCCTAAAGTAAATAGAAACAATTGTTCCAATTTACATGTGGAGTGTGATCTCACTATTATTGGCATAAGCGTAACAGTTTTTTTTGGGCTATGTCCCATTGACACTATTACTTGATAATAGTGATAGTGTCAAAACACCACCTTGTGTGTAAATAAAAAATATGTACATAAATAACAAAAGGAAATATTCCTGAAACTTCATAGACTTGCATAGACGTACATGTAGGATAACCATTGAAACCTCTTGTGCATCCTTGATTAAGCCTCATTCTGGCGTACATTGCGTCTATGCGGAGGCTGTGAATGCAGCGTCTGTCTTTGAGGAGACCAGTGGGTCTGTAACTGTAGTTAGCAGTTGCGCAAGCTGGATATAAAGACTGGTAGATTTTGTGTCTAAAGTGTGTATAGTGAGGCCTGATGGTGCACATCTTGTAAACATTTTAAGTTTGCTTTTATGCAGATATATTAAAGCCATTTTGCGGAATCCACATCGTCTATTTTGGGGTTTGCTCTTAATCGTTTTCGAGGCATGAGTACTATTCTGAATGGAGTGTTCTATATTTTGTCTATACAGACTGCACTATGTTATGCTGCCTTTGTTTTCTTCACATGTACATCTGTGCAAGTCTATGAAGATTCAGGAATATTTCCCTTTGTTATATAGAATTTATTTGATAAACACATAAGGTGGCGGTTTGACTCTATCACTATTATCAATTTTTCATTACCCTATCTGCTTTTGTTTGTATTTTACTGGTTTTGGAGTGACCAGGGTATTACCACTATTGGTTTCCTAGCACTTTGTTTGTCTTAGGTGCTTTTTCTTCTATATTATCTTGTTCTCTTATTTGACGGTCCACTTGGATGTATGTATGTCAAAAAGTCCTCAGGCTGAGATACTTTAGTATGATAGATGGTTCAGGATTGTTCAGGAATGGTTTGAGGAGCACAACAAAAAGTTCAAGGTGGTGACTTGGCCTCAAAATTCCCCAGATCCTAATCCAATTTAGCATTTGTGGGATGTGCAGGACAAAGAAGTCCGATCCACGGAGGCCCCACCTTGCAACTTACATGATTTTTTTTGATCTTCTGCTAACCTTCAGTGGTCTAGTGGAGTCCATGCTTTGACGAGCCAGGGCTGTTTAGGCGTCAAAAACGACCTACACAATATTAGGCAGATGGTCATAATGTTATGGCTGATCAGTGTATATGTTTATATATCAATGTATCAAAAACTCCGACTTTAGAATCTACACCATATTGTTATCAACACGGCGCATCAGATCATTAGGGAAGGATTATTGTGGTGTTGTCAAATTCAAAAACATTGAAGGGGATTCTCCCATGGGTTGGGGGGAATGTTTTTATTTTACCCGGACAAGATTAACAGCCACAAAGGCCAAAGAAGCAAAATAAATAGAAACTGGATTTTTTTTTTCTTCACATGCACCCAAGCCTTTCACGTTTGACATTGAATTCTACTTGGCTGATCAGCTGACATTCTTTATTTACAGGGTACAGGCACAGATGGCCGTGAGTGCCAATGTAAATATGGCACGGCTCAATTAAAAAGTAGCTTATAAAGCATCTGCAGCCATGTCCAGGATATCCTAATTGCCTCAGCAAATAACGATGGGGATGTGTTATTAGAGCTGTGAAGGTTTGGTAGGGGATTGAATCCAGCTGTCTCAGTCCGAAGCTATTCACCCGTGTTCCCAGCAAGGTCAGGAGACAGCTATTGTGAGCTAATTGTCAGGATTTCTTTTCATCCCCCCCCCCCCCCCAACATGTTATTGTGTTGGGAATTATATCCAAACACTGCCTCTGAATATCCTCAACGCACAGCCTTCTATCACAAACGCCCCCCACACAGAAAAAATACCTTAAGAAGCATACACAACTCCTTGGGGTCTAGAGGAGCTTGTAATACAATTCTTTGCACATTTGTAGTGCTCTTCTGAGTCAGCAGACAAAATGGAGGCTAGTTAACACTGTTGTGGAAAAATATCCTACTTGGAGAAACATAGAAGGTTTATGCATATAAGAACCATTTGGCCCATCTAGTCTATCCTTATCGCTAAAATTCTCATTACATGTTTGGTCCTTGGTCTTATCTCCTATCTGGGATAGTCTAATGCTTATCAATGCATGCTTAAACACCTTTAGTGTATTAACTGCTACACCTTGGGCTGCAAGGCTATTCCATGTATAATCCACTTCTAAATTACTCGATTCACTCACACTTTACAGCTTAGCGATAGAATAGATAGAACAGTTAACGAGTGGGGATCGGAAGGAATCCCTCAAATCTCGTGGTGCTGGAGCAACACTATCGGCAGCTCTCTCTGACGTTCTCTTAGGTTGAAAGCAGAGCCAAGAACTTTCCAGCTTTATTTGTACTCCAGTTCACATGACTCATAGTTGCCATTTCGCTCTAATAAGTGGACTTTGACTACCGTCTGAGCCTAACAGTGTAGTTCTCTATCCCCAACGCACTTTTGCACAAGGATGGAATGCTGTGGATCTGTAATCCCCTGATGTTAAAGTTCAGATTCCCCATGAGACACACCAAGAGTCTGACTATTTGAGCATATAAGGCTATGCTATTTTAGATTTTATTTGAAACAGATGATTTTTTTTATAAAAATGGAATCTTCTAAATGAACAAAAAAACATGAAAGTGGCTAAATCTGCAAATAGAACTATTATTCATGATTGGTTTTAGTACGTATAAGCAAAACACATATATTTATTTGTGAACACATACACAAGGTAGATAAGTGTGACCAGGCACTGAATCTATTACAAGAACTATAATAATACAATAGGTCAAGCAACACCTCCATTTATCCAACACTTTTATTTTTATTCTCAAAATAAAACCCTTAGACTGATAGAACAATGTATTCCAGACAAGTGGTGGGTAAAACTAAAACTAAAAATACTTAATTTTTAATAACTATTTCATTATTTAAAGACTAGTTCTGTGTCCCCGACCCTATTCACTAATACTCAAATGACATTTTATAAACATGGAAGATGGACACACTGATAGTAATAACAGTAATAACGAAGTGTTTAATCGGGAAAGGTGCAGATTACTCTTTGGTTTTCAAGTATGTCCTGGGGATGTTACGTTTGCCAAACATCCAGGGCATATTTTACTGTTTCCCAATTTAAGGGTATTCATTTTAATGACCTTGGAAGGATGTGATTTTGCATGCGAAGCAATTTGAGCCTGGGGCTTGCATTTCTGCCAACCTTCTGGACCCAATAAAATGGGGGGGGGGGGGGACCCACCGGTCGGGAAGAGATGAGGCTGGTTAAACTGGTGATAGCATCATGGACGGTCACATGTAAGACCAGTCTAGAGTGAGATCCAGCATCTCCAGTACGGCACGAGTTGTTTGGAGCTTGCATGTCTAATATGTGCATGTTTTAGAAGCAATGCCCGAAAAGACTTCAAGGTTCTTAGCTAACTTTTCATCCGAAATGGTGCCTCAGAATTGAGCACGAGTTCATATCACATATTGGTTCCAAAATTTCAAGTTACTTAGGTAGCCTCCAAATTTGTCAGCAATTTGGACATCATAGCCATTTCCATGCCGATATCTCAGCCGAAATGCACCGAAACTAAGTGGTAGCCTCGGTAGTCCCTGTAGACTTTTATGGGGGCCAGGACTTTGACTGTTAATAATATAGCCAAATTCCTGCCATAGAAGTTAATGAGACAACTTTGGCTGTAGCTGAGATAGCCGATGTCCTCCCGTAACAAAATAAAAATAAGTAAAAAAAAAAAAAGATACATTAAATACATAAAAGTAAAGTAAATGAACATAAAAAAGATCATTGTTTATTACAATGTAAAAATGCTTCAAATAATTTAAATTCACTATTATAATATATTACAAGAATATATTATAATTGTATATAAATATTTCTCTGTTTCAAATTTTCTACACGTCTACACTTTTCTATTCAATTCTCCAGCTAAAATCTGTAGAATTGAAATGGGTGAATTTTAACTATGTTACCCGAACTCGGAGGGTGTTTGGGGGTGATCGCATATTTGGTAGCTGAAAAGCTAATGTTTTCATTGCAAAACTGTACAAATCTGAATGCTTCCAATGCTTCCACTTGACCGAATTGCCCAAGCAGCCGATAAAGAGTATACTGAGTAGCCGCATTTCAGAGATTTGTCAAATTCGTCTACTTTTCTCGACCCGAATACATTTCAGGACATATCGATGAATCAACCCTTTGAATTTGATGGGATGCCATCCAACAGACCAGGACTGTCCCATCAAATCTCGGATTATTGACAACTGCGCCACTGCTACTACATTTCGACCCTAGCCCACACGCTGTATAAATATGCACAAAAATATTCTAAGCAGAAACAGACTTTCCTATAAACTGATAAGCAAGCACGTAGGGAAAAAAAAAAAAAGTAATATAAATCAATCTGTATAAAACATTGAACCAAGAAAACTCAAATTGGAAATTCACAGCAGTCAGCTTAAGCAATTAAAAAGAACAGAGAGCGAATTTCAGAACACCGGAGATTTGTAATGTGGTGTTGCACTGGGACTGTGCTGTAGGTGAACTAGTCTTTGGTTTTGGAGTTAAAATAACTGTTCAGCTAAAATTATTTTGAGTCTCCGGTGGCTTCCATGCTGTTTAACCTTGTAGTTCTTGGCCTCTCAGATGGAGAATTTAACGAGATGGGAACAGGCAGCAGCTCTGCGCGTCCTCAGCTATTTTCTTCTTTAGTACCTCCACCACTCAAACACTCAGGGCTTATTTCGTGAAAGAGAGATTTGCAGGGAATTGAGAAGGGAATTTCAAACTTAAGTTTGAAATTCCCATCTGAATTCCCTGCAATTCTCTCTTTCTTGAATAAAGTGCTCAGGGAATTGAATGGGATCATTTTTCCAACTCAGCTATTTCCAATTTAAAATACAGTTTATCCTCTGACCGGTAGCTGCCATGATTATCTTTGCTGGTGCAGAGCAAGATACTCAATGCCCTCTCTGTTGATCCCCTTTTGAAAATAACTAAGTCCCTTCTGTTGATACCCTTTGAAAATTAATGTTGCTCTCTGCACCAAAACAGGACCCGACAAGTGGGACCCCCGCTCTAATTGGTTGTGACAGTGATAGCAGCGGTCTCTCAACCAGCTCTGTAAAGATGCACGTCGGGATTGCCAAGGAAACGTAGAAGCTGATATTTTAACCTTTGCTTCCTGTAAGGAAGCTAGCTTCAAGGATCTTTTATGTTTCCTTTAAGTTTGCAATTACCTGCAATTCTCTCTTTCATAAGACCAAATTCTTTTTTTAACCCAGCACAGGGTTGACCTATGCTGACCAGTACTTTGAAGGATAATGCCTGGCCAGAAATACCATGTTGACTGGCATTCATGATATAGTTGTGCCACTTTATAAGTAAGTCCTATGTTCAGGGCCGTCTTTAACGCGGGGCAAACGGGGCAGCTGCCCTGGGCCCATTCACTCCTGGGGGGCCCCAAGGCAGCTGTCCCGTGGGCCCCCAGCCCTGCTTGCCGCGTTCACAGCGCATTGCGCTTGTGAGCGCTTTTTTCCGGCAAGCCGCATCCGATGGATGCGACGGCCGGAAAGAGAAAAAAAAAAAGCCTGACGCCGGATGAGATGTCGCGTCACATCCGGTGACTGTTTCCCTCCTCCGTGCAAGAGAGAAGACTGCACGGAGGAGACATCCGGCGGGGGACACGGAGCAGGGTTATGTAAGTACTTGGGAACGGGGGGGGCAGGGGGGGCTGACTGGCACTATATTACTCTGCATCTGGCTGGCACTATATTCCTGGGCATCTGGCTGGCACAATATTACTGGGCTCTGACTGGCACAATAATACTGGGCATCTGAATGGCAGAATATTACTGGGCATCTGGCTGGCACAATATTACTGGGCTCTGACTGGCACAATAATACTGGGCATCTGAATGGCAGAATATTACTGGGCATCTGGCTGGCACAATATTACTGGGCTCTGACTGGCACAATAATACTGGGCATCTGACTGGCATAATATTACAGGCATCTGACTGGCACAATATTACAGGCATCTGACTGGCACAATATTACTGGGCTCTGACTGGCACAATATTGCAGGCATCTGAATGGCACACTATTACTGGGCTCTGACTGGCACAATAATACTGGGCATCTGACTGGCATAATATTACAGGCATCTGACTGGCACAATATTACAGGCATCTGACTGGCACAATATTACTGGGCATCTGACTGGCATAATATTACAGGCATCTGACTGGCATAATATTACAGGCATCTGACTGGCACAATATTACAGGCATCTGACTGGCACAATATTCCTGGCCTCTGACTGGCACACTCTTACAGGCATCTGACTGGCATAATATTACAGGCATCTGACTGGCATAATATTACAGGCATCTGACTGGCACAATATTCCTGGTATCTGACAGGCACAATATTCCTGGTATCTGACTGGCACAATATTCCTGGTATCTGACTGGCACAATATTACAGGCATCTGACTGGCACAATATTACTAGGGTCTGAATTTCACAATATTCCTGGTATCTGACTGGCACAATATTCCCGGGCTCTGACTAGCACAATATTCCTGGGCTCTGACTGGCACAATATTACTGGGCTCTGAATGGCACAATATTACTGGGCTCTGACTGGCACAATATTACTGGGCTCTGACTGGCACAATAATACTGCGCTCTGAATGGCACAATATTACTGGCATCTGAAAGGCACAATATTACTGGCATCTGAATGGCACAACAATTATGGCATGTGTGTGTGTGTTTGTGGGGGGGGGGGGGGGGGGTAACATTGCGATGGATGGCGGGATTGCATGCAGGGGAGGGGGCAGGGTCCAGGGGGCCCAAGCAAATGCTTGCCCAGGGTCCAATCACTATTAAAGACGGCCCTGCCTATGTTACTTTATTGGACCAACATTTAAGCTATAGTCACTCACACTTTTTCCGCATGCCTCACGATCAGGAGTGGTTCTAGGTTTTTGGGAGTCTGAAGAGACAGATCAGATGAGAAAGACCACCATGCTCCATCATCTGCCCAATACTTTTTTGCGAGATCCATTATATTGGAGCCTATTCAATTTATAGTGAACTGTTGGGAATAGGCAAGGCGTTTCCAAAAATCAGCCATTTATAGCCGAGTTGGAATCATTGACACATTTTTATTCTACAATTTCACTTTACCACAGTTCACTGTTTAGTGAAAGGACCTCTCTGTTTTGAGAATGATGTAATTAAATGATTACACTTTCAGAATATACATGTAGATTGTAGGCACATTATCAAAGGAACATTAATAATAATAATAATAACAATAATTTGCCTGCACTATTAAAAATCTTTTGGAGCCACTCTTTCCTCCTCGTTGAATGCAGTGTTTTGTGTAAGCAGAGAGGCGATGCTTTTATTCTAAATATGGGATGTGGGTGCAATAATAAAAGATTACATTTGTACAGGTCATAATATGCAGGTCATTGCATATAATTACAGGTCAGAAAGATAAGGAGGAGAGACATATTCAAGCTCTTGTGTCTAGAATGAGAAAAGCAGGGACGTAATTGATGTCAAAGAAAAAGACAAAAGGGGTGTAATTAAAAGCTCTGATTTACCAAATGAGTCTTCTTTCCAGTGCACCATATGGGGTGGGGGAAGGGTGCTCAGACAGTGCAAGATATAAGGGTCCTGACCCCTTATATATTATTGCTCTTTGCCCCTGTTGCTAAATAGGCTGGTTGGAAGAATCACCCATTACCAGCCCTCATTCCTGCTCTAGACAGGTGAGGGAGGAGGAGGTTGGTGCACTCCCAAGTTGGACACATGTGAGACTCACCTTGGCTGCTCCAACCTGTACCCAGTCTTTTTCTGTATTCCTGCGTCTCTCTTGCCTGTTTGGTTTTCTATTCTCTGCTTGCTTTTCAGTTTTTTACATTCCTTCTGTTTTGTTCTTGTTCTGGCCAATTCCTGTTTTGTGCCACGGACAAAGCATAAAGCACAGTCCTAGCAGCAGTCCTACAATGGATGGTTCACTTTCATCTGATGGCCATAAAATGGTAAGCTTGCCACCACATCACATCGCCTCCATATAGACAAGTCCTAACCCTAACCCTGCATTGAACAGAACTAAACCTCAAAACAGTTGGTTGAGAATCATATGGAACGTACTCCACTGTATCCCACAGTGGATAAGACTCAAAAGAAGTCTACAGACCAAAGGAAATTCAGTTGAGAATGGAGGCTAATGAATAAAACCATTAAGGTGTATGGGCGAAGCCAGGATATTCAGCTGCACCCTTATATTCCTGATAGTGGCCTTGCTTCTCTCAGTTTCTTAACATGAATGGATGATTTTTCGTCAGTGCTTTCCATCCCACATAAAAGACAGACGTTTTTCACTGTCTTCCATGCTGCAACTCCTGAGGAAGCCGGGACTTTCTAAATCTACGCCCGGAGAAACGCGTTGAGCTAATTGGGCAACACTACAACCGTACTGGAACGCTTACCAGCTGATCCTGTGGACTTTTTCGATAGACGCTTTGTTTTTATGGATTCTGTAAGAGTAGATTCATGCGCAGACCATCATTGTTGTTAATTTTACTGCTCTATGTGTGTCCTTGTGTTTTTTTTCTCCAACTCCTACAGATTAAACAGAGATTTTAATGGAACTTTAACCTCTTTGATGCCTTCATGACCTGGATGTTTGTGAGTGCACTAAATATACACATTTTTTAACACAGTGTATTTTAACTTTGTTGCACTATATATATATCCTTGTTCATTGTTCTCTGTGTGACAATCTGCGCCCTCGTTCTTTCACAATTTCTCTACAATGGATGGTTCAGTTTCATCTGATGGCCATAAAGTGATAAGCTTGCCACCACATCACCTCCATATAGACAAGTCCTAACCCTAACCCTTCATAGAACAGAACTTAACCTCAAAACAGTTGGCTGAGAATCATATGGAACGTACTCCACTGTATCCTACAGTGGATAAGCCTCTTAAGAAGTCTACAGACCAAAGGGAATTTAATTGTGAATTAAGGTGTATGGACGAAGCCAGGATATTCAGCTGCACCCTTATATTCCTGATAGTGGCCTTGCTTCTATCAGTTTCTTAAGTGGCCTGCTTAGTAAAGGGTGACATCTGCATCTATTT
Source organism: Pelodytes ibericus (assembly GCA_036172795.1). Classification (NCBI taxonomy): domain Eukaryota; kingdom Metazoa; phylum Chordata; class Amphibia; order Anura; family Pelodytidae; genus Pelodytes; species Pelodytes ibericus. Next base: position 18,553,205 of record CM069860.1, read on the forward strand.
AAAAATAACCCATCCATCTCATGGACTATTTGCATGTTCTTTATGGCAGTGATTGGTAATAATTTTTCCCAGTGCGGTATGTTGGCAAACTATATGTAGACATTAAATGAGGGTATCATACTGATCTGTCATTGATTCCAAAACTGAGGCAAAAGAGAGTGTTGTGTTCTTGTGACTTTTCAAAATGTCACATCACTACAAATTGTGAACACATATTTTTCATTACTCCTTTTGTATGTCCATCGCTGGTGCTGGTGGTGGACCCCTGCGTATATTTTTGGAGGACCCTTGCCAGGGACCGTTACAAGTGCCTGACATGTCCCCTTTGAAATAATTGCATAGTCCAAAATGAGAAGGGCTGAACATAACATCTGTAAGGAAATTAATGAAGTGCTGATTTGATTAGTGGTTTACTGCTTGAATTCCACATTACAAGAGTGCAGAATAATGTATTTGCCTCATTTCTATTACTTTGCGATGCAGATCTCATTTGATAGATATTTACCAAGCACGGCATTGGCAGTACGTAGATACAACTCCAGCCAGCATTGAAAACGAGCTGCAAATGAGATCATTAGGGGAGATTGTATGAAATGGTAATGATGCTGGGTTTTTTGCAGATCTCAAGATCTTCCCCCCACCTTCATTTATCGAACTCTAATTATTTCTTGAAGCTGGTATATTAATCATGGCATGATGTTCACTTTGTCCTTAAGGGTTTTAACTAAGAAAAAGAAGTGTTTTACTTGAAACTAAGAAATGCTTGTAACCCTTTGGTTAAAGGGAGGTGGCAAGAAACATTCCCTGTACAATATGTTTCCTTGAACATTTGCAGACTACGTACACACTCCAAGTTATCAGTCACTAAATGACTGAAAACTATTCCTTGTTTACCACTGTTGATCCAAAAGAAGGCTACATTCTGTTTTCGTTGGGGAAAAAAATTCTTATTGACTCCAAATGGCGGTCAGATTTTTCCTTGGATCAACAAGCATTGAATAAATATTAATGCCAGTACTAACATACATCTGCGGGGAGACCAAATTTTGGTGTTGCTAGATGCCTCAATGTCGAGGCATCTCAGCAACACTGGCTAAGAATAGGCAGCATCACTACCTATGCATATTTCACTGCAGGATGTACCAGGTATGTCCATTGTCCCGATGGTGGTATAAAAGGGGATATACAACAGATTTTTGGACAACACTCAATTGGGTATATCAAAATAGAATATTATCATCAAGCACCACATCTTTGGCTTTAATCCTGAATCCCAACTAGAATACTGCATGTCAGCATGTTTGGTTGGTTGCCCCACTGCTAGTGTCAATACTTATATTCTTTTGTTTCACTATAGTTTAACTTTGTACATTTTTTTGCTTTGGTGTAAAGCCGCCGTATGTGGAAGAATGGACCACATCGTGCTTCACAGCCTAGACTGAATTTTTATCTCATGGAAGATCTAAAATATTTATATCAAAACTACAGTTTCTCAAGGATCATAAACATAAACCAGAATGCATTATCACTCTCCTCCTCACAGGTCTGGTTGGTGATCCCATTTATTCAAAGTCTACTTCACACTAAGGAAACTCAACTCCTCATTGTGTATTCCAAGGGTATCATTCCAAAGGGCCTTCAGACGCATGCACTATATAAATCCAATGCAAACTGGCTGGATTTAATCAGTTTAGACAGATACTGAGTTCTAGTGACACCTATGGGTTCTCCAGAAAGCTTGAGTGTTCCAACCTAATGTAAAAGCGTTTGACTCACAATTTACATCCTGTGAACTAACACATACATTGGAAGCTACTAACAAGCCATATAAACACCAACTTTGAGTTCCCTCATTGCACAGTTTCAACAGCCTCTATATAATACATAACGGGCTAGATTTAACTCCGGCAAGAGTTAAGGATTTGATACGAAACACTATTCCTAAAGGAATAACGTGCAATTAATTTCTCAGTTCTAACATGCGTTAACGCACTAGTTCAACGGTTGGGAAATAAATTTTGCCTTTAACACAATACCCCTGGCCCTTAAATATTAAATTTAAGTTACCAGCATTGCGCCGGTCCCTGGGGACAAATTTACTAAATTATATAAGAGACCAGGGGCATTTCACAGGACCCGGGTCCATGGGGGAACATTATATTTAATTATTTATGGGACTAGGGGCATAATTCTAGCCCCTGCCCACAGTATTATATATATATATTTTTTGCCCCTAGTCGATCCCTATCTTAAAAATACTCTACCTTTCACCTCCTGTCTCTACCTGGCCCAGGTAGAAGGATAAATCAATAATAATGTAGGAACCATTATTTAATTATTTAATTATTTATATATTTATTTGTTCTGGATTTGAAACACTTTTATTAGCTGCTCAATACCATTACATGCAAACGGTCGGAATAAGGGAATAATATAACCTTTATTATTAATTATTCATTTTATTAAAAAAAATACACATGTGATAAAAGGAGGATTCTGTTACAAAAAAAGTAGCCATCTTATCTTATTGTGTTCTCAGATGGAAGAAGGCTCATCTTAATGCTGGATAAGGGTCATAAGCCTCCCAGCCTTCTTGGTTAGCTAAGCCTTCTGGCCACTCGGGGGGGTATATTCTACAGCAGATCAGATATTTCCTCGTTTTACACAATACACTCAGAACATTGCTATACATAACAAGACATGACAATACTGATGGTGGGAGGGTCGAGTGGGACAGAAGATAAACAGCTAAATAACTAAGAGCTCTGGCGGGTACTGGAGTTAGTTCTTGAAGAAAAGGGTATATATGGTTAGACGTTCCTTGCCCGCCAACCTATTCCTGTCCAGTCGTAAAATCCGTTGGGTTGAGCAAGTTAGCCCACACCTCATAAGTTATATAGGAGCCATATACACAATGCCTTATTTTATTAATTAATGAGGCCACGTATATTATCACATGCCACAAGTGGCATTGCATAATTATATATGGGCCAGTCCCTGGCCCCAGGGGGAACACATTATTTAGTTTTATAAGGGACCAGGGGCAATGCGCTGACTCCTGGTGCCAGAGGGGGAATTGAATTTATTATTTAAGGGACCAACTGCATTGCGCTGGCCCCTGGTCTCAAGAGGGAATGCAAATGTATTATATAAGGGTCATGGGGCATTATGTCATGAAGCCAGCATTATTTTGGGAGTCCCGGGGCTGTTCGGAAGTCACCAGCCCCCAGTTTGTAGGTGGGGATTGGAATAAAAATAAACCTGCTAGTAATTACCTCTTATGGCTGTTTTTAATTTAACGGGTGGCCATTGAATCTAGCCCATTTTCTCAATGGCTACATCTTTATTATTACATAGGTACTGAGATTTTATAGTTCTTGTTATGTGGCCTCAGTGAGTTAATAATGTGACCCCAATCAGCATTTTAAACATCCTCGAATGGCTTTTCAAAATCCATCTGTATAATGAACACAACGCACACAGCACACACCACCGCTCGTTTTTCCAACTCTACAACAAAGATCGTTAATGTGTGGAAAAAGTTTTCCCATGAACCATCAGAGACCTTAATGCTATGCTTTCATCACCTGCTAGCGGCCCGTGTCTGCCTACACATTTTGTGTTGAAACAAAGAAGCTATATTAATTATATTGACAAAAAAGAAATATATAAAAATAAAAACAGTATTGTTTTGTTCCAATTTAGACCAGTGATGGCAAACTGATAGGACACGTGCCAGAGCAGGCAGGTGGAGCCATAGTTGGATCCATGCTGCAACAAGTGGCCATTCCAACTTGCTTCCGGTTGGGGCCCAAAAGAACAGAGCCCCCTCTTGGCGTGAGCTGACACAATGCACCAGATGGTAAATGTAATAATTTCCACCTTAAGAACACAACAACGGACGCACGCATTCCCAAACGGCTGGATAGGCGTGCGCATGCGCTGTGTATCGCTGTGGTCGATGATCTGGTGAGAAGGGGTGTGCGGGGGGGTGTGAGGTGGGCGGGAGGTGGGTTGCGCAGCTGGCGCATGCGCGGTGGTCACAAAGTTACAGCTGAGTTATCAGCTGTAACTTTATGCGCATGCGCAATGAGCAGATTCTCCTGCGATTGTGCAGGAGAATTTGCTCCAGAAATTTGTCAGAACACCGGCGCTACCGTATGGCAGCACAGATGGCTGCCTTAGGGCGCCCCAGGGGGTGGGGGGCGGGAAAATCGCCCGCACCCCCACGCCCGTTTACTTACCTCCTTGCTGCTGTGCAGGTCCATGGCTGTGAGGGAAGCGTTGTGTGCTCCCCTCCAGCCACGCAGCTTCAATAAAGTTTGTTTAAACTTTTTATTCAACAAACTTTATTGAAGTCGCGCGGCTGGAGGGGAGCGCACAACCCTTCCCTCACAGCCACGGACCTGCACAGCAGAACACCGGGAGACAGAGCAGGGCGGAGGTAAGAACTGGGGAGGAGGGAGAAGGAGGAAAAAATCTTGGCATATTGGAGGGGCAAAATCTGGGCATATTGGAGGGGCAAAATCCGGGCATATTAAATGGCATATTGGGGGGCAAAATCCAGGCATATTGGAGGGGCAAAATCTGGGCATATTAAAAGGCATATTGGGGGGCAAAATCCTTTGGATATTAAATGGCATATTGGAGGTGCAAAATCCTGGCATTTTGAGTGACAAAATCCTGGCCTATTAAATGGCATATTGAGGGGCAAAATGCTGGCATATTAAATGGCATATTGGAGGGGCAAGATCCTGGGATATTAAATGGCATATTGACGGGCAACATCCTGGCATATTAAACGGTAAAAGAATGGCATATTGAGGGAAAAAGACTGGCATGTTAAATGGCATATTGATGGGAAAATACTGGCATATTAAATGGCATATTGAGAGCAAAATACTGGCATATTGAGTGGCTAAATACTGGCATATTGAGTGGCAAAATAGTGTGTCTCAAGTTATGTGTGTATTGGTGTCATTGTGCGTGTGTGTGTAAGTGGTAAGGGTGTGTGTAAGTGTGTCACTGTGTCTGTGTAAGGGTGTGTGTGTGTGTGTGTGTGTAAGTGTGTCACTGTGTCTGTGTAAGGGTGTGTGTAATTGTGTCACTGTGTCTGTGTAAGTGTGTCACTGTGTCTGTGTAAGGGTGTCACTGTGTCTGTGTAAGGGTGTGTAAGTGTGTCACTGTGTCTGTCTAAGGGTGTGTGTGTAAGTGGTAAGTGTGTCTCTGTGTGTGACTGCAAGGGTGTCTTTGTGCCTTTATTTTTTACACTATACATTATACTTTTATATATATATATATATATTTATATATATATATATATATATATATATATATATATATATATATATATATATATATGTATGGAGAGTCAATGGTGTGGGAGGCTTGGCGGGTCAGAGGAGGGGGGCACCACAATGCACCTTCATCTGTGTAGACGAAAATCCTTGCACCGGCCCTGGTATGTATCACTGTGTGTGTATGATTTTTTTATGTGTAACTGTCTCTATGTGTGTATGTTTGTATATGTGTATCTATCTCTCTGTGTGTATTTTAGTATATGTGTATCTATCTCTGTGTGCTTATGTTTGTATATGTGTATATATCTATGTGTGTGTATATGTTTGTATATATGTATCTATCTCTGTGTGTGCAAGTTTGTATAGGTGTGTCTATCTCTGTGTGTGTGTGTATGTTTGTATATGTGTATCTATCTCTGTGTGCGCATGTTTGTATAGGTGTGTCTATATCTGTGTGTGTATGTTTCTATTTATGTGTATCTATCTCTATGTGTGTATGTTTGTATGTGTGTGTGTGTGTCTATCTATGAGTGTATGTTTGAATGTGTGTATCTATCTGTGTGTGTGCAAGTTTGTACAGGCGTATGGATCTCTGTGTGTGTATTTTTGTATAGGTGTATCTAACTCGTTGTGTGTATGTTTCTATATATGTTTATCCATCTCTATGTGTGTAGGTTTGTATTTTTGTATCTATCTCTGTGTGTGTATGTTTGCACATGTGTATCTATCTCTATTTGTGTATGTTAGTGTTTGTGTATCTATCTGTGTGTATGTTTGTATTTGTGTATCTATCTGTGTGTGTTTGTACATGTGTATCTATCTCCATTTGTGTATGTTAATGTTTGTGTATCTATCTGTGTGTGTATGTTTGTATTTGTGTATCTATCTGTGTGTGTGTTTGTTTGTGTATGTGCATCTTTCTCTTTGTGTATTTTTAACATGTTGTATCTATCGGTTTGTGTGCATTTGTATGTATGCATCAATCTGTGTGTGTATCTCTATTTGTCTGTGTCTGAATGTGTGTATGTATGTTTGTATGTGTGTGAATGCATCTGGATGTGAATGAGTCTGTGTGAATATGTCTGCATGTGTATCTGTGTGTGAACAGATTTAGGAGTCATTCCAAAGAGCTATAATTTTCCCAAAGAAAATTGTAACCCTGAATTTCAACCCCATTCAGATCACAACATATAGTTAGCCTGGCATCACCCTTTGGGTGCCATGAGGGTGCACACAAATTGTGCCCTGTAAAAAAAAATAGTTCTGTAAATAATGTCCAATGGCAATCTGCTACACCCTCATTCCTCACCTCCAGACCAGGGAATGGTGCCAGCCCAAAATACAAATAATCTTCTTAAAAAAAAATAATTGCGCCACAAAAATTAAAAGATATGGATCCAGATGCTTCAAAAACACGTTGGGATTTCAACCACCTAAGTATAACAATAAACTGAGGCTGCCATGATATGTTGAAGATAAAATACCCTATGCTTCTTAGTGCTGTGTTAGATAGAAAGTCCGGGATCTCCGTAACTGCACAACAGGGGTAAGTAACTCAGAAGGACGAAGCATCTACCGGAAGTTCTTGTATAAAAAGTATGATTTATTGAAATCCATAAAATGTAACCAAAGTGATCCAGTGAAGAAAAAAAAAATTTAGTTTCCAGGTCAGCTATTGGCTGGTTTTGAAACTGCTTCCAATCAGATTCCTCCACTGAGGACCAACCAGGTGAATTTTCTCCCCGTTTTGAAATGAATGGGATGTAAGTTTAACCTCCGTCCCCTATATCTCTCACATGCTGTGACCAGATCTCAAAATTGCAAAAATGCTTAGTGAACAGCATTTTGCGAGGTCATGATGTCCCAGAAGATTGGAAATTAGCAAATGTTGTGCCTATTCACAAGAAAGGTAGTAGGGAGGAGTCAGGTAGGTAGGTAATGTAGTGCAATAGAGCAGCAGGAAATGCTAGCATAATGCTTGGTTGTATAGGGAGAGGTATTAGCAGAATGCTTGGTTGTATAGGGAGAGATATTAGCTGAATCATTGGTTGCATAGGGAGAGGTATTAGCAGTATCCCTGGTTGTATAGGGAGATGTATTAGGAGAATGCTTGGTTGTATAGGGAGAGATTTTAGCAGAATCCTTGGTCGCATAAGGAGAGGTATTAGCAGAATGCTTATTTGTATAGGGAGAGGTATTAGCAGAATGCTTATTTGTATAGGGAGAGGTATTAGCAGGATGCTTGGTTGTATAGGGAGAGGCATTAGCAGAATGCTTGGTTGCATAGGGAGAGGTATTAGCAGTAGGAAGAGGGAAGTGCGTATGCCACCGTACAGAGCACTGGTGAGACCTCACTTGGAGTATTGTACGCAGTACTGGAGACCGTATCTCCAGAAGGATATTGGTACTTTGGAGAGAGTTCAGAGAAGGGCTACTAAACTGGTTCATGGGTTGAAGGATAAAACTTACCAGGAAAGGTTAAAGCATCTTAACATGTATAGCTTGGAGGAAAGACGTAACAGGGGGGATATGATAGAAACATTTAAATACATAAAGGGAATCAACACAGTAAAGAAAGAACGTATATTTAAAAGAAGAAAACTAACACAACTAGACAACATAGTCTTAAATTAGAGGGACAACGATTTAAAAGTAATATCAGGAAGTATTACTTTACTGAGAGGGTAGTGGATGTATGGAATAGCCTTCCAGCTGAAGTGGTAGAGGTAAACACAGTCAAGGATTTTAAACATGCGTGGGATAGGCACAAGGCTATCCTAGCCATAAGATGGGGAACTGGGGACTAATAAAAGTACTGGGAAAATTGGGCAGGCTAGATGTACTGAATGTTTCTTATCTGCCGACACATTGTATGTTTCTGTGATGGGGGCATGTGAGGGAGCCTGAGCTCTCATCTCAAATTCTGACCTCAGTAGACACATCTATATGACATTTTGGTAAACTGATAATAATTTGTCTTGGACTAGAACTCATACCTGCCTCGGGTTTCCCAAAGTGGCTATAACAAATTAGAAACTGAAAAAGGAAAAATTACTGAAGACAAACACTGGGGTCTACGCACTAAACTTCTGAACTGCAAAAATCAAACAGAAATCTTGGATAAATTCCCCACCTCACATGGGTTTGTAAATTATTTTGGCCTGGATTGTGTAATGTGGTTGCGTCAGTCTACTGTTTAGTGAATCCAGCCTACTGAAAAGCATATGTATTTTTTTTTCTTACAGTGGGAGAATGTTTTTATTTTAGAGGAAAAAAATTTAAATTGTAAAACATATTTGCATCGAAAATGAAAAATCTCTTAAATTTGCTTGGTGACTCTATTTTCTATACTATATTGTCTTCTAAGCATAGTAGATTTAATGGTCTATCAGTAATACATAAATTCAATAATATTTAATAATATGAAAAATAATAGAAAAAACAGTAAAAAAAAAAAAAAAACCCAACAAAGATGTTATTTACCACCTCTGTTTATATTATTTCTGATCAGGGGACTAAATGGCCACTTGTCCAGTCCTAGAAAATCCTGACAGTTGTGGTTCCTCTAAAGCTAATGATCCACGGGTTCCAGAATGGATCATAGCAGAACATTCAAATTTAGGATGTGTTTTTTTTAACAAGTAATAGAATCTCAATTTTCCTGTACACTTGATATGATGTTCAAAGGACATTATTGCAATTTTAGCTCTATTTCATGAGTTGAACGCTAGGTTAGTTTTCATAACACAATATTATGCTCCAGTCGGGATAAAACTGGTAAGCAGGCGAAAGTTGAATCATTCTGGGGTAAGAGTTTTAATGAATTTCCCAGCGTGTGTTAATTGAAGAGAGAAAATCTTGTGATGTTTTCAAACAGTGGAACATAAAATTGCGTACTATTAGGAAAGTGATCCTACCTTTGATCCTCCACTATGACAAGTGTGAACAGGGTTCTGTTTCTAAAGGAGATGATCAGAGAACCACTTTGATTCCATTGATAGGTTTTGGAACGTTCTGTAATGGTACTTTCTTGTGGATGTGGACAAACCTTTCCAAAGTTTAACAAAAGTAATTCAAGAACCAAATCTAGTCTCTTGGCTGAATAGTGTGAGAATAGTTTTTTTTTCTGACGAGAGAAAAATGCTTAAAGGTGTAAAGATGCTTCCAATAATTTTAAAGGGACACTAAATGTTATTTTTCACTTGTGCTTCTAATATAGAAGCACAAGTGACATTTTTGTTTCCCCTAGTATGAACTGGTGTGTACTTTTGACAGTACACGCCAGTTTATCCTCTGACCTACAGCTGCCATGCTTCCATAGGAAGCAGGCGGCCGTCTGGTCGGTGACTGTCTCTCTCTGCTAGCGACCCTCGTTTTTGCATGGGATCAGCGGGGGGGGGGGGGGGGGGCTTAACTATGTGTACTAGCAGCAAGAGACCCTCGCATCCGGCTGTCTGATTGGCTGTGGGCGTGCTGACGTTTGTCAGCACACGACAACCAGGGACAGCTGTGTCTCGCATGTGAGACACAGTAGATAGGAAACCCGCGTGTATCTATTAAGATACATGTCGGGTTTACATAATTGTACCGGGACATATTTTGTTTAACCCTTGCTTCCTTCAAGGAATTTAACAACTCAAATGTGTATTTTGGTGTCCAAACCAATCACACTTAGAAGGAGAGAGATCAGATTAACTGAGTCCATTCCCGATGGACAGTAAGAGTGTCGAAAATGTCAACAATCTTGCGAAATAATCTACTGAAAGGTAGTTGACACGAGGGGCGGTTGCATAATACAACGCCTTACAGGTCTCCTTGTAGACTTTTTAATCATAGGCAAACAGTATTAGGATTAATTGGAAGCTTGCAGTCAAAACATTGCAATGGCATTGGGAATGTGGGAACGAAAAATTATTTTGACAAACAAATATACAATAAATAAACTAGATGCATAGAAGGCATCTACCCACAAATAAGGATAGTGTAGCTATTAGCTCTACGGAGTATTGTAGAGACCGGTGGGGCTGCTGGGTTGTGACCCCATTTGCTCCAGGTTTTCATCCAAGTAAATTTTTCTTACTCTTATGGCTGTAAGTATGATACAAAAATTCATAGATACTGGGCCTCAGAGCTTATATACTATACAGTGTTTATATATAACTTATATACAGTTATTTACTATACAAGCTGGATGAAATATATATACATACTTAAGTCCATTCATTAAAGTGACCCCAACATATATTAGAGAATAAAATAATGTAAATATATAAATGGAACATTAATATTAAGGGCCCTTATAAGATATAGGGCCACCCTTGGCTTTCAGAATAGTTCCCATCATTTTTGGTGTCAATTATTTAAGAAGAAATGTCTTTAGCTCTCTGAGGCATGAAGGAGGTGGACATGTACTTTGCATTCTGTGCTACAGAACTACCCATGAAGATCCAAGGCCATCAAAGGTATTTGACTTCATCATTGAGTACATGATCCTCTTGCTTAGATTATTTGGGGGTTAGTATTAGGGTTTAGGGGGCTAGTATTAGGGTTCGGGTGTTAGTATTAGGGTTTGGGGGTTACTATTAGGGTTTAGGGGGTTAGTATTAGGGTTCGGGGGTTAGTATTAGGGTTTAGGGTGTTAGTATTAGGGGTCGGGGGTTAGTATTAGGGTTCGGGGGTTAATTTTAGTATTGGGATTTGGGGGGGCACTTTGGGGGGGAATCGTTTATTAGGGGGGGTATTTTCTTTTTACTTTTATATTTGTAAGAGCTGACAGTTCAGCATTGAACTGTCAGCTCTTACATAGCCGCGGCCGCGATCAAACAGCCGTGTTATTCTTCATTGCTGACAGTTCGGCGTTCTAACTGCCGCGCTGAACTGTCAGCGATGAAGATGCGGCGAAGAAGTGTCCTAGACCCCTCCTCCCTGGCATTACAACTCCCACTTCCTTTGGAGAAGGACTAAAGAACAATCCATGGGGGTCTAGTGGTCTATCGAGGGGTGTGTGTGTTTTCCAGGCATCACAGACTCCTATTTCTGTTGCTTCCATGCATCTCCCCTAACATGCTACTCTTCCACCCTCCAGTGGAACTAGTGCGGGGCTGGCTACAGTGCATCCTTTGCATCAGGCTAGAGCAGGATCTGGTGAAGATACCAGCCTTTTGGCGGTGTTCATCGTTTTCAGTGAACTCCAGCCGTTGTGCTAAAGACTTCAAGCACATGCTGATAAGAATATTGCAAAAGCATAAACAAAGCTGAATGTTGACCCAGTTGAGAATCAGCTGAGCAACATATATATATATATATATATATAGATGTACCTAAACATATGAAAAAATAATTCAACACATTAAAATCGAGGAATTAGTTATCACCACGGATGGCATGTCGTAGTGAGATTCCGATCAAATTTCAAAACCACCACAGGAGTTTCCAGTTATACTCATTTGGTTACCGTTGCTGAAAGGAGCTTTTAAGATAGAATGTACATTGGGACTGAGGTAACCTATTACCTTTGAGGCTCTGGTTTCTCTTAGTCATGGCTAAAAGTAGCAAAGTAAATGTTAATTTTTCAAAGTCAAGTGTCCCAGTTCCAGTTCACAGATCTGCCTCAAACATAATACTTTAACACTGTTAATAAAATTTAAACAAATCCTTTATTACCTGTTTCATGTTATTATCTCCATGTCTGTCAACTTAACTTAGACATCACAGTAGGGTTGCCACCTTTTCTTCAAAAGAATAACTGCCTTGGTACTGTCTCCATAGACTTAACTTTGGCCTGATGCCAATTTTTTACCGGCCTGCCGGTTAAATACCGGCCAGGTGGCAACCCTACATCACAGTGATGGCAGTAAAAGTGGAAGTACTGACACGTGGGCAGTAATTAGGAATATTTATCAATTCAATCAGTAACTTACAGTGACTGGGGGCAGCCATCTTGAAACTGCAGCGGCCAGCAGTTGACGCAGACTAAGTGCTGTTAAAAATTAGATAAAGTTTCTGCAAAGTTGCATAAGTGCCGGGACTAAATCTTGTTTGAATTTCACCTGTTGAGGACCCAATGGCGTTCCATGACGTCATACTATTTGTGCAATGAGGATGCTGTGATGGTTAAAATGAGCGGCTGAAGCCATCAAGGGCGTTAGTTAGATTTTAGCTTGCCAACCACGTCAAAGTAGCTCACAATAAGGCAAGTCCCTAAGTAATATTAGCAAATAACATAAGTTTAAAGATTTACATTACAGAGAGACACAAATAAGGAAAACCTGTAGACTGCATAGGACAAAGGACTGCAAAAACTGAAAGGAGCACACACGGCGCAGGGTTGCACACTTGTACAAAGCAGAGCAACTTGGAAAAAAAAAAACAATGAAAACCTGGAATGGAACAGCAGAATATAATCACCGACAGAGAGAAAACCCCAAACGGAGCAGAACAGAAGAACAAAAGAAACAAAGAACAGAGAAAGTCTTTAACAGGTTTAGGACATGGCAGAAACTGTAAGACACGACGGATCTATGACAGGCTGAATTATAACAAGGAGGACATCCCACTTAAGGGACTCTATGACAGGACATCCCACTTATGGGACTCTATGACAGGACATCCCACTTATGGGACTCTATGACAGGACATCCCACTTATGGCACTCCATGACAGGACATCCCACTTATGAGACTCTATGACAGGACATCCCACTTATGAGACTCTATGACAGGACATCCCACTTATGGGACTCTATGACATGGCACCCTTACCATCCCGGACCTCTCTCGTGACACTTTAAACTACTTTGTTTTAGACACCTGACAGCATACCTGATTTTGAAATATATTATTTTAAATCAAAGGTGGAGAATTAAAGCCATTTCAAAATGTCAGTGATGCTGGTGTTTTGTTAATTTAGCAGACTACTTAAAAGTTAGACATTGAGGTAACAGTGTTTGTAAACAATGGTAAAGAACACGGTGAAGATCATCACAGTAGTACAAAAGCATGTAAAATCAACTTTACATGTAACTACACATTTATGGAGAAAATTAAACAAGTGTAAGTAAGTCAGATGGGCCACACTGTGGGGTGGACTGCATTAGTCCACTAGGGGCGCACATTGTACTACCGTGGAATAGTATGAAAGAAACACGCTCTATTTCCAGTTGCAACATCTTTTATGTCCTAGGTGTCCAGCTGGGAATACCATAATTCCCCACTAGCGGGGCGTCACAGTTGGGTGTCATAGTAGCCCCTGACGAAGCGCCAAGCTAGGCACGAAACGCGTAGGCTTATCAGTATCTTTTCCCTCACCTGGTGACCCTCTCACCATACCCAGCTCCTCAACATTGTTTTTTAACTTTTTGTACTTAATAAACAACATTTTAACTGGATACTCACCTGGTTCTGGAGTTTTTTGCCAGCGTCTGGAACTCCTCTATCCGCGATTGGGAGCAGCCCTCCTGTGTTTTGTATCCTGTATTCGGCTGGAGCGCCGAGAAAAGTAACCCACGCCGGCATCCGATTGCAGTTTTCAGCTACTTGCTCTTGACCTTCCATCACAGTTGGGTGCCTGGGTTCTATGTGGTGCGATTAAACGTTTTAATCATTCTATAAGGAGATCACATTATATGAAGGCACACTTTCCACCAACATCTTGTAAATTGGAAGATAATTCTGGGCTTGTGCAGATGTAAAAAGCTTGCTCTATGACACAATCCGAACACCAGATGCTTTGATACATTTGGAAAGTCCCGAATATTTAGTCTTAACCACATATCGCTTGTCCTGCTTCAAAGTCCAGATGTGCTCTTCTGGTTAAGGTTCTTCAGTATCATTACACTTTCATCGTTTAGCCCATAAAGCAATTTACTTTTTAATCTAGCCAAAAATGATGAAGTAAAGTTTAACTCAGAGTTTTATTAAGCAATAGATTTGCATGTCCATTACTCATGATTCTTAGCAAATTAAATATTCAAACTCACATATGGTTCTGTGCAGGCTTCTAAATATTACATGCAGGCTCTTCTTTTCAAATAGTCATATGACCCAAGGCCCGAAATAAAAATATGTAATATTTTCATTTGTCTTATTCTACATAATCACATGATGAGAGCCTTCCTGTTTGGCATAGGTGTTTTTTCATTTTTTTATTTTTTATTGTGGAGTTATTAGCCTGATATTCACCGATGACCTATGATAGACAACGAGAATGCTGAGTCTAGATATCATTGGTGGAATGTTCAGCGGAGTAAATACATTGCGGAACACGTATCGAAAACTCTGTGTTGGAAAGTAATGAAACGGTGCAAACGCTGAGGACTTATTTACAGAAGTGATAAAAAAAAAACAGTGCTCCCTTTACATCACAAAAAATGAAGGAAGTTAGGGCACTGTGTTATTGATAACAAAGTAGGTAACATAGAGAACCATTCTTAGCGTCTACCCTTGGTACCTAAAAAAATATTTAGAAAAAAACTGGGGAGGTGCTGTTAGAAATAAATCCATCAGCCCCTCAAAACTAGGGATTTTGTTAGATGTAAGACTCAAATAAAATGCTTTATTTAGAACAGAACCTAAAAAAGGGGGGGATATTTTGCAATAACACCCTCCTAAAAGTTGCTATTGAAAGTAGATGCAAATGAAAAAAACACTATGAGCAACTTTTAGTTACTGCAAAACATACCCCCCTTTTTAAATCCTGTTCTAAATAAATCATTTTTTTTAATCTCTATAACTACATTCCATCTCTACAATTTGGATTTTCTAACAGCACCTCCGTAGGTTTTTTCTTCCATTACAACAAACTGCTCCTTTAACAGTATAAGGAACCCCCAAAACCTGACCCTTATAATTAGATTGGCATGACTTGACATGGTCCCCATGGTTGTCTAAAGTTGGCCAACATGGGACAACCAGATGAAGTTGTCCTATACCACTGAACTTGACTGACAGCTCACTTTAGACTTTACTAGACAAAAACGCATAGTTGGAAATCAGGATGAGATTACATTTTCCCTTGTAACCCTCCTTCCCTTACTTAAAGAGCTGAGCAAGTACTTTGTTCTCTACACAGCTATCTCCTTGGCTGAAGATTAAAGAGCAAAGCTTTGGTTCGCTGGCTTTTTTTTAATGACACATTTCTATCAAGCCAAAACATAGATAAGAGATTTGTCTTGTACATAATAATATTAAATTCCTCTGTCATGCATTTTCCCCCCTTTTTATACATTTCTAATCAAGCTGAAAAAAAAGAAAGATTTGATTTAAAGTACTGAACATAATGTATTTTTTTTTGTCTTGCGCTCTCTGTCTTCATATAGAAAATACATAACACCTGCATTCAATATATCATATTATATTAAGTTATGAGCCTGTGCATTATTAACTAATACTTCCTCGGGGATAAAATGTACATCTTTTAAAGAAATGTCATATATTACATAAAAGGTAATGTAGGTTCACGTCACCTTAAGCATTTTTTTTTTTTTGGAATAATTAAAATTTTCAACAAAAAAAAAACAAAAAATAATCTGTTTCACAAAAACATTACTGAAACCCTACGGGGTGCCTAATAAGTTAGTGGTGGAATTTTACTCTAGGCTCTTCTAGCTAGTATTAAGCAGTAATGGTTTCCCAAAAAACAGAAGAAGGCAAGGGAGGCATACCAACATTATATTTATTGCCTAATTTTCTCTGTGTTTTTGGCCTATTAAAATGCTCAGTTTAAACATAACCTTTATACAGACACACTGAGGAAACGCTTTCCCTGCTTGATAAAGGATTCACCCGAAATGAATTATGCTCTTTGAAATTCCCGGCCGGGTCTATTGTCTGCATAAATTGGCCTCCTGACTGTACTACCTCTGACTCGTCTGTCTCCCCTGCAATCTATCCAAAACGCAGCTGCCAGAATGATCTTTGTTGCACGTCAGTCCGATTCGGCGGCTCCTCTCCGCAACGCCCTCCACTGGCTCCCCGTCTGCTCAAGGATAAAAATGTTAAATTCTGTCTTTAACCTACAAAGCCCCAACTCCTCCGCCCCTCCGTACGTTGCCTCCCTTGTTAACCGATACCTCCCTGCACGACCTTTGCGCTCCTCACAGGGACTAAAACTCTCCTACAACCTCATCACCACTTCTCACTCATTTTGCCCGAGCTGCCCCCTTTCTCTGGAACGTCCTTCCACAGAGCATCCAGCTCTCTCCCTCCTTTTCAAATTTTTAAAAGTCCCTCAAAACTCATCTCTTTAAAGAAGCTTACTACCCAACCCACTAGAATACCTGTCACTTCACCTCTAGCTAATCCCACCTAGCTGGTACACACACTACTCATCTTTGGCCTATCCCACCTAGGGCCACCCATCCACACTACTGTTACTACAACTTCAATCCCTCTGACCTCTTCAATCCCTTATGTGTCTCACGTACCCCATTCCCTCTAGATTATAAGCGTGTGAGCACGGTTCACTACCTCATGTACGAATCTGTTTCTAGTGTGTCCAACTTAGTATGTAGTTCTCTTCTATGCGCTGTACCTAGCGCTACGTAAATTGTTGACGCTATATAAATAAATGGTAATGTAATGTAATAAAGATATATATGTGTTCTTTTATTTGCATTTTTTATGTATGTTTTTAAGATTCTCTTTAGTACTGGTGTACCCGTGTTACATTTGTTACATATTGATGTAAGGATTTGTTTTCTGATATCCTATATGCGCTTTTATAAAAAAAAAAATATATATCACTCAATTTATATATGCGCTTTACTTGGTATAGATATATTTTTTAATAAAACTAATTATCAATCAATTATTCATTTAATAGTAATTTTTTTTCCATTTTATTTATTTTTAATTTTAATATGTGTGGATGTTCTGTATACATTTATTTTGAGTTGTGGTATCACAACTTAAATAAGTTGTGATAATGTAATACTTTTAAAGCAGTAGACCAATTGGAATGATAGTGAAATAAACTCCCACAAAATGAGCTCTGAAATAATGTAGGGGGCATATATTGTATATGGGAGAGGAACACACAGGATTCCGCTGTGAATCCAAATTCTTTATTATATCAAAAGTAGAAATAAAATTTAGTAAAATTAAAGTTAGTAAACCACAGGGGAACTCTCTGAGAGCTGGAATCACTGAGGGAACAATGCAAAAATGAAGAAGTAGCAGATCGGCACTCCGGGTTCTTTGCGAAGAAGGCAATTTTTTATATATTGCAAGAGGTAGGAAGAAAATTGCAACAAAATTGGGGGCAGCGGGAAACCCTTGTCATGAAATTCGTTCTCAAAATCTTAAGTAAGGACAACAAAACCTATGTTTAAGGAGAGACTTACTAAATCTTAGCAAGTTAGAGATTGAAAACACCAGTACAAATGTTTTATCGTTTTAATCTGTTACACATGTGTGTTTTAGGATACAAAGAAGATTTTTCAATTTTATAGTAAATTGAATACAATATATTTACTTAATTAACATATTTCACAAATATAAACCTTTTGCTAAAAAAAAATGTGGCCCCACAGCCTTCCAGGGTCCTTGGGGGAAATATAGAATGTATTTAAATGGTAGCACAAACTAATTCCACCATATAATCAGCCAATGGGCTCTGTACCTTGCCAGAGAAAGGTGAGCCAGGGTAGCAGAGATTCACTGAAAATGATAAGAATGCAGTCTGCATTTTGTTATGGATACATCTGTTTCAAATTTTGGATACATTTTTGCCAATTTGTAAAACTGACTACAGAATTTGTGGATTATTTTTTCGTACCCCCCCCCCACCACCACGTTTTAACGAAAAAGATAATATTGAAATATTTTTCCTCTGGGATTTCAAACCATTACTCTCCTGAGAAATGTCCACTAGATGTAACTGCGTATTTTTTTTACAACTTTTTTTTTTTACAACTTTTCAATGTAGCCAATAAAATGTGAGAATAAATATATTCAATAATATAGATCAAATGTTGGGCCTGCATATAGTGGTCAATCTTTTAAGGTAGATTGTGAAAAAAAAAAAGCCCCCTCGTGTGGTGAACTGTCCAAACTACAACTTGAAATAAAAATTGAGGGGTAATGTCTAAACAGTAGTACTAGGCCAAAGATCGGAATGTTGAGAAATCGCCATGGAAACCAATGGAATGTTCCTGATTACTCTGCCTCCAGAACTTTACCTTGTTGTTGCTCTTTCTTCATAATGCAGTAAGGATGGTTAAAAAAAATGTGGTTCTCAAAACATGCTCTGATTTACATCTAAATCCTAGAAGACAAGCAAAAACATAGCTGAACATATTATTTCACTTAGAGATAACAGAAGTAAATTAGACCATTGATAAGCAGGATCCCACTGTAAAAATAATACTTTATATTAATTCCACATAATTCACACTTATGGGAACTTCAAGTTTGTCATTTTAGGATTTTTTTGACAATAGACTGGCAGTGTGGAGGTTATTATTTTTGTAAATATATTCAGAGGCGGTGGCAATAGATGAAATTAAATTAATTTAACCGGCAGATGTGTAAATAATTCAAGTCTAATGTGTGAGAGGTTAATTGTGCCAGGCATGTTCACATGGTTAATAGACTAGTAAACTAGCTAACTACTCACACTGCTTATTCCCTGCAAGTCCATGTCTATCTTAGGCAACAAGTTCCCTGGGAAACAGGCGAAGCATAGGTGGTAAAGGGGGGGGGAGTGGCTTGGGGTGGGGGTATTTAAGGAGACCTCCATCTTTGGGTTAGAAGCCATTTTAGTTTTGACGGACACAGCAGGGAATTTTCCCGCCCACCCTCCCTAATGTTGGTAATTGTATTGTTTTATGTTGTGCTAACATTTTTTCTCTGTCACAGCAGGCGGGGTGGTCCTTGCCAATCCAGTAGTTAAGAACGGAGGTGATCGAGTCGAAAAGGATGGACAGGGTGGCCCCTCCCCTAACCTCTCAGCTATTGAAAGAAAGTTTAATGGTCGTGCCCACCGAGCTAACTGCCGGCTGGTGGTTAGCATCAGGTTTGAAACAAAATGCCGATTTAGTACGGACGAGGGGAGAGGGGTTTCACTCTAGGGACTTTAGTTTAAAAAAGGTTATGGTTATTTAATGTTTACAGATTGGCAAGGACTAGTTAGAGCTGTATGTCAGCTGGATGTTTAAATAAAGTATTTTTTGTGATGTTAATAAAAGCTGTTGCCTATTTTAACTCCATACATGTCTTGTGTCTTTATTGGGAAGGGTATGGAGATTTTTTCTGTAAGTATTAAGGAACATTCCCCCTCTGCATCATACAAGCCTTGTATGCAGTTATCATAGGCCATAATAACAGGCCACACTGAATTGGATGCGCACTGCACATTGGAAAAAAAGTCTAAACTTTTTTTTTTTAAGGGAAAGTGTTGAACTCATCAATATGACGAAAACCTGTTCAAATTTCTGCCCACCGTGGAAAAAATGGAGTCAAAACAAAACGGAAAGAACACTCACATATTAAAATATTATTTAACAGGATTTCTGATGACAAAGAACCCCTTTTGATTTACTCTAGACACCTTGTAAATGTCAGGCTGTTGGAGAGACTGGTTGTATTGTTCTCTTGGAGCATTTTCACATTTGGGTGGGGTAGTGTGAGCTATCATATTCTATGGAGAAATTGAAATGCAGAGTATTTTCCCATGGTTACCCCAGTTCGCGTTAGTGCATCAGTGGAGCGTTTATGTACAAAGACTTTCCATTCCTAATTAGGAATTTCCAGCAATGATTGATCCCAAAATCCATTTGCTTTAACTCCACTAGTCAAATAGACACTTCACACTACCCATGCTGCGGCTCACAGGGCCCTGTTGTTAATTATACTCTTCTCAGTAGAATTAAAACTCATCCTAATGACCCTACAAAGCCTCTTCCAACGGGTCAATATCACAAGTGCACAGAGTCCGCAGCCCTCCTTGACTCTGAAGGGCCCTCTTTGTTTCCTAGAAGAAGTAAACAATCTGATGTCTATAACTGTCTTTGTGTATGGGAAGGAAGAGGGAGGTTTAAGAGCTAGTTTGTAATTTACAGTAGAAGCCACCAATTGTTGTCTAAATCTTCCTTTATCTCTTCCCAAAGATGGCACTCAGAGAGATGGAATGCAGACAGTTAAAGGACAACTGTAGCAACAAATTAACTAATGTTTATCTGAAGGATTGCATCAAGTGTAGATAGTATACATAGAAATGCTTTAATGAAAGAATATAAATAATGTACCTTACTGAGCCCTCTTTGCTCTGTTTAGCTCTTACAGGGGGCAGACATGTTGTTTAGAATCTTGGGTCAGATCTTCCTTCATCTGAACCAAAGTGAATGAATGACTGTCCTAAGATTCTAAACAACATGTCCGCTCCCTATTAGAGCTATACAGAGCAAAAAGAGCTCAATAAAATACAGTATTTATTTTCTTTCATTAAAACATTTCTATTTAAAATGTATACACTCGATGCAATCTTTCAATTAAACATTACTTATGTTTTTGCTACATTTGTTCTTTAATAATATAGAACTGTCAAACACAAATAACATATTAAAATATCTTGCATTTCTAGACAGGTTTTGCAAAATTGGAAAAAATGACAAAAACAAAGAGAACTGGTGAAACTCTACTTATCCTACACAGAGTCCTTAGTGGCGGATTGTGGGAACGAATCACTAAATTATCTATTTTCCTGCTTTGGGGTATCGATGAGTATAGCTCTCTTTAGTTGCTTCCATACACCACACAATATTACATACAACATGCAATATTACAAAGAACACAAAATATTACACAGAACACACAAAAGTGTAAATGGTACAGGTAATATTAACCCCTTGCCGACAAAGGACGTGTCAGGCACGTCCTGGGAGAAACTCCCTTAACGACAAAGGACGTGCCTGCACATCCTGCAGTGAATCAAGCAGTTTTCGCTTTCAACGATTTAACGGTGCTGGTCTATTGCCTCGATGTCGAGGCAATAGTCAGCACCAAAATTTATTTTCTGGGGCCCCCCCGATCTCCCCATGGAGCGATCGTGGGAACCATGTCAATATGGCTATGCCCTCTGCCGTCTGAGCTTCGGAAGTGAAAGTAACTTCACTTCCGTCGCTCTAAATATGCTACTTAATTTAACTTATGCTACTTAACTGCCCCTAGTGGTAGTTAAGTAGCATAGCAATGGAAAAAAATTAAAATAAATATTGAATTAATTAAAAACTGGTTATATAGTTAGATTAGCCTATAGGGTTAAAATGAAATAATTTTTAGCATAAGGGATAGGGTTAAAATTAAATTAAAATTAAAATATATTAAGGGATAGCATAAGGGTTAGAGTTGGGGTTAAATTTAGTGTTAAGGTTAAATTTTGGGTTCGGGTTGGGGTCAAAAGGACAATATAGGAAAAAAACAAAAAACACTATTTTTGTTTTTTGACCCATAACTCGCAAAAAACTACCGAAAAATATGGAAACATGCATATTTCTGAACTCGGGACAACATTTAGAAACTATTTAGATGGGGTCTTTTTTAATGATTGTATTTGTCTAAATTATATTTTAGGTCAGAGTTAGAAACAGTGTTGTTTTTTTTAATTGTTCATCATTTTTTATTATTTTTTTTCTTAGTAAATTATAAGATATGATGAACATAATGGTATCTAATGAAAGCCCTTCTTATGGCAATAAAAACAACATATAATTTGTGTGGGTACAGTACCTGAGAAAAAAGAAAATTGCAGCTAAACACAAACACCCTAGAAATGTCAAAACAGCTTTTGTCACCAAGGTAAAGTCAAGGTGAAAATGTCTTGTCACTAAGGGGTTAACAAAAAATGTTGTGTTTTATTTCTGCCTGTCAAATTAAGGATTCAAACTCCAGTCTGAAAATAAATAAAAGAACAAATAAATGTAAAAAAAAACAACCTTCCATCTTAGAACATATAAAGATACAGTTGCCTGCCCCTTAGTGATGACATCACAATCCCCACAATGCTTAGTGGGCCACACACATGCTAGGCATCGTGGGATATAGATGTCACCATTTGGGATCTGGAAGATGAGACTGCATATGTTCTGGAGCAGATATTTGTGGAAGCTTCAAATAGGTATATATTTTGAATGTATATAGCGAGAATATGTAAAAATTACAGGGTTAATTAACTCACCGGGTATTGGACCCAAACAGACCACATTTGTTATCTAAGTAGCCCTCTGGAGTTTGGCTTCCAAAATAGTAGCCTCTGCAACCCCCATAGATTTATATGGGGAAGAATTGGCTTATTTCAAGGCCATTTCATGGTGGAAATAGCCAAAATCCTCCAATAGAAGTCAATGGGAGGACTTCCACTATAGCCAAAATAGCCTAAGTCCTCTAGGACCATATCTGACCCCATCCTCAATTCAAATGGGGCTTAAAGCCGGCCCAAAATCAGCCTTATTGAGTCAGATCAAGGCATATTGAGTAGATCCTAAATTGTTTAGACCTTTATGTGGAACTAAGACTATTAGTCACATGGTGAGTTTTATAAGAAATCCTGTCAAGCTGAAATTCCTGGATAATGTTCCAGCTGGACTTAGATGAAGACTAAAGACTAAAACAGTGTTAATTTAATCGACTAAACATTCTCATCATAGTTTTCATCAACTGTATGTTTTCAGTGACTAAAACTAAACAATAACTAAATAAAAAGGAAGTTATTAGGACTAAAACTAGGACTAAAATACATTGACATTTTTGTCCAAAGATTAAAATGTGACTCCCTGTGCCTGTCTGCCCCCTGTATCAGTCCCTGTATCAGTTCTCAGTTAATGTAACACTGTGTAACAGCCTTCACAGACCTGTTCCCTCCCATCTCCCTAGCAAGTTAACTTAACACTATGTAACAGCCTTCTCAGACCTGTTCCCTCCCATCTCCCTAGCAAGTTAACTTAACACTCTGTAACAGCCTTCTCAGACCTGTTCCCTCCCATCTCCCCAGCAAGTTAACGTAACACTATATTACAGCCTTCTCAGACCTGTTCCCTCCAATCTCCCTAGCAAGTTAACTTAACACTATGTAACAGCCTTCTCAGACCTGTTCCCTCCCATCTCCCTAGCAAGTTAACTTAACACTATGTAACAGCCTTCTCAGACCGGTTCCCTCCCATCTCCCTAGCAAGTTACCTTAACACTATGTAACAGCCTTCTCAGACCTGTTCCCTCCCATCTCCCCAGCAAGTTAACGTAACACTTTGTAACAGCCTTCTCAGACCTGTTCCCTCCCATCTCCCCAGCAAGTTAACGTAACACTGTGTAACAGCCTTCACAGACCTGTTCCCTCCCATCTCCCTAGCAAGTTAACTTAACACTATGTAACAGCCTTCTCAGACCTGTTCCCTCCCATCTCCCCAGCAAGTTAACGTAACACTGTGTAACAGCCTTCACAGACCTGTTCCCTCCCATCTCCCTAGCAAGTTAACTTAACACTATGTAACAGCCTTCTCAGACCTGTTCCATTGCCGTCAAAATTAACACTGACCACAAGTTACAAATTGGAATCTTAGAACCATGAAAAAAGAGAGACATGTTGGGGCAATTGCAGGTGAGATGAACATTTAGATGAGGTGAGCTGAACAGTTTAGAAATACATTGTTCATGAACAAACCTGAGCTCACCAGTTTGGACAATATATAGCTAAACTGGTGAGATAAAATGTCCATCCAATCTTTTAGTGAATAGCCCACATGGAGGTTTTACAGAACAAGCT
Source organism: Pelodytes ibericus (assembly GCA_036172795.1). Classification (NCBI taxonomy): domain Eukaryota; kingdom Metazoa; phylum Chordata; class Amphibia; order Anura; family Pelodytidae; genus Pelodytes; species Pelodytes ibericus. The sequence goes on from CM069860.1 coordinate 18,577,258, forward strand.
GTACTTCTCTAATGATGTTCATTCTAGTTATGTTGAAATCATAAAAGTTTTGCTACATTAAGTATGATACAAAATTAATTGACTCAACACCTTGGGAAGAACAGATGGAAGTACGCATAATTAAAGCTTTTATCTTGCTGCTAGGATTGAGTCCAGCAACCGGCTGCAAAATATTAGCAGGTTTTACAGGATAAATGAAAACCCCCACACCTCTATACTGTTTTCAAAAAGAAAAACTAATAATTGAGAGTGAAATCTGAATTACACCAGTCACTGGACCAAGAACATATGTTTCACTTTTTCCACTAAATGACAGGCTATTATCTAAGTCCCATATTTACACAATACCAATTTTGCAGGTCTGTAAGTTGAAAACTGGTACAGGTTGGTACAGCATTATTTGACTTTCCTAAAGAATTCTCACTGTAAATATTTTAGTCTGGAATTCCCAGGGTAGCAGCAGCTGTAACTGGGATTCGATTGTGAGAACATAAATTGAGTGGAAAAAATACATGCACTCACGGGTCTTTTCAATTGAAGTGATGATGGTCTTTATAGTCGATTACCATGTAATAGCACTCAAATACATTGTAACATGTGGTCGACGTTTCGGTCCGAATCTCGGACCTTTATACCAAGGTAGTCTTGATAAAGGTCCGAGATTCGGACCGAAACGTCGACCACATGTTACAATGTATTTGAGTGCTATTACATGGTAATCGACTATAAAGACCATCATCACTTCAATTGAAAAGACCCGTGAGTGCGTGTATTTTTTCTTGTTTTGGACTGGAATATATATATATACACAATCACACAACAAAATTTGTATATAAAATAAAAATAAAATAGAATAGTGGAAGGGAGGCTGTCTACCAAATATTGAACGACACAACCTTATTATGTCAGGTGGTAGATGCTCAATTTGCCATCACATGCCTCAGTAGGATTATATATACATAACAAAATATAAAAAGATATAAAATAACACAATAGACCCCACACTGGTAGCCTATGCACTCATGTTAGAAGATAGAAAATTTGCCGTGAGTGCAATAAAGGGTTTAGCCAGATGGACTCAGGTCACCTTGCAGATGCTGGTATTTGCAGTGTCTGAATATCTCCAAAATAAGAGAATTTAAAGTAAATAAAGTAGACAGGAAAATCATTAGGTTTTAATGCATAAAATATCTTACATTAAAGTTTGTAATAGCAAGTGTAGGCTTAGCGGTAAAGTCAAGGTTCATACATAGGAGCAAAGAAAAAACAAAGGTGAAAAGATATTCCAGTGTGCTTTCAACCTGGACACATTTCACCTAGTATGCTTCCTCCAAGCAGAATTATTTTTAATGTATTGTTCAGGTTTTGCCATCAAGTAAGTGAATAAACAACATAAAAAATAGAGGAAGACTGCTGTTCGTTAACATACGATAATGTACATTCCATTACCATTTCCCTGTTCTGGTTTCTTCTCATGCCGCTAATTTTCATTCTACACACCTCTGAAAGCACTTACTTAGTTCCTACCATACGTACTGTGTGTGATATGCAACCTGTTGTATTGTATATTATTTGGTACTATCTTTGATGTTTCAATACCGATGACTCAATAAAAATGTTAATAAAAAAAAAAAAAAAGAGGAAGAATAAGTATAAATTAAAACAAGCAGTTGTTAAAAAGATCACATTAAAATAAAAAGTACAGTCAAAAGCAATATTATAAATAATAGATGATAAATCATACAAAAAGTAAAAGAACTGAGGTCCAAGGGAAAAAAAGGAAATGTGTGTTACATGTATTCTATAAACCGAAAGTCTATAAACCGAACGACCGTCGGTTTATAGACCTTCGGCTTATAGAATACATGTAATACTATTGGCTTTCTATAAACCGAACTAGAGTCCCCATTCATAAGAAATTCTTATGAATGGGGACTCTAGTTCGGTTTATAGCAAGCCAATAGCATTACATGTATTCCATAAGCCGAAAGTCTATAAACTGAACGAAGTTTGGTTTATAGAATGTATGTAATGTTATTGGTATTCTATAAACCGACTCTATTTCGGTTTATAGAATGCCAATAGCACGAATGGACGAATGGACGAAATACTTTCGTTTATTAACCATTCGTTCATTCGTCTTTCGTTAGTTTAGCATTTTCGTTATTCGTTTTTCGGACGAATGGATGAAAATGCTATTTTCGGACAATAATGCAAAAACGAATGCACATGTCTAGTCTTTGACTTTATTGTTCGAAGATCATCATATCTTCCTTATTATATGTAAATTAGGGCACAGGGAAAGAGTTTGGGTCCAATTAGCTTATATCCATTGCTTGCTCCTTTATTAATTCCAGCCAGTCCTGGCTTATCTGCATATTTTTGGTAGAGATTGTGATGGCCCCGCTCATATCTCTTTCCATTTTCAATTGAGTTAGCAATTGATTAGATACCAATGCCCATGATATATTTTTGGACTGTATCCGATTTCGAGCTATTGTACCTTTCATTGCAACAAAACAGTCGGTAATAAAGAAAGCCTTTGATTTAGAAAGTGGAGGCCATTTCAGATGTAGTAGAGCTACCTCGGGTCCCTTTTTTAATCTGACATCTGCAATGAGTTCGATAAATTCAAAAAATTTTATCCATAGATTTTTTAGACCAGAGCAGATCCACCAAATGTGTCTGTATGAGCCCTCCTCCACTATACATCTCAAGCATTGGGTTGAAACAGATGGGTACAAAAGATCACATCAAAATAAAAATTACAGTCAAATGCAATAGTATAAATAATATATGATAAATCAGACAAAAAGTAAAAGAACTGAGGGGTCTAAGATCCAAGGAAAAAAAAGTGGAAACGTGTGTATGATATGGGTTATAATAATTTATATGTGACACGTTTTTCTAATGGGAGCGTCAGGCAAAGTCTCATGCATTTAGAAGTGTTTAAAGGGACTTTGTAACCTGAATATTATTTATACTGTACACGTGGAGAATAAATAATTATCTTGGAATTATCAGCATTAGCAGAATTGGATTAAAATACATAGATTCAGTTAATTTGCATATCAAGCCACATGCTTTGTCAGGGCAGTCATCCGACAATTTGGTGCCTCCCTTCAAAATGATCTGCCCATGGTATTGGAATTCCTCCAGTACCATGCCAAACAATTTCCTTAGTAATGCCAGTGAGATGGCCCATTAAAATATGCCATACAGGAGCGCCACAAATTATGCCACATACAAGAGTCCCACAAAAGATGCCACAGTTTGTCCATTAAAATATTTCCCAGGTGCCCATTAAAATATGCCACTGTTAGTTAAATAGTTTCTAAATTGTGTCCCAAGTTTAGAAATATGCTTGTTTCAATGTTTTTCTGCAGTTTTTTAGTGTTTTTTTTCTACAGTGACCTTTTGACCCCAAACCGAACCCTAAAGTTATCCCTAACTCTTACCTTTATGCTAACCCTTAATTTATTCTAGTTTTAATTTAATTGTAACCCTAACCCTCATGCAAACCCTAATGTAATTGTAACCATAACCATTATTCTAACCCTAACTCTAGATTGTTAGCTAATTAAGTCTTTTGTTTACATTGCAATGTTGCTGACTACCTCTAGGGGCTCTTTTGACTCTCTACCCTCAGAAGGCAGCAGCCATATTGGAGGAGCATGCTGCTTTCCAATATGGCACACGTGACTCGCTCTGTGGAGCGATCGTGGGTGCCCTGGGCAACGGATTACCTTGAGGCATAACCATCACTGTTTAAGTGGTGTATGCAATCTTAGACTGCAAACACTGCTCGTTTAACCGCAGGACGGAGTAGATACGTCCAATGAGGGTAACGCTTTTCCGGCAGGACCTAGTCCATTCTATGTTGGCAAGGGGTTAATATGTCATTGTCAGTTTGTCCATCAACATGCCACTGATAGTTTGCCCATTAATATGCCAGTGTTAATTTGTCCATTTATATGCCACTGTTAGTTTGCCCATTAATATACCACTGCTAGTTTGCCCATTAATATGCCAGTGTTAGTTTACCCATACATATGCCACAGCCAGCTTGCCTATTAATATGCCAGAGCCAATTTGTCCATTAATATGCCAATTGTTAGTTTGCCCATTAATATACCACAGCCAATTTGTCCATTAATATGCCAGTGTTAGTTCATCAATTAATATGCCAGTTTTAGTTTGTCCATTAATATGCCACAGCCAATTTGCCCATTAATATGCCAGTGTTAATTTGTCCATTTATATGCCACTGTTAGTTTGCCCATTAATATACCACTGCTAGTTTGCCCATTAATATGCCAGTGTTAGTTTACCCATAAATATGCCACAGCCAGCTTGCCTATTAATATGCCACAGCCAATTTGTCCATTAATATGCCAATTGTTAGTTTGCCCATTAATATACCACAGCCAATTTGTCCATTAATATGCCAGTGTTAGTTCATCAATTAATATGCCAGTTTTAGTTTGTCCATTAATATGCCACAGCCAATTTGCCCATTAATATGCCATGCACACCTGGCTACTCTGTGTGTTGGTAAATCCTTACTTGATACATATTTTGAAATTATAACAAAACACAGAGTTTGTATTTGTTTGCTCTGCCTATTTACGTTCTCTACATGTTTTTAATCCAACTATTTATAAACACGATGATGTCACAGATGTTTCCTTTGAAAAATAAGGCCGAGAAGCTTCTACAGTTCTCCAATTGTTCCCTTTCAACCAACCGTTAACGGAATCCTCGAACATCACTTTTTGGGCCGTCGTCTTTTAATCAATACAATTTAGCTGATCCCTGATCCCTGATAATTCTGAAGGAAGTAAACATTTCTCCAGGTTGCCTAGGAACACCAACCAAGAGTTCACTTGTTGAAGCCTGCAGGCCAACTCTGTTTTTCAGAGGATGAACTGACTGTCATACGATGGTAATATATATATGCAGCCATTTTTATTACTTCCACTAATTCTGTGCTACACATTTCACATATATCCAGTGCCCGGGTGCTGCTTTCCATCTTTTTCACATATACAAAATCGGAAATGAAGAACATGTTGGGCCGGGCTTTCTTTTCTTCAAAAACTTTTTATGAATCATAGAATTTTTTAGCCAGCTCGGTCTAGATTAGAGAGGAAGCTCTTCACTTCATCAAGCCTCAAAATAATAGGCCAGATGCCATTTTGTTCAATGCAGGAATATAGTCAGATTCAGTGCAAACCCAAAGACATAGTGCTGGCTGGGTCTGACATTAAAGTCCTGCTCCCTCCAACCTGCACACATATATACACAGTTACATTATAAAAAAAACACAGTCACGCACACACAGTCACACACAGTCACATTCACACAGTCACACATAACCATGCACACACAGTCAAAATATACACACAAAAAATCACATGCAGTCAAATATATCCACACACACAGTCACTCAAACACACGCAGTGAATGACAAACACACAGATCCTTCCCCTCCTGCGGTATCACCAGTAGTGTATCTTCCACAAGGCAAGCAAGGCACTCGCCTAGGGCGGCCCTTTGCCAGAGGGCAGCACTTTGCAAGAGGGTGTTAAACCACACTTCTGGTGCTTGAAACATTTTTGCTCCCTCCCCTACCGTTCAGCAAGCTTTAGCTCCTTACAGTTAATCAGGGTGATGGGGGCATGTAATGGACGTGGTGGGGGTATGAAATTAGGGTGCTGGTGGCATGTAATGGGGGTGATGGGGCATATAGTGTGTTTGCAATGTGGGTGATGGGGCATGTCATGGGTGTGCAACTTGGGTGATGGGGCATGTCGTAGTTGTGCAACGTGGGTGTGTGTGTGGGGGGGGGGGGTGCCCGAGTTTTGTCTGCCTAGGGCAGCACAAGACCAAGATACACCACTGGGTATCACCTGTCACAGCAATGCGACGGGCTCTCCAGTGCTGTCTGTGGTTAAATCCAAGAATCTGCAGTCCCTCTCACTGAGTGTTGGGTTGTCATGTGACGCACAGCACTTCGGTTCTTTAATAAATACTGAGCGCCGAAGAGGTCACTTTATCCCCTCATGCTGCACTACCCGTTATAGGTCGGGCTCTAGTCAGTGTGCCCAAAAATAAGTTTGACCTGTCATTTCCATAGGTTTAATTCAGGAATGACTCTTCCCAGAATCCATAGCTATATGGAACTATCCAGAATGCTTAGCTGTTTGGATGATCTCTGTAAATAAGGTTTTTTTTTTCATTTAAGAAAAAGGTGCCTTAAACATGTAAATAATCTCACAGCGTTTTTTTTTTTTTAAACTACACTTTGTAAAACAGACTATTTTAATCACGCTGCCAGCCAACATAAGCTGCCTTTTGTATACTGTATAATAACACGTAAAGCAGGTCATTCTCGGAAGACATTTGTTCTCTAATGAAAGCCCTGCCTCATAAAAGTGAATTATTTTGAATATGAGACTATAAAGAAACTTGAACACCTTCCATAGAATATTATTTTTCTTTCAGTTACCAGGAAACCATGACATTTCCATCCTTTGATTTACACCTGATGTAGTTATTATTACAAAACAGGTGTGTTTATGTATGTGGAGATAGATATATGGTAATTTATACTTTAAGGTGATTTATTTTTAATCCCTTTATTTATTTATTTTTTAAATTGATTATTGTTCCCTACTGCTTTTACTTAGCACAAAGATGTTTTGAGAAATACAAGTCTTGATTCAATAGGTTTGGCTAATGTTATGTGCACAATGGATGTTTCAATTTTTATTAAAAAAATGTATTAAAAAACAAAAGGTGCTATCCCTTATCTTGTGTAGAATGGCGCTTGCGGACACTTTCATGTGCAGGTTTTTGCTCCTCGACCAAAGCAGATTTGGTGAGACTCACTACCACCTTTCAGACACTTTTTAGAGCATTCATTTTTATTTGTGGACTGGACCAGTGCTAAAAGCACCAGAGTTACCCAGTGTAAGAGGGTGCCTTTAAAGGACAACTAAAAAATGTTTTCAACTGTGCCTCTAATATGGAAGTAAAAAAGTAGTTGTCCTTGGTCTGAGGATAAACTGGCATGTACTTTTGATAGTACATGGCAGTTTATCCTCTGACCAGCAGCTGCCATGATCCCATTGGAATAAAGCCGCACTGTCTGGGCGCGTGAAGAACAGTTCTTCGCGGCTGCTTCACCACTAACAGTTCAGCATGGCAGTTTAAATGCTGAACCGTCAGCGGTGAAAGTCAACGTGACCGCTTCATCGCGGCAATGTCAGCGCTGACAGTTTACAAACATTCACCATCCTAATAAATTACCCCGAACCCCCACACTAACCCCCCAACCCTAACACTAAGCCCCCGAACCCAAACATTAATACGCCTAATACTAACACTAACGCCGAAATCTAATACTAATATAAACCACGATGAAACGTCCCATCCCCAGTCTGGTAGGCAACTGGCTCTCTCTGCTAGCACACAGAGAGACCACAGTTTTTGCATGGAATCAGCAGAGTGTCTCCCTCTGCACTCTCAGAGAAAGACCACCCCAATCATGCAGAATCCAGTCTAATTTGGCTGTGTGTATCCTGACACTACCAGCGCATACCAGCCTCCAGACCGGCTGTGTCTTAGTTGTGAGACACAGCAGAGAGTAAACCAGTGTGTATCTGTTAAGATACACGTTGGGATTACTTTGGAAGAAGTGCGACCAGGACCGATAAAGGCCTTTAGGGGCTGCAGTCTAGGGGCCTGTCAGGGTTTCTCTGCTGGTTCAAATAGAAACCCTTTCCTTCAGTGAGTTAACCAGCAGACCCTTTCAAAACTGTCACCATGGTTACTCACCTGGCTGCTATTAGCCAGCCCCTTTGCTGCTCAGAGCAGGTATTTAAGCAGCTAGTCTCACTAGCTCATTTGCCCTTGAGTTGTTTCTGGCTTCCAAGTGCAGTTCTTGGTTTCCTGTGATTTCTGTGTTCCTGACCCGATTCGGCTGACTTCTGTTCTGGTTCTTGATTCCTGGGTTTGTTCCTGACTCCGTTGATCTCCGTTCTTTTCACTCTGGCTCATCTGACAACCCGCTTTGGTTCCTGACCCTGGCTTTCATCCTGGATAGTGCTTTTTGGACTATTCTGGTCCCTGTCTGGTTCTTGTTCCCTAACAGGACCTCGTCAAAATAGGAGTGCAGCTCGAGGCCCATACCTTAATCCAGCCTGAAGGAAAAAAAAAATCTTGAGGCAGAGGCACTGGCTGGGGAGACTGTCTCACTATTCCCGTCATTCTCATTGTGGCAGGTCACATGATCGGAGCAGGTCATGTGACTTGCTGGCGGTCACGTGATGGCTGGGGACAGAGAGCAGCAGGAAGGTGAGTACTGGGGTTTGGGGTAAAAGTTTTCCGGTGAACTTTCGGTGGTATATTAATGGGCAAATATGCTGTGGCATATTAATGAGGAGACTGATAGTGGCATATTAATGGGCATATTGTTAGTTGCATATTAATGGGCATACTAATACTGGCATATTAATGGGCAGACGAATAGTGGCATATTAAAGAACAGACTGATAGTGATATATTAATGAGCAGACTGATAGTGGCATATTAATGGACAGACTGATAGTGGCATATTAATGGACAAAATAATAGTGGCATATTAATGGGCATACTAATAGTGGCATTTTAATGGGTATACTTATAGTGGCATATTAATGAGCAGACTATCAGTGGCATATTAATGGACAGACTGATAGTAGCATATTAATGGGCAGACTGATAGTGATATATTAATTAGAAGACTGATGGTGATATATTAATGAGCAGACTGATAGTGGCATATTAATGAGTAGACTAATATTGGCGTATTAATGGAAAGACTGATAATGGCATATTAATGGGCAGGCTGATAGTGGCATTTTAATGAGCAGACTGATAGTGGCATATTAATGGAGATAATAATAGTGACATATTAATGGGCATACTAATAGTGGCATATTAATGGGTATACGTATTGTTGCATATTAATGAGCAGACTATCAGTGGCATATTAATGGGCAGACTAATAGTGGCATATTGATGGGCAAATTGGCAGTGGAATATTAATGGGAAAATTGGCAGTGGAATATTAATGGGCAAATTGCTGTGGAATATTAATGGGCATACTAACAGTAGCCTATTAATAAGCAGACTAGCAGTGGTGTATTAATGGACAAATTGGCAGTGGAATATTAATGGGCATATTGGATGTGGAATATTAATGGGCATATTTCTGTGGAATATTAATGGGCATACTAACAGTAGCCTATTAATAAGCAGACTAACAATGGTGTATTAATGGGCAAACTAACAGTGGCATATCAATGGGCATATTGGCTGTGGCATATCAATGGGCATATTGACTGTGGCATAATTGATGGTCAAAATATCATTGGCATATTAGAGGGGAATAATGGCTGTGGCATATTAATGGGTCTATTGACTGTGGCATATTTATAGGAAAACTAACAGTGGCATATTAATGGGCTTAATGGGCATCCTGGCTGTGGGAAAAAAGTTTACATGTAAATTATTATTACTAGTAAAACTTTTTTCCTCGAAGACCATCTTATATTTACTGGGGGCCTCACAATACCTGTAGCCCAGGGGCCTACAATGTTTTACTCTGGCCCTGGGCAGGACATGTATTAACCCTTGTTTCCTTCAAGGTCAGAAGAGGCCGTAATCAAAGGCTAACATATTCTATTAATATTCAATAATGGGAGATATGCAGATTGCTTGCAGATGCCCAGGTTCCCCAGACTCTTTTTGGAATGGACCAATGAAAAAATCATTATAAAATAACAAAATTGTTATAAAATAACACTACAGCAATTAGAAAACCATGCATTCGAACAAGGCATTACTAAATAAAACTGCATATTACTATAAAACAAGACATAAGTCACCAGCACACATGAAAAAACAATTATAAAATAACACGATAATACTATGCATTTAACCCAGCGCCATTGCTAAATAATACAGCATATCAATATGAACACGTTTTCCGATAACTGTGTTTACACACTATATATATAGCATTTTTGGATGGCTGGATAAAATATATATTACCAGTGAGTTAAAATTGGCATATTTCCTACAGTGTCATTACCATAAAATTATACATCTTACTTTCATTGTCACCGTTCATGTCAACACATGTGTGCTGCTTGACAATACAACTCCTGCTTTGGGTGGTTAATAACATTTTCACACAATTTACTTTAAAGAAATTGTTTGGTCTTGATGTGATCAAACAACCATAACTGGAACTACAACAGTTGTTTGGAAAACTTATATATATATTTGTCCATCTAATTAACTATAATGCAGTACCATTCTTGGCCAGTGGTGGCACAAGCGTGCCTCTTACCAGGTGATATGCACATATAGTGGGAATGTGAAAAAGTCAAACAACTTTGGGCAATTGCTTTTGGGAAACTCATAAGCATTGCGAACCTTGAACACCACAGGAAACCAGAGATAGCACTTATTCATCAAATGGCCTAGAATGTCCAATGCACACATTGTTGACCACACATCTTTTCGCAGCGACAAAGCTGCTTATAGCCAGAAACTGGAAAGTGGACACACATTTTAATTGGATACAGTTGAAAACCCAGCTTCAGATCCAGTTCCAAATGGAATACGGCCTAGGCTGGATAAATGGTAGATCAGATAAAAACAGGGTAATCACTGCAATGTGGCTACAAGATATAATTTAATGGGAAAAGTTAAACAAAACTTTAAAATAGAAAACTTGTAGTCTGTTAAGGAGATATGATGAATGGCCAGCGTAGTCATCTTCACAATTGTCTTTTTGTGTTCTGTATGTCACCAGTGTAACTTAAAACTACACGTGAACTTGAAACATTGTATTTTCAGGAAATCTATCTTAGGTATTATATCAAAATGCAATGTAGGAATGTTTATACACTGAATATATGTTGTGTTTACAAACTATATGATGAATAAAAAAGGAATGAAAACAAACAAGAAAAAAAGAGTACCCCTTACCTCGACTAAAACTAAATTTGTTAGTTATTTTAGCTCTTTTATAGGGAGGAAAATGAACTTTAGTTTGCCCACATTCTCCACCGGAATAGGGCTCCTTGAATAAGTATTGGTATTCTACCAGTTAATTACAATCCATGACCCATGGCCAACTATATGACTTCTCTGTTTTCATGTTTGGGTGTGACTCATTCTTTGACAATTTATCACTGGGTATGACTCATTGTTTTATTCTTAATTTTGGGCCATGAATCATTGACATCGTATTTGTAATTAATTTAAGGAAATACCAGCTACTACACATTCCCTTTGACATTGTGCAGCTTGTCGATGTTTATCTATCTTGAGTTGCTCTCGACGTGAACTTCCCTCTGGGGAAATGGATAGTGAACCTCAAATATCTCAGTTACAATATTTTTACATAATAATTATTAAATTGATGGTATAATGTTCTGCATCATTATGCATTGCAAGGAGTAAAAAAACAAACAAATACATAATACAGATGATAAACAAAGAATTAACTGTAAAAAAAACAAACAAACAAGAATAGCAGCAAAACAGGTAACTCACAATTTGAAAACAAAGAAAAGCTAATATAAAAAAAAACCTCTCAGAATACCTAACTCTTAGACCTGCAGTCTAGGAGCTGAAGTAATGCTCTCCAAGTTGTGAATGAGACATGGAGGGAGCAAAAACAAATAGAGAAAATGAGAGTAAGTGCAACAGTGTAATCAAACTGGTATGGTTCTTCAACAGCTTGAGAGCCATGACTTGACTCCCATGGACTAAACCCAACATAACTTTTTTTTTCGACAGAAGTACAATAGCTTTTGTACAAGGGTTCTTGGGATATAACTATTACCCTATTTAATGGTACTTATTTTATCTTCACCCATTGAAATTCATTTGAAGCGTGTTTAACCTCGCCCCCTTCCATTTTGCATGGCTTCACCCGTGAATAGCATATGGCAAGCTTGTGATAGGGGGACTTACGAGGGGGGCTGAATCTGTTCAAGATTGGAATTAAAGATGAGCTCTTATCTCCAGTGTTAATTTGACATGTTTTCAGTAACGAAAGCTAAACAGTAAATAAATCCTTAATAGGACTAAAACTATGATAAAAATCCATTGCAATTTGTGACAATAATGTTAGGGAGGGACTATTGTATTGACCTATATGGACTGGACTTCTGGTTCCCTTGGAACTAGGCAAAAGCCCTGACCCCTTGTTGCCTGTAACAATGCTTTGCAAACTGCCGAGGAAGAGGATACTCCTCCATTTGATTCGCCTGGTACTGGCATGTGAGTGTTTCCTCTACCATCTCCCTAGCAATTTAACTTAACACTGTATAACAGCACCTTCTCAGACCGGTTCCCTCCCTCACTGCAGGAGATTTAGTCTACTAAAACCTAGACTAAAACAATTCAGATGACTAAAATACGACTAAGCTAAAATGGCATTTTTGGGCAAAAAACCATGACTAAAACTAAATCGAAATTTCCCATCAAAATTAACACTGCTCGTCTTGACTCCAAACTCGGTACTTTGGTGAATAGACCACAGCGTCATTCACTAAGAACTGTGTAAAAGAGATTGGGGTAGATTCAATGCAGGTCATGACGTTTTGATACCTCACGTTATTCTGATCTTACCGCTGACCCCGCTATAACATAAATAAGGGGGCCCCCCAAGGGCCGTAAGGCCGGCGATATGTCTGTGTCCCCTTCAATATAAAATAATTATCCCAGTGCAGTGAGAAGCACTGTTTGTTAAAGTGCACACTTACGATGTTTTCTTTTTCTTTTGAGGTCAATTAAGTGGCAAAGTTTAAATATTTTGCAAATATTTTTGCCCATTAATTTTCAGCAGCCATCACTGAATCTCTGTTTGTGTGGTAATTACCGTACAGAACAGTGTTCAATGCTGTTTTTCTAATGGATGTGGTAAACCTCCTGTGACGGACCCCCTGGTCAGTGGTGTATCTTGATTTTGTGCTGCCCTAGGCAGACAAAATCCGGGCACCCCCCTACCCAAGCTGCACACCCACGTTACACACCTAAGACATGCCCCATCATTCAGACTCACATCAAGCTCATACTCCCATCACACACACACTCCCATCACACTCAGTCACACACTCCTACTCCCATCACACTCAGTCACACACTCCGACTCCCATCACACTCAGTCACACACACTGTCTCCCATCACACACACACTCTGACTCCCATCACACTCAGTCACACACACTGTCTCCCATCACACACACACTCTGACTCCCATCACACTCAGTCACACACACTGTCTCCCATCACACACACTCTGACTCCCATCACACTCAGTCACACACACTGTCTCCCATCACACACACTCTGACTCCCATCACACTCAGTCACACACACACACACTGTCTCCCATCAGCACTTAACTTTCCTTGGTGGCTAGTGGCTAGTGGTCCCTCCATGCTGCCTGTTCGGCTTCACGGCGATTGTGCCGACAGGTCACGTGACCGGGCGCGCGTTTGATGTCAGTGCGCCGGTCACGTGACTGTCGGCACTTCCGTGTCGGCACACTGCACGTGGAGCCGAACAAGCAGCACAGAGGTTTGTCTGTGCTGCCTGTTCTGCTCCCCGTGCAGCCTGGCAGGCAGAGCGATGGTGAGGGGGGATCTTCCGATCCCCTCTCACCTCCGTCTGTGCCTGCAAGCGCGGTCTTTATTTTTTTAAAGGGCCGCGGTTTTTTTTTATTTTATTTTATTTATTTTTTTTTTTAAATGTCAGTGCTGGGGGGCGCTGCTGCCCCCCAAAATTTGCCGCCCTAGGCATCAGGCGGATGCCTCGCGGTAAATACAGCACTGCCCCTGGTACCCTGACTGGGTACCTCCGTCAGAACTCTGCTTCCTTGTATCAGCCACTGCAAGCCACCAGGCAGAATCAGTGTTGTAGATGGAGCCTCCAAATCACCAGACAGGACCACATATACAAGAACAGATCATAACTAGTTTAAATCACACTAAAGCAGCAGACAGACTGTCTGTACTACAGGGGGTAAACAATCAAACATTGTCCTTTACTCCTCTGTGACATATTGTGGTCTCCTCACAGAATTATACATTCCACATAAATCAATAGACTAACAGAATCTGACTTAATAACCGTATTAAACATAGCACATAATCCAGGGTGAGTCAGGATTACAGACGGCGCAATCTGGGTGCATGAGTAAAGTCAATAAAAAATGCACCCTTACCAACTGTACCCAAATCCCAATGCCAGGGCCCATAATCTATAGGGAGGAGGCAAGCCATTAGTTCTCTCCAAGAACCCCAGTGATGGAGGGTTCTGTCACACCTCCATTGTAGTTTTTTTACAGGTGCGGTAATGATTTTATCACAACCATCAATGGAGATGGCAGTGGGCATTGAATTACGAATGGCTCCCTATAGATTTATTTTACAGCTAACAGCAATGTTTTTTACTACCCCATTAGATACTGTATTAAAAATACAAAGATCTAATAATCACAAATTCTTGGAAATAATAGCTTTGCATCTATCATTATGGAGTTAAAAATATTATGTATAGTTTTCTTTTCTTGGAGCAAAATTAGAAACTGATTTAATGTGTTTTCTCCCTTTCTTTTGGCCCAAAAGCCCCCCCAAAAAAGGATGTACCAAACTATGCTACAAGTTACCTTATTGCTATATTAATCTATATGACATTACAAACCTGATTATTTTAGGAATTACTAATTAATATTTTATTATTAATTTTATTATTCATTCAAAATATTTTTTTCCAGTTCCGGCTAGTTTTTGGAGAACTAAATACTAAAATAGGTTGAGAACAAAAAGAAGAAAAAAAACAATTACCCCAACCTATGATTACAACAATGAGCTAATTATAGTGCGGACATTGTTTAACTGCTGTTTATAAAGAAAATTATACAGAATTCTCTCATCCCTGGATCAAACAACCTATAATTTATGTTCGGTATCTGGATTCTTTGCCATTTTCGAACTGTGAAATTTTCTATTGTGCAAACAGGGAAATTATATATAGGTTGTTGATCTTCAAAGCTTTTGAGTTAATCAATTAAAGTAAAAATAGTCAGCATACAAGAACTTGTTTTGCCTCTCTCCTTCTACTAGATTATGTACTACACAGTCCAATGTACTAATGTTGGACTATTAGTGTACTAATACAATGTATTAATATTCTGAAACAGAAGGAGGGGAGAAGCTTAGCCTGTAGAATGGTATTATCCAACTCGTTGGTTAGGAGTCAGAAATAGTGGTCTAGGAGGGGCATGTACTAAAAAAACGTAAATATATTTAATGTGCAAAACTATTTTTGCGCTTTGCTCCTATAGCAATGGACTAAACATTTAACACTCAAATAGTACATACGAGGAAATTGCGAATAAAAAAACGGGAATAATTGAGAAAATCATTTTTCTACCTCTTTTGATAGCACTCGCTAACAGCTGGTGTAATTTTCACAGGCAAATAAGAATTCTTTTTCGCAAAACATTCACAAAGCTCTTTAGCGTGCGCAAATCTAATCGTAATTTATTACCGTAACCGGAAAAATGCATGCTAAGTAAAAATAAACAGAAGAGGCGCAAATCAGGGAAAAGAAGCGGAAAATGTTACAAATAGTCACAAATTGCTCCTTACTCATGTTTTACCTACTTTTTCCCCCACTGCACTTGTTTAGTACATGACCCCCCTAAGTGTTCTAGATTTTTGAGGGCCTTACAAGAAAAATCAGATGGGATCCTCTGCCAATTATTTTGCCCACCTTCGCACTTCAGGGAAAGAGGGGGTTTTGACACACGCAAACAAAGCCTGTGTTTCTTTGGCACTGAAACCCCAAACCTTTTCTTGCTAAGCAAAGCATTAAAAAATCTAAGGGCGCAGATAGTTCCTACTATGAATGGTGATGTAAATAGCAGATACACGGCTTCCAAGATGGTGGTACTTCTATATAAGAGGGCAGAGATGACCCCAAGAAGGTAAGTTACAAGGCTGGCCCTTCATTTGCTTATGTGGTAGACCCGCCATTTGTTTGTACGACGTCCAACGTTTCTTGAAAAGTCTTGGGTACCCCACAAATGTTTGTCTCACCAGCCCCATATTCGACAACCTCTGCATGTCGATGACATTTGATACCAATTGCAGCAAGGATGGATAACACCATCTAGTTAAAAAAAAAAGATAGCTATTTACTATGCAAAGCTGATTCATCAAGTTAAAACTAGACGAGTGGAAACAGTACAGTCTGCATATTTCCCCTTGTCAGCAAGCGCATGTATGCATTGTGACAAAATAAATGTATAATAAGAAATCTGATACATTTTCCATGCTTACAAGCTGTCACACCACACAGGTCTTATAGTGCTCCAGACGTGGCTGCTACACACTGGCTCTGTCATTATTATGTTGCGATTAGCATTTATTAAGCAGACAGTCTCTTGACAGGTCATTATTTTGGTAATTCTGGGAGTATTAAGAAATCACACTTCCTGTCGTTCTGGTCGTACAAGAGCTGATGATTACAAATTGTAGTGGAAACGTGGGATCATTTTAGTCTATTTTTGGCTACATGTAGTCACGTGGAAAAAAACCCCACATTTTTTAAATAGCATTTCCGCTTATCGCTACATACCAAGACATGGTATGGATTCTCCTTCTTTAGTAGCCCTAGGCATGTTTCCTAAACAAGCCTCCATGAGTCAATATTTATCAGTCAAAACAACATTTTATTTAGGACAGAAGTGTCCAACTTGTGCCAAATGTGGCTGATTTGATAGCAAGGTGAAGCCCCCTTGAGGCCATGTTAGCCCTATATATATATACTTTTGTTTGTATAAAGTTAATTGAAACTGTTTTTAGACTGATTTTGTATTACTCCTAATTACACAAACATAGATTTCTATTGCAGTTGCCAGAAACACATTTTTTTTTTATTTGGCCCGTATGCATTTAGACTTCTGATTACATGGCCTACTTCAGAAAAAAACTTCCTTGATTTATGAAATATTTTCTCATTTTTAAGTATGTTAAAGGGATGTTAGCATTACCCTATTTAAAGGCACTCATTCTATTAACCTCAGTAGCTTGAATTTCACAGTCCACCTCACTGGATATCAAACATGAAACCCCAAAGATAGAAACATAGAAACATAGAAACACAGAATGTGTCGGCAGATAACAACCATTCGGTCCATCTAGTCTGCCCAATTTTTTATTGAGTACTTTTATTAGTCCCCCGTTCCCTGTCCTATAGCTAGGATAGCCTTGTGTCTATCCCACGCATGCTTAAAATCCTTGACTGTGTTTACCTCTACCACTTCTGCTGGCAGGCTATTCCATACATCCACTACCCTCTCAGTAAAGTAATACTTCCTCATATTACTTTTAAATCGTTGCCCCTCTAATAAAAAAAGATTGGACAGATTCTATAGTCAGGATATTATACCACTGAGCATCCCACTAGCTTGCACCATTAGATGTACTGGGTATTTAAAGATATTTTGTATCCTGTTGAAATGTAAACATACACATGCGTGACATCATATATAGTGACATACACGGATCCCTCTTAGTTCAATTCATTTTCATCAGACTGAATATTCAGGCATCATAGGATTATGAAACTTGTTTTTTTTTTTCCCACACTCAGATTTCCACACTTTCTCTCTCTTTTTTTCGCATTACTTTAAAATATAAAATTGTTGTCATGTCATGAGAGAATAGTGGGTAAAAAGAAACATTTTTAGTTTATAATTAGAAAGTAGAAGGAAGTTACAAACAATACATACAGGTTACAAGGATAAGCATCGTGTCAGTACTTAGAGTATTTGATTATTTTATAGTTGGTTAGAGATTTCTATTGTAGCGTAAGATGCATGCTCTCTATATTTGATATAAGGTCGTAATATGTTTCATTTAGCGTCTCTGTTTAGTTTCATTCCCATAGTTATTAATGTTCATAAGAGCATGCCTATTAATGTCCCATGCTGCCACCATGGGGCAAAAACTCAAAGCATTCAGTGACCTGGGTAATCAACATGAAACTCAACTTCGCAATATCAGACATATTTCATGTATTCCACATTCACTCTTCTAGCTATCGTTACGGAACTTAAGGAGGGGGAGCTAGGGGCCTGGGGGGGCGAAGGGGGGATGTCACATCTATTAAATGATTTATTTATATAATTAGCCAAGAGGGTTGATACTAATAATTTATGTAATATTTTTTTGTATAGTCAGTTATTCCTAATATAGTATTATGAAACTTGAACATTATTATTAGTCAATCTTTTTCCTATTTGAGTTTTCCTATGCATTTCCAAGGTAGTAAAAGAAGCAATTTGTTCATGGGATCTTTATCTCTATATCTTGGCAACCCTCTAACATTCAGTTGAAAGGTACTGTCGATCTTAATCAAACCCTCACTGGGTAATCAGACCTTCCAGTGATTTGATATCCTATATCTTTTCCCAGCTTGGCACTATTACAGATGCTTTCTTTTGTATTTCCATCATGGAATGCACACAGGAAACTAGAACAGGTTGTCCCTTACTCAGAGGCTCATACACTGACAGATTTGAAATAGGTATACAGATGCCCTGCCTCGTTGTGTCATCTTTTTGAAGTGTTGCCAGTTAGAAGCCACTCATTAGTTAAGTTACTTTTATATAGAAAAGTATTACAAAAATCACTCCCCATCACCAGACAACCCATGTTGTTTTCTTCCATAAACACATGTTCTGAAACAGCAACACTTTTTTTTTAGAGTTTTGTCTTGCCTCCTTGGGACTAGGCGGGGCTCAGGATGACAAAGCGAAAGGCCCTTGTCGACGTGGGATGTACATTCCACATCAAGGTCATCTTCACACCCACTTTAGCATGTCTCTTGTTTCCCACCGGACATTATCTTTTAATTTGTTTCATCCTTCCTTTCAACCTTTGCTAACATCGCAAAAAAGTTCTGTTTTTCTTAATCCAACTTTAAATAGTGAGATGAACAAGGGTGGTCCACTATCCAGAGGTTTTCCAAATAACATCAGGCCAGCTGGTTACCCTCGCTGTAGATTGTAGAAAAAAAACACAAAAATATGTGCATGAAACATGCATTTGGTAATGGTGTTTTGGTAGTACCCATTGACATTGGAAGGGGTCTTATTCTATATGCCCCAATCTGGCCCGAAATTACAGAGAAATCCATAATTCGGCTACTCAGTTTGGATGAATTTAGGCACAAAATTGTCACTTCAGATGATTTCAGGCTTGTTTTACATATTAAGTTCAGGGAACTTGGCCTGGGGTATCCTAATCTTCAAGGGCCTAAAACCCCCAAAATTGGGCCAAATTCAGCTAACGTAGCCAAATTTCGGACATTTCAATTCTCCAGCTTTGTCTACACACCACTTGTAAATACAGTGGTTGCAGGGATCTCTTATCCAGTTGCTGTGCCAACCCTAGCAAGCACTCTTCTTACAAGTGGTGAATGGACAAAGCTAGATCGTGGGCAGTGGTGGTGTTTTGCAATGGTGGTACCATGTGGTGTTATGCTATGTGGTCAAAGGCCCACAGTGGTGTATTTCCAAGGACAATAGTGCATTGCTAAGGTATGTGACCATCCACACTCTGGACATGAAATGGTACCATGATACGTGTGGCTTGACGGCGAAAGGAGACATATAGTCTAACAACTGTTGGTGGTGAACTATAACGGGTGATGTGATGACAACCTATAGGTGCAGCGAACAGGGACCCACATCTAGGTGTACCCTAATAACTCCAAAAAGACAAAACCAAAGAACTGGGAGCTCCACCGAGAATGGACAAGACTATAATAGCCAGCTCTATAGGACGTAACCTACTCAGGAGTGATATCACCATTTTCTGCTCGCTTGCTCAATTAACGAGGAGACCTCCGACTGGATCCACCCATAAAGGCATGTCTAGATCCGAAAATGCTTGGTAACCGCCCACATATGTTTTGGCCTTCATTTTATACACCTCAGAGTCAACCCCACTGAGAACTGAACCTGCAACGTTGGGCATTGAACATGGTGCATTAGTCCACTGAATATCTCCATAGCCTAAATAGATCTCGGTGGCCATCGCTGTGTACAATGGGGTAAACAAAACATACTAAATATATGACGGATAGAAGTAGAATACACTGCGCCTTTTATGTGAGAAGAGTAGCAGCACCGAAACACAACCAGTGCTTCACTCCTGGTAAAAATTTACAAACAATACACACAACGTGAACAGTGCGCTTCCCAAAAACACTACACACTCGTGTTTACCCTATACGTGGAGGTAATCCTCTCCGTAGTATGCAAAGGGAAAAAGAAAAAAAACTCTTATAGTGTAGTATATTAAAAAATATAAAGTGATATAAGTGCGTAAACATAGACACACTCACATTTTACTGAGCAGTATCCTGCTCAGTCTATAGGGTGTTCGGGAGCCCCTCGTGGGGTCTTGGATAAAATACTATTCCGAAGTAGCTCCAAATTCAGGTAGATGTGATGGAACAGGGGAGGAAGGAGATGTATTCTCAGTAAAAACACTTTTAATACACTTGAAAAAGCCTATTTTAAAGGAGAAACGCGTCGTGTATGGAGAAGGAGCAATCTACAGGAACACTTTGCACCTTAAAAACTGGGACTCTCTGCACTTTATAAGCTGGATGCTGCCTGTTTTTATGTAAGATTTTATATTTATTTGTGTATTATTAAAAGTGTTTTTACTGAGAATACATCTCCTTCCTCCCCTGTTCCATCACATCTACCTGAATTTGGAGCTACTTCGGAATCCTATTTTATCCAAGACCCCAGGAGGGGCTCCCGAACACCCTATAGACTGAGCAGGATACTGCTCAGTAAAATGTGAGTGTGTCTATGTTTACGCACTTATATCACTTTATATTTTTTAATATACTACACTATAAGAGTTTTTTTTCTTTTTCCCTTTGCATACTACGGAGAGGATTACCTCCACGTATAGGGTAAACACGAGTGTGTAGTGTTTTTGGGAAGCGCACTGTTCACGTTGTGTGTATTATACTAAATATATACTTACGCAAAAATGTGAGGAGGGACCAGCCCAAACACCCATCCAATATGTATACATCCATCATTATACGTTTTCATTCATTGCATGTATTTGGTTTAAATATGCTCCCTTTTCTGATCCGGCAATGTAATGGGCTGATTTAGGAGACATTAACATAGGTCTGTTGAGGCATGCTTCCGAAATACATTGACATGTGATTGAATCAAACAATTGTGTTTGCATCTTGGCATCCTGGCTTGCAATTAACACTGTAGGCAGTCAGCATAATGAATGGAAAGAATTCGACTTGAGAACATGTTAGAAAATGGAGATTTGCCGGTATCAAAATGCTTGTATTTCTGGGCATTCTGCCAGAAAGGAGAAGAAAAAAAAAAAAGAAAAAAACCTGGGCTTTCTGAAATGACCATCTTCGAAGCAAATCTCAGAGAGACAGTCCTGGAACATCACTTGGTGCTGCTCAGATAGGCACAGAGAACAGATTCATTGTACAAACTAACGCTGTTTGATGTGATCAGTGCATTACTTTGCAACGCTAGCCAGGGCCGATCCTAGGGTCACGGGCGCCTGGGTGCAGGTTTTCCTTTGGCGCCCAAGTGTCGGCGTGGCTATATTATGAACTCCTCCCCTTTAGACATTTCTGTTCCAGACATGCCCATTTCAATATTGGGGAGAGAGAAAACTGTATTTTAATGTAAAGGACCAACGTTTATTTTAAATAAAGATATATATTTTGCCATAATACTGTGTAGTGGTTTTATTTATTTCTATGATGCTCAGCCAGCAACATGGGAGACTTTTTGCTGGCTAGCAAAATGAGTTTTAACTACCGTTCCCATGATTCCCAACCAGCCAAAGTCTCTCATTAGTCTGGCTGAGCATCATTGGAAAAGAAGTACATAAGGAGTGATAAATAATATTCCACCAAGTCAGTCACTCATGTGTCTCTCTCTCTCCCCATACCCTCATGTCTGTCTGTCTCTCCCCATACCCTCATGTCTGTCTGTCTCTCCCCGTACCCTCATGTCTATCTCTCCCCATACCCTTGTGTCTGTCTGTCTCTTCCCCATACCCTCATGTCTGTCTCTTTCTCCCCATTCCCTCATGTCTGTCTCTCTCTCCCCGTACCCTCATGTCTGTCTCTCTCTCCCTATTCCCTCATGTCTGTCTCTCTCTCCACTCATGCTCCATGTCTCTGTCTCTCTCTCCATTCATGCTCCATGTCGGTCTGTCTGTCTCCACTCATACCCCATGTCTGTCTCTCTCGCCACTCATACCCCATGTCTGTCTCTCTCTCGCCACTCATACCCCATGTCTGTCTCTCCCCTCATCCCTTATATCTTTTTCCATCTCTATCTTTCTGTTCTCCATGCTGGCCTCTTGTACACACAGTCATACATAAACACACACAGTCACACAAACACATTTACACACTTAGTCACCCTCACAGACATACATTTACACAAACACCCTTATACACACTGTCACACACATACATAAATACACACAGTCATACATAAATACACACAGTCACACAAACACAATTACACACTTAGTCACCCTCACAGACATACATTTACACAGACACCCTTATACACACATACATAAATACACACAGTCATACATAAATACACACAGTCACACAAACACAGTTACACATTTAGTCACCCTCACAGACATACATTTACACAAACACCCTTATACACACTGTCATACACATACATAAATACACACAGTCATACATAAATACACACAGTCACACAAACACAATTACACACTTAGTCACCCTCACAGACATACATTTACACAGACACCCTTATACACACATACATAAATACACACAGTCATACATAAATACACACAGTCACACAAACACAGCCACCTTTACACACTTAGACATAGGATACACTTGCACACTTGACACTCATGTTCATGTACACACACTTACACAGACAGTAACACACACATAGTTATACACATTGACACACACATACACACTTATACACATACACAAACATTTACACAGACAGTAACACACACATAGTTATACACATTGACACACACATACACACTTATACACATACACTTACACAGACAGTAACACACACATAGTTATACACATTGACACACTTATACACATTCACAGACACTTCCACACTTTCTTTCTTTTTTTATTTTATATTTTAACACCCCCCAAACCCCTCCAACTGTTATTACCTTCTCCTTCTTGTTAGTCCAAGCACAGAGCAACGGGGGAAAGCTCCGCCCCCGTCGCGTTCTGTGATTGGCTGCAGGGAGGAGGATGTTCTCTAGGGTGTCTTGGCAGATACTCTAGAGAACGTCCTCCTCCCGGCAGCAGCCAATCGCAGAACGCGACAGGGGCGGAGCTTGCACCCGTCGCGCTGTGCTTGCTTTAACAAGGAGGAGGACGGCAGGGAGAGAGCTCCCTGCTTCAGCGCCTCTCCTCCTGTGCGCCTGGGCGCGGTGCACCCCGTGCACCCGCCCAGGATCGGCCCTGACGCTAGCTAAAACAGAAAACTGGAAAATAAAACCCATTACTTAAACAACCCACTGATGAAGACATCCCTCTTGGGAACTAGTTTAGGAAAGGCCTTCACACATGCACCTTGGGAGAGCCAAATTAGATATTAGAGAGACTCTACAGGGCATAGCTGCCAACAGTATCACATTTCATGGGACAGATATGTTTTTTGGAGTCCTACCCCATCAAAATGTGGGAATGCCCCGGCATGACATCCACCTATGCAAAGTGCTTTGCAATGGGCCGAGTTGGAAATATTCTCCAAATTCAGATGAATTGCAGAATTTTTTCAAACTTTGTTGAATTGAGGAGTTTTCCCAATCTGGCTACGTTTTGCCTTAACTTTGAAATTCCCTTGTAATTTCCTTACCATTCTTACCAACATGAATAAGGCCCTATGTACATGATAGTGAGTTCCAGACACCTGGTAGTTGTCCCAAGTAAGCTGGAGGTCAATCTTGTGGGGTCATGCAAGGTAGCATCACCATGAACTTTATGGAACCAATACACAAGGTACGCAAAGTGCATAATACCTGTCTGCTGTTATATATGTGTTTCTAAGCAATTAATTTCCTTTTCAAGCTTACACAGCCTTTGTTATACTTTTTATATGTGCACTTCTTAAAATGACTGAACCCTACGTAATAATGTTGATAATTCTAGGTGCTGACCCCTTTAATCAGATTTGGGCTCCTGGCACCTCTTGGGCAGGTTTAAATCTGCTGGAGGGTGTTTTATAAATTCCACAAAAAAGGCAAACTGCAAAATTTTGTGATCTCAAATTATATTTCATCCAGTAGTGTATCTTCCACAAGGCAAGCAAGGCACTTGCCTAGGTCGGCACTTTGCCAGAGGGTGTTAAAGCACACTTCTGGTGCTTCAAACATTTTCACTCCCTCCCCCACTGTTCAGCAAGCTTTCGCTCCTTCCAATTAATTAGGGTGATGGGGGCATGTAATGGAGGTGGTGGGGGTATGAAATGAAGGTGATGGGGGCATGTAATGGACGTGGTGGGGGTATGAAATGAAGGTGATGGGGGCATGTAATGGGGGTGATGGGGCATTTAGTGTATCTGCAATGTGGGTGATGGGGCATGTAATGTGGTGATTTAGCGTTTAATGTGTGTGCAATGTGGGTGATGGAGCATGTCGTGAGTGTGCAACGTGGGTGATGGGGCATGTCGTAGGTGTTCAACGTGGGTGGGGGGGGGGGGGGACCTGAATTTTGTCTGCGTAGGGCAGCACAAAACCAATATACACCACTGATTTCATCCCAGCTACAATTGGCATACTGAAGCTTTTCTTTTTCTGGTGCTATACACTTTATACCTAGGGTTAATTATGTTGCAATTGCACTACTTTATTACAGACTCTTCTTTATACATTGCCACCATGGTGGGGAATGTTTTAATAAGGTTTAACATAAGTGCAGGTTTTTTTTGGAATCTTGTACAGCATAGAATACAGTTTATATACTACCTAAATAAAATGATACATTATATTTATATGAGACTTTGTACTGTACAATGCTTCACACTTGATAAATACCATTGCCGTGAGGCTAAATTCCTCTCTATACCCTTTTGCCAACTCATTAATTTCCCAAGTTCTCAAACAGAATTGTTCAGGGATTGAGTGCAGACAGACTGAAAATAGGGTTTTTTTTGGTCTTTTAATCGTAAGAGTTATCTGCATGATAGAACAGGATTTATTCAGCATGCCTGTGGGTAGCAATACCATTAATGTAAGTCAAGACATGATCAGAATGCAATGAAAAAGACTGAAGTATACAACATACATCGGTTTATGTAGCAGCATATTTTTATTTTTAAAGCATTAAATAAACAGTGAGTGTGTTTCAATTCTAAAATATAGTAAAGGAAAACATTCGATTGATTCATGAAAAAATGCTATACTGACCCACAAAGCTAAAATTATAAAACACTATAAGGTTAAAAAAAAATAGCTTACTTTCTAGGCCCAAATCAACAACAGGAACTCTGGAAGATAAAAGGGGAAAACATTTCGCAAACTTTTCTAAAAAGGATTTTTTTTATTCTTTAAAAGTAACCCAGGGGACAAGAGGGCAAAGGAAGATGTTGACGCATTCCACATAGGCACCCAATGTAGGAAATCAGCAGTATGGAGGATATGACCTCCTTAACAACAGCTAGGAAGCAGACGCTGATGTGTTTCACATTATTCTTGCAAAGGTTTGGGATATTCCTTGTAAATTTTGATAGGGACCCAGTATGAGACATCAGCATTGTGAAGAATGTGACCTCCATAATAACAGTCAGGAGGACAAAGCAAGGGTGCTGACGCATTTCGCATTGTACTTGTTTGGGGTTAAACATAGTATGCCAGTATGCCTTGTCAGCATTATGGACTATCTGAGATGAAGCATGCTTTTTCTTTTTCCCTTGAGATATTTGCCCATTTTTTTTTTTTTGCTCCTGTATAAAAATCGGTATATCTGTAACACGCAACAATATTGTTCATTAATAGCACAGAAAATATAATTAACATTTGGCTTTTTATTTTATGGCTCTTGGCACATAACAATTAAGGCGATTACAAGGTTGTTATAAAACATTTAGCAACATGTAAATCTGGCAAAAAAAATATTAAACAGTAATTACAATTACAACCATGTCTGTAGTAACTATATAAAACAGCTGAATTACTTTATTAGATCACTAGTTCAAGTTGGCACTTAAACGAAATGGAAATATATGGCACAGAACATAAATGAATAAATAAAAAAGGCACAATGCTAAATATATGTATTGTAATTCTAAGTATATATATATTTTTTTTCCATATCTTTTTATTTCAAATTTTTATTTATAACTTATATTATGTTCTATAAATTTTATCTTATGATTTCAAGTTAATATTAATACAGAGTACATTTAAATATAATAAGTATGTATTACCATATCATAAAATTAATAATACCATATATTTTAACATAGTTTCAAATATAATATATATAATCATTAACAATAAAATACTATCATATATTATAATCAATAACAATAAATATAATGATGCAGTACAATTTATATATAATGACAACAATACTTATATTTCTATATTATTTATATATCAATCATATGTATTTCAATTTTATTTGTCCATCACTTTCTCTTTTAATTTACTAATTTTTCCATAATATTAATTAATTTTTCTAATATCTTTATTTATGTAATTTTATTCTATATATTTATATTTAGATATCTTATCTATCATTTTCATTTATGTACATGGTGTTCTACCGCTTAATAGTTGTTTTGAGTACCACATTTTTTCCTGAAATGCCATTCATATTTGTTTTTTGTAATTATTATCTAATGTGTCTATATAGTTTTCCCATTTTTTAAAAAAATATCCTGTATCTTTTTCTTTGTGTAGGGTAGCTTCCATCCAATCCATAAAAATAACATTTTTATATGAAATAATGACATCGTTGGTGTATATTTACTTATCCATTGTTGTAATATACATTTTCTTGCTACAGCCAATGTAATACGTAATATGAATATATTTTCAATGGTATAATTTTTCTTTGTGATTATACCAAGAATGGCTTCTTCTGCTTGTATTTTATAATTAACTATTTTAATTATATTTAGGAATTGTTCAATGTTATTCCAAAAGGTATGAATCTTTGGACATTCCCAAAAGTTATTTATTTAGTTTGCATTTTTTAAACCACATTTTTGACATGAATCTATAGAAATAATACCCATAAGATATTGTCTATGTGTTGACAAATATGTATAATGTATAATTTTATACTGCATTTCAGTGTATGAAATTGCTGGTATTATTTTGCATGTTATTATTGTTTGTTTTATTATGTCTTCTAAATTTATATTGGGAAAATGCGTTAACCATTTTTTAATACCCTTAGGAATATCTTTGGTAAATTTTGTTTCTTGTATTTCTTTATATATTATATATATTTATAAAAAAAAATACACAATACAATTATCTTAAAAAACAACAAAATAAAAAGCCAGTGACACTCAGCATCGTGCCTAGACTAAAAGGCACCCAGGCAGCACTTCCTCATTCCCAGTAGGGTCAGCCCACCCAGTGGACATTATTAGAGTTGCCACTTTTTCTTCAGAAAAGTACCGGACATAATACTGGCTTAAATTTTTTAGCCGCTTGCCGGCCAGGGGGCAACCCTGATCCCTTTAGTCAGATCAGACCTCCATCAGACAACAGGGCTCTTCTCT
The DNA here is from genome assembly GCA_036172795.1 of Pelodytes ibericus. NCBI lineage: Eukaryota > Metazoa > Chordata > Amphibia > Anura > Pelodytidae > Pelodytes > Pelodytes ibericus. Next base: position 18,605,192 of record CM069860.1, read on the forward strand.
GATTGGCTGAGCATGCCGAGAGAGACCATCGGACCTCCGTCAGACAACAGGGCTCCACTCTTATTGGCTGAGCATGCAGAGAGAGACCATCGGACCTCCATCAGAGAAGAGACCCTCCGTCAGACAAAAGGGATCATAACAAACAGTGAGAGAGACCATCGGACCTCTGTCAGACAAGAGGACCCGCTCTGATTGGCTGAGCGAGCACTGCCATTAAGGTATTGTCTTTTTTTTTATTCAAGTGCATCCTGTTGCCCAAATTAATGGTACTCATTAAGGATAAAGCGCTGGGTCAGCCCAGAACATTGAAAATATTCAACAGCTTGTGTGTCATGGTCTAGCCTTTCCTTTGGTGCATCATTCACAAGGCACTTATAATGGGGCAGAAGTGATTTTGGGTCTAAACAAAAACATTGTTTTAGGGTTTCGACCCTCTTTAGAGGTAAACACAGTCAAGGATTTTAAGCATGCTTGGGATAGACACAAGGCTATCCTAGCTATAAGACCGGGAACGGGGGACTAAAAAAAAAAGAATTGGGCAGACTTGATGGACCGAATGGTTCTTATGTGCCGACACATTCTATGTTTCTATGTTTCTTTATATATAAAAAAAATATATATATGTATTTTTTATTTCAAGAAGCCACCATTATTAGAAATTTCACAAATGTATGACATATACACTTCCCCACTTTCTTATATAATATTGGTTAAATCCTTGCTACTCTGTAATAATTTTCTACAAAGCTTGCTACAGAGCTTCTATTTCCTCTTAAATCTCATGAGTCCCAAAACTTTCAAGATGCTTGTGTTTAAACTCTACCTGTGTATCCAGCAGGCATAAAAGTGTTTTGTTTTTGTCTGGATGACTAATTTCTTTAGGGAAACATTCCGTCTTTTGGTGGGGTCTTTGGTTGAGATGTTGGATTAGCTCTAAAGAGCATCTTGAAAGTGTTGCCCTGTTCAGCGTAATTAATTCCCACGACTGATGGGAAGATAAGTTCAGATTAGCTCGAGACCAGGATGCAGCTTTCAACTCAGTTCCTCCTCGAGCCCTTTAATAGTTGCTGATGGAAGTCCACAGCCAAACAGCTCTTCTTCTATAGACTGAACCTGTCAACATTTTCAGAAACACATTATTGAGGATAAATGTTCCATATACAGTCTAACTCAATAAAAGCTGGAGCCCATTCAAACCTGCAACAAATAACCCAGAGCAGCTAAAATAACTATGACTGCGAATTTACAATGCACCTTTTTATGTTCTAGGCACAGCCCTAAAAAAATATTATTTTTATCAAGTTGGGATATCCTTCTCCTTTCGACTATCGTCAGTGTCTTGATGGATGATCCTACATGCTAAGACTACAAGGATTGTTTTAAAGTCAGTCTGGTTTGGCTCAGAATCAATCGGAACGTCTAGGGGGAAGCCAATGAAACAAGTGTTAAGTCAGGGGTGGCCAGAACAAGTGGTTCAGTCTATTGTTGGACCCTAATTGCTACCACATGTCAGTCAGGAATGATGAGACGTAGTCTGTACGAAGAGATGGAGACACTGCAGCTGGCCACCCTCGTGCTAGTTTCCGAACATGAATGAATTGATGAATTACTCAAGTTGTTTCTGACAATTAGAAGGATGTTTTTTTTTGTTTTTTTTTTAAATGCTGGGGCTAAAAAATTTCCATGATACAGTTTTTTTTAACTGTGTCTGAAAATGTTTCTTTGTACGTGATACTTTGCCTATCTCTGGTCCTGAGCCTCTAGCATTAGGGGTTTGGGATGTGGATTGTCATCTGTCAGTGCCTCCATCATGTGAAAAAAAAGGATATTCCTTCATATCTCCCCTCACTGGGATAACAAGACTCAACAGCAAACTATTACACAGATTACAGAATTAAAGCACCACAGATGGAGCTATTCACTAAAGGGTGAGTTGAAGTGAATAGCAGGTGAGTTGAAGTGAGATGAACATTTCATCTCACAAATAAATATATATATATATATATATATATATATATATATATATATATATATATATATATATATATATATAGCTATACATTGTGCACGGACACACCTGGTTAGTTCCCCCTCTAAGTGAACCCATCAGGTTTGCTCCTGCACAATGTATAGATAAATTGGTGAGATGAAATGTTACTAAGTAATCTTTTTGACATTGTATTGGAAGAAATCCAGGGGGGTGACACCATGAGTTTCCGCTCCGGGTGACACCAACGCCCCTGACTTCAACTCACCTGCTACTCACTTCAACTCACCTGCTATTCACTTCAGCTCACCTGCTATTTACTTCAAATCATGTTTTAGTGACTAGACGAGAGAGAGAGAGGGAAAGAGAGAGAGAGAGAGAGAGAGAGAGAGGGAAAGAGAGAGAGAGAGAGAGAGAGAGAGAGAGAGAGAGAGAGAGAGAGAGAGAGAGGGAAAGAGAGAGAGAGATGTAGAGAGAGAGAGAGAGAGAGAGAGAGAGAGAGAGAGAGAGAGAGAGAGAGAGAGAGGTCACTATGGGCTTCCGGAGTTATCACCTATAACTAGTGTAATACCTGAACTTCATGATATTATATGAAAATGCACGAAATAATACACTCTACTGAAATATTATCTAATCATTCATTTACATCGGAATTTTTTTCCCAGTGTGAATATTATTTACAATCAGTTTCTGGTCCTGATCCTTTCAGTTATTGATCCCATAAGATCCCAGCTTAATAATCTTGACACTTTTTTTCTTTTTTTTGCCATCTCTCATTTTAATTCTTTAAAGAGTGAGTCCTCAATTTGGTTCATTTACTATAGGGTCTACTCAAAGAGACAATTAAGAGAATTTCAAACTGTAGGTCAATGTAGCCACTTTGGAAACATTCTCCAATGTAGCTGAATGGGCGAATTTTTCCAACTCTGCTACTTTGGACTTAAGTTTGAAATTCCCTGCATTTCCATTTTTATGGAGTAAACCCTTACGTATGTCATATTAATACATATTCATTACCAGGAATCCAGCTGCGGCACTCAAGCTGCTAATAGACTATCAATCCCATAATACCGCAAAAGCAGATAATTATATTAGATGTAATCCAGCTGGAGGGCTGCAGTTGGACATCCTGGTTACATAGCATTAATTGGTTTCCTAATCATTTGTAAAACATTCCTACATTATGCATATCTGCCACGCATCCGCGCACATACTGTAGCATCTTAGCCATGGCAGCATCACGCTTCTGTTCACTTGCTTTGTCCCCCTTAGTACTGGACTGCCATCCCATCGAGCCTGTCTTCCACCGCTTAAAGCATTGCAATTTGCAAGAGGCATCCCATTTGAGCTGGCTGTCGATGAATATCCAACATGTACCTTTTTTGCCAGCCTGAACCGTGGGATCCCCCTCCTGCCCCACTGTGAAAGGACGACACTTTTTGCGCCATCATGAGCTTTAACCAAAGGGTAATGTCCATTTGGTCAAATCTCATGCCAGGGTTGGCCGCCAGGCATTGACGAAACTGTTCAACATGCCGCCATTAACCAAGCCCTCCGTACACCCGGTATGCCCCCCAGATCCTGTCAATGTAACAGAACAGGGAAGCGCACCGGGCTGGATGCCAGGATGCAAAAGGCTATGAGCCAGTTGCTAAAAGTGTTGGGGATCTTCCTATACTTTTTCTTTATCTCCTCCGCCTCCTTCTTTTTGTCATCCTCGTTGAGGTTGAAGGCCTCCTCCAAGGAGAGCAAAAAAAAAAGAGCTTGACAAAGTCCCTATTCCAGATCGTTTCCATAATGTCGGCTTTTAGGTGAACCCCGAGCGGCCCAGCAAAAGCCACATAAGAGTATTGACATGCCGAGTCCGGCACCACACCCAGCAGTGTCCCCCCATCGATAGGGACATCCAACTTTTGGTTGGTTGACCCTGCCACAGCCGTCCCCACCACAGCCTGAGGGAGCATGGAGGTCGTGGCCAGCAAATTAAACATGGAGGAAACCGTGTCACCAGCCGATTGTGGAGGCGCTCCACCCCCAGTGGAACCCAAGCCATGGCAGGGCCCAGCAGCACCCCCTGTGACCCTGAACAAGATTGTATATAAACCTACAAACCCCCTAAAAATTCAGTGTCAGGTGCGGAAGTAGACTCACCCACAGTTCTGCCAGCTGTCGAGGAGCCTTGATCCGCCACCACAAGTGCAGGTGAGATGGGCGCCACTGCTGGTGTTGCATTGCCAGGTCCAGATACCATTGAACTGTTTTAAAAGCAACACTGCTTTTGCATAGGTGGCAATTATGTCAGAACAACCCCAAGTGTAGTGGAACAGGACCTCAAAAAAAATCAAAACTTTGACTGTGTTGACAACTAAACATTATAAAAATGACACTACACAGACAAAAGAAAGAAAAAAAATGTATACATTCTTGTTCATCCCAATTATTTATTTAGAAAGTATTTTACCAGGAAGAATACATTGAGATTATTCTATTTTCAAGTATGTCCTGAGGACCCAGTCCAGAATGGAATTACATAGAGTTACACCTTTAACAGTAGATTAAAAAAAGAATATATACATACAGGAAAAATATCATTTTTAAAAATAATTACAGTATTATTATTTTTCCAATATAACATTCCTTCAAGTGAGTAAAAATATGCAAAAGCTTACAAATATGTATTTAATGCTCTCCGAACATGGGGGTTGTGAGGGAAGTCAAGTCTGTTTAAAAATGGTTTTTCAGATAAACTATTTGTGTAAATTATATTTTAAGTCAAAGTTAGAAAAAGTGTTTAAAAAAAAAATCATCATATTTTTTGATTCTTGTAGTTAATTATAAGATATGATAAACATAATGGTATCTAATGAAAGCCCTTCTTATGATGATAAAAAAAAAACTTTTTTAATTTGTGTGGGTACAGTATGTGAGAGAGAAGAAAATGACAGCTAAACACAAACACCCCAGAAATGTAAAACCAGCCCTTGTCACCAAGGGAAAGTCAATGTCTTGTCACTAAGGGGTTAAAGGAATCTTTAAATTAAACATAACTGATTTTTTGGCAGCAGTTGTCCTTTAACCTGCACATATAAAGACACAATTCATTCCTGTCACCATACAGGTTTAAACAATGTAAATCAATCACTTTCACCTACATTTCTTTTAATATGTCCTACAATATTCAACAAGGCCCTTGAGTTCTCATCTGTTGCCCGTAGAAATAAGCATTCAAAAATAATATTAAAAAAATCACATGGCCTATGAAGAAACTAAGCTTCCATGATGCTGAAGATCATACCATTAGAGCATTGTGGTTGGTCAAAGTTATGTAACTCAGCTCATCACATTGCAACTTACAATTCCCATTGATTTTAAAAGATTATGTGGAAGCATTCTTGTGACTGGATGCTTCACAAGAACCTCTCCCTATCCCCATCCAATCACAGTGAAGTTTTTTTTTCCATTTTCATATTGAATATCTACCGTATTTGCTCGATTATAAGACGACCCTGATTATAAGACGACCCCCCAAACTTTGGATATTCCTTTAGGAAAAAAACTAAAAGCCTGAATATAAGACTACCCTATAGGAAAAAAGTTCAACTTGTATATATTCACATGTAAATTGCTTTTTTAATAAAAAATTATTTCCAAAAATGCATTTCCTGTTTTTATTTCCTTTTATGTGCCAATGTTGCCTCTCTATTTCCCTTGCCCCCAGCTTTGTCTCCCCCCCCCTTATTGTTGTCTCTCTCTCCCCCTCCCTTTGACTCCCCCCTTGCCTCTGTCTCTCCCCTCCCCTTGTTACTCTGTGCCCCCTCCCCTTGTTACTCTGTGCCCCCTCCCTCCCCCTGTCTCTGTCTCTTCCCCCATCCCTCCCCTTGTTGCTCTGTCTCTTCCCCCCTCCCTCCCCTTGTTGCTCTGTCCCCCCCTCCCCCTGTCTCTCTGCCAACTCCTCCCCGTGTCTTTCTGCCCCCTCCCTTCCCCTCACCTGTAACTCGATCCCTGGTGGCTAGTGGGAGCAGCCGGGGGATGTCTGCACGATACGTGCAGACATCCTCAATGCTGCCCGACACGGCAGTCTATTATGACGGACAGCTGGTCCGTCATAATAGACTGCTGTGTCGGGCAGCATGGAGGATGTCTGCACGTATCCTGCAGACATCCCCCAGCTGCCCGATTCTCCCTGGTGGCTAGCGGGGCAGCAGAGGATGTCTGCGCGATGAGCACAGACCTCCCCTGCTGCCGCCAGGCACGACCGCCGGGACTTCTATGACGAGGCCGGAAGTACCCGGCTTCATCATAGAAGTCCTGGCGGTCATGCCGGGCGGCAGCAGGGGGAGTCTGCGCTCATCGCACAGACATCCCCTGCTGTTAGAGAGGGGGATCCAGGTCACTTGCATCTCTGCTCAATTTGAGGTCAGATTATAAGACGACCTCGCTTATAAGACGAGCAAATTCGGTATTTTTAGCCTTTTTGTTTTATTTGAAAATGGCGCCTGTTGAAAGAGAAATCCGCCGACAGAGCTTTTTGCCACCAAAGGATTTGTCGGACGATAGTCTTCTGAACCAACTTATAGAGTCTGGTTGTTCTTTGGTTGAGTTTACCGCAGTTCTGTAGCGTTTACATTCCGTATCCCCTCCAAGCGTGATTCTGAGCAGACCAAAATTGGACACATGTCCACAAACTTATGTGGATATCATTTGAAACCTTTTCGGCAGCTCACCCTTCAACGAATCGACCCTTTGTCATTTTCTATTTCCAAATTATTTTCTTGAAGCCACCCCATTGCAATAAGGACAAGCATTCAAGAAATCATTCCTTTTGGACGTGAAAGAGTTACTTCCCCTCTGAATTATTAAGTCGTTATTTCTGCTAATTTCGGCTCGTTTAGTCACAGTCCTTGAATTTTCCTTCATTTTTCAGCGGAATATTTGTTTTTTAAACTTTACCACATCATTGGATGCCCCAGGCAAAGACAAATAAAAACCATATCTTCAACGCTTTGCTTGAATAAGAGAGCTATGCAGATCATCCAACAATAACATGTTCTTATCCTTTCGCATAACCACAGTCGACAAGCACCAAGACTCAATCATTTGACAGGATTTGGCCAATCCTACGCTTGATTGCACTGTGAACACTGCCTTTTCATTCTCCATCCATGTCAATTACCGAGGGTTCCCTACCACAACATTACAACATGCCCCGGTGTCTCTAACCTCGTGTAAAAAAAAAAACCCTGCCTTGGGATGCATTTCCCCATTTGCTGGGTAATTTGAAAATGCTGTCTCTGTCTCAACGTCTCATGACAGGGTTTATAAGCACAGAGAATTGTGCTTAAAATTTTGGAAAAATAAACAAAAACAAAAACATATTTTCAGTCTAATTTAACTTTAGAAACCAAAGCCAGCTTATGATGAAATTGGTAGAAATGGATAAATAGTAAAGGTCTGAGGTATGGAAGTTCAGGGGGGGGAAGGGTCGGCAGAGGGGACACTTGCACCCCCCATCCCGGAATATAAACAGGCCCACTGAAACAGCAGCAAGGGAGAAGCAGTAGGCTATTTAGGGTAGATTAACTAGACATAGAGAGCAGAAAAAAATATGAATTGGATGAGGGATATTAGTCGCATTTTACAGACCCCCAAAATGCGGCTGCATAATATGCCTCAATTAAGGTCCAAATCGGCTGTTTGGGCCATTTGGAAACTAGATTGGGACAATTTTTCAATGAAAACCATACCGACTATACAATGAGCACCCCAAACACACAATTTAGATTCCGGGATGATTTCTTGTGAATTACTTAAAGCAGTGGGGGCCACATCCCACAGCAGCCCCAGGGAAGGCTGCCTACTAGGATTTTTCCTGGTGTCCCGGTGGGCCAGTCTAGCCCTGCTCATTTCTGTATTTTCTGTCTCAGTTCTGTATTCTCTCCCCTCTCATATCCATAATCTCTCCCCTCTCATTTCTGTATTCTTTCTCTTCTGTCAGTTCTGTAGCCTCTCTCCCCTTTTACATTTGTATTCTCTCTCCTCCCTCATTTCTGTAGTCTCTCTCCCCTTTTAGATTCATATTCTCTCTCCTCCCTCATTTCTGTAGTCTCTCTCCCCTTTCAGTTCTGTAGTGACTAACCCCCCCCCCTCCCACTCCAGAACTCTGCTACTGCTGCCTTATGGTTCTCCTCAGTTGCCCCCTCCCCCCCTTCCCCCCGGAAAAGTGCCGTTTATGATCACGGCAGAAATGTTAAAGTGGCTGCCTACACCGCTTTAATTAAATTGGCGGCCACTGCCGCTTTGAGTTTTTCCATACACCGGTGGTGGTGGCCAAAGTACTAAAAGCGGCAGCCAAATTAATTAAAGCAGCGCTGGCCGCATGGGCAGGTGGCCTACTGGAGGGAGGAGTTAAAGCGGTACTATGGTCTGAGAGCGGAAAAATAAGGAGGATATTTTGTTAACCATCCATCCTGGATGAGTCATCTTTTCTTTAAGGAAAAATCATAAGCCTTCCAACAACAGTACTGCCTGTCTCCCCGAGTCCTCCTTCTTGTCTTACATCATAGAATTGCCTGGCTCAAACCACCCCACCTTGCCCTCCCCCTGTATTCAAGCACTTCAATACAGAGAATGTGATCCAACAGTAATGGCTAATGACTTAACTTTATTTTATAAGGAGGGGCATTCCAACTGTTGAAGGGGGGGGGGGGGGGGGGTCGCCTGGCTCCTGTACGCTCTCTTCTCCTTGTTATCAATGAATTAAAATGCCCTGGCAAAATTATTTTCAAAGTAAAACTGCAGGAGAACCATAACTTCTAAAGTAAAAACAAATGTTTTTCACATAAAATAAAAAATGTAAATGTATATAAAGAAAACAACTTTACAGTTATACAGCTATAACTTGCATGGCAACTATGCTTTCCGTTTTGAACATGGCCTACAAAATCAGCCCGGACAGTTCTGTATTTTCCTGAATTCCAAGAAAAACAAATTCACTGATAAAAGGAAAGTAGCAATAGTCCAGATAAGTACTATTATATGATATGTTGTTTGCAAAACGTAAGCATTTAACCTGCCTTAAGTGGTCATTTTCTCTTGTGCTATTTAGATATCACCTTTAAATAATATTACCCTCTTACGGAACAATGGGCTGTTTAATGACCTTATCTGCTATCCATACAAAGATCTTTGGTTTCTAAGGAGAAATAAAGGGTAACCAAACACATTCAGCATTCAACAAAATGTTGTTTGGGTGCTGTGTGTGTGTGTGTGCACAGTTGATATCACATAGATAATCTTTCATAGAATGTGTTGCAGGAAGTTTAGCGTGATAGTCTATATGAGAATATATTAAGGTTAATTTGATTTAGATAAAGACAAAACAAAGTCAATTTCCTTTCCTGCCTGTTTGAGGTTCATGATCTTACATAAAGTGAGATAGTTTATTTATTTTTGGGGGTTGTGTCTTAATATGTAATCTCAGTTGGGAAAGGTTATGTGATAATCAAGGCAGGTGTAATGACTTTGCCAATAGAGCATCGTGCCAATAGGTTGCTCAACCTTTAATATTCACATTATGGTAGTTAAGTATAGCATAATGATGCGCAGGTCTAATAGTAGGATGCAACTGACAGATTTGTGAATAAGTCAGTTATATTCCATATCATCCACTAATGTATGCACCCCTCTAGTGAGAAATGTATGAATTGGTGTTATAGATATAGATGACATGGTACTCACAATGCAGCTTAACATTCACTGACATGGGAAGTATTACATATATTTACATGTACTAATAATCATGATTTTTTTTTTCTTTCTCCTTGTATAGCGTTATGTGCAGAGAGGTCTGCATCATCACACTACTGACACCAGTAACCCCAAACTGATCGCAGCACCGCCCTTCCCCCCCACGACCTGCCTGTGCATAACAAGCATTGCAATCCCCACAGGAGGAATGCAGTTGCCTTCGCAGGGCCAACGCAGAAGGGAGGAAGGTGTCAATTGCAGTCCATCCCAGCATCACCGGTATTGAGTGCCTTACACCAGTTACGCCCCCCATTAATTTTTTATAGCATTAAATTAATGAGCTCACTTTCTCATTAACGGACCCATTAATGGTTACCGCACCCCTTTTAATCACTTGCAGTGCAATAATTAACGTGCGTTTCCAGCGTAATTAATTGTTTTATTAGCGCGTGTGGTGTAATATATTGTAAGTATAGGGAGTTTTTTACATTTTTTTTCTTGGGTGCAGTTTTTCTTTAGTGATTTTACCACACCCATTAACTTCAATAACAGCATCAGGCTTTGAATAAAAAATACCCGTTAAAGGTAGCCATGGAAATTAAAAAAATAAAGGTACACTGCGCTAAGGGGAAAAAAATAGGGGATGAAAATAAGCAGCCGGTTGTAAACGGTGCTTCCCGGTCCACCTTTAGTGTATGAACAGAATAAAAAATAAACAACTGCGCTTGAAGACGTATAGAACCAAAGAATAGAAAACAATGAAAAAATAAAGAGAGAGGAAAGAGGAGGGGGGATGGACGATGTAGTATCTAATTATACTTTAAACAAATAAGAGCAGTAAATTAAATACAGTTTTTAATATCTATATATAGATAAAATAATACAAATAACATATGATAAATAAAACAATAGCTGACGTAGAACACAAAGTGATGGTTCAAATAGAAGACAGCTCTGACCACATGCGCAGTACTTCTCCATGGTCCCAGACACCAGAGAATGTGATCAGGACCGCGGGATTATGATCCTAAATCCTGCTGTCCCACCAAGCTCTACCCCTGTTCCCATAAGTGTAGAATCTTTTCTCCACTGGTATCATAGTGCTGCATAGTTGAATGTTATGGGTATATGATATGACTCCATCCCCACCACCAATGCAGGTCATTGGTCACAGAACCTGAATTTGGGCAATTTTCTATCCATTCTTCCTGTTACCTACCACTGAGCAAGCTTAGAGGGGTGGGGGGGGGGTGGACTTTCCCTTATTACACAAATCCCATTTTTATATTTAAATGATTCCTGACTTCCAGCTCAATTAACAAAGAACAAATATATTAATTTTCAGGTGCAGACTGCACCACGGGGAGGAAAGAAAGAGCTAAACTAGGGATTAAACGGACTCAGCGGTGGTTAGACTAGACACCCACGGAAGGCTGCATATTGAGCAATTCTTCAGGCTAACTCAGTTAATGCATATTTTCTTCCTCCGTGTTAACACACACTGACAAGGCCAAGATAAGTTAATCTGTTACTTAGCTCCTCCTGCCAGATCGACTTGGAAACTAGTTAATTCTTGTTGCGGAGAAAAGTTTTGTTGTTGTTTTTTTTTTTTTGTTCCACGTTACTGTACCTTAACAGATCCTCAATCCTCTTTTTGTCTTTAATTTTCTCTGAGGTTTAGCTCAATCCTAGCACAAAGAGGTGCAAGAAAATCAGATCCTTGGTTGACCCTATGGAAGCAGCTGCTGCCTATCTTTTTTTTTAATAGTAGGGCATTGTGCTTCAATCTGACACTGTCTGTAGAACGAAGCTGGGTTCTCGTCTATCGAGATTGTAATCTTTGTTTTAAGCTGCATTCCACTGACTGCACTAGATCTGCTGTCTTTTTTGTCAGGCCATTCTAAAGCATATTCATGACAACACAGTAAACCACTATCTTTAAAATGGATTAGGACATTACCTAAATAAGCCTACGTATTAAACAACAGAGCATAACCATGTCCACCGACTGCATTCTTTTTTTCACTTATCTTAAAGTGAACCTGTCCTCCACCATTCAGTGAGGTACGCACGTGCGTTTCTGTGTTATTTGTTAGCTACAAAGCTAGCAGATGTGTCAATCAGGAGTTACCTGAATTAAACTGGTATCTCTTCCAGCAGGGATGCGGATTTTGCCAAACGGATGTGTACTGATGTACACACAGTGCTTAGTGTGCAAGCAGGCACATGCACACACTTCCATTTTCAACCTTAATAATAATAGTTTTTCAAATGCTTTGGCCACGGTGCAGAGGCTGGAAGCATAACAGAAAGGCATAATAAAACATATTGATTCAAAAAAATCATATCTGTACAATTGCTAGCATGGACCAAACAATAAAAGGATTTTAGAGTTTCCCTCTTTGCCTATTTAAAACTACCTTTTGCGCAGCTTTCACAAGTTATTTAACCCATGCTTAGGGTTGCCACCCCTCCCCCCCCCCAAAAAAAAAGGCCTAGCTATTGCCACCATATACTTAACATTGGCAGCAAGCCATCTTTTTTTCCGGCCTGCCGATAAAATACCGGCTGGGTGGCAACCCTACACATGCTTGGGGGCGGCAGAGAGAGTCAGTCGTGAGACCAACTCGGTCCGTCATTGGTGTTTGTGCAGATCAATCACACCACACACAGACAACAGCAGGGAGGTGCGGATGACCATCTCTTACCAAGTTTTAGATGTGTTAGGCAGGGTAGCTTGGAAGGGTATGTGGGGTATGCTCATTTCTTTCCAGCAAGTCAGGTTCATTTGCTGCCCACTGCACATGGATTGGCGAAGATTTTATAGATAGATTTCCAGAAACAGTGCTTCACCATCATTTAAAGTCCTTTTTTTTTAACTGGGCTGCTGTCTGTTCAAAAGTTGATAGGGAGGGGGGGGGGGGGGAGACTAAGTCCCTGTTTTAAAGCGAAAGAACAAAACCACTTGGCAGCTATAACGCAGGCTTCAGCAGTTAACTGAGTTTGCTTAAGGAAACTCACTACACAATATAAAGAGTTCTGTGGATGATATAATAAAATTCTAATTTGCACAGGTGCTGTATGTGAGCTGCAAGCACTTGATATGCGTTACCACTTTCTCATGGGTAAATTGATTCTTGGCTCCCACACAATAGTAACATTATAAGATTTTGGCCTCTTATCTGTAAAACTCAGTTTGAACTGCAGGTTTTTAAGGTAAATGCCCTTTGATTATTTTCCTTCCTCCATTCGTTAATTTGTGGTTGTTATTTTTCTTTTACATAGCTACAAATTAACACATCCATCGATAGCGTCCGTTCCATATGGCCCAACCATCATTTTTGCCATATCATAAGCAAAATAATCCATGATCAAGGGAAAGAGGTATTAGCTCCTCGAGTGGCAGAAGGGTGAGCCTTATGTTTTCTACTCACCCCTCTGAGAGGAAAAGTGTTTAAAAGGAAGTTTAACACATTTTATTTCATATACTATTTCTGTAGAACAGCAAATATATGTCAGACTTATATAACTGCTAACATGATGGCTAACATTTATATGCGTTAGAAAAAAGGCGTCTCAGGGGATATGATAACTTATTATATAATATGTGCAGGGGCCATATAAAGAGCTCTCCAGGGACCTGTTCATTAATAGAAATGTACAAAGAACAAGAGGTCACCCCCTGACACTGGAAGAGCAAAGATTTCATAGACAGCAAAGGAAGGGATTCTTTACGGTAAGGACAATAAAGTTATGGAACTCACTGCCGAGAGAGGTAGTGCTATCAACTACAAAAGATGCATTTCAAAATGGTCTGGATGTTTTGTTTTTATTTTAGAAAAACAGAATATACAGGGCTATTAATAATAGAATAAGCATTAATAATAGAGCTTATTGATCCAAAGAGAAATCTGATTGCCCTTTGGAGTCAAGAAGGAATTTTCTCCCCTAGGAGGCAAAATTAGAAATAGCTTCCTTAGGGGCTTTTGCCTTCTTTTGAATCAAAAGCTGGAATGATAGGTAGAAGGGTTGAACGTGATGGACTTGCGTGTTTTTTCAATCTAAATTACTCTGTATTACTATTACCCATAAGCGACATGGGTTATGGCTTAGGAAAGAGACTGTAAGAGCCACTCTGCATGCACAGTAATCATGCCACTCACCGTAGTGACCTAACTCTGTGTAATAAAAAAACTTACCTGCCGCCACGAGGTGGTCCGCACCTCCGCCACCGCTGCCTCTACAAACAAGGCAGGCGGGCGATGGAGGCTCTGTTCAGCACCTCAGCCCTCCAGGGCTGCAGGCGCACTTCCTGCTTCCCCTCGACGAACGCGCAGCAACCAGAGACTGCGCGCATGCGTAGTACCACTACACACAGAAAATGAGCATAGCCTTAAAGGGCTTTACTTATACTTATTTATACTTATACTTATACAAAAATATTTTTGGGTGATCTATTGGGGGCGGGTTTTACCTCCTAAATTGTATATAACCCTTCAGTTGCTACTCAGGCCTTGCCTGAGATAGTTCCTTGTTGCTTGATCTAGCGTTTATCTTCTGATTATTGATTTTTCTGGTTTTGACTGCTTTGATTTGACTCCGCTGTTTGCTGCCTGCCTCAACCAATTTGGCCTGCCTCGTGACTTTGCCTCCTGAAAAACTTTCGTTGTACTTTGTTCCTGTCTGATGTATGATCCGGCCTGCTGACTATCCTTCTCGTCCAGTACTCTCTGTGTATCCCTGCTTCAGTGTGCGGTTGCAGTCAATGTACCAAGTCCTAGGTGGTCATTTGCCTGAGGCTCAACCATAGGGTAAAATACCATTCAGGTGAAATAACACTGTTCTGTCTCCAAGCCTGTTGCGGTAAGATACCAGGTCATCGCATTACGGTTCCTATCCTCTGATACTACCCCGTTCGTGACACTCTGCACATGCACAGAACTCAATATCCTCTGGTGTCCCAGAGTGGGATAGCAGTCCCCCACTGGGAATGTCAAGAGCAAAAGTGGACAGTTGGGTTGCATCGTTTGGTGTCAGTACTTGCTAATACACAAACCCATTGGTTTATTGGTTTGAGACGGAGTGGAAACTCTTTTGGCAAAATGCATACTGATCCGTATCTCTGATTATACACAACTTACTCTTTTTCTCTGTCTCTCAACATTTACCTTGATTCTGCTGCCCATCCTTTAGCTTATGATCAGAACCTCTCCCAGATTGACCTGCTCAAACTAAGCCCCTTCACTCAATGGCCTGGATTTCATGCCGCCCTTAAACTGAAAAATTGTGTCAAGCTAAAAATTAATGGGCATGCGTGATACAATGCCCACCGCTAAAATAGTTAGTAGGGCCATGATCAAATAATTACTGCAACTGTTTAAAAATACCCTTATACACACGATGAACATCCTCACACGTACCACACATTCATTTGAACCATACATATGCTTCACATCAAGTTCAAGCAAAAATGATAGGGATGCAGGTTATGAAAGACAGCCATCCAAAAAGGTAGAATAATATCATTATTCTACCTGTCCTGGTACTTCAATTCTCATTATGCCAAGGGCGCTCATCGCAATCCTTTGCGTAATTGGAGCTGAAGAGCAGTTAACAGCATCCATATTCTATCTTCAGAGGCAATTTTGACAAATGGCTCACAAGAGGGGGAGCATACATTAGTAGATGGTATAGAAAATATGTGATATATGTCTCCATCTTGTACTAATTATGTGAAGTTCTGTACAGCTGGCCATAAAGTTTAGCTAAACCCATCTCTTACTTAACCCATCTCGGAACTGACTATCTCCCATCTGCTGTCTATGTTACAAGTGGGTGATGGAGTCATACGCACCAGTGATCCATGGATCCTGGGATGCTGGACAGCAACACCTCCTCCTGGGATGCACTATACCACTGTAGGAGAGATGTATCTCATTATGTTGTCCTGCCAGCCATTGTACTGGAGTGTGAGAGGTGGTCCATCCCCAGTGGCACAACGGGAGCCACTCTTCTTGACCATCAATGCCTTCGTGGCGCACTTGCAGCGTCCCCTACTCTTCTTAAAGCCTCCCTGCGCCACCGTTTCTGACAGTAGTCATGCGCTCTACGATGAGCTGCCAGATGCAGTACCTCATGAATTTAATTAAGTCCACCCCTCTAACCTAAACTTTTGCATAGTATGTGGTTGTTCACATTACAAACTTGGACAATGATGTACTAGAGGTGTTTTTTAAAAAATTCCGATAAAAATTCTCCAAAATAATTGGTAAAAAATGTTTTAAAAAAAAACAAGACACCTTTCTCGTGCCTTGTTTTTCCGGTTTATACTCCTTGAATTGTAGCTTTTGTCTTGTACCAAAAAAGTTTTGTTTTTTTTCCCTTCTAAATAAGGAGTCTAATGTTTATGGTCTTAGAATGAACTCTTCGCGGTTTGAAGAGAAAAAAGTGTCTTCACACAAGAGTCTTTTGATGAGAAGATTCTGCAGTCGCAGGAATTTTTAATACAATAATGAAAAGACCTTTCAGTGTGTAAACTTCAACACAGCTCGGCAAGATAGTTACAAGAAGAATGGCATACCGGCAGGATATTGACATTCATAGCCTTTCTGCTGACCAAGGTCAAGTAAAAACAATTAGCTACACAATGAAAAAATACTGATTAAGAAATAAGGAACCAGTAATTGGCTCAATTTAGAATTGTAGCATTTTCAGCCTTTTTTCTTTCTTCTATTCTATTTTTTTTTTGTTATTTAATATTTATTCAATTTTACTCAATTCTATTGGTTGTTTTATAGTAATGGCTTGTCCCTTAAACTACAAGTTCCCTCCATTTTGTCCTCATTTTGCAAAATTAAAGATCCCCACACTGATAAATTTGTGTTTCAATAATTCTATAAGTGCAATGCGCTTGTATGTTTAATTTTTTTTCCCATCCCGTCATCACTTCAAAAATTAATTCCTAGGAATTAATGAAATGAATACCCAACCAAGAACTGTTTTTTTTTTGCCCATTTGATATGTCAGTAAGTACTTCCATCTGTCATCTACGAAATCTAGCTGTGAACATTGTGAAACTTTCTCCTTGGATGTTTCTTTTCTACGGTTTTTTAATTTTGAGTGGGAAATAGTAACATTTTGAACAAACTCCGGACAAAATGAAAATGAAAGGATCGTGTCAGTCTGAAAGAAATTGAACAAATACATGTATATTAAAGCTGACCTTTAAAAAAAAAAGTGTATTTAGTAGTTTTTTTTTTAACTTGAAATGTACATTTAGCAGACTTACTCCTGAGGGTGGGATTCACCATCATGGAATTATAAGCTCTCTGGTAAAAACAAAATGGAAAACAACAGGATCTCCTGACAGTCAATCACATGTGCAGGATGGCAGTAATATCTCACAGCTGCTGCTGCTGTACCATCCCCTCCAATCCGTATTGCCAAATAACACACACAAAAAAACAGGGGGACAGTGAGCAGCTTGAATGAACTGGTGTCTGAACATGCGTACATGCTCGAGCCCCCACCCTCCTGTTTATTCATATTGCACGAGAGATAGGTGTAAAGCTGTACGAATTTGTAGAACAGGAATTGACAGTTTAAACACTACCAGAAGCATCAAACATGGTTTAATGCCTGGAGTGTCCTTTAATATTCAGGACTGGTAAGATGAGCTCCAGGTTCTACCAAAACCTGTCTTAAAAATAGTGATATATCCTTGCACAGGGGGCTAAATAACTAGCAAAAACACCCCCACTGAATAAAAAATTAAAAAAAAACGAATTTTCTTTTACCTTGACTTTTATGTTATGTTAATATGATTCTCTATCAGGAAAAGGTTCATTCTAGGCAACATGACTATTACATTGAGATATCTCATGGGTCACTGGAAGGAATTCCTCACTTCTGCAGCTGTCTAGATGAATTTTCTAGTACTAATGTGCTTTGCTGGGGAAATTAAAATTATTAAAACCCAGAAGGTCATGCTGTACTTGTGCTTGGAAACTGTTCAAATATGCTTCAGGTTTGAAACTATTTAGCAGTTTTTATCCAAGTTTTGATTTCATAATAAAAGAATGGGTAATTTCACACTCCAGATAACATTTCCCCCGGAAAAAAAGCAACTCATGTTGATTCAGAAATAATAAAAAAATAATAAAGGTCAACCAAACTACGGAAACATAGCAACCAAATAATGCATATCATTAGAAACACTGTGGTCTATTCCCTAGTAAACTATAGTGAACTGACAAGGGAATGGCAAATGGACTGTTACAGGCAAAAAAAAAATAACCTGTGTTAATCAAAGGGCAGACATGTTGTTTAGAATCTTGGGTCAGATCCTTTTTCATATTGGTCAAATCGACCCACGATTAGAGTTGAGCGGACACCTGGATGATGGGTTCGGCGGGTTCGGCCGAACTTTGGAAAAAAGTCCGGGTTCGGGGTCGAAATTGACCCCGAACCCCATTGAAGTCAATGGGGACCCAAACTTTTGGCCACTAAAATGCCTCTAAAAAAGTCCTGGAAAGGGCAAAATGAAGTAAAATGTGGGTGAGTGTCCCCATTCATACGAATAGGTCAATTGACCTATTTGTACCCGAACAGTGCGGTTCGGGTTCGCTCAACACTACCCACGATTCTGAAAAGCATCTTGCCCACAGTTTTAGGTGATTTGGAAATATACATGAATATACATGAATTGTGTAATTTTTGCAACTCCTTTATTTTTGCCTATCTCTCTCTTTTTTTTTTTTTTTCCAGTTTACCCTTTTTAATTCACTGTTTTGTGGACTATTAAATTCAGATTTGGATGTGTTAATCCATTCAGTGTATAATCAGTTTTTAATGATTTGTAACCAATATAAACTAAGTTATTTAGAGGGATACATGACCAAAAAAAAATCCCCCTAGCAATATTAATCATAAAAATACAAGCATGTACAGTATAGATATTGGATTTCTTTTCCACAAAAATATGACATGTGGCTAAATACTTTATTTTCTATATATATCAACATGTGTATAGTCCATGTTGCCATGAGGAATATTTAAGGAAAACGATTAAAGAGTAAGGGCCAGCATTGCGTGGTGTGTTAATGAAGTTACACAGTAGCATCCAGTCTACTGAGAGACAGAAGTCGAAACCACCACAACTGTGGTAACATCTGCTAGAGTACCGAGACAGAGGAGCGCAAGTCATCAGTTGCCAAGCAACCTGGGCACAAAGTGACAGATCATGCTTCCTTGACAGCGCACATCAAGTGTAATCAAACTTTAATCCTCCATGACTGTTTAATGAGCATTGCCAAGGGAAACTACGACACGGACTCTGACAGGCCGTGTCAGACCAGGGTTAAAGGTTGGATGTCGTGGTGATGGTTCCCCTGTCATATTTAATGCTAAATAAACATAATGAATTATCTACGGTAGTGGTGTCAAGTTTAAATACATATAAAGCTCTCTCTCTCTCTCTCTCTCTCACGCACACACATACACATGAGGTGCAGTCTGCTGGTTTAACCCTCTGTGTAGAAGACAATTAAGAGAACTGCAGTCATGCATTCTTTCTTAAAGAACAGATAACGGATGACGGTGGTGTCCATACCTCCTCAAGATGGGGTCATAGGGCAAGTGGAAGATGCCATATTTTTTGATCAATGTAAGATATAATGAAATGAGCAATGAAATCTCAATAAATACCTACAACAAAACCTAGCTTTTTATTTTATTTTATTAAAAGCTATATTTTATTGCAGATATTTTTGAGACTTCATTACTCGTTTCATTTGCCTTCAGCGTCCTTGGGTTACCCCCAATTGAAGTCTCTTTGTAAGACTTTTATATAACAATATATATATATATATATATATATATTTATATACTGTATTATACAAAACAGCCTACATACGCCCCAACATTGTTTAAGTTTATTTGTAATAAAATAATACTCAAAGTTGCAAATACCCTATCCCTCACAATTTATGACAACTTTTTAAAAACTCCTGATGAAGCTGGGGTAGCTGTCTTTTTGTAGTGTACCTAGCTGGCCTTGGTTAGCAGTCATGACTCACTTCCCCGTTGATGGCGGATGCTCTTAACTTTACACTGCTCTTTTCTGAGATGGGTGTTTTTTACGGCTTAAAAAATATATATTATTTCGGGTTACAGGGGAATTATTAATACATTGTTGCCCATATTAGCAAAGCCATTAAATGTAACCATCCTGCTTCCTTTGGCCTAGTTGAATACAGAATTGACAAAAGTAGGAGTAGAGGGAGCACACAAAAATTGCAAACAATGTACTTAGCAAGAGTGTAGTACAAAAATATTTTTAATAAAGTGCAATGTATAGAATAAATACAAAGAACAAAGTGCAATATATGAAATAAATACAAAAAATCAAGATAAACTGCAAAGACAGAATGTACTTACAAAATAAATGCAGACCATACAGCACAAAAAATACCCAAAAGTACAAAGAGTAAAAAGGAGACAGACAGGAGGGGACACAATGCGCAAAAAAAAGAGTAGGTCACCGACGTTTCGGCAATAAGCCTTTATCAAGGTGGTCTCCTTGATAAAGGCTTATTGCCGAAACGTCGGTGACCTCCTTATATATGTAGGTACTACTTTTAGACTGTAAGTCCCTTTAGATAGACACCTATTTACCTTTTGTTCAAGTCTATCTGACTTGTTACCTTCCCATTATCTCTTACGTTTAGCTTTCTCCATAGTATAGTACTCCATTGTATGATGGTGCTTTATAAATCAATAAGGATAACTAGATGCCCTGTAAGGTCCAATTTTCCAAAGGCTGGTAACTGTGAAATAAATAGTGAAATAAAATACAGACACTTTAATCATCGAATTAATTTTACCCGGCCATATTTCAGTGCATTAATATCCAACTGGCAGCCTGTGGTCAAGATGTGGCCCTCGTGAGATTTTGCGTGGCCACAACATTGTTGGCCTCTGTTTGATTCTGTCCTGTTTTCGTACACCTGTTTATTAAGATCCCTTTGGATCTGTCGTCTGTTGTAACTAATTCCATATTATGTAAGTGTTCTTATATATTGCAATGCGTATCACACTGTTTTGGGGTATTTATTCTTTACTACGAAATGAAAGGTATAATATAACTGACTGGTTCCTAAAGCCTGACCTGAGTCGTTATCTATCCTAGACAATCAGGAACTGAGCATTTAATAGTATGAATGTCAGACAAGCCATTGACATTGATCTCACTTTTTTTTTTGTCATGTGGATAAAATAACATTGGAACAAACCAAAGAACATTCATTGCCCTTAAGTCACATTTCAAGCAGCAGCTTGCTTACTTGTCATTATCGGTTTGTTCACTCCCTTGGGTGTACGTCAAAGTTTGAGTATTTTTGCTATGCAGAGATAAACTAAACCTGCAGATAACAGACGTTTCCGATTAGTTTTATTATTGGATGCCAATTGTGAAGTCATTTGTTGAATTATTTGCTGCCCTTTAAGCCACTTCCTCCAATATGTAAATGTTTATTTCCTCCTTTGTCAGCCATACCTCTTATTTAGCTTAAATGAACTTCTGAAGGACTAGTCAAGCATTAACGCACAACATGCCTCTCTCGCTTCCTTTTCTATCTCTCCCCTTCCTCTTACGTTCTTTCTGTTTAATTGTAAGGTTGCATCAAGTCTAGGCATTTCACATGAAAATGCTTTAATGAAAGAATACAAATAAAGTGCCTTGTTGAGCCTTCTTTGCTTCATATAGCTCTATCAGTTGGCAGACATGTTGTTTAGAATCTTGGGTCAGCTCTTCATTAATTTAGAACCCAAGATTCTAAATAACTTGTCCTAATAATGCTATAGAGCGCAAAGAGCGCTCAACAGGATAGACAAGAACAAAATGATGTGCACTCCACAATCCAATTGATGCAAAAAGATAAAGTGCTTTAATATGTGCAAAAAAAACCCAACAGCCTATGATTAAGCATAGTAATATGCGAAACGCGTAAGGTGTGGTCTTTTTCCCCCAGCACGCTGTTTGTACCATTGTTCATTTTTCTTTGCACATATTAAAGCACCTTCTCTTTTTGCATCAATTGGACAGTTGTCCTTTAATTTCTCTCTCTTAATTATTTCAGCTCCAGAAAGCGTTGATGCAAGAAAATGCAAAAATGTCAATGAGACATGCAGTCAAACCCATTGTGTCCTGATTTTGCAACTTAGTTGGTAATTGGCCACTATTCAATGTTCTGACCACATGACTTAGCAGGTACTGATGCACTCTGACCTAGTCTTTCCGTTAAACACCTATACTGAGAAGATCCATAGTGTTACAATTATGTTGTCGATGTTTTAAAACAGTAAATTATTTCAAATACAATGTGCCAGGGACTGTCTACAAATAGCCAACGTCAGTATTGTTGTGATGCTGGGGTGTTGCGTTTGCAAGTATGCTGACACTACCCCTTCCTAGCCATGTCCCATGTGAATGTTTTTGTTTACCACATTGCATAGTTGCAGTCCTTTATTTGCCATCAGTCCTTTCCCATCAAACTAGAACCCTGGGAAATTATGCAAATTAATTGTACAGGACATGTATGGGCGAGGGGGAGGCAAGAGATGACTGACAGGGGCTGGGGGGAGGGGCTTCAGGGGGGAGGTGATAAAAGCCCTGGAGCCTCTCTCCCCAGCAGCCATTTTAATCTGTAAACGCACCTGGTAGCAATTTTGCTGCTCTGGTGTTCCATTTCACGGCCCAGGCATGGAGATTGAGGCAATGCTCGCTGCCCTGAGGGCTGAGGCCCTTACAGATGGTGGCAGACGGTTGAGGCAGCAGTTTGCAGCGCTGCAGGCTGCTACACCCGCGGTGGCATCGCCTCCCGCGGGTCCTCGTGGCGGGGCGCAACGGGTGTCCCGCCCGCCCGCTCGACTGAGCCCGGATGCCGGCTCCATCCAGCCTCACCGGAGCAGGAGTGGAGCTGGGCGAAGAAGCGGCCTTCGCCCGTCGGCGGCGCGGCCCGCTGCTTCCGGCAGCGGGCCTGCTAGTGCAGCCACGCGACCATCCCCGGTGGCTGGTGGGAGCGGGGATCGCAGGCCGCGCCCCTCCCCTTCGGGGTTTGGAGCGCGATGGACGGAGGACATCCAGGGCTGTGACCAGGTCCGGTACAGCCCTGCTACCTTCCCCCCCGGGTCCGGATGCGGGGCCTAGCAGGAGGAGGAGCGCTGATCGGCAGGCCAGGGTGGTGAGTAGGCCTCAGGGCCTAAAACGGGGGTCCCTTCGATTACCCTCCCGGGCGGGGGGCAGCAGGGAGGCTGTGGGCAGCTGCAGTGGGTCTTCTGGGGATGAGGATCCAGCCCTGGGTCTCCTTCTGCCCCCTACCCCGTCCCCTACTTACCAGGTTCCATTGGCTGGGCTTCTCTCTCCTCCTGATCTGGCGTTATATTCACCTGTCTCTCCTTCACAGGCTCCAGCTACTAGTGCTGTGCCGCTCCACGTCCCCCATCCTGCTTCCCAGGTTGCGGGTGATTCAGCGGCCTCCCGGGCCTCCACGCCGGCTCTGGGTGCGGTACAAGGAGAAACTGGTGAGTCCACGGGGCAACCAGCGGCGGGGTTTTCGGGGGTGGGCAGGGTCGGGTCTGCCGTTACTCCTGCTAGTCAGCCATGGGTGGATTTGTTACATTGCCTGCGGGGGGCGATCGAGCAAGTGAGCCGGGTGGCGGGGCCTTCCGGTAGTGCGGCCCTGCAGGGCATCGATAGTACGCTGGGCGGCGTGTGGGGTTCCCCGGGGGGTTCACCGGGGGTGGTTTCAGGTTTGCCGGGCACGGCGGGGGTCCCACAGTCCCCCGCATTACTGCCCCCTTTGTTGCTGCCGGCGGCCACTGCTGCGGCACTCTCTGCGGTTCCCTTGTCAATGCCTAGTACATCGGAGGCACCGAGTACGTCGGCGTCACTGGGTGGGGCAGCTGATTTGACACACCCAGTGGCGCCAATGGCGCATGGGGCCGCGTATTTATGTTGGTCGGGCCCCTTAGGCCTTCATCTTAAGCCGGAGGTGAGGGAGCGCATTTGGAAGGGCGAGTACGTGGAAATCTATTCGCTCCTTCCCATGGAGGACGTTCCTCCTCCTGAGAAGGAGTTGAAGGATGCCGAGAAGGAGAAGGAGAAGTACCGTTATCGTAAAATCCCAAAGAATTATGGGAATTGGATTCGGGCTTTCTCCATCTTGGCCAGCGTCATTGGGGAAAAATCCCCTGAAAAATGTTGCTCCTTGTTTTGTTACCAGGATCAAATCTGGAATGCGTGCAGGATTTATGGGGGTCTCAGCTGGTGGCGCTATGATGAGCAATTCCGGCAACGGATTGCTTTACGGCCTACCTTGGGTTGGGATCAAATGGATGTGGGGCTGTGGCTGGCCATTATGACCCGGCCCGCCTCTCATCAGGGGGGTTTGACGTCCTTTCTTGGGGGGGGGTCGGGGGACTGGGTTCGCCCTCTCCCTCGGCCACGACCCAACGACGACCGGTAGGGTGCTGGCAATTTAATGAGGGCCAGTGCAAGTTTGGCGCCGGTTGTCGCTTCAAACATGAGTGTTAC
Source organism: Pelodytes ibericus (assembly GCA_036172795.1). Lineage (NCBI taxonomy): Eukaryota > Metazoa > Chordata > Amphibia > Anura > Pelodytidae > Pelodytes > Pelodytes ibericus. The sequence continues at coordinate 18,629,518 of CM069860.1, forward strand.
GGTTGCGGGGGTAGCCACCCTGCCACCCGGTGCTTCAAGCGTCAGAGAGGTGGGGACAAGTCTGACATGGGCGGAAAGGGGGATGACGCCGGTGGACGTCGGGGCAATGCGCCCATGGCTAAGCCGGTATAGGAATCGTAGGGCGGCGGACATTTTGTTGCAAGGGTTTGAGTGTGGTTTCAGGATCCCCTTCCAGGAACGGGAGGTTTGTTTGCAGTTGCGTAATTTGCGTTCAGTGGCTGAGCACCCTGAGGTGGTGCGGGATAAGTTGGCTAAGGAAGTGGCTCTGGGCCGTATGGCGGGTCCTTTTGTTTCGCCCCCTTTGGCCGCTTTACGGGTTTCTCCCCTGGGGGTGGTTCCCAAAAAGGAACCGGGGAAGTTGCGGCTGATCCAGCATCTGTCTTAGCCCTATGGGGAGTCGGTTAACGACGACATTGATGCTGAATTTTGCCGGGTGTCATATGCGTCCTTTGATTCGGCAGTTAGGATGGTGAGGGCAGCAGGGGCTGGTGCTTTGATGGCAAAAACCGATGTGGAGTCGGCCTTCCGGCTTCTTCAGGTTCATCCAGACTGTCATCACCTCCTCGGGTGCCATTTTGAAGGGAAATTTTACGTTGACTTGTGCCTTCCCATGGGTTGTGCCTTCCCATTTCCTGTTTTTATTTTGAGTGCTTTAGCACATTTTTGGATTGGGTAATCAGGGAGGAGTCCGGGTGCAGCTCAGTGATGCATTACCTGGATGACTTCCTGCTGGTAGGTCCCTCGGGTTTGCAAGTTTGCGGCCATTTGTTGAGGACGGCCCAGGTGGTTCTGGCTTCGTTTGGGGTCCCATTGGCGGCGGACAAAACGGAGGGTCCGACTACCTGTATTTCCTTCCTGGGCATTGAGATTGACTCCCTGGCCGGCGAATGCCGGCTTCCTCAGGATAAATTGTTGGGCCTTAGGGCGGACATTTCCAAGGCTTGCGGCTTGCGGAAAATTCAGCTCCGGGCGTTGCAATCTTTATTGGGGAAGCTCAACTTTGCCTGTAAGATTATGCCAATGGGCAGGGTGTTTAGCAGACGTCTGGCAGGGGCTACGGCGGGGGTGCGCAGGCCGCACCATTATGTCAGGCTAACTCGGCCCCTACGGGAGGATCTGGCGGTGTGGGATGACTTTTTGAGTAGGTACAATGGACGGTCGTTGTGGCAGGCTCCGGAGGTGTCCAACGCAGATCTCCATCTGTACACGGATGCCTCGGGATCCGTGGGCTACGGGGCAATTTTGGGGTCCCAGTGGTCTGCCGAGACCTGGCCCCCGTTCTGGGGTTCGGGGGGCCTGACAAAGAATTTGGCTTTTTTGGAGCTATTTCCTATTCTGGTGTCAGTGGTCCTTTGGGGAACTACGTTGCGTGATCGCAGGGTGGTCTTCCACTGTGATAACATGGGAGTGGCGCTGGCGGTGAATAACCTGACGGCTTCTTCTCCGCCGGTAGTTCGGCTGTTGCGGCTTCTGGTCCTTAACTGCCTTGATTTTAATGTGACCTTTCGTGCTGTTCATATCCCTGGGGTGCATAACGTAATTGCGGATGCACTTTCTCGTTCGCAGTGGGCAACGTTCCGGGCGGCAGCACCATGGGCGGACCCGGAGGGTATCCCGTGTCCGTCGACACTGTGGGACCTTGGGTTGGGCGAATAGCACAGTGGGTTAGCCAGTCTGTCGCTGGATCCACATGGAAGCGTTACAGTAAAGTTTGGGGGGAATGGTTGGATCTGGAGTCGGCTCGTGGGGGTTTCAGGGATGATGGGGCTCGCTTGGAAGGTTTACTGTGGTTGTTGTGGCATTGGGACGCGGCTGGCGTGTCGCCCGCGGCAGTAACGGCGCGGATGTCAGGCCTTAGTTTCTGGTTCAGAGCTTCTGGGCTACGGGACGTGACTAAGGAGTTTTTAGTGCGTCAGGCGTTGAAGGGTTGGAGGAGGGGTGTTCATTCCGTGGATTACCGTAAACCGGTGTCCGGGGCTTTGTTGCTGGGCCTGTGTCACATACTGCCGGTGGTTTGCCACTCGCCTTTTGAGGTGGATCTGTTTCGGTTGGCTTTTTCCATGGCATTTTTTGGGGCTTTGCGTATTGGGGAATTGGTTAGCCAGGCAAAAACTAAACCAGGGGGTATACTGGCAGCAGATATGGTTCGGGAACCAGGTCTGGTGAGGTTTTTGATCAGGCGCTCGAAAACGGATATGCTGGGGGCTGGGAAGTGGGTCTCCCTGCGGGAAGTCCCCGGTTCTATGGTATGCCCGGTGGCTTGTTTTGACCGGTACGGTTTGGTCCGACCGGCCGGTTCTAATTCATTGCTGGTGCACGCTGATGCGACTCCTTTGTCTAGATTCCAGTTTATCAGGGTCTTCCGTATGGCAATTGAGGCCCTGGGCCTTCCAAGCCGAGAGTTTGGGGGTCACTCGTTCAGGATTGGCGCTGCGTCTGAGGCCGCAAGGCTGGCTTATGCCGAGTGGGCTATTAGGCAGATTGGGCGGTGGGAATCCCGCAGGTTTCTATCTTATGTCCGTCCGGCTGGTCTGATCTCGGTTTCCTCTGCTTTGAATTCACAGATGTTGCGCCTAGGAGGGTGTGGCTTATAGGCCACTCGTACATATTCTGGGCACGGAGTCGGGCTGCCGTGCGACATGGGGGAGAGTGCCTGGGCTTTCCGGGAGCCGTGGCAGACGTTCGCTGGTTCGGGTTCCGGGGTATGCGGTGGGTACGCTTGTTACCCGAGGTGGTTCAGCTGTCTCGGCTGTTGGGGCCCCCTGATATTTTACTTATTCATCTGGGGGGCAATGATCTGGGTTCGGTCCCTGTGTGGACCCTGGGTGATACTACTAAAAGGGACCTGGCGAGGCTGCTGGTGCTCTTTCCTGGCGTGTCGCTGGTGTGGTCAGAGGTGGTGCCACGTAATTATTGGAGGTATGCGCACAATCAGAGGGCGCTGGAACGGAGCTGGGTAAAATTGAATAAACGAGTGTCTCGTTTTGTGTTGAGTGTGGGGGGCATGACTATACGCCATAGGGTTTTTGAGTCCGATGTGGCCAGGTATTTCAGGAGTGATGGAGTTCACTTAACTGAGGTGGGCCTTGATCTGTTTAACTTGGCGTTGCAGGAAGGTTTGGAACAGGCCATGGCGGTGGTGGTGGGTAGTCCCCGCTGATTTAAGGTGTTAAACGAGCGGGTCTGTGGCGGGGGTTGGCTGTCCTTGCCAGTAGGGGATATGTTTTGGAAAATGAAGTTGGAGTTATTATAAGGAGAATGGTGCTCGGGTCCTCCCCTAACCTTAAAAGCAACATGGAAGTTGTTTGTATTGGACGTGCCCACTGAGCTAAGTGAGTCGGCTAGTGGTAAGCATTGTGGGAGAGATGGGCCAGGTGGAGTTATGGCATCTCAAGGGACGAGGAGGGGAGGCGAGCTTCTGGATTCTGGATTTGGTTGGAAAAAAGTTGCACTATGTAAATATATGGGTTGAAGTTTAAAATGGTTTTACTGGCAAGGGCTTAGTCATTTTGTCAGGCTGTATTCTGTTTTATACATATAAGTATTAAAGGATGGTGGTGGTTTATACAGCCTGATATGTGTTTAATAAAGAAGTGCTGTGGCCTTGTTGTACCATCATAAGTCTCGTGTCTATTTATTGGGGGGAACATGGGCTGGTATGGTTATGGGGGTTTGTGGGGTTATGGTATGTCTCAGGAATCGGGCATCTATCCCCTCTGCATACATACATGAGTCTGTCCCTGCATCATTACTGGCTATATACAGTGTTCAGCACTGTGCACAGGCAGCATTGCATTTAAACTATGTATGTCTGACAGAATTTTTACAGGGGAGGCTCCAGCTCAATCTTTTGGGGTCACGGAACGTCAAGCGTCATGTGACCATATCCCCAGTTAGCCCCACCCCTTTTCATCCCAGGAGCCAACCGCAGTTAATTGACCAGTATGCCACTGCACCATAAGATGATGCTTTATAAACTATCCATAATAATCCTCTAAATTGTAAGGAACAATTGGGTAAAAGCGATAATTGTGAAATAAAATACCGTCTCTAATTATTTTTATTCTTCAATACTCTTTTTGTAATCTATTTTTTTCCTTCTTTGCAGCCTTGGGAACCTTGCAAAATAAATGGATAGTTTTGAATAGCTGGCAGAATTTTGGATCTGCAAACAAAAGAGGTCAGGTAACTGATGATAGCCATGTAAAAGATAACAGCATCATCTCTTTGTCAACCCATTTCCCATAGCTACAAAATACAAAACACTTTAATATTTAACCATATATTTACTTTTCAGATATAATCTCCTGGCATCACCCATGCTGAGAATTCAGGTAGTAAAGGTGATAGAACCCTCCCCCCCGCCCCCCCCCCGACCCAAGTGTCATCACCGTTGCTCAGAATATTGCTGTAGCATAAGTGATAGAAACCCTCCCCCCCTCCCCCCCTCCCCCAAGTGTTTGCTGTCTGCAAATATTCAATTTCCTCTCTATCCATGTGAGCAGATCAAGATCAAGACTATAAATTAGGTGCTTTGGAGCCTTAATGCTCTCAGCACAAGCGAAGAAAGGAAAATGGATGTAGAAACTCAAAGCATGCACCACAGCCCCATCTATCATCTTGTCTCAAGACCTTGCTGTCTTATATCCCTGGAACTGGCTCCTGTTCAGAAGGAAAATTACAGTCTTCAAAGGAGAGATGAAAAGCAGAACCACGTAGCATACACAACTTTGTTAAACTGCTTTCACCTTGGAAAAACATGCCTCAAAGAAACAGACTGAGCTAGTTAAGTAAACTTTTCGCAGGGCCCTGTCAAGATCCTCTGAAGAATTGTGCAGATGCAAGGTTACTTCTTGTTCAGGTTTGTTTAGGGGCGAGGGTTTTCTTTGTAACACTCTATCGAGTAACAATGACTACTGAACCGAAATGCCTAAACCCCAGTGTGCATCCAAGCTGGCCCAGTTGCACCAACACTTCCAAAATGGTGTCCCACATTTTTGGAAAACTAGTGAAAACAGGTAGTGTGGAATAGGAAGTCTGTTGTTGGCCAGAACCAACAGGTTTAACCATAACACTGTGCATGCACGACTATACACACACACACACACACACACACAGTACCTGGTCACCTTCATCAGTATTCCACTTTGGCCAACTCAAAGCATGCTAGGTATTTATTAGTGCATGTGCACTAGGGTTGCAGAGCATTTATTACAGGAGTAGAAATATGTTCAATGTTAATGTTATTTTAAGGCTCCTGAATACTGAAGTGAAAGAGGCTCCGCAGGTTCCAAGATACTTAGTGCTTGGGAGTAGCAATGAATGCATCACTATTTTGAGCTTTTATTATGATGTCATCACGGGATATCTTAAAATTCACCATAGCCTACAGGAAAATTGTCATTTGAAGGTCGCCTAGATCTCAGTCACCACCAGGACCGCCATCAGAAATTTCGGAGCCCATTACAGAAAAAAATCTTTCTGGGCAGCCCCAGTCCCTATTGTGACAAACATTCCCTGTTAAAGTCAGGATTTGTCAAGGATCGTTCAATAAACCACAGTCTTCTAGGGTGAATGAAGCCCAGGACACGCCCAGCTCAGTTTCCAGCATTTGGTGAAATTAACACATTGATCTTGTTTGAGCCCTAAACACAGCGGCAACTATCTATCATGGAGCGGATGAAACTCTAGCCAATAATTCACTCTTCACAGCAGAAAACACTTTGTAGAGAAAACACTCCTCAGGTCCTCAACTCTCATGGCAGACTTGGTGTCTCTCAAAATGGAACATCCCTTCTTTTCACACACTGCCTGATAATTCATCAGCAGCAGGTGAGCTTTAATCAGTCCGCACCTGTGGAGCTCCTGGGTATAAAACAGGCTCTGGCCTTGATTTTGAGCACTGGCCCACCCTGCTCTCCAGATGCTCCTCCCCAGGGATCCTTACCTAGGTTTGCAAATTACTAACGATGTACTATGTTTGGAAACTCAACATCTTTCCCTGGGACATTGTTTTAACTGGAAAAAAGCAGGCTACTGTTTACCAAGGCAGACCTGATGTATTTCCCATCAACAATTGTACCACACTTCCTCTCACATATGCTTCTGTGATGTGGGAACTGGATGGAGACCAATATGCAGGGCAACAATATATATATAAAGGTATAAACGTAATAAATACGAGAGATGACCGACCTTGCACTGATATAAGGATGTAAACTGTAGGAATCCGTTAGTATAGAGTCCTTACCAACATAGGTAGAATACAGGTACAGTCACTAGAAATCCGCAATAACAGAGGTGGTAAATATATCACTTGTAATCCACAGTAGTAAAGGTTGCTTGGAGGAAGATGTACACTTGTAATCCACACTGCAGGGGTGATTGGAGATAAATGAGGATAGCAATGGTCAAAGGGAAACAGAAAATCTTCAGCACGATACACAGTCCGGGATCAGGGGCAATAGAGAGACAGCAGAACGATAAACAAGCCAGGGTCAGAACCAGAGAATCAGCAAAACGGTAAACAGTCCAGAATCAGGGGCACAGGCAGACAGAAGAGTAGTCAGGTAAATCCAAGGGTCAGTAACGATAATCAGGAATAATAAACGCTAGGCTTCTGAAAACACGAGAATCACCAAGCACTGCTTGTCTGGTGATTCAGCCTTTTAAATCCTCCCGCGCCTCGCGGGTATGCGACGGGCGTGACGTCATCAGGCGCGCTCCTCTGTGTAGAAGGATGAACTAGCGGTGTGAACACGCTAGCAAGCGCGTGAGACGGATCCTGGCTGCAATGCAAAGGGGTGTACTCAGGAGAGTTGCTGCGGGGAAGATCCTGACACCTTCCCTCCAGCTCATAACTAAGAGGTTGAGCGACCATGGACATCAGCAAGTGTACCCTGGAAAGATCATCAGCATTCTCCTTGTTTTAGTCCTGCCCTGTGTTCCACAGATGGATTCTGGTGTCAACCAGAATCCATCTGGTTACCCTGGAGTTTTTTCTTTGTTCTGACACATACATGTCATAGGTGCATGATCTGTAATTAACCATATTTTTTTTCCATAGCAAGTAGTATTTAAGAGATTCTAATGCCCACTTAATAGCCCGACACTCCTTTTCTACAATGGAGTAAAATTTCTCGTGTGTTTAACTTCCTGCTCAAATAGAAAACAAAATATTCTTCACCCTGGTATTCCTGTGAAAGAACTGCCCGCATTCTCCACCAAATGTGACAAACCTTCCTTGCTGAAGTCAGAATTTGTCAAGGATTGTTCAATAAACCACAGTCTTCCAGGGTAAATGAAGCCCACAATATATCCAACTCAGTTTTCAGTATTTATTTGGTGAAATAACAAGTGAGAAAATAAAGACAACAAACACCTTCCTCTTGTTTGAGCACTTACTAAACACATGGGCAACTATCTATCACTGAGTGGCTTTCCCACTTGACAATAATGATTTACTCTTCACAGCAAAGTATATGTTGTAGAGAAAACACTCAGTTCCACAGCTCTCCAAGCTAACTTTAGAAAAATGGTGTCTCTGAAATTCAGCATGCTAATTCCTTCTTTTCACACACTGCCTGCTGATTGATCAGCCAGAGGTGATCTTTAATCAGTGCATATCTGTGGATCTCCTGGATAGAATACAGGATCTGGCCGGGATTTTGAACAGCGATTAGTGATGTTGGAGCACTGTCCCACTCTGCACACAAGAAGCTCTGCCCCAGGGACACTTACATCATTTGAAAATTACTAGCAATGTTTTCAAACCTAACATATTTCCCTGGGACATTGTTTTCACTAGCAAAAATCAGACTGCTGCTTACCAATCAACAATTGTGCCACACTTCCTCTCACACTATATATCCCTCTGGCTACCCTTCTCTCCCAGTTATTTTATCCAGCTCTTTGTATATCATGCCAATGATGTTTAAATGCCCCTCCACCACGACATGACCCATCACTCGCATTGAATATCAGGACTTACCCCTGCCCCCGAGGACATGCACCATCATGCACATTGCTCATCCAGGAATTACCTCTGCTCTCCAGGACATGCCTCATCAACTGCATTGCACAACCCGGACTTATCCATGCCCCGGAGGACATGCCCCATCACCCGCATTGCACATCCAGGATTTATCCCTGCCGCCAGGACATGCCCCGTCAATCACATTGTACATCCAGGGCTTACACCTGCTCCCCAGGACATGCCCTTTTCCCCACATTGCAAATCCAGGACTTACCCCTGCACCCCAATACATGCCCCATCACCCACATTGCACTGCCCGCTCTGTTCTGAAGTCTGAGCATGCCAGGACCTGACCTGAGAGCAGTGCGGTGGTAGTGAAAGGCAGCATGGGTATGTCTGTGTTGCAGCTCAGATATCCACTTGCCTTCTCGCCACAGAAAGGCTGATGAGGGATGATCCCTTGAACTCCCTAGCCAGCGCCTCTGCGGCAACCATTTTTTTTATAGGACCTGATTGCCCTGTCACACCCTGATGTCAGCCATAGGCATCACCCCAGTGAAACCCGGATTTGCCCCATGCCATGTCAGGTTCTAAAGTGTAAGTTCTCCTGCATATCAGATTGTAGGGCAGTTGTTTCACAAAGACAACATAGCCCAGCTCCTTCAGTCACAATGCACTGCAGTACAAGCAAGGGAGCTGATTGGATAGATCTGTGTCTTCAAAAGAAACAGTTATTCTTCTCTCTCACTCCAGAACACTCTGCATATAATGGGCATACAAGCATTGAAGGTAATAGCCATTTAGCAACACCTTCAGTTTCTTATATATCGTACTAGAAGGGAGCTGAGGGATAAGATCTGTGCTTTCGAAATTAACAGATCTTCTGTTCTCTCACACTAGACCACTGTTTATAGAGGCACAGTGGATGTACAGGTACTGAAGTGTAAGTTCTACCTTTAACTTTATACAGCAGCACCTTCAATCACCTTCCAAACAAACAGATATCTCACTAATCTCTGACCAAAATGTATCTGGGACTGCCCACACTAGCTGAGTAGTCAGTTTGCTTTTTTTTGTTGTTTTGCTGCAGGAATCAAAGTGAGTATTGCTATTCAAATTAATGGAATTTCCTGTTTCTTTAGTGATATCATCAGACAATGTGTTGCACTGTCAACAAATCCTACTGTGTACAAGAGCAAGTCTACTACATTCCACACAATGCAATACATTTCAGCAGCACAGGAAGTAACTAAATGAAACAAAACAAGTGGTGCAGCACCTGTAGTATAGGTGCAGAGAAATCACTTGACTTGAGTCAAATATTAAAAATGTGATTTCTGCTTCATACTGGAAACTATATGCACTATACAAGCAGTAATCCTCATTTTGCACCAAAGTGAGTTTGGGGACTAGACTGTCCCTTTAACCAGACCCTGACTCTCAATTTAAGGATTGTTCTTCCCTGCAAGAGGGTTCCATCTGTTAAAGAGTGAGTGTTTTTCTCCTATTACTCTGGTATCCCGAGAAGGTTATTTTGCCAGTAACTCCCGGGCTGGCACATGACTGACACTGAATGTTTTTGCTTTGGAGTCATTATTGCAAGTGCAAATAGTCCTCTTCAGAGAAATGTTTACACTTAACGTTCTACCAAAGTAAAATGTTTTCATGTTCTAATCCTCACTTCAAATAGCACCGTGACTTCTTGGGAGAGCCGCTAAGCTTTCAAGGATAATAGAGCATGTATTTGAAGCTATTGATGTGTATTGATTGGGCAATAGTTCTACTGCAAAGCATAGGGATCAGTATGAATGAGCTCATGAGAAGATCTCTGTGCTCAGAGGATAACCTGTTCCTAGCATAACATTCCCATCACGTAAGCCAGGAAATTTTGACAATTGGTAGAATAATAGTCCTGTTTTTTATCAAGTTTAATCTTCTCACAAAAATTTTACAGGGGAAAAAAAACAAAACTCTTATGCTTTTAGACCTGAACTTGGTTTAATTCAAACAATTGTTTTATCATGATCTGGATTAATGATTAAAGGACCTACTCAATAAAGAGAGAATTGCAGGGAAGTGAGACAGGAATTTCAAACTTTAGTCCAAAGTAGCAAGGTTGGAAACATTTTCCAATGCAGCTATAAGGGAGAATTTAATTCCGCTATTTTGGTTTCAAGTTTGAAATTCTCATCTCAATTTCCTGCAATAATCAGTTTATTGAGTAGACCCTTAAATTGACAGTAATGCTTCAGGGGAAAAAAATGCTAATAAAGGTGTATCTTAACCTAGCACCTCGGTCGTGTGTCTGCTTAATTACCCAGGCATAGGCTTCGTCTGCTGCATGCATTTACAATTCCCATATGTCAGGGGCGTCTTTTTTCAGACCACATTAACTTTGTATTTATAGCTAGGGTTAAAACTAGTCTGATCTCGGGAGGTGCACTGTCCATGTCCGTTTGTCTTTTCTTCTCCCCCATGTCTCTCCGTCTGTCTTTTTCTCTCCCCCAAGTCTTTCTGTCTTTCTCCTCTTCCTTCCCGTGTCTGTTGTCTCTCCTCCTCCCCTCCCAAGTATGTTGTCTTTCCTCCTCATACCATGTATGCTGGATCTCCTTCCCCTCCTCTATTGTGTGCTGGCTTTCCCCCCATGTATGCTGGCTCTCGTCACCTGCCATATATGCATGCTTTCCTCCCCCACTCCCAAGTATGCTGGCTCTCCTCCTACCTCGCATGTTGGTGTCCCCCCATGTATGTGGGTTCTTCCACCCTCCCATGTTTGTTGGTTCTCTCCTCTTCTTCCCCCCAATTTGTACCTGTTCAATGGAGAGCGGCTGGCAGTATTAGCTCTCTGAGCATCAGATTGTCAGTCCTGCTCTCGCTCCCCGCGCATAGTGATGACTCAGAGCATCGTGTTTCATATACTCTCCATCATCAACGGGCAGACCATTCACCTCAGTCCCACTCCCACTCCCCCTCCCCCCCAGCTCCCATACTCCTCTGCCAGCCTCTTAGCTGAAAGAGCATTATGGGAGATGTAGTTCATCAGCAGCTGGAGAGTCACAGATTGCCCACCCCTGAATTGAATAAATGGCATGTGAATGAAAAAGTACTAGACGTTTGACTTCTATATATAATCCATCACAAATGGACACAACTATTTAGAGACTCTTTAAAGGGCCAGTTTCATCTAGCTCATTTTCTGTATGTGTTTAATAGATGTGAAATACACATATTACTTTAAAACCATTGCGAGTTCTCCTGTATCTTTACACTGAAAATACTTTCACCGGGGCTTCTTAATCCCGGAACTTACAATATGGAGGGTTTATTGCTATAGCAACAGCTCTAACTCTTATTACACTTGAATTGCAGTTTTTAGGAAAAAGAAGTGAGGGAAAACAGTAGGTGCAACTGACCCTTTAATGACTAGTAAAAATAATTTGGGTTCTTCTTTTAGGATCAAACCATTTAAGAAATGGCGGGGTAAAGATGACGGGAACAACCCCCGCCATCTGAAATTCAGTGAGTAGCAGAGGCTTTGTCAAAAACCAATCTGCACACCCCAAACAAGCCAAACGTCCTGCTTTTACCACAGAAACCACACATACGCAGTGCTACCGCTTCTGCAAGGGATTCTGGGTAGGCCTTTGAAAATCTGGTCAACAATAGTCACCTTTTGCCTCTTTTATCTATTTTAAACATGGACCCCTTGGAGCATACGCACGCGGTAGAGGGCAGCTTTTAAACACAGCTCAGGCCAATGTGCAGAAGCCTGATAGGAACCAGAGTCATCGCAAATTCTTTGTTAAATGGATTCCTTGCTGAGTTTTGTTCTAAGGTAATAGACAATGCCGGTTTTGTTGTACATTTTCTCCGCATACACAAACTCTCTGCCACGTACCCGCTCCCATCACGAACATTTCTTTCAACATCAGTGTTCTCATAAAGGCTTGAAGACACAAGAAGTAGTGAGTTTGTCTTTTGTACAGTCATGGAGTTTACCCATACCAGCCATGTTAGACAGAAATCGTAGGGCAAAAGGGAAACGGATAAAGTAAACTGAAGAAATCACCTGAGCAAACATCCTATGTCAATAGGTTTAAAAAACAGAAATACAACTTCGAGAAAAAAAAAGCAGTGAATCAGCAAAGAAAGCCTGACAGCAGCCTGCAAAGCAGAGAGAAATTGCTTGTTAAGAGTTGTAATAATGTGCTTAAAGGGACACTAAACTTATAATTTTTCACTTGTGCTACTATCATAAAAGTTAAGTGAAAAGTTTACTTATCTAATATGAGGATGATTGGGCATGTACTTTTAATGGTACAGGCCAGTATATCATCCGACCGGCAGCTGCCATGCTTCCCTAAGAAGCATGCAGCACTGTCTGGTCAGCAAAAGAGTTGAGCGGACACCTTGATGTTCGGGTTCGGCAGGTTCGGCCGAACTTGGAAAAAATGTCCGGGTCCGTGCTCGAACTTGACCCCGAACCCCATTGAAGTCAATGGGGACACGAACTTTTGGCCACTAAAATGCCTCTAAATGCCTGCAAAATGGCATAAAATGTGGGTAAGAGTAGGACAAGTGCCCTGCAAGTAAATGTGGATAGGGAAATAACGTAAAATAACACAAAATACATACAAATTACAAATACAGCTGAGCCATAAAATAGCACTGGATGGAATCTTTAATTTTAGCTTTGGAAGAACATAAATCTAAATCTAAAGCATGGCTGCCAGGAGGATCAACAGAATTATCCATTTGAGAGAGGGTTGGAGTGCAGGGTATTCTCTTTCAGTTTATACTAAGTGACCCATAGGTTGAGGAGGCGGTGACCGTGGCGGTGTAGGTGGAAGCGGCACTGGAGGAGGAGGAGGAGGTAGCCAGAATTTTTCAAAGTGCGCTGTAAGCACAGTATTGGACTGTTCTATTTGACTCTCAGATATGAAGTGCACCGCAAGACGCAAATGTACTATTTACCACCCAAAACAATTAGAATTTTTCAAAGTGCGCTGGAAGCACAGTATTGGACTGTTCTATTTGACTCTCAGATATGAAGTGCACCGCAAGACGCAAATGTACTATTTACCACCCAAAACTATTAGAATTTTTCAAAGTGCGCTGTAAGCACAGTATTTGACGGTTCTATTTGACTCTCAGATATGAAGTGCAGGACGCAAATGTAATATTTAACACCAACAAATTGCAGTATTTAAAAATGCCTAGATGTTGCCCACTGAGCTCACAGAACAGGATTAAAGTCATGTGCCTGGCACACATGCAGTTGCAAGTGCACTGCATTCTCTGTTGCACTGGGCTCAGGGCAGGGTACAAATATGTAGTATAGCACCCACTAAAATAATCACTGTAATTTGAATAATCGCTGTAGGATAATGCCCCTCAATATGCCAGGATTATTATGCCTCCCAATATGCCAGGATTATTATGCCTCTCAATATGCCAGGACTTAGCCACCCAATATGCCAGGATTATTATGCCACTCAATATGCCAGGATTTTCCCACACAATATGCCAAGATTTTATCCCCCAATATGCCAGGATTATTATGCCACTCAATATGCCAGGATTTTCCCACAGAATATGCCAGGATTATGCCCCTTAATATGCCAGTATTATGCCTCTCAATGTGCCAGGATTTAGCCACCCTCTTCCTCCCCCCTTCCCCCTTACTTACCTCCTCGCTGCTGCTCTGTCTCCCGGTGCTGCAGGTCCGTGGCTTTGAGGGAAGCGTTGTGCGTTCCCGTCCAGCCAATGCGCATTCAATAAAGTTTGTTTAAAAAAAAAGTTTAAACAAACTTTATTAAATCCGCATCGGCTGGATGGGAGCGCACAACGCTTCCCTCACAGCCACGGACCTGCACCGGGAGACAGAGAAGCAGCGAGGAGGTAAGTAAGGGGGAAGGGGGAGGATTTTGTTTTTCACGGTTCCGGCACCCCCTGCTAAGTTGTGCCCTAGACGGCTGCCTAGGTCGCCTTACAGGTGGCACCGGCCCTGCCGAACCCCGAACTCCAACATGAACATACAGTGGAATGTATGTGTTTGGGTCCGGGGTCCAAAAAACGTAATGTTCTGTACGAACCCGAACAGTGCGGTTCGGGTTCGCTCAACACTAGTCGGTGACTGTCTCTCTCCCTGCTAGTGCAGAGAGAGATCCTCATTTTTACCTGGGATCAACATAGAGAACCTTGATCAGAGCTGGTTCCTTCTTTAAGGATCAAACCATTTAAGTAGTGCTGGGATAAAGATGATGGGGGAAAAAAACCTTTACCTGAAATTCAATGGGTAGCAGAGGCATTATAAAATACAAATCTACACACACACCAAACAAGAAAGAAGGCCAGCTTTTCCCACAGACATTCACAGTGCTACCACCACTGCATGGGATTCTGGCTAGGCCTCTCTTTTGATCCCAGTTAAAAACAAAAGTCTCTGTTGATTCCATGTAAAAACAAGGGTTTACAAATGTGTGAGGCTTCTCCAAGTAAACCTGACCTTTACAGATACACAGGTCTACTCTCACATCTACCTCAGCTCTGAGACATTCGTGATATGGATGCTAATGCACGCTGATGCCAATCAGAGCAGGGGCTCACCGCTCACTTTTGTCTGGGGTCTGTCATGACTATCAGGTTTCCTAAGGACATGAGACATTCATTTTTTTTAACTTTAGCTTCTTCGAAGGAAGCAATGGTTACCTTAGTACCATGCAAATGGGTAAAAAGTCCTGCTGGTGCTACAACATGAAAAGGAAAAGGTTTTCCGAGGCTGGATCTTTATATAAAACATCAAGTTTATACCAAAAGTACTTAAAAAAAGTTGTAAAGACATACACATTCAACGTGCACAACCCCCCCCCCCCCCACTGCGTTCCACCCTACCTAACGCATTTCACCTGGGGGGGTCACAGGTGTCATCATATTTTTTTCTGTGCATGCTGAACCTGTATGTCTTTATCACTTTTTTTTATTTTAACTACTTTCAAAATAAACATGGAGTTTTATATGAAGGTCCAGCCTTGGAGAGTTTTTTCTTTTTGAGTTGTACCGCCAGAGGGTTTACCATGAAAATGGCCCCCTACACAAACGCCTTCCGAAGAAATGGGTCTTTGTCCATCAGAAGTAATTATGGTAATTGCACTTTATGTATCAACTGGTATGGTCCCATCTCAACACAAACACACAGTAATAATTTAAGATAACATCCACAAATGACCTCCGCTTTAATTTATCCCAGAAACAAGATGTCTGCCCCCATTCAACTCCTGTGCCTGTTTTCTTTTTTCTTGTTCATGACAACTTAAGACACTACAAAAACTAAAACAAAAAAAAGTACAAGAGGCTGTACATTTTGTTTTATAATAAAACCTCCTTTTAATTCTAGTGTCTCTTTTTTTCGGAAGAGGGAAATGTTGATGTCTGATGGCCAGCGCCATTTAAAGAAGTCTCAATGAAAGAAAAACAAATATTATTTTGACATTTCTTGTCTCGAATTTCCCTAACCAAACATATTTTGCAGGTTGTCACCGCTGCAATAATTTGGTTAAACATTGAATGTGAAAGCTCAACTGGATAGTAGATCCTTTTAATAGATTATGCTTTATATTGACATAAAATACTTTTCTGTTTAGTCATGACCAGTGTGGTTTTTCGCAGCTGAAATCATAAACTTAATGAAGTAATTTGTTGCCCGCCCTCCCTCCCTCCCTCCCAAAAAAAAAAAAAATGCCTAATAATTTTTTTCCCCCCTGTGCCCTGATTGCAATGAAGAAGACAGGTCATTATTTAATGAGCAGAGATAATGATTTGGCAACCCCCATTTTGTCTACACAAAGTGCTAGTTACAGAGCAACAAAATACTGATGACGGCATATGGGCATGAGATAATTGCCAAGTTACAGGCCACAGATCATAAAGAACATTAGTTTGTATGATTGGACATCTTCCAGTCAAAAAGAGTAATGTGTCTACACCTCTGCTACAGATATAACCCCACATTTCTACTCAGTGAGGTCAATAATTATAAAAATAGCAAAGATATGTCACGGGAGTAACTTTGTAACAATAATTGGAAAACAAAATCCACATTAATTACAACGTACGACATTTTCTATATTTTGGTTACGTTAACAAATGGGGTATGTTATTGATATTTTTTAATATACATTTTTAAAGGGAAACTAAACGTTGCTCACACTGCGAATGTAGAGAACAAAACATTTTGTAAATGATCTTTTTTTTTTTTTTTTACGTTTGTCAGTGGTGTCGCCTCTTTATGACATCATCTGTGGCTTGATATGCAAAATACACATTTTCCATTGAAAAACAGTTCATTTGCATATCAAGCCACAGGTGATGTCTTAAGCAGGAGACTCCACAGTCACATTTAAAACACTTTTTTCTCCTAATCAAGGCATTCGCTTGCAGTTTTCAATCATTTTTTCTTATGTTCTACGCATGCACAATAAAACCATATTTAAGGGATACAGTCCCTTTAATACATTTTCAAACTTGGGAGTCTAAGAGATGCAGTGGCCCAATGATCTATACAGGGAAGAAAAGAGGCGGTACAAGGTAAGAGTAAGAGGGATTTCGCCAACGTGAGCAAAGATGAACCTGTTTTGTGGGTTGGGATAGAACAGGGAGGAGGCGGAGCTATGTCCCACTCCACTCACCTGGACCTTTGTCTCCCCAAATCAGCTGTTTGAATGTTGCAACTGAAATTGTACATATGTAGGTCTTCGTATAGATCAGTACATATGGTCGCCCGGATGATTCATCCCATACACATGAAAAAAAGACACAGTTGTAATGACTAGTGTCTTAACACATGAGTCTAAAATGAATATTTTGACTTTCTCATCTCATGCCCAGCTGTATAGAAAGCATATTATACGTACAATGATTAGTGAGAGACGCAACCAATATGCTCCCACATGCTGCCACAGTTGTTATTTTAAAAAATATAGTTATTTACTTATTTTTAAGCAGTTCTATTATTAGTATATCAGCTTGCTCACTACTCCTGGCTTCTACTCCTCATCAATTTTGGCTTTTACTAATTCAGTCGTACATGTATATGTGGCAGGGAAAGTCCTATGCACTACACTGACTTGTGGTTCATCTGCCCTTTGGTTGATTTGTGAGGCATAAAAACTTAAAGGCTTAAGTTTGAAATTCTCGTCTCAATTCTCTACCATACTCTCTTTACTGAGGAGACGCTATAGTCTTTGCACATGCAAGGAAAAAATGATAGATCTTGCCATTCATGTATTTATTCCTCGTTATGTTTATTTCTAATGTAAGGTTAATGGCATGTTAATTAGGATATCCCTATGCTAATTTAGGACACCCCTGTAAGATTATGGAGGAAGTGCTGAGGTGTTTGTGGGAAAGTACAGAACCAACACCTCTTTACAGTTTAAAGAGTTATGATATAACTAATTATATGTGGCTATAAATCCAAATTTTTGAGGACTAATGTAACAGGGATCCACCCTGAAAAATTAGTTGAATGCCAAACAGCACTTTTTAGGCTTTTTTCTACCTGGTTGGAGGTAGGACTTCCTGGGTGGCTTTAGAATTCTCCCAGATAGTTGTCTACTCTACAGCCTCCAGTCATCATCAACAGAAAGAACTTTGGAGAGTCAGTTACATGATAAAGCACCAACAGCTGTTAAAGTTGTGTGTTGTAAGAGGTGAAATGCGTGGGGAACTCTTGTACCTCAAATAAGAAACCTGGTTATGTACTATAAGTAAAATGCTATACCACTCATATGAACACAACCTATTCCACAGCCTACTCCCTCGAACTAAGGTTCTTTGAAAATAGTGATTTATAAGTGGGGTCGTTCAGAAGGGGACCTTATTGAAAATAAATAATCCTTTCTGCCCTGGGCTGAGAGGTAATGGGCACATAGTTAAAAGGGACAGGATGTGGGCAAATGTTATCACCACCTCCTCGTCAGGACTATGACTGGGACATGCCATTGAGAAATCCCAAGCACTCTTGATTGTGGAGCCTAATACCATCTTGAACCCACAATTTGGGATTACCATATATAAAATTCAAAGGTTATATAAGATATTCTGCAACTACAAGTCCCATCATGCTCAACAAATGATTGCCATCGGTTTCTAGAATGTAGACAGCATTACATCATCCTACTAACTTCCTAACATTAGCACATTAAAAAAAAGTTTTAAAAAACCCCCAGAATTTATATGTGCTTTTATTCTTCCAAGAGCTAAATACAGGATTATGAACTTCCACTCTCATCATGCTAAGCCAGCGATATTATTTTGTATTACCAATCAGCATCTTACTAAACACAAACCATTTTCTATTCTGCCAGACACTTTTTTTTTTATTATTGCACATACTGCATTAGAAACTGTCCAAGCAGTACAAGTCAAGATTAAAGAAATAGCAGAATTCGACTGCTTTATGATTCAATAACAGAGAATAGTCTGTTGGTGCAAAGTATTCATACGCATTTCTTGCACACCATAGAGTGTACGTCTGGCTTAGAGAGCCAGTTAGCTGCTACTGGAGTTGGGTCTTTCGAGAAATATCTCCTGTCTAACCTCTATTCTTTTTACAAGTCTGCCATCTAGTGCCTTTAATAACAAGCACACCCATCAAATATTTTACATTACAGTCTTCAAAGGCATTTTTGGGTTGAAACGAGTTACTGAAACCACCTCCATTAAATAGACCCCTATAATTTTTATATACAGAATTATTTACTAGATTCCCTATTCACAAACCCGCCGTTGTAATGTATTAAAGGACAACTGTCAGTACAAAATTAGGTTACATTTATTGAAAGGTGGCATAAAGTGTAGCCATTTTTAACGGAAATACTTTAATGAAAGAATACAAGTAGCGTGGTTTATTGACGCCTCTCTGCTTGTATAGCTCTATCGGTGGCAGACATCTTGGGTCAGAATGATCTTCCTCATCTGACCCAGGATTCTAAACATCATGTCTGCCCCCATGCTAGAGCAATACAGACACAAAAGACTCAATACAGCACTTTGTTTATATCCTCTCATCAAAGCATTTCTATTTAAAGTTCCTACATTTTATACCATCTTTCCACAAAACATTACTTACATTTTTGTTCACAGTTGTCCTTATCATTATGCCTACATAAATGGACATATAGCCTATATGTACTTAAATTAGGCTACATTTTATGTTTTGTCTCTACATGATGGACATTTGTGTCTAGTCTTTTCCTATTAAATCATTCTCATGCTCTATATATTCTTTGGTAGAATTTTGACTGTTGTACAATTGTGAGTCCGTTTAGAAATGGTTGCCAGAGAGAACACAAATACTGTATTGATATTAGTTATAGAGCAGGGATTTGAAACAATTGTTGTGTAGTAGATATTAAAATGAATGCTTTCCTCTCTAAACATGTTTTAAGAATATTAAAGGTTCCAATTTGAAATTATATTTTTTTTTAGAAAACAAACAAAAAACAAGTTAAAATAAAAAGTATATTGGCAAAAAATGCCCTTTAATACCTGCCTGTATTAAATCATGGCTGTACTTGTGATATCTCAGCTTCTACCAGCCACTCTAAATAAGTCATTTTGACTTTACTCATCTCTTGGGTATTACCTGCTCCTTTGCTACCAAACCATTACCTGCCAGAGCTCTGACCTAGAGCACTCTGTAAGATGATGCCATATTCAGGTGGGGAGAGGACATTTGAGGTGCTCTAGTGTCTCAAGATAACAGCACTAGGTCTGAAATATCACATACATCATTTCCATAGATTTATCTTATAGCCAAAGTTGAAGAAGAATTATTAAATGTAACGTGACAATGTCTTCAGAACTTACCCTTCCCTTGACCTACATTGTCTTCCATTGAATTCGCAACGTTCTAACTAATGATTCAATAACTACACAACAAAAGGAAATCAAACAAGAA
Source organism: Pelodytes ibericus (assembly GCA_036172795.1). Classification (NCBI taxonomy): domain Eukaryota; kingdom Metazoa; phylum Chordata; class Amphibia; order Anura; family Pelodytidae; genus Pelodytes; species Pelodytes ibericus. The sequence goes on from CM069860.1 coordinate 18,649,476, forward strand.
AACAATGAAGGTCAGTGCTCTATCGGTGGACATTTAAGAACCAGCTGTCTCTTCGTCGGCCATAAGTAATTCTCTGGACCTTGAGCTGTAATTCGTGGGCGACACTTCCATATAAGTTTTGAATTAGGGCACAGATTTATTACTGGGGCCCCAATCATAGGATAAAGTACCACAGAATTGTTAAATAATAAAATCTCCTGGATTTTGGGCCAAAAGTAACATCCCCAGGACACAGTTGAAAATTAGACACTCTCTCTATGTACCTTTCCTGGTTAAACATTTTGGGATCTATTAATATTGCTCTGACTTCCTTGGAGGTATTAATCTTGGCCATATTCAGATCACTTAGGTTATCTGAGTTTCTCTTTACATTGAGCCACTCAGACCTCACTAAAATGCTTCCGAATTCATGTCAGTTCAGGAACAGTTTGTTGAACATGGGCTTAAATTTACAATGCACCCTCACTTTCCACTATACCAGCTTTGTTCCCACATAGCTTGTCAGTGCAGTGGTCACAGAGGACGTCTGGGCCATGCTAGGTTGGCGGTTCCAGTTGCAGTCCCCTGCACTGCACTTACAAGTGGTGTGTGGACAAAGTTGGTGTGTGGACAAAAGTGAGGGTGCCTTGTACTGGTGGTATCACGTGGTGATGTGCCACATGGTTACAGGGCCACGTTCAGAGAAAATCAACAGATTTGTGACAAACTCGGCTATATGAAATAGCCAAATTGTGGATTTTCCCCCCAAATCTATCAATTCGGCTAGATTTCAGGATGTTATGAATAGACCCCTTTGAATTTCTTCCGAAATCATCTATATTGCAGATTTGTCCGCAATTCGGATATTTTCCTCGAAACCAGCCAATTTGGCCAAATTTCATGGCATTATGAATAGACCCCTTATGTCATTATTAAGTATAATATATTATATTTTTCCATATATATCATGGGACTGGTTTGTCAGGCAACCGCTTGTTACTGGTCTTTGACATGACTTTTCACCAAAGAATAGCGCTAGTCATAATTTCCAGTGATTTCTTTTTTCCTGGCCTTCGTGTGTTATTGCACAGCAGTGACATGGCAAAAAAAAAATATTTTGCAAATAGCCAAGATCTATTTTTGGGCTATAAATAATATTTAGGCTGAATAGCCTGATTAAATTCAGTTTCTTCCTCAAGCAACAATCTGATTCCTAAAAGCTACAGCTAGAAATTACACACTTCAAATTAAAAACAAAATATTAATTTATATAATGGCTTCAGTTGCATAATTAAAATATAAATATTGATAGAGAAACTGATTTCAAATATAGCATTTTTTTTTCTCTCTTACGGACTGATATATTTGTTTGCAACGGCCATCGACTACTGTCGACGACAATTTCATGATCTTGCAATACTCTTGCAGAGGGAAGTCATCAATTTGTCCCTTCATTTCAGGAGATGTTGAGATGGCTTTATGAGATGTCTAGCAGACAAATCACAAGAGCAAAAGGGGAAGACAATGAAGACCTTGATAGCAGAGGAAATTCCTGGTAGATCTAACAAAGACCCAGTGAGAGACTGCTGATACATAGCTTTGTCCGACCAACTGTAGCCCAATAAACAGAAAACAAATACTGTATTGATATTAGTTATAGAGCAGGGGTTTGAAACAATTGTTGTGTAGTAGATCTTAAAATGAATGCTTTCCTCTCTAAACACGTTTTAAGAATATTAAAGGTTCCACTTTAAAGTTATATTTTTTTTTAGAAAACAAACAAAAAACAAAACAAGCTAAAAAAAAAGGTTTATTGCCAAAAAATGCCCTTTAATCCCTGTCTGTATTAAATTATGGCTGCAATGAATATACATTGCTCAGTTTTGCTGTCGGAACACCGGTAGGATGGCCACTCGACCTCCCAACCTCCACCCACTAAATCTCCTATTACCAGAGCAGAAGTTGGGGAAGGTTTGAAAAAGTACCTGGAAAGTTACCAAGAATGGCTGCATAGACACCTGGAAACTAAAAATGCATATATTTTATATAGATTGTAAGACCTAGATAATACATTTTTATTTCACGTGCACCAGATCTGATTTATATCTTCCATTTCTCCATGATGCCATTAGGCCTGAGGCCTTGGAATCCATAATATTCTCTGAGGTTATTTGCAAAGCACTTTCTGAACGTAAATCCTCCTACATCACAACACAAAGAAATGTGAACAAAAACCCTTCAAGGTTTGTTCCAAAATAGTTGCAAGTCCTGGAAGGACTCCCAACACTGTATTTTTTTTGAATGCCCCAGTCAGCAAGTTCTCTGTATCAACAATCACTTTAAACTGTTTAAAACATTTGTAAAAAAAACAAACATTTCACAATACCCTTAAATTGTGTGTATTTACCCGAGAGACTAATAGTGTCAATTCAGGCTGTAGGAGCTACTATATTAACTACGGAAACATAGATAACTTTTAATTTCACTTTATTTTGGCACAATTTAGAGCTCTTACACAATTCTAGTTTTAATGACATTCATTTTAATGTGATTTAATAAAAGTTAGGTTTTTATCGAAGAGGTAGGAGTAAACAAGTCAAGCAGGGAAAGCCACAGAACCATGTTGATTAGTAAATTTATTTCCATCTGGTCACATATGACTTCAACACACTGCAATGCAGTCAGCAAATTTGCAGTAAAAAAACCTCCCAAACTAACCCTAGATTTAGGGTTAGGGTTACAGATGAGTTAGGGTTAGTGCTTCGGTTAGATTTAGGGTTAGGATTAGTTTAGGGTTGGGGTCAAAATGTCACTGTAAGAGAAAATGATTAGGAAACCAAAAAACACTACTTTTGGTTATTGCCCTATAAATTGCAAAAAACATCAGAAAAATATGTAAACCTTGGTATTCCTAAACTCAAATATTATAAGATATATAGATAGGATCATTTTTACCCTTTGTAATTTTTTTTTACATTTTTCATCATCTTTTATGATTTTTATATAGTCATATTATGATATGATGAAAATAATGGTATCTTTAAAAATCCCTTATTAAGCCCATAAAAACATATATAATATGTGTGGGTACATTAACTTTTTCAAATCGAATGGTGCTGGAGTTAGATGTATGGTTAAGGTTAGATTATGATTAGGGTTGGGGTTGAAAGGTCACTGTAGGAAAAAATTATTAGGTAACAATAAAACAATATTTATCATTATTGCCCTAAAACTTGCAAAAAAAAAAACACAGAACAATATGTAAACATTGGTATTTCTATTAGAAACTATATAGATGGGTTCAGGTTTCTGCAGCGTGGGCCACGATGAGCTCTTACAGTCAGGACGTTCTGTGCTGTCCTGCAGGCTTCTGGGCACGGTAAATTAGGACGGTATAGAACGTTCTGAAAGCGAGAATGTGTTAAAGGAGAAAGAGTAAAATTACAGATAAACACAAACACTGCAGAAGTGTTAAAACAGCTATTGTCACGAAAGGTACAACATTTTCAAAAGTGGCCACTAATGGATTAAGTAAGCAGAGTGTCATTGGTGGTTGTAGTCCAGATAAAGCTAAAAGTGTTCCCAGAAAGGAACACCTACACACTGAGGTAAACACATGCTAAACAAATTTATATGGCACATAAAAAAACAAAACCTTTTTAAGTAAGGTAACCATGTGGCTGCTTATTGAATTATTAGGCTGCTTCAAACGTAAAGATACAGTTTTTAAAATATGTGTTCACTTTTCAAAGAGGCCTTCTAGTCCTCCTACTTTACAGTGCCTTTTTATTTGTGTCATATTTAAATAGATTTTGTCATTATACATTTTTCAAAATATTGTGCCTTTAAGAAATAAAATATTGCTTCCGTTTTTAAGTTATTCTTTTTTTTTTTTTAATAATCCCAATAGCTTTGTGTCTCACATATGCTTCTAAAAAGCTTTGCATATTTTTCATTCCTCTAATACCATAAAAATCAGGTTCCATCAAAATGTTTACTCACCCTTTCCCACTAGAGGGCACAGTTTTATCATAAACCTTTCTACACAGTGAATTGTCTACTATAGTGGTGACAAGGCTAAAGGGAACATATATAATTCTGTACGTGTTCATTTCTAGTAACCAGCTCGACCTAAATGTACCGGTACTGATATGAACACATCCTTATTTCTCTGTACTGTAAGTCTATACTAACATACTCGTTCTCAGTACCCTAATATTCCATCTGTTTCTACTCATATTTGGGTTATATTTGTAGATAGATTACATTACAACAAATTATTTAAAGGATCAATTACTTCTTCTGGATCAGATGCTACTAGGGATAATCAACTTGGTTGCACAAGGACACCAATGTCGGTGGGAAGGTCTAGAAAGGTCCATGGAACATCGTTATATTGCCCAACACAAGATCCAGTTACTTCCGACAACAAATAATGTAGACGCCTCCCCCCTAGGCCACTCTATCCACCATATTTATATTTCATGAAATCACAAATGAAGCTGTGTTATCACATGTATTTCTGCTTTATGGTCAATAAAGGGCTTGGGACTTGCTCCCTATATTAAAGTTTTGTATTCCCCCAACCTCAATTAATAAGGTAAATGACCTACGACATGCAAAATAACTGCTTTACATCTGATCATTTGTAACAATGTTGCAAGGGTGAAGGGTCATCGTATTTTGAGAGTCCTTCACATATACAATCAGTATACAGTGCCCTTTATAAATGTGTTGAGGTTGTCCTATCCTGGAGGAAATCAAAGCATGGACGTTGTAGGAGAAGTCCTTCTGGGGTGTGGCTAAGATCATTATATGTCTACTAGTTATTGTTGCATACAAGGGGAAACAAACACATTTATATTGCACGAGATGGAGGAAGCACTATCCTCTCTCACTGCCCAATCACAGAAGAAGAATGTCTGTTCCTTCTGATGGGCTGCATGGAGTCAGCATCCTAGTCAATTAACCTTGACTCCATCCAAAGCTAGATTGGCTGAGACACAGGCTCCCTGTGCCTGTCTGCCCCCTGGAACAACGCCCTGCAATCCGCAGAGGAAGAGGACACTCCTCCATCTGATACGGCTGGTACTGTCATGTGAGTTTTTCCTCTCCCTAGCAAGTTAACTAAACACTGTGTAACAGCCTTCTCAGACCTCTTCCCTCCCATCTCCCTAGCAAGTTAACTTAACACTATGTAACAGCCTTCTCAGACCTGTTCCCTCCCATCTCCCTGGCAAGTTAACTTAACACTATGTAACAGCCTTCTCAGACCTGTTCCCTCCCATCTCCCTAGCAAGTTTAACTTAATACTGTGTAACAGCCCTTCTCAGGCCTGTTCCCTTCCATCTCCCTAGCAAGCTAACTTAACACTATGTAAGAGCCTTCTCAGACCTGTTCCCTCCAATCTACCTAGAAAGTTAACTTAACACAATGTAACAGCCCTTCTCAGACCTGTTCCCTCCCATCTCCCTAGCAAGTTAACTTAACACTGTGTAACAGCCCTTCTCAGACCTGTTCCCTCCCATCTCCCTAGCAAGTTTACTTAACACTATGTAACAGCCTTCTCAGACCTGTTCCCTCCCAACTCACTAGCAAGTTAACTTAACACAGTATAACAATCTTCTAAGACCTGTTCCCTCCCATCTCCCTAGCAAGTTTACTTAACACTATGTAACAGCCCTTCTCAGACCTGTTCCCTCCCATCTACATAGTAAGTTTACTTAACACTATGTAACAGCCCTTCTCAGACCTGTTCCCTCCCATCTACATAGTAAGTTTACTTAACACTATGTAACAGCCTTCTCAGACCTGTTCCCTCCCTCAATACTGGAGATTTAGTCGACTAAAACTAGACTAAAACTATAACAATTAAGATGACTACAATATGGGCATACAATGTCTGTGTTAATAAGAACTTGGATGTTCCGGAGACCCCGATTTTTTGGAGCACGTGCTGTAAATATTTCTAAACACTTGAGCCTCTGGGTAGAATTTATTGCTGTGTCTTATTTATTTCCAGTGTTTGTTATGGAAGGAAAAACTTGGCATGTTACAGCGAAGTTCCTAAAACATACTCCCTATGGAGATAAACAAATTTCCCATAGACAGTAAAGGAAAACAAAAAACCCCATCTAGAACAGTTTCTGAATTATTAATTCTCATACAGCCCATGTCAAACGATTAAGTCGCACCCTATCACAGCACATTTAAGAAAGGGGAAAATACCTTTGAATAATTCCATTTGTAATGGAGAGTTGACCGGCACGAAAAAGCCATAGAAACATAATATCTTTCCGTCGTGTGAAATATGCATTTTCTGGGCAACGAGACTCTACGTCTCCAAACGATTAAACAGTTATACTATTAAATTTTGCCAAGTGGAATTTCTTTACGGAACTTAAAGTAGCTGCATTCAATTATTTAAGTGTCTTAGTGCCTGAGCACTTAAAATGATTTAATAGCTAGAATAGCTATTGAGTAAATGTTAAAGGGAACAATAATGTTTAAGGAGAAAAACACTTAATTAAAAGGGTTTTCATTATTTTTTTTTAGCAGTATGACGCCTCCCCAGCACGTCGAAGAAACAGTGCATAAGAGATACAATAAAAAAAAAGTGCCCATTACTAATGGAAGATGATAACTTTGTGAGGCCCCATTTAATAGGATGCTCATACCGTACAATAGGGTGGTTGTTGCCCCCCCCCCCCCCCAAAAAAAAAAGTTAACATACAGTTAAAAAGTTAACCTAAAACTAAAATATACATTAATTTCTTTGCAAAAGCAAAAATGAAGGGTCTTTGGTAGCAGAGATACCAACTCTTGCTTGGCAATTCTGAGGGGCAGATTGGCAAGCATGAGGGGCAGATTGGAAAGTCTGGAGGAAGACTGGCAAGTCTGTGCGGCAGATCAGCTGTATGCTTTTAATGGGCACCTGTATGTGGCATATTTAATGGGCTCCTATATGTGGCATATTTAATGGGCTGCTAAATGTGGCATATGCATTGGGATCCTGGGTTTGGTATATTTAATTGGCTCCTGTATGTGGCATAATTAATGAGCTCCTGTATGTGGCATATTTATTAAGCTCCTGCATGTGGACTATTTAATGGGTTCCTAAATGTGGCATATTTATTGGGCTCCTGTGTGTGGCATCATTAATGGGCTCATGCATGAAGCATATTTAATGTGCTCCTCTATGTAGCATAATTAATGGGATCATTCATGTGACATATTCAATGGGTTCCTGTATGCGGCAAAATTAATAGGATCATGTATGTGGTATATTTAATTGGTTCCTGTATGAGGCATAATTAATGGGCTCATGTATGTGGCATATTTAGATTTTCATTTATATTGTCACAAATTAACCTGTGTGCAGGCTCATCCAGGCTGAATCCAGTCCTTCCAGTATCATTTCTTGCTTTGGTCTTCTGTTTATTATTTATGTTTGCTCCTGTCTGTTCTTTGTGCTTTTGTGCTTTGTATTTCTGCCCTGTCCCATGCCCTCTTAGAGGGCTGTCCTGCTGTTTCAAGCTTATTTGCTGTCTGTTATTTTATCTGTTTTTCATACTGCCTTCTGTTTTGTTTCACTGCTCCTATATAATTTGCCCTGCGAGTTTGTGCTGTTTCAGTTCGCTTCAAGCTACCAGTCTATGCAATACTGCTATAGGTGATTCCTGTGTGTTTGTGTAGTGTCAGTTTTTCTCTAATTTACTATTAGTTTAGGCAGGTTCTAGGTTAGGGACTTGCTTGATTGTGAGGTACCCTGAAGCTGGTTGGCAAACTTCCATCTAATGGCCATCATGTGAACCAAACACTCATCAATCCCTTCTACGCTAGTTCCTGTCTTCAGGTTTGTATGTTTGTATGGTAATGCCCTTTGTCTGTGCCCTGTCTATGTCTGCACTGTATTCATGTTTTTGTCTTTAACCCTTTGCCTTGTATTGTTGAACCTTTGTTTGGTTCCTGTTCTGCCCTGCTCCAGTCTCTCCTTGGCCCTGTACTCTGTATATTCAGTTCTTAGTTTGCTTTCTGCAGTTTCACTCTGCTTGTCCTATCTGTTTGCCTGCAATGACCTGCTTTCCTGTTGAGTGGTTATTTTTCATGCCTGATGTCTGCAGGGTTTCTCCATCATGGGAAGATTGGTCGAAAGTAGTTGAAGTAAAAGTGGACTACACTTCCCACGGTGCTTAGTCCTCCATAGAAAGCAGTTTTACAGCAGATGGAGTAAAACATTGACTACAGTTGTGGACTACAGTTCTGTGCCTATGTGGTAGTGTTTCCAATCAAAGTGACAACTTATTCATTGTTCCCTGTTCCAGAGAATCTGGAGGATAAAATTAGGAATCCAGCCCAGTAAATGAACTTTCTCTTGAAAGCAGGGCAGTTGGGGATAGTCAAGAGTGAACAGAAGTTTCTATAATTTTCAAACAACCTAAATGGGTGTGCAAGTGACATCCATGATGCTGGGTTGTATAACAGCAGCTAGATAGTGTAAGGACACCTCTGAATTGTAAGAGCCATTAGTTGGCTGTGGTTTTACCATCACACGCCTGGCATTGCTTTCCACGTACACTGTCCGCTGGGAAAAAACACAGCGGTAGGGAGCCATGCCCATGATCATCCCTCTGCCCAGGGATTAAGAGATTCACTATCGAGCCCTCCTCAGAGTATAGATATATAGGGGGTCATGTACTAAACAAGTGCAGTGGGTAAAAAAACTAGGTAAAACATGAGTAAGGAGCAATTTGCGTCTATTTGTAACATTTTGTTTTCCCTTATTTGGGCCTCTTCCGTTTTAATTTTTATTTAGTGTGCATTTTTCCGCTTGGGCTAATGAATTACGAATAGATTTGCGCATGCTCAAAAGTTTTGTGAAAAATAATTCTTATTTGTGTGTGAAAATTACACCTGTTTTTTTAGTACATGCCCCTCATAGTCACTGGAACTTTTTATTAGGTTTTAATATCTGAGAAAACAGCATAGAGCAGTACAGTTTAAGACAAAAAAATACATGCCGATACATATAGAGCTAATCGGGGCTATGTAAAAAAAAGTAATTTCTGGTGCAAAGTTCTAAAAGGGATCTACTCAACATTCCATTGGTTTCCATGGTGACTAGACCACTTCTTGAACTTTGACCTTTATGCATAACCCCCAATGTGATCACACATGAAGGGAGCTTCAAAGCATTCATAAACACGGCGGGTCCACAATGTGAAGCAGAAGCCGCCAGTGGATCCAGGAAAGTAGAGTCAAAAGCCCCTCGACGCGTTTCGCCTGGTGAACAATCCTGGCTTCATCCCAAAAAATAATGGCTGATTCCTCTTCTTCCCACTGTATTACATTTATGTGTGCCAGAGGTGCCTCTTAAAAGAAATACGTTGCAGGTTTCTTTTGTATTGTTTGTCTTACCCCCTTCTACCTAAATCCTAAAACCAAGCTCTGTACATATTGTTTATTGCTGTTTGGGATTTCTTTTGTGCTTGGTTATGTTTCTTCTTTTACAGCTTGTGGCATTTGCTTCAGAAAATTTTTTCAATCATTTTATCAGACCTACCCAAATAAAGCAATATACATCTCTCTCCATCCACCACTTTAGGACATTTCACACCACATAGCTGTGGAATGTGTTGGATATTTATAAAAAAAAAAAAAAAAAATGTAAAATAATAGCAATATCCAGTGAAATTCCCGTTGACATCAGAGATTCTGGTCCAGAGATACACGTCTTTTTAATAAGAATAGAAAGCCAATGGTGAGAGTCTGACACATACAGAAGATTAAGCAATCAATCTTAAATCAGATATAAAGGCAAAACAACAAATGTGATTTGTTTCATGTTCCAAAAGCCCTTTTCAATAACACGATTTAAGTGGGTTTGTGAATTTGTGTAACAAAAATATTGTTACCAAGTCTAAATTACATCTCAATCAATGTTAAAAGGCATTTGACATTTTCGTTTGATTTATGTATTAACCTTTACATCTAATAGTGTAACATTTACAGTTTTCGGCTGTTCTTTATAACTCAGTAAGCTCAAAGCTCATTGTGGGCAGTGGACTAAGTTAATTGTGTTTTATTTTATTTTTTTCCTCTGGCTCGATCAAACAAATGTAAGTAGGGGAGTCTGATGGAATGATGCAGTAAGAGATGTCGTATTATGACTGTGTTTAAGGTTACTCGTCCCCAAGTTTTAGGTATCAAATAATTTGGATAACAATGATCTCCACAGATGACGCATGACTTAGAGCAGACTGCCATGGTTGAGATGGATCTCTTTGACCAATCAGGTCCTTGGCCATGGTCATCCTGCAAGAGATACCAGTTGTGTTGATGTTCACAATGAATATGCTTCCTCATTGTGGAGCACCATGCATTATGTGGGTTGAGATGGATCTCTTCGACCAATCAGGTCCTTGGTCATGGTCATCCTGCATGAGATACCAGTCGTGTTGATGTTCACAATGAATATGCTTCCTCATTGTCGAGCCCATCAAAACATGCCCAGATCCATTATGTTATATCACGATAATTAAAACTAGAATGAAACTTAGCAGGAACAGCACCTTGTCTATGTCCACATTTATATGATATCCCATTAAGATGCCAATGAGCAGTAAATGCATAAACTTTGTATTGATGGCAATAATCTTTAATACATCAACTTTATATATCATGCCAATAAACTTTAAATGCATAAACTTTATATATCATGACTATTAGTTTTAATGCATAAACTTTGTATATCATGCCAATGAGTTTCAAGTACATACACTTTGTATAGCATGTCAATGAGCAGTAAAATGCATAAATATACTTGCCTGGGAGAGTTCCTCCTTTTGCCATTGCCTTGTGTCCAGTTCCGGCACGTGTTTAGAGATAATGCAGTGGAGGGTGTAAGGGGATAAAGAGAACAGTGGAGGGTGGAAGGGTAGAAAGAGAACAGGAGAGGGGTGGAACAGGAGAAAACAGAACAGGGGAGGGGTGGAATGGGAGAAAACAGAAATGGGGAGAGGAAGGGGAGAAAACAGAAATGGGGAGAGGAAGAGGAGAAAACAGAAATGGGGAGAGGAAGAGGAGAAAACAGAAATGGGGAAGAGGAAGAGGGTGAGAGAACAGAGATAGCGGAAGGAGGGGTTGAGAACAGAGAACAGAGGGGGGAGAGGGAAAGAACAGAAGAGGGGGGGAGAACAGAGATATGGGGAGAGGGCGGATAGATAAGGGATATTGGGAGAGTCATGGGATTGGGGGGGGCACCAAAAACACGTTAGCCTGTGTATCAAAAAATCCATCCACCAGCCCTGCTTGTGTCAATCCTTCTTCTCACTGACCGGCGGGATTTCATGTGGGGCCCGGCACCCAGATCATTCAGTAATGTGGTGCGTTAGGGGGCAAACAAGTAGTCTGTGCCAATGCTGCTGGCATGGACTGTATACCCTTGTGCTGCACTCCCTGCACGTGGCAAAAAAAAAAATTGGTGCGACTGGCTGTCGGTGGGGAAGGCATGCTGCCCTCCCTTATAGTGTAGCCTGGGTCAATTCACCCACCCTTGGCGTCACTGCTGGGACACAAACGTTTCTATCATTGTGTTTTTGCTGATTGCTCTCCAGGTGGTTGAGCATCAGAGAGACAGTTGTTTTCCATAAATATGATTACACTATGATATTTTGGGGGTTTTATGGGTAATAAAAAAAAAAAATCGAAAAAATATTTTTTGTAATTTCTTTTATACATCATCTGTGCAAAATCACAATCTTAATCGCCAACCTGTTTTTACTCTTGTCCTTTCTAAAGACCCCACCCATTGTTCCTCAAAGACGAGTACTTCTCAACGTGCGTTATCAATCTGTTGGCAAACCTTAATTATCCAGGAGTAGCATTTCAATAAAAGTTCACATAAACCAACAGTTTTGCAGCTTCATCATGTATAATGTTAAAATGTTAAATGTCATCTTTATTCGGACTATCGATGTGTAAAATGGAATACAGAGTCAGTGATTTTCACAAGATGCTGCCTCTGTTTCTCATTATATGAAATCTCACATTAGGGAGCCATGACTGTTTATTAAAATTGTTTTAACCAGCAGGTCTGGTCAAGCAGTGCTAAGGAACACTGATGGAACTGAACAAAGGGCATCAGTAGTTTTTAGAGGTAGTTATCTTTCAGATTGCATATATGAGTCTAGATAATTTAATGCTCCTTGTTAAAGAGGTGCTGAACTCTGATTTATTTTCCGTTCAGTTAAGCACAACTGCGATATGAATTGTGTATCCTTCAAAAGATAGTCACCTAGGCAAATAATAGGGGGCTTAGATCACATCAGCAGAACTCCATGGCAGCTGTGAGAGACGACCCGATGACTCTCTCTCTCCATCCTTGGTGTGTGCATGCGTCAAGAGCATGGGAGGAGATCAATTACTCAAAACTCAGCTCTTCCAGGACAAGGAGACTTCCAAATCACATAGGAATGGCTTCTGAAGGGTGCCCCACGGGTGGATTGATCTGAAGCCTATTTGGTCAGACGGAAGCCGGTTTAGTTCCTCTTTAAGGTTATCCGTGGAGCAAATTCATTTTTTAATCCCCACTTCAAGTGGAGAGGAAGGTTGATATCTATTAAATGTTCCTACTTATCTCTGCCTCCAGTAATACTACAAGCACGACCATCTAGAACAGTGCTAACCAACTTTGTCAATGTGAAGAGTCACATACTATTCAGAAACATAGGTTGTTTAGACTGTATTTAGTTTCTACTAAATAATGATGCAATCCAGTATATATTTATACACCGATTAGTCATCACATTATGATCACCTGCCTAATATTGTGTGCACCAAAAGAGCCCTGGCCCGTCGAGGCATGGACTCCACTAGACCTCTGAAGGTGTGCTGTGGTATCTTGCACCAAGACGTTAGCAGCAGATCTTTTAAGTCCTGTAAGTTGTGAGGTGTGGCCTCCATGGATTGGACTTGTTTGTCCAGCACGTCCCACACATGCTCGATTGGATTGAGATCTGGGGAATTTGGAGACCAAGTTAACACCTTGAACTCGTTGTTGTGTTCCTCAAACCATTCTTGAAGCATTTTTTCTTTGTGGCAGGGCACATTATCCTGCTGAAAGAGGCCAATGCCATCAGGGAATACCGTTTCCATGAAAGGGTGAACATGATCTGTAACAATGCTTAGGAAGGTGGTATGTGTCAAAGTAACATCCACATGAATGGCAGGACCAAGATTTCCCAGCAGAACATTGCCCAAAGTATCACACTGCCTCTGCCGGCTTGCCACCTGTCAGTGGTCACAATGTTATGGCTGATAGTGTGTGTATATATATATATATATATATATATATATATATATACAGCGACTTGCATCTCTCACACCTGGGACAATGCCTTCTATCTCTCCCACACACAAATGAAGACAAGCATTAATCATGGAATGTTTACTTCATTGTTTAGCAAAGATATATGATTAACTCCACATCTCAAATTACCCACAACCTTCCGCATATCACATCTTGCAAGTCATAATACTAACCTTACATCGATGCCTAAAACATTCTTTGACATAAAAACTCATGATATTAAATGTGTACAAATTGATTAAGGTCCCATTTAAACACATACATAAAGCTGCGAGCTCCAATACCCGGCAAGTGTTGAAAGTAATAATATCTCCTTGTTTCAGGTGCAGCAACTTGCACCAGACTCCGCTGCGTGATCCACTTGACACATAGTTCCAATATAGGTCAGCCAGCCAACGCCAGAAAAATAAGCAACTCATATCCAAATAAAATATACCACATTTATTGGAGTCCCTGGAATGATAAGGAGTAAATCCCAAAATAGTAAAAGCCTAGACGCTTAATGCATTTCGCCCTGAACATGCTAACTCAAAAGCAGCCTGAAACCCTTTGTACAGAAACACCATTTATATTTAAATAAACAGACATGTAAGCATAAGCTTAAGTCCCTACCTGTTTATTAAGCCCCTACTCCTCATCATTCCAGGGACTCCAATAAATGTTGTATATTTTATTTGGACATTATTTTCTCATTTTTCCGGAGTTGGCAGGCTTACTACTCTTTGGCCTATTTAAAGACAAACAAATTACCATCCCCTTCTATTACAGTACTGCATAGGCTCTTCTAAGAGCTATTAACCCCTTCTTTGCCGTCCGTGCGGTATTTGCCGCGAGGCATCCTAGGCAGATGCCTAGGGCGGCAAATTTCAGGGGAAAACCCCAAGAAAAAAATGCACGGGCAGCCTGATCATGTCGATCGGTCGGCCCGTGCAGTTTTTTCTTAGGGAGCAGAGTGATGACAGGTCACGTGACCAGGCGCTCTGACGTCAGAGGCGCCGGGTCACGTGACCTATCTGCACTCACCTATGGAGTACCTTGAAATTCACCCAAAATCTAACTGTACTTATTTTAGAGTTCAATATATAGTATCTAAGTGTTTACATTCAGCATAATTATACATGAAAAACTGCTGTTTTCTCTTTCTCATATCTGTGACTTATACGTTTGTTGATATATCGTTTTAAAACTTGCGGTATCATGATGATTTGAAACAATAAAAATTATAAATTGAAAAAAATATATATGGTTTTGTGGGGGTAATTTACATTGGCTGGCTTCAAAGATATATCCCAAGTAGGACATGGACGCAGGTTGACTACATGTCAGAATTCCAAGTTATAACGCTGAGATGCACACCTCACAAATATGGTCTTTTACCCCCCAAAACCCAACAAATCTATACATGGGTGGCATCCCTATACTCAGGAGATGTTGCTGAACGCATATTGAGGTGTTGGTTGGCAGTGGCAAATATCAGAATCTGAAAATTCATGCCTGAATTACAATGTGTGTGAAAAATTACTTCCCAACACTCTGACAAAGGCTGGTGGTAGAATTAGTACATGGAAAGTGTTAAAATACCACCATTTGAACTATCCTAGGCTGTTTAGTTTTCAAAAATATATGGTTTTGTGGGGTAAAATACACGGGCCGGCTTCAAAAATGTCCCAGATGGGACATGGGCGCAGGTCGAGAGCATGTCAGAATTCCAAGTCTGAAATCCAAAATGTGCACTTCTCAAATGTGGCCTTTTAGCCTCCAAATAACCTAATCAACCTATGAATGGGTGGTATCCCTGTACTCAGGAGATGTTGCACACATTTGGAGGTGTTATTTGGCAGTACCCCTTCACATTTTCAGGAAATGTTTACCTGAATTGCAATCTGTGTGAAAAATCACCATTTTATTTTTTGCTCCAAACATTGGCAGGTTGGTGCTAAAATAGTTACAAAAAAAAAAACATGAAAAACATGTACATGTCGGGGGGGGGGGGGGGGGGTGTCATTCATGGATTAAGTATATATACCAGTGTTAAAATGTCACTATTGCTAATTTTGAAGGGAAAAAATGATTTAGAAATAGTTTTGCACTACTTAGTTCTTGCCCTGTAACTTGAATAAAAAAAGCACAAAAACATAAAACATGGGCTATTTCTGAACTCAGGACAAATATTAGAATCTATTTAGCAGGGGTTTTTTTTGTTGTCTTTTTTAGACGATTTGTAGATACTACAAGATTTTTCAAATAAAAGTCAGAATATTTTCTTTGCCATTTTTTATGTATATAAAATGATATGCTTTTATCAAAATAACTGTATGAAAAGAAAGCTTTTCTTATGCCGATAAATCAATATATAGTTTGTGTGGGTACACTATTTTAGAAATAAATAAATTACAGCAAAACACAAACACCGCAGAAATGTTAAAACAGCCCATGTCACCAAGCGTCAGACAAGCCAAAAAAGTCATGTCACTAAAGGGTTAATATCACCTTATTAGATGTTACAATTAAATAACAACCATCTACCATGGCTATGTAAAGCTTGCTCACCATGCTACAACAGAAAAGGATAATTACTTTGATTTGGGTTATTATTTATGGCATTTATCCCAAGAATCCCCGGTGGAATATATCACCATAATAATAAATATATAATATATAAAATAATATAATAATATTTATCCAAAATGTTTGCCTTAAATGGTACCAGTTTTAGCAGTCCTTTTCTGCTATCCTGATTTTACCTCAGTTATTTTGATTATGCTACTGCATGTTCTAGGTGAGGTGTAGTTGTCTGTTTAAGGTTGGAGATCTAACATTTGAACCTATATAGTAATGAGGAGAAGCATTCTCTGCGTGTTTATTGGATTGCTTTTGAACTCATGCCATTCTCTAACTCAGTATTGACATTCGGCTGCATTCTTCATTTTTTCATTCACCTTTGTTAGGTGTGTAAGACTTCAGATTCATGATTTGAAGCATAAATACAGCCAATATATAGAATATATTTTATAGACAGAACCATATTTTTTATAGTGTACCGAGCTAGGTAGATAGAAAACCAAAACAACAATTAGATTAAATTATTCTATTAAAACTTTCTGCCATTTAAACCTCAATGGGCCCTATCTGTATGGGGTGTGATTGTGTCTTGCCAAGAGGTCCATAGCAAAGAAGATGGTTCCAAACTCTATTAATATTAGACATGTGCATTCGTTTTCGGACGAATGCATTTTCGTCCGAAAATAGCATTTTCGTCCATTCGTCCGAAAAACGAAAATGCTAAACTAACGAAAGACGAATGGGCGAATGGTTAATAAACGAAAATCATTTGTCCATTCATCCATTCGTGCTATTGGCATTCTATAAACCGAAATAGAGTCGGTTTATAGAATACCAATAGCATTACATATACATTCCATAAACCGACATAATGAACGACTTTCGGTTTATGGAATGCATGTAATACTATTGGCTTTCTATAAACCGAACTAGAGTCCCCATTCATAAGAATTTCTTATGAATGGGGACTCTAGTTCGGTTTATAGAAAGCCAATAGTATTACATGTATTCTATAAGCCGAAAGTCTATAAACCGAAGGTCGTTCGGTTTATACACTTTCGGTTTATAGAATACATGTAATCCTATGAATTCTATAAGCCGAAAGTCTATAAACCGAAGGTCGTTCGGTTTATAGACTTTCGGCTTATAGAATACATGTAATCCTATGAATTCTATAAGCCGAAAGTCTATAAACCGAAGGTCGTTCGGTTTATAGACTTTCGGTTTATAGAATACGTGTAATACTATTGGCTTTCTATAAACCGAACGAGAGCCCCATTCATAAGAATTTCTTATGAATGGGGACTCTAGTTCGGTTTATACAAAGCCAATAGTATTACATGTATTCTATAAGCCGAAAGTCTATAAACCGAAGGTCGTTCGGTTTATAGACTTTCGGTTTATAGAATACATGTAATCCTATGAATTCTATAAGCCGAAAGTCTATAAACCGAAGGTCGTTCGGTTTATAGACTTTCGGTTTATAGAATACGTGTAATACTATTGGCTTTCTATAAACCGAACGAGAGCCCCATTCATAAGAAATTCTTATGAATGGAGTCCCCATTCATAAGAATTTCTTATCAATGGGGCTCTCGTTCGGTTTATAGGAAGCCAATAGTATTACACGTATTCTATGAGACGAACAAATAAAACGAAACGAAAATAATGAACGAATTTTGTCTGAAACGAATGCAGTAATGAACGAAATTTGTTTTAGACTAAATAAATAACATTTTCGTCCGAATGGACGAAAACAAAACGAAAATTTTAGTTTTGCACATGTCTAATTAATATCCCATTCTCATCCTATGTATCCTTTTCGAAAGTATAAACAAATTTTGTTTGTGTTCTAGGTCGACTGGATTGAGATGCCCCAAGGACAATTTTTTTGCAAAATGCCGCCACCCACAGTGTTTTTGTCATCTGAAGATATCAATAGGCAAACGCATTTCACCAGCTTGTTGCACTTTTGCAAGTGCTTCATATGCGATGCGGACTATTTTTGTGAAACGCGTTGGGGTGCCCACTTGATGACGTCAGACACCAAACACACTATAGTTTGAGCAGAACTGACAGCAGAATTAGCACTAAGGTTAAATATCTAAGTCTTTCACTGGCTTCACTTTAGATTTTGGGTGACTATTAGCGATCTTTTCATGTACATCTGTAAGCATAACTTCTTTTGCATGCAAGTAAATACCTTGTTATATATTTGCACTATGTATGTTCTTCCTTTTTGTTTTCATAATGAATATGCTAGTTCACCTTCATCCAGGGGGATGCCTGCCTTTATATAAAGAAAGGGGTTTCTATTGCTACGTTGAGGATCTCTAGAGCATAGTAAAGAGTGAGTGCAACCCTTACCACTATCTGAAACATCCTCTGTATACAATATAAAGAAAGCACTATGTGTGTCATTCTTTCTTTCTTTTCCACGAGCTCAATAAGAAATATCACAAAAGTATTCAAACCAATATAAGTACCATTTTTATTGTATACAGAGCAGTGATTTCATGCAGAATGATTGTCCATAATCACTGTCCTGCTTTTGGTTATTTTTTTTCAATATCTCGATTTAAGGAGTATTTTTAAGGTGATACACTGACAAGTGAGTAGCAATCAATATCCTTTAATTCTTTGTGTGTTACGCGTCTAAATTTAAACAAACCCCCTCCCACTGACACCCCCCCCTCTTTCTTATTTTTAATAAATCTAAATTAATATACCATGGAAATAAAGCTTACCGGTATGGAATCGTATTTCTTCCATGACAAAGCATAATCATTTATTTGTATTACTCTTATTTTCAGAGATTAAAATCTGACACATAACAGTAAAAGTTTAATGTCTAAATACTTTTAATATGTTTTTTGTTTATTTCATTAGGACTTCCAATGTTATTTGTTTTGTGCATTTTTTTTTAAAAATTGGTAACAAAACCATTATTTGCTGCATTCGCTGCTTTCTTCCTCTGCTGAGAAACAAAGGCTACGTGTTTTTCTTTTCTTTTTGCACGCCACCGCCGTCAAGGTTTGCTCTTTGATAAATTAATTTATGTTAATTTGGCTACGTGTAGCATATGACTCTGCCTCCAATATTCCTAATAGGAAGCCGGTGATCCATATCCATCTAGAGGCTGACGTTTGCTCTGGGGTAATACGATATTAATGTTAATATCAGTGATCGATCAGAAGATTTGCAGCAAACGCATGTGAAATTAAATTCTAATTGCGCTGGGAACTGCTGATTCGCACAGCGACATTTAAATAAGGTCAAGCAGTCTACACCTGTGTTACAGTGCTATTAAATGCCACACACTTACAGTGCGCAGAACCTCCTAACTGTGAGCGAGATGTAGAACAGCCTTTTTGTGCCACCTGAGAAATGATTGATATCCTTTCATAAATCAAATGCCAAAATAGATGTGTGCACAAATTTGTTTTATTATGTTACACTAATGTAAAATATACAGGACATTTGTGGCTTACAGGCAAATCAAAGGGAGTTACACTCAGACTCTCTTGTGAGTCCCATTTTGATTCGGGAATTCGCCAGCCATAAACTCTCCGATTAGGAGCCCATTTAAGTTTGATAAGGGCAAAAACTGTATACAGATTGGGTCAAGTGTGCTATGGCCTTCAGAACATCCAAAGGAACTGGCACCAGATGTCCAAATAGGTAAATAGAATAGATCCCCCCTTACATTTTCGTCACGTTTCACAATGTAGCATATGGCTGTTCTATAAGCTGAAAGTCGGTTTATAGACTTTCGGTTTATAGAACAGCAATAGCACTACATGTATTCTATAAACCGAAAGTCTATAAACCGAACGCCGTTCGGTTTATAGACTTTCGGCTTATGGAATACATGTAATACTATTGGCTTTCTATAAACCGAACTAGAGTCCCCATTCATAAGAAATTCTTATGAATGGGGACTCTAGTTCGGTTTATAGAAAGCCAATAGTATTACATGTATTCTATAAGCTGAAAGTCTATAAACCGAACAACGTTCGGTTTATAGACTTTCGGTTCACAGAATAGCAATAGCATTACATGTCTTCTATAAACCGAAAGTCTATAAACCGAATGTCGTTCGGTTTATAGATTTTTGGCTTATGGAATACATGTAATATTGGCTTTCTATAAACTGAAATAGAGTCCCCATTCATTTGAAAAGGGCAATTGACCTATTCGTATGAATGGGGATTCTATTTCGATTTATAGAATAGCAATAGCATTACATGCATTCCAAAACCGAAAGTCGTTCATTATGTCGGTTTATGGAATGTATGTAATGCTATTGGTATTCTATAAACCGACTCTATTTCGGTTTATAGAATGCCAATAGCACAATTGGATGAATGATTTTAGTTTATTAACCATTCGTTCATTCGGCTTTTCGTTAGTTTAGCATTTTCGTTATTCGTTTTTTGGACGAATGGACGAAAATGCTATTTTTGGACGAAAATGCATTCGTCCGAAAACGAATGCACATGTCTAGTTTTTATATTGTTATTATTTCGTGTTCGTCACTAAAAACTTGCATTTGACGAAAAACGGTGACGAAATTGTTTAGTCCACTAAGTCAGCACGGCTCTGCGTTGATAGCTGAGCTGGAAAGAGAAACGAGTTGGAGCATTTCTACAGAACAGCTATTTTAGACCGATTTTGCAAGTCTCTATTGTTTAGGGAATGGCCCCCACACAAGTGCTGTTAATAAACTATAGCAGACCTTTATGAGTTGGTCATCTAAAGGAAATACAACATTCTAAAGAAAAATACGTTCTTTTCCACATTAAACTCCATTGGAGATCTTTTCTGTAATTACAACTAAAAAGAGTAATGAAATTATCATAACAAAGAAACAGAGAGGCATGTACTAAAAAAACGCAAAAATATTTTTTATGTGCAAAACTATTTTTGCGCTTTGCTCCTATTGCAATTTACTAAACATTTAACACACAAATAGTAAACACGAGCAAATTGTGAATAAAAACGGGCATAATTGAGAATAAAACCAGGCAATTTTGCGAATATTTTTTTTCTAACTCTTTTGATAGCGCTTGCTAAAAGCTGGTGTAATTTTCACACGCAAAGAATTTTTTTCATGAAATATTCACAAACCTCTTTAGCGTGCGCAACTATCATCACAATTTATTAGTGCTACCGTAAAAATGCACGCTAAAGAAAAATTAACGGAAGAGGCGCAAATCAGGGAAAAAAAGCGCAGAATGTTACAAATAGTCGCAAATTGCTCCTTACTCATGTTTTACCTACTTTTATTCCCACTGCACTTGTTTAGTACGTGACCATAGACATTTTGGGCCGTATAAAGACAAAACATGTGGTATTTCAAGAAAAAAAAGTTCTAAAATAGTAGTAGTAGCCATGGAAACCAATGGAAAGTTATTGCAGTTTGCTCTAAATTTAGCACTTTAAAAAAAATAAAAAATAAAATTGCACCTGTTTTGCCTTGATAAATTTGGCCCATATTTAGATAAAATAGCACAAAAATGGCTATAACAACCAAAAGGCATGATTAAAAAGGACTTCATCTACTGTACTTTGTTATGTGAATGTAGAGAATAAATAATTATCTATACATTAGGTGAAAATGTGAGATTTAAATATCAAGGCAGACGGTGATGTCATCCACAGAAGACACAACAGACTCTTTTTAAAACACACCATGCTAACAAATCATATACATATTTTGTTTTGTCCTATACATTCACAGTATATACAATGTTTAAGGGACAGAGTCTCTTTAGTGTTAAAGAATGAAGACTGAGGGCAAATGTATGCACTTTTTTATTTGACAAAATAGTAGCAAATGGTTAAAATAACCGTACAGAGATTTGGTAGAGATAGAATCCCTGCATGACTCTATACTACAGAACATGTTACAGTATTTTAGCTAGATAAGACTACAGTCTAGATGGTCTAACTGGTTCCTCTGTACCTTTATTATTATCACAGTAGTAACCTATTTATTGCATACACTCTATAGCACCAACACTACAGATGATGAACAAACATAAATTGAAATAATAATTGCACAGTATACTAAATATGTTAATAATGATTTAGAACACAGCTGGACTCACCTTGGCTCACCTTGGATGTCAGCCAGGATGTGTATCCTGGGAGGGCCAAGCAATTGTCCATAGTATGTCCCCTAGATTAAGAATGTACCCTATCCTGCAAACTCCAGTCTCTCAGGAGGTGTTAAGAAAAGTTATTATTTGTTAGTAGTGAAATGTGTTAAATGTCAGTTAAGTGTTTTACTTTTCCTATGAGTCCTCTTTTGTCTTTTGTACTCAGGATGTCTGCATCTTTAGATGTCATGTTTAATTAGGTTATGTCTTAATGTTTGAAATTAAGTTTTCTATTTTTTGAGGCTTACCATGTTATTATTAGTTTCTCTGTGCTTCCCCCCTAGTTGAGGGCTCTCTACCTCATGTACAAGTCTGTTGTAGTTTGTCTAACTTAGTATGTAGTTCCCTTCTATGCTCTGTACCTAGCGATATTTAAATTGTTCCAACGGGTAGAGGTGCTACCAGCCTTGGGTAGCCATTCCGTTATATATATATATATATACACACACACACACACACACCCCATTAAAAATAAGCAGCTACAGGTGTCATTTTTAACAACAACAGTGTCTACACTGTAATTCTGATCCAATTGAAGTTATTTTAATAGACAAAATTAGCTTTTCTTTCAAAAACCAAACTTACTCATTTCGCAACTCATTTGCTGTAATGTTTTCCTGGAAAACAAGGGAAGTGACCCCCAAACTTTTGAATGGTAATGTATATATGCAGATATATTTTAAAGAGAGAGAGTCAACAAGCTGTGCATGCTGCTCCCAAACCAAATAGTTCGATAATACACAAAGTGTAACTAGGTGCACTCTGACTGTGTCAGATATACAGTCCCCTGACATGACACATGAGGCACAGATAGAACTTAACTAATGAAAACAGCTATGTTTCATAAAAGGTGTAATCTTTCTACATAGACATTGGGCCTATTCAATAAACTGGGAACAGCAGTAAACAGACAACCAAGTTGAAAAACGTAGGCCGAAACAGCTGAAATGGGAAACTCCAAAGAGGTAACTGCAGAAATTGGAAGGGAAATTTGTTCATGATCAAATATAAGCAAATGCACCTTTTTTGTAACCCTAACTGAAGATGGAGGGGATACCTTTTATACTCCCTATTACGCCATGGTGCTCATGCCCAACACGTTTGTGCACCACATAGTGAAGGCTCCCTTGTATAAGGGAGTCTTGTACCCCCCCTCCATCTTTGATTGGATCAATGGAGATCCCGCAGAAGGAACCCATGATCGCCTATTCCTTATTTGACCAAACAGAGAGCTTTAGGGGTGAGAATAAATCTGATTGTTTATGATAATATATTGGTTTCGATTTGTTCCTACATGATCTTGAGATGAAATAAAAACAAATTTCAGGTTATAATTCTCCTCTAAGGAGCCACTAAACTTTGTAAAGGTTGCAGTGGAACTTGTACAACAGTAAATATTACAGAAGCAAAAGTAAAAATAAAAATAAATAAACCTTTAGTGATTCCTTAAGAAAACACACAGGACTGAAAATATACGTATAAAAAAAAGTCAACATTTTATTAAGTTCAAGGACTAAGCTGACTGTTACACAGGTGGAATAAATAAGTTTTTGTTTTCTTAAGCCCCTACTTTCATATATATATATATATATATATATATATATATATATATATATATCCCATGGCTGAAGAGAACCTGTTTATATTAAAGCCCCCAACATAGGAGCATTGTGCAAGACATCTTTTTATGCATATATATATTATTATTATTATTATTATTATTATTATTATTAAACACTTTTTAAACCTATAAAATATTGCGTAGGAAAAAGTGAATTCTATCGGAACACAGACATAAACGTATAGCATGCAAGCTAACTATTATAAACACATTTCTCTTTTGAAAATAATTAAAATAATATATAAAAATATAAAGTTGATCTATATATTAAACATCACACGTAATAACCGAAATAAATGTATAGGAGTACATGAAAATCCAGGACGTTTTTACATTTGTTCTACAACATAGCAAATGTTTAATGTTTCTTCCACGTAGATCTATAATAACGAGGTGGTGTAGTAGAGTAGGTCAACTGGTCCTTTGACAGTTCAATCCACACATCGTATTTCCTGTCCCTTTTGCTGATGTACAACGGTGTCAAAAGCTGTAGTTCTCTTCATTGCAATTTAACTCTGTGTTGTTTTCTTAATACAGTATAATAGACAAATTGATTGTCACTTGTAACCAATCACTAGTCCCCAGATACTGAGAGAATACTTATTATGGTACCAAAGATAAATCATTATTTAGACCCAATACATAAAGGAGAGGAAGGATACATTCTGATACCAATGTGCTACTTGAAAAAAACTACAAAGAATAACAATGTCCACTGGACTCTTAGAGTCAGCACTAGTTGGTTAAGGACTAGCATGAGTGTCATAGACTCCAGAAATGAAGGTTCCGTTGTTGACATTCCAAGACATGATATCTGTTCTCTAGTACATTATGCTGTTGGGATCTAAGAAACGGCAGAGGATCTGGAGCGGAGAGAATATAATCAATGCTAAATTTGATTTCATCGGATTTTCCCATGCTCGAGCTCGTTTGGCTTTGTCTGTTGGTTATATCGTTTGGAAATGAACTGTCTGATTCCATTTGTATGGTTCTTGATTCAGTTTGGTTTTCAATACCAGATGGAGAGTGAGTCGATGAGTTTGTGGCACAAAAGTCCCCGGGATGAAGTGCTTTGTTTAGACTTTGCTTTCTGTCTTTCTGGCATTTTTTCATATTTCGTCTTCTTCGTCTCCTTTTATAATTCCCATTTTCGAAAAGGTCTAGCATCGATTCACATCCGGATGCAAAAGACCAGTAATTTCCTTTCCCTTTCTCGTTGCCTTCTGTTCTCGGAACCTACACAGGTGCATAAAAATAAATTTTGTTTATCATTTCGGTGTTTTGAGATCTGAATCATCAGCATCAAATCTGGCTGCTTGAAGGACAACTGTAGGCAATAAAAAAATTACTTATGTTTAATTGAAAGATATTATTGATTAGAATCTTAGGTCAGACGATGGAAGATCTGGTCTATTTGACCGAAGATTCCAAACAACATGTCTGCCCCCTGATAGCTATATGGAGCAAAGAGGGTAAATACAGTATTTTTAATGTCCTTTGACATTACAATAGAATGCTTTGGTTGACATGTTGCATTATTTAGGGGTATATTATTGCAGTGAAAGGGTCTTCACTGAGATACAGGCACAATGTGAGAAGTCAGTTGACCCTTTTAGTCAGCCTAATTTTCTACCTGATTACAACCTCAAACCTTATTTCATCTTTAGTCTTGTATTATACTGAGAATAACTTTATGCCTGACATATACTTAAATTTCCTCAATGTACTAACCTCCTCATCTTCTGGTGGCCAGCTATTCCATGCATCCACTATCTCCTCTTTAAAGTAATACTTTCTCACATCACATATAAACCATAGTTTGTTAGATCTTTAATGTCCTCTTGTCTTTTCCTGCTATGTATATTGAGATTCTTTAGTTTATTATAAGATTCATTAGCACAACAACACTACAACACTAATTATAAGACAAATTAAACTCTTGCAGACCATACATTATAACATTCATTTTGCAAAAAAAAAGTTGTTGCTTTTGTAAAAAGAGTGCATAATAAAAAATACTGGGGTGGGGGGGGAAAGCAAAGTTCTAAAAGTAGAGCATATAAACCAATAGTATGTTCTTGCTGATTGAAAAATGGTTCAAACTATGACCCAGAACAGACCTTTATAAATAACCCCCATTATTGTTTTACTGGCCCATTAGAAATACTAATATTTAAAAATACTCTCCAAAGCCAATTTTTTAACAAAATACTTACACATTTGTGGTGACCAAAATAAAAGATCTTTAAAACATTTCATATGACTGATATTTTTACATAGAACACAAAGAACATGTCACTATAATGGACCCTTTTTCAAGTAAAAATGATCCAAGGTTTGCCTGATATATTATTCGTATTGTCTTCTCGACAGTGGACACCCTGAAATCAACACCTGGAGTGTCTCTAGAGTTTATTTTCTATATAAATCCACATACCTGGGGATGTATCAGTAGATAACTATCTCTATAGACAGATCTAGATAGGTAGAATGATAGATAGCAAAAGGAACGTGCATTCTA
The DNA here is from genome assembly GCA_036172795.1 of Pelodytes ibericus. NCBI lineage: Eukaryota > Metazoa > Chordata > Amphibia > Anura > Pelodytidae > Pelodytes > Pelodytes ibericus. Next base: position 18,675,692 of record CM069860.1, read on the forward strand.
GAATAGTGCTTTGGACAGCTTGATTGAGGAAAGTTAAAGAACATTTTTTTGATTGAATGTGTGTGGTCTGTAAGGATGCTTAACCAACTGAGAATCCCTGCTGGCACTTGGAGGGTTAATTTTTAATGCTAAACTACATCTGAAACAGGGATAGGAACCAACATTCCTATTAGAACCAAAATCCCATGTTCCTAGCCGACATTGACAACCAAGGAAGGGGAATATGATAATGTCCTTTACAAACATGACCACGGACACTTGTCCAGACACTTTGCCTATCCCTGATCTGAAATCAGTCTGGCAGGATGGATTTTTTTTTCTAGACTAAGTTGAGAAGACATGGATATATGTTACCTTCACAAAGCAACTGTTGAGAGACAAGTTGTGTCTGATCGAGTTCTGCCAAGCTCTTTGGTTGGACCTGTAATAAGGGAACTTCTTCATGATGAAGTCATAAATGCCAGACAGGGTCACCTTGCTGTCTGGACTTTGCTGGATAGCCATAGCAATCAAGGCAATATAGCTAAAAAAGGAAAAGAAAAAAAAACCCAACATAGCTCAAAAGGCACAGGTATACACATGCTTAGTCATGAAATCAGAATTTAAGGTGACAAAAACATTTAAAAAAATACATAGTGGGATAAAAAAAAAGATATAACTTAATTATAGAAGTTAAACAACTAAATCAGAAATATAAAAAAATAAAATATAAAATAATAATAAATAACATGTATATTCTTAATAAACAATAATTGAAACAATTACAATAATCATATTTCATTTTTTTTAAATCTATTCAGCAGCGAAAAAAGTTTATAAGCATAAAATATAGAAAAAAACTCACAAAATTTTTCTATACTACACTCTTTATAGATTCTGTGTCAGTTGTCAACCACTACCTCACCTGAAGAACTGAATAACAATATATAATCTGTATCACTAACTTCTTAAAGAAATCACTAACTTCAAAATGTTTTTTTTTTTCCTTCTGTCCGATCAATAAAGCCGTATCAAAAGTACTAAGGGGAATTGGCTGGGCTAATCCCAGCACTACTTTCGAAAAATAATTTTATTGATTTATTGGATGCAGGTAATCACATACAATGGGTAAAAATAAATTGGCTAGAGAGTAGAGTGTCAGATTCACCTAAGCATTGTACTTACCTATAGGCTGGTCTGGTATATTTTTTCTCTTCATCTGAGCTACACGTTGGGTAATCATCTCCATCATAGTTAAAGCAATTATAAGGGTATTGAGTATTGTCAAACATCGTGCTGGTTCCTGAGCAGACCTAATGTGACTCTTGTTGTGTTTGGTCCTGTTTGTTGCAATTCCTTTGAAGGAGAAGTAAGATTATGTGGTTCTCTAGTCTCTCCCTCTCTATCATCTGGGCTCACCCCTCCCCTCCCTCTCTCTCTCTCTCTCTCTCTTTCTTGAATTTCCTAATTCCCAGCCAGTCAGTCTGTTGGGATATTTTGTTTGCATCCAATCTGGTTATAAGGAAGGCAGCAAATAACTGATTAAGTTTGGTAGTTTCTCTTATGAACCTTTGAACTGAGGGTGTGTGCCGTCTTTAGTTCTGTATCTTGCACGGTGGGTGGCCCTGACATTACAGAGAGATGTAGAAGGGGAAATTAAAGATATATTTATATTATTTTTTTGCCATCTAAACAGAAGCAAACAAAAAAGTGATCTCTACAAATATATTAGTGAAAGAACCTTTTAGATTACGACTACGGGTTTATATTCCAAAAAATAGTTGTTGTTTTTCAGGTAGGGTTAGAGTGTCGTCTTTTTATTGCTGTATAATGTGTTTCCTATCTATTAATAGTGAAGAAACTCTTGTTTCCGAGGGATGTATGAAGGACTACTGTCAAGAAAGGAAAATAGCTGGAGGCTCTGAAAATCTGCCTGTGTGTGTGGGCTTTGATCTTCAAGATGATTTAGACCAAAATTGTAACAATACGAGATATTTTTTATTTTTTTTCGGAACGTGTTCTGAGCAGAGTTCTCTGTAAAAATCTTCCAAAACCAAATGTTTTTCTGGTCTCTTTTAGGAACTAAGATAGGTGAAGGCAGAATGATAAGAAAAAGTGTAAAATTTGCAGGATTCCATCCAGATCATCAGTCGGGGACGAAGAAGGTTTACACTGCAAGGCATTGTGTGATGTTGGAAAGCATTTTATTTTGGAAGGTCAAATAAGTCCTGTATATTAGTTTCTGGCAAAGTATTTTTGCTGCCTGGGTGTAGCTTACAAAAGAAGATGTATATGTAAAAAAAAAGTTTAAAAAAATCACCATTCTAGACAGCTACTTAAATAAGCACTTAGCAATGTTGAGAAAAAAAATAAATAAAAAAATAGTGAAATTGAATTTTATCCAAATAGCCACAAAAGCTTGTCTCATCTCAAAGGATCTTTCAGATCTTTGGCTGGTTATTGATCTGTCTTCCCTTTTGTTGAAATAAGCAGTGTAACATTCAGGGGTGGGTTGCTATTATTGGAAAACAATGATGGACTGTATTACCGATTCCCTTTGGTTTTCCTACCAAGCATTAAACATCGGATAGCAAGAAACAGGCGCTATGGTCTGGGAGCCAATGGGTTAATGATGTCCACCGGCTGTGTGCTCGACAGCAATGAGCAGAGAAATGGTCGGGAAGAGGTTTACGGGAGTTGTAGTCCAAAAAAAGAGCTGGGGGTTTGTACATGATTATTACTTTCGTTAAAGAAGTATAAACTTTTCAAGATTGCCTTTTTTTTATTTAGCAGCCCAGCATATTAAATTGCTGTTACTTAATTCCGAAGCTATATATATATATATATATATATATATATATATATATATATATATATATATATTATTATTATTATTATTTTTTTATTTGTTTTTACTGTAATATATTTTCATAGTTACATCGTCTTTGAATAAAATATGGAAATGGTCGTTTGTTTATTAATTCTTAACTTAAACAGTATCTCACTGCCCTTCCCAGGAGAGTGGGTACCAGTCAAGGTCCCCTGAAGATTGGATCTTGTGCCTGGCAGATTTGTGCCTTTCAGAATATGCCAGCATAGCATCACTGCTATGAGTACATGGGTCTGTACTACTGGGATGTTTTTAGTCTCCGCTAAGGTGACTGTGGCTTCTTTTGCCCTCAACCAAGATGGACAAGTGGAAGGAAGTGAGGTAACATGTGTTTATTTAAGAAGTCCAATAGGCAGGAAATTATTTCAGACTTCCAGAAGCCAGTACTGAAATATTAATTTGGAAATCGGCTGAGGCCTATTTCAAGTCAGCATTCCCTTCCTCTCATTACCGTTGCAAGGAACTTACCATTCCTGACCCTGTTCAAGTCTTCTCCATGGATCCAGAGAAAAAGTACTGTGTACTTCTTACAAATCATACTTATGTGTTGACATTTCATAGAAGAATCGTTAGCAAGACATACCTTTATTCATACTTATATGCTTTGGTCAGGATAGCCAGATGTCTATTCCAGTTCTTAGTGTACTGAAATACACATTAAGGACTCTAATGCATCCTCATTATATCCTGTTAAAGACAGTATTTGCTTATGTTTTCCATATATTTACTTACTCTCTTTGAGGGCCTGTCCCTTGTTCTAACTTGGAGACCACACAACAATATACTTGGTGCACTAAGTATACATTTTGAAGGAAAACTGTTAAAAAATAGGTTACATTTAATTAGACTATTACATCATGTTTTCAATAGAAATGCATTTTAAGTAAAAAAAAGGCTTTAATTAAAGAATATAAATAAAGTACCTTATTAAGCCCTCTTTGCTTCGACTAACCCCATCAGAGGGCAGACATTGTTTGGAATCTTGGGTCAGATATTCGTTCATCTCACCCAGTTTTGAAATTTCTCTACACTCCTTCGTGCTCAGGGTTTCCTATCCCCTTCTGTCTACGTTGGTCAAAAACTAGAGGACTTTATTTAGATAGAGTATTTGTTAAAGATTAGGGATCATGGAGATGGAGGCATTGCTAGATCATATCATTGCAATCAATGATGTTGTTTCCGATTATGCGTATTGGATTGTGAAGAGATGTAAATAAAGGTTAACTAGAGGGTGGTTTATATACCATAAATTTGTCTTTGTGTTAATGTATCATGAGTACATATTGTCACATTGCGTTGGCCCTGCAGGACTGTTAATCTTATTTGCATATGCCTACCCACAATCCTTTGCAGTAGCAGAAGCACTGTAAGTTTAGGATTTCTGTACGAAAAGCAAGTCTTCTGGCTTGTCTGGTGTGTGTAGATTTGTGTTTAAGAATGCCTGTGCTACTAAGAGTAAGGAACAAATCATTTTAAGTATTAGTATAGAATATCAGTACAAGATATTGATCTAACTTAAAAACAGTTGGCTAAAATAGGACTGTATCAAACGGAGAGGATATTAATATAAATGAAATATCAGGAACGTTTCTGCATGTCATGCCTCTCTCTCCATCGTATGGTAATAGGCACATTTTTGACCACCAATTACTAACCATTGCAACCAGACTAAAACAGCAGTACATGACACAACTCATTCGGGGTGATGACCTAATACCCATCCCAAAAACATGACTGATTCAACGAGGTTACTTGCCATTTTCAGCAACCACTTATGCCCAAGATGATCTCCCATACCTCTTCCCATATTGATTTTTGGACATTTTCTTCTCCCAACTCTCGACAGATAATATTGTTTCCCGCAATTTTGTTTTAGTCACGATATGTCGACTGCAAATTTCTGTTTATTACAGTGATGTCCCACAATGTGACCTATTACAATATACATAGGACTTTTTTTTCTGCTAATAATTTAAAAAAATATATTTGATTATCTGGAACACGTCAATTTCACTTACATTTTTATTTTCTACATTCACAATATGGACTATATTTAGGTGGGGGTGCCTGTCCAGCACTTTCTGGTTGCACTCACACATTTAGCAATGGTGAAATTCATGTATATATATATATTAAAAAAGAAAATCTGAAACTAAACCCCTTCAAGACAAGAGTTTTTTTTACATGTGTGTTTAATAGTGTTGAGCGAACTCGAACCGCACTGTTTGGGTTCGTACCGAACATTACGGTTTTTGGACCCCGGACCCGAACACGGACATTTCACTGTATGTTCGGGTTGGAGTTCGGGGTTCGGCGATTACATTGTTTGTAATGCTATGGGCTTTCTATAAACCGAAATAGAATCCCCATTCATAAGAATAGGGACTCTATTTCGGTTTATAGAATAGCAATAGCATTACATGTATTCCATAAACCGAAAGTCTATAAACCGAATGTCGTTCGGTTTATAGACTTTTGGTTTATGGAATACATGTAATGCTATTGGCTTTCTATAAACCGAAATAGATTCCCCATTCATAAGAATAGGTCAATTGACCTATTCATATGAATGGGGACACTCTTACCCTCATTTTACTTCATTTAGCAGCCCTCTAGCCCTTTCCAGGACTTTTTTAGAGGCATTTTAGTGGCCAAAAGTTCGTGTCCCCATTGACTTCAATGGGGTTCGAGGTCAAGTTTGGGGTCAAGTTCGAGCACGGACCCGGAGATTTTTTTGAAGTTCGGACGAACCCGCCGAACTTGAACATCTAGGTGTCCGCTCAACTCTAGTGTTTAACTGTAATTTCACTCTCTCATTTAGGGAGTTATGTACTATACAGTGGTGCAAAAAAGTAGGTAAAACATGAGCAAGGAGCAATTTGTAAATATTTGTATCATTTTGCCCAATTTTCCCCCTCTTTGCCCCCCTCTGTTTATTTTTAATTTAGCGTGCATTTTTCCGGTAGTGCTCATATAATCGGGATTATTTTTGTGCATGCTAAAGACTTTTGCGATTATTTTGTGAAAAATAATTCTTATTCTGCATGTGTAAATTACACCAGCTTTCACCAAGTGTGAATAAACAAGCAGGAACAATATTCACAAACTTGCCTGTTTTTATTCGCAGATATGCCTGTTTTTATTCACAATTTGCACATATTTAGTATCAAGGAGCAAATGAGCAAAAATAGTTTTTCACATATATATATATTTTTTTATTTTTTACAAGGACATGTACAATTTTCTTTTTTATGCCATATTTATCCTATATTTATATTTATCATATCTCAGCAGAACTTAATATGATTTTTTTTTTTAATTGTATAAATTCATGATGTGCCTGGACTGTCATCTGTACTTATGGGGTTAAACCCCCTTAATTTACCTAGTTTTGATAAAATATTGCACAGAAAACCGGCGTATAATACCAAGGAAATTCTGCATATAGATGTGACATTTCTATCTGGACAGAACACTGGTTTTATGAAGCAGAGAGCAGTGAGTTGTTATAATGGAATTTGTTGAAGTGCTCCTCTAGTTGAAGGTGGAGTGCCTCTGGGTTTAATTCTGGGTCCAATGCTTCCTGATTTATTTATTAATGACCTGAAAGCAAACATGTATGCGGAAGCAAATTGCGTATAGTTGTAAATTTCGAGCAAAATGTTTTGGTTAATTTGAGTGACTGGATAGAAGAAACAAACCCCAGGAAGCTCAAAGTAGCTATTTTGTTCATAGTCCCTGATTAATATTTGGCAAGGGATCTAGGAAGACAGGAGACGGGAGAGTTTGAAATTGCCACCCCCCCCCCCCCCCCCCCCTCCCTGGTCTGCTCTCTAAGCTGATTCAATGGGCTGGTGTTGTAGCTCTTTTCACTTCTAAAAATCCCCAAGGTGACAAACTTTCTACCCAATTGTCTTGTTTGTCTGACAATCTCTGTATTTTTCTGTTCGTACATCTGCCTTGTCTGTCTTGGATGATAACGGGTGGGCTGACAAAGTGGCACCGTGGACCCCTCAAATGCTTTTGCCCAACCACCCCTGGCCAAAATTTCCCAGTCATCCACTGTCAGTAGGAAACAAAATCTGTGTTGAAATCCAAAGATAAACCCCACAGAATGATTGTTTATGCTTGCATAATCAACATGTTTCAATATGTGCCACTTAAATTCTAGCAGGATTAAGATATCAGTATCCCTCCTCCATACCAAGCTGTCTCCCTAACAGGATCTATAAAGTTATGACCGCCTCAAAGTCGGATTTCAATAGATGATTATGATCCATACATTAAATGCGTTGGTGTCGGTTCCATTAATTTATGCTGCATGTCTTTTACAGTCCAGCCTTTTCTGTGAATAGTTCCTGGATATCAAGTGTATCCTTAATGCAGCTAGTCACCTGTTTTCAGGTTGCATCGTGGGATGCCACCATTTCCTAACAAAAAAATAATGCTATCACGTGCATTAGCTGAACATTGGCCGCAAGCACATTGGCCGCAAGCCAATTTTTTTTTACCAGCGTGCCGGGTGGCAACCCTAGTTGATTCCATCAAAGCAAATTTCTTAACAGTGCTTGTCAGGTTCTCTGGATTGTGAAGTAAAACAGAAAGGTCAAACTCCTGCTAGAAACCACATTTTCTCCTTTACCATCATCCACAAAGGTGCCTCCATCAGGGCCTATTGTAAAATACTTTCTAGTCACAAAAGCTCTTACTTGGCAGCCAATATTAGTGCTCTCACTAGCAGGGGTGTATCGTGCCCCTGAGTGCACGCCTGTCTCTCGGAGGCACGAGGCCAGCACACAAACCCCCAGAAAGTTACATCTGAAAGGCGACGCCAGCTACGAATCCGGCAACAGAGTCACTCACTCTGTTGCCAGTTCGACAAGCACAAAAAGTATATGAAAATTCTTACACTTTTAGTGCCTGTCAAATTGGCAACAGAGTGAGTGACTCTGTTGCCGAATTCGTAGCTGCCGTCGGTCTCCTGGATGTATTTCTGGGATTTGTGTCCTCTCTGTTCAGAGCACACAAACCCCAGAAATACACAGCATGGGTGATCCAGAGCACACCTAGCACATATGGAGCATCCGCCACTGCTCACTAGAGAAGGTTTCAATAGCATCACCTTAACACTCCCATTATTGAGGACACAAAGGAGTCTTTAGAGAAAGACTGAGACCTTTAGCATGTCCAAATACATGTACCAGTGTGTCAGCCAATCAAATGTTCCTTCTCTGTCCAAGGGGCAATGATTGCTGACATGAGTACCATTAAATTGGGCAAAAGCAAAATCCCAAGGATGTACTTGGAGACCAGAGAACATCTGAATGTACCTTTCCATGTTAAATACTTTGTTATTATGACAAGACACTAAGGGAAAGCAAAATATTACAGTGAACACTTCTTAATTTTATGTATTTTTTTTGATATTGTTGATTTGTATTTTATGTGTTTTTTTTTTTTACTTTTTACAACTTCAGGTATTTTATGAAGCGAGGAGATGGTGCTATCGCTTCAGGGAGAGATAGTCGTAGTGGTTAATAATGCAGTGGGGAAAAAAGTAGGTAAAACATGAGAAAGGAGCAATTTGAGACTATTTGTAACATTTTGCGCTTGTTTTCCATTTGCATTTGCGCCTCTTCCGTTTATTTCTATTTAGCGCGCATTTTTCCGTTTGCGCTAATAAATTGCGATTAGATTTGCGCACGCTAAAGAGTTTCGCGACTATTTTGTGAAAAATAATTCTTATGCGTGTGTGAAAATTACACCAGCTTTAAGCGAGCTCTAAATCAAAAGAGGTAGAAAAAAATATTCTCAAAATTGCCTGTTTTTTTCGCAATTATGCCCGTTTTTATTCGCAATTGGCGCGTATGTACTATTTGAGTGTTAAATGTGTAGTGCATTGCAATAGGAGCAAAGTGCAAAAATAGTTTTGCACATAAACTATATTTGTGTTTTTTTAGTACATGCCCTCTATGTGTGTATTGTTTTTATAAATGGGTATTGCAAACTCCTGACTTTTGTCCATTTGCCGTTAAATATCAGCACATGCAGAAATTCGCCACTAGTAGGGGCTATTTTTGCCTCTGCCACTTTTATATAACGCCAATCATGTTCCTACCTTTTATGGCTAATATTCCATCACTTCTCGAAGGTCAAAGGTCACTCAAAACATGCACATTATCCAATACTTACCTATAGTAGATCAATATATTATTAATTTCTCCCCCTAAATCCGATTGCACCCAAATATTTACATTTAGTACAAACACGCGCAACATGTTGTTTTAAATCACTGTAAACATTTCCATAGTCCCTGATCGAAATCGCTAGAAAATAAAGAACTGTAAATCTGTTTTATTTTTTGGTTTTTTTTAAACACTGTCTCAATCCTGTGTTGCTATTTAGTTCCCCATTCAAGTCTAACGGATGTCAATGTAGCATGTGTTTATTGTTATTCTCCGCCACATAACCAGGTGTAATTGATTAAACTGTTTCAGACAGTGAAACACTGATTTTCAAGGGCTCTGTTGTTTTGATGCAGGTTCACAGAAAATTTGCAGTAGACACTTGCAGAGAGAAAATAGATGTGCAGCTGGTTCGCGTTTGTACACACAGATTCCGAGCAGCGGTTACTGTGTTACAGGGAATACGAACCCTGCAGAATCCAGCAGATATCGAATAAAACAAGTAATAAAATTACAGGACACGGAGGATCCCACCCAGGGTTCTGTAAAGCATACCTGTCAAGCTTCCAGCGCGAGCGGCGGAGTCACAAATAGGTGCAGTTATGTGACATCACAAACAGGTATTGGGTTTGCGACCTCAATACGTTAGCATTTAGAGAGCATATTTCTAACAGACATACATAGTTTAGATAATAATTCCCCAACATCTGCCCCCGGCCAAATCGGGATGTCGATGGGGGTGGAGTTTGAATGTCAGCTCCGAAAAGCAGGACAGAGGTAGAGCTCAGTGGGACATCGAGACAGAGTGCAAAAATCATGAGTGTCCCACATAAATCAGGACAGTTGGCAGGTATGGTTTAGATCAGGGGTTGCCAACCCCTGCTCTGTGTGCCACTCTGGGCAGGATTCTCCGAGCATCAGGGTGCATCAAACTGTGGCGGATCCAGGGGAAGTGGGTTGCACCCCTGTAGGTGTTTTGTAAACAAGATAAATGATATATAAACATTTTTGATGCTTTGAAAATAAAGATAAGTTATCTTTTCTCAGTTACTTGTTTCCAAATACCCAAAAGCTTAGGATTTCTAAAAAATGTTTTGTTTCCAGTGATTGCTTAAATCTCATTATAAAATAATATGACACAACACAAAATGAAAGGAATCATTCTGCTTGATTTTATCAAACACAACGGAGAAGTAACAATTGTATTGTGAAGTGATCAGTGGGGGAGAAGTCTTTCTGTTCTCATTGGATGAGTAGGGGATGACTGACATCATGTTGTGAAGGTGCAGTTTGATATTTGATAGATGGTGTCAACATTTATATTAAATATTTAAAGATGTAGCTATGCATTATGTAGGGGCAGCAGAGCTTTTCCACTAGGAAGAATTCTTCAGGTTTTGTCTTGCACATGGTACATGTTAAGGCCATATTTCACTTAAATATTGCTTAGAAGGTGAATGAAGAGAATAAAAAAATGATTGAAAATGATCTATACATTTGCAAGTGAATGTCTAAATTAGGAGAAAGGAGTTTTAAATGTGTCTGTGGCGGGGATGGGACACTTATTCGTGGCTGCTTCATTGCAGCTGCTTCATCGTGCGAGAGTTCATTGTGGGACAGTACATCGCAGGATCACGTAAAAGGGTGATTATTTTTAGTATTAGGGCTTAGTGTTAGAATTATGGATGATGGGTTAGTATTAGGGCTTACGGGTTAGTATTAGGGGGTAATTGTTAGTATTAGGGGTTATTGTTCGTATTAGGGGTATTAGGTTCCGGGGTTTCGTAACGGGTTAGTATTAGGGTTCGGGGAGGGGTAACTTGGGGGTGTAATTTATTGGGGGGGAGTTCCATTTATATGGGGGGGTTACTCTGATTGTAAGCGCTGACAGTTCAGCCCTGAACTGTCAGCGCTTACATTGCCAAAATGACCAAGTCGCGTTTCACCGCTGACAATTCAGCGCTCAAACGGAAAAACTGAGCTGTCAGGCGTGAAACATTTGCGCTGAACTGTCATGACATCACCTGTGGCTCGAAATGCAAATGAAGCACTTGCCAGTGAAAAATATAAATTTTCTATTTTGTATTGTACTGTGTATGCACAATAAAAACAAGGGTGATGCAGTCCCTGTTCATCTCAACTCACATGCACCTCACTTTTAGTTAATAACTCCTACTAGGATAATTATTGATGAAAATTCTCATCAGTCCAAACAGACCCCTATAGAACACTTTAGGGAAATGGGTGAATAGCATCACCTATGTGGTACCTACATGTTCCCCTCATTTGGATTCTTTTGCCAATGGGTGCCATCACTTGCAAGCTGTACAGCATTCTGCTTTCTGTATGTCTTTATAGCTGTTTATGTGCTTGTCCGTCCGTCCGTCTGTCTGTATATTCTTGTCTATCTCTTGCTCCTTATTAACTGAAATGTCTATTTATCTATCTTTCCATCTCGGTATCTATCCAGCTGTATCTTCCGAGAAAGATTCATCTTAAATTCCTTCTTAAACATTATACAACATGCTGACTTGTTCCACTTAAGACTGAACAATAAAAACGCAGTATTTAAGGTCTGCCTTTTGGGATGGAGGAACTTAGCAATTGTAACGTGTTTGCTTCTATTTTTCCCAATGTTTTATGCCTCCAGTAAGTGGAAAGGTGTAAACGGTCATAAATAAGCCTGCCTGGGAAGTATGCATCAAACATCTCATGCATGTCATAGGCAAACCAGAGGATAGGGTAGTGAATCATTCACATTAATGGGGGTTACTCTAAAGACGGTCTCTACTGCATTTTCAATGATTCACGGATATATCAAGAAACAAAAAGAATTGTGCTACCGAACCTCAACTGCAACTCTCAGCTCATGTATTTAAAAGACATTCACGGCGCTGTTGGACATATAAATCGTACTTGGCAGGTAATCTGCTTTTGACTGGCTTCTGCTAAGCTGATCTGATATTTACCTACACGTTGAATGTCTTTTGAGGATAAGAATATATGAAAGGTCTAATTTAAAGTGCAATAGATTGGAGAATTCCGCTGTCCCAACGCTTGCCAAAGTATTTCTCCCATTCTGCCGAAAGCAGGTCAAGGGATCACACTGCCTATTACACCTATCTTTATTTATTTATTTTTATTAGCAAAAATACAAAAAATGACAAGAATAGTCATCCTTTAACATTACAGCATGCCCATACATCCAATAGCTTATTAATAAGTTATTGGAACCAGGTTAGAACGTCACATAAATTCATATATACATATCTATTTGACTTTCCTTTATCTGTGATAACAGTTTATTGCTTAAGAGTATATATATATACACTTTAGCCCATGTTCCTCCTCGTTTTATTACCTACATAACCTTCTCTCTTTTTCTCTATATTGTCTACGAACCCTATTGGTTCCTATTCCATTACTTTTCGGGTGCCAATACTTATTGCTTTTATTTCGTTCCCTCTTCCTCTTACAACCATACATCCATCCTATCCACATTCTCACCAACCCCCATTCTCACATACCCCACTCCAACATCTATCTTTATTTAACTAGTCACGGAAGCATAGAACATTGCTTACAGTCTCTGGTTGGCCCGGAATGTAGACCACTGAGACAAGGAACGACTCAATCATTGGAAGTTGGCTGTCTACATAAAGTCCTCTGTGTGGTGGCCAACGTTCGATGCACAACATTTGATGCACTCAGGTTCAACCATTCCGCACAAGCTTTGTGTATGTGTGTTGAAACTTGACGGCTCTCCTTGCACATTAATGAGAATAGTTACGACAGCCCTATTTGCATAAATTAATTCCCACCGTCTTTAATCTGCAGTAATGCAGAGAAAATTACTTTTGTATCCCCAACGAAGCAATAATTTGTGCATAAAGCTCAGAATCCGAACTCTTGAATATCTAATTAAGGCAAACAAACTATGCTACAGCGGGATTACTACAAAACTAATATTGTCTCAGCTTCCTGTAAGGTCGAAGAACCTGAGCATGTCAACTGTAACTTTTATGGCTTGAATCTTAACAGTCAAGAATTCTGAAAATATGTTGCTAAACACAAAAGGGTTGTGGGTAGACACTATGGCGCCTCTTTGTGAAAGTCGATTGTGGGGCAAAGTGAGTCAATCACCATGGAGACCATTGGAATGTTCTTGCTACTCAGAATTGACTTTTACAAATAAGTATTTATCGCACATATCCCATGACTCTAACCCAAGCTGACTGGGTCTCATTTGATATACAGTTCCCAAATATCTGCAGTCACCACTGCGCTATGTTCTTCTGATCCCCGAGAAATTGCTGGAGAAATGAAGGAAGGGATTTACAGGAGCAGATGCAACCTGAGTCCAAAGTACTATGGTGGTGAAGGAGAGCGGCAATGGTATGATGTAATATTCCGGGAGCCCTCAGTAGAATCCGGTAATGGAGTTTAGTTATCAGTGACGACAGGTCGGTAAAAAAAATCGTCAAGAGGTCAGCGTTAAGTATATTGCGGCAATATCAAAGCTGGTATTTGTTTGAGGAAAAGGTAGGCATAGCAGAAGTGGGGTGGGTGGTCCACCCTGTTTGGTCCCATTTAGGTCTACACTCGTGAGCCTCCGAGGTGGCACTTTGCCTCCTTAGTGCATTGTCACCATCATCCTACATGGAGTTAAGAGCAGCACACCTGAAGGGGGGCACCTGAGATGGGGCAACAAAAGGAAGTTTCAAGAATATTAGCTATATGAATCTCCATACAGTTCTCAAGAAGGATCGACTTGCATTATATATAGCAAAATATAAGGGACACCTTCTGCACGGGTTTAGAACCTAGCCAAGTTGAAGATTTAATTGTTTTGTCTTCTTCCTTGCAACTTAATTGTCAGATCACTCCTATTTACAGTGTAGTGAATACATCCTGTATTCTCTAAAAAAGACAAAAAGGATGTAATGCTGGTTACTTCCTCTAGATGGAGCAATGTGATCAGACTTCTGCTTCTCTGACAAAGAAAAAAATGTGCATTATGTTTTATTGAAAATTAGATTGTGCTTCAATAATATACAGTGTGTGTGCCTTCTGTATGGCGGAAGGAATTAAGATTTCCTGATACGTCATTAGCAGTAATGGATCAAGAAACATGAGATAACTAGATAGATGCTGCACGGATCCTCCCTGTGACTATGCCGGCTGTGCCATTGTTAATTTGATTTTATCTATGCAATTGCATATGGCCGACTCATCTACTAATGTGTTAAAAGAACGGCCCTGGTATGCTGGTTTCTAACTCAAAAATGGAAATGGTAAATTTGGTAAAGCCAATTGTGATTGGGGGATTAACCCTGGGAATTTGCCTCTATCTACCAACAAATTTAGACACATCTTCTGTGTCATAATATATATATATATATATATACATATATATATATATATATATATAGATATAGATATATTTTATTTACATATATATATATATACATATCTATATATATATATATATATATATATTATATATATATATTTTACATGTATATTTATGTATATGTTTATATATATCTGTGTGTGTATATATATGTTGTAGGTCTGTAGAAGTCTATATCGTCTTTCTTTTATATGAGTTGCATATTTGTTTATGATATTGATGCAATTGTGATATATTTGATAATTAATGAATTTAAATTAATAAATGGACATGGGATTTATTTATACAACAGCAGATTATCTTTCCCCAGATCGTTCTTGGCTTTGTCATCTAGGTTATGCAACAGTTTAAAATGATCCCAAAAAAAAATGGGGGGAAAAATAAAAATAAAATGTTATTTTCTTGAACGTTCCCAGATAAAAACATTCATTCTGAACTCAATATTTGTTTTACAATACACTACAGAACATGCACGCTCTTTCAGAAAATAATCCCTGCTTTGGCGATATGTACCAGTCAATTATAAATGAGCACACAAGCAGACAGAGACCCCTCTAATGCATTTTTAAAGAAAGCCTTTCATTTCTGCCAGCGCTGTTTAATCCCATTAGATTAGATGGCTAGGTGTCTTATGGTGTGGAATTAACAGAACTGCACAGAAATATCATTTTTTGTTTTGTTTTCTAATAATTTAGTAATCTGTCTACAGTGTAGAAAAAGCCATGACAGCATACAAAACAGATTTTGATTAAAGGGAGCCGAGTGGTACGTAGAAATAAAAATAATGATTTTTTTTTTGACAGATAAGATCACAGATTTCTTTTTCTTTTTGTAGTGTATTGGCCTCTGGCCATCCTTTAAACTAAAGGACCCTAAGGGACAAAGAGAGCATTAAAGGAAATTGATATGGGAATTTCAGACTTAAGGCCAAAGTAGGCGATTTGGAAATATTCTCCCATTCAGTTGCATTGATTTTTTTTTTTTTTACAGCTTGGCTACATTAGGTTAAAGTTTGAAATTGCCATCTCATATCCCTGATATTTCCCTCTTTATTTGATGTACCCTTTAGTGGGGGGTTATGTATAGCACCAAACCTGGTGTATAACGCTATCTCCCAACAAAGGGTGGATGTTAATTTGACCCCTTACCCAAGCATGGTATTCCCTTATCGCACTGGCCTCTTTAAGCAAAAATGGTTCAGGAATGGTTTGAGGAACACAACAATGAGTTCAAGGTGTTGACGTGACCTCCAAATCCCCCAGATCTCTATCAAATCAAGCATCTGTGGGATGTGCTGGACAAACAAGTCCAGTCCATGGAGGCCCCAGCTAGCAACTTACAGGACTTAAAGGATCTGCTGCTAACGTCTTGGTGCCAGATACCACAGCACACCTTCAGAGGTCTAGTGGAGTCCATGCCTCGAAGGGTCAGGGCTGTTTTGGCATCAAAAGGGGACCTACACAGTATAAGGCAGGTGGCCATAATGTTCTGGCTGATTGGTGTATAAAAAAGACGTCATTATCGTTAAACATAAGAGGGGGCAATTGCGCCTTTTTTAAGCTTCCCAAAAATGTCATGTGCAGAACTTTTTATTTATAACTCCCATTGTGCTTTTGTTTTTTTAAAGTGGCACTAGCATAATTTTTATTTGTATAACTGTTAAAATGATGGGGTCTCTTGTCCTGTGTAGATCCTGCATACATCCATACAGAAACATCGGAATGTTTCTGAGCTGCTCATGTCATCGAAATCCCAAAATCCAATCCGCTCTATTGATTGGTTATAAAAAAAAATTAAAAAAAACTTTGTCACTGTCCTAGCAATAAGTGACAGTCAGCGACCAGGAAGCCTGCATGTTTCACAGTGACTCATGGAGGATTCTGGGAAGAGAATACAAAAATGGGCATGCCATGTTAACCCTCTGCTATACCCACTGTCCTCTTCACTTTTGCTTGAATTTAGTGGCTCATGAACTATATGAGGGTTTTTAGATGGTTGTAAACACTGGCTATTTTGCTTTTTTCTAAATATTGTTTGGAAATATTTCAGCTGCCAAGACATTTTGTACTCTGTAAACTAGCTACAAAAAAAGAAAAAAAGATCTAACTGTTTTTTTGCAATTGTTACAGGGTATATCACCAGCGCAGAAGCTGAACTGTCTGTTCCTTGTCAAAACAAAAAATACAATTCCTAACTCTACGTTTCTGGTAACAAATAGTTTCCATCGTAAGCTGTTTTTTTTCTTTTCTGTTCTGACAGGACAGACTGGATTTCTCACCTACAGCTGCACAGGCCACAAACAAGTGCCTAAATAGTTTCCATCATAAACCGTTTCTGTATGTTCTGACAGAACAGACTGGATTTCTCACCTGCATAGGCCACAAACAGGAACTTCTCGCTGAGATCCACAAAAGTTTGAAAAATAATGGTGTTACACATATTTGGTTTACTCCACCAGTAATAACTTAATGAACTGACTCAAGTCTTCCCATTTCTATAGAACAGCTGGATTGTTTTTTTCCTCTTGACTGAATCAATTCCCTCAAAGACTTGGCTCATCACCTTGGCCATTCCCTTCTCAGGAGACCATGGTTCAATTATACAGAACATTCTAAAGGCCTTCAGAGTTCTAAGTATAGAAGGAAGCTTGCTCTTCTCCAAAGAACATCTCCCACTGACTCCACATGGTTGGCCATTCAGTACATGTCAGTTAAATCAATCTCATATCCACTTATGCACTAATTAAATATTCTACAGAAGCAACTGCACATTCCACTAGATAAAAGGAGCATGTATTTACAAAATGGCGTACCTCCAATGAGAAATGAGCAGAAGAAACACACATTGCATTAACGATTGTTAGTGTTTTACATTGAAAGTGTCCACAGTGATAATAATAAAAAAAAATTATGTCTACTGGTTGCTTTAAGATATTTTTTTTTGTGTAGTGGAGAAAGCATGATGGGGCTGGATTTAAATTCTCACATATCACTGATTAATCTACCTATAGGACAGAGTCATTACCGTCTCACTCTTCAACTCCTATACAGGGAGTGCAGAATTATTAGGCAAGTTGTATTTTTGAGGATTAATTTTATTATTGAACAACAACCATGTTCTCAATGAACCCAAAAAACTCATTAATATCAAAGCTGAATATTTTTGGAAGTAGTTTTTAGTTTGTTTTTAGTTTTAGCTATTTTAGGGGGATATCTGTGTGTGCAGGTGACTATTACTGTGCATAATTATTAGGCAACTTAACAAAAAACAAATATATACCCATTTCAATTATTTATTTTTACCAGTGAAACCAATATAACATCTCAACATTCACAAATATACATTTCTGACATTCAAAAACAAAACAAAAACAAATCAGACACTCAAAAGCCTGCCATCCATGGATTCTGTCAGTGTTTTGATCTGTTCACCATCAACATTGCGTGCCGCAGCAACCACAGCCTCCCAGACACTGTTCAGAGAGGTGTACTGTTTTCCCTCCTTGTAAATCTCACATTTGATGATGGACCACAGGTTCTCAATGGGGTTCAGATCAGGTGAACAAGGAGGCCATGTCATTAGATTTTCTTCTTTTATACCCTTTCTTGCCAGCCACGCTGTGGAGTACTTGGACTCGTGTGATGGAGCATTGTCTTGCATGAAAATCATGTTTTTCTTGAAGGATGCAGACTTCTTCCTGTACCACTGCTTGAAGAAGGTGTCTTCCAGGAACTGGCAGTAGGACTGGGAGTTGAGCTTGACTCCATCCTCAACCCGAAAAGGCCCCACAAGCTCATCTTTGATGATACCAGCCCAAACCAGTACTCCACCTCCACCTTGCTGGCGTCTGAGTCGGACTGGAGCTCTCTGCCCTTTACCAATCCAGCCACGGGCCCATCCATCTGGCCCATCAAGACTCACTCTCATTTCATCAGTCCATAAAACCTTAGAAAAATCAGTCTTGAGATATTTCTTGGCCCAGTCTTGACGTTTCAGCTTGTGTGTCTTGTTCAGTGGTGGTCGTCTTTCAGACTTTCTTACCTTGGCCATGTCTCTGAGTATTGCACACCTTGTGCTTTTGGGCACTCCAGTGATGTTGCAGCTCTGAAATATGGCCAAACTGGTGGCAAGTGGCATCGTGGCAGCTGCACGCTTGACTTTTCTCAGTTCATGGGCAGTTATTTTGCGCCTTGGTTTTTCCACACGCTTCTCGCGACCCTGTTGACTATTTTGAATGAAACGCTTGATTGTTCGATGATCACGCTTCAGAAGCTTTGCAATTTTAAGAGTGCTGCATCCCTCTGCAAGATATCTTACTATTTTTGACTTTTCTGAGCCTGTCAAGTCCTTGTTTTGACCCATTTTGCCAAAGGAAAGGAAGTTGCCTAATAATTATGCACACCTGATATAGGGTGTTGATGTCATTAGACCACACCCCTTCTCATTACAGAGATGCACATCACCTAATATGCTTAATTGGTAGTAGGCTTTCGAGCCTATACAGCTTGGAGTAAGACAACATGCATAAAGAGGATGATGTGGTCAAAATACTAATTTGCCTAATAATTCTGCACTCCCTGTACAATGCATACATCCTAATACAAGCAAAAACAACTCAACCAAGAGCAGCAATATGCTTGAATTCACTCCACACTCCGCCAACGAGTTTGATACAGAAGGTTCAACTTGGAATGACACATGTCTGTAATTCCATGAGGTGACACTGGGGAAAATGTAACTTGATTAGCGAAAAGGTCTGAATAAATCAAACAAAATAATTAACGATGCTGGTGGAACTTTAATCCACACCAAGGACTTCATTTTAGAATTATCAGAGGAATTGAGAAACTCCAATAAATTGTTCTTTAGGTTCCATGAGGCTTATCTATCTAAAATGAGAGATAAAATATCTCCCCTTTTATCTTTTACTGAGGGAAGGAAGGGAGGAAAGCAGCGGCTGTCGCCTACAAACATCCCAAAAAGAGGCCCATCAATAAGCTGTCCTGAAGGCTACACCTGGCAAATTCCTAGGCATGACACTATCTCTAATATGGCATTTCTATAGTAACTATAGTGCATTTCTGAGGTCGCTGTATCATCTCTATATCGTGTCTGACAGGGTTACATTTTCCTGCCTTGACTTGAGTTTTGCAAGAGTGTCAAGCCAGAGATCAGCCACCATAGTTACTCTCTATCTAGTCTTTACAGCGTTATGATCCTTTTTTTTTTTTTTTAAATGAAGGCACAGTCGGTGACTAAAAGATAATCATTAAAGAACTGATTTGCCTGTCTATACCCAGAATCCTTAGCGGTGGTATAAGCATCGCTCAGGGTGTCTGCAGGAAAACTAGATCTGTTGGCTTGTCCGAGATACATGTGCATGTTTAACAATCCCCTACTGAATTCCCAAAGGGCGAGGGGTTTGTATGTATTTACTCCCCGGAACTGGCTAAGAGCCTTCTGGCACTTAGGAGGCTGATGACAGGAAAAATTACAAAAGACAGCTGAAACAATGCTCTCTAACAGAAAAACATCTTTGGGTGTGTAGTCGTAGCTATCCTTTAATACACATAAAATAGAAGACACACGAGCTAATCAATCAGAAAGAATCAAATTACTATTTCCTGGGTTTGTATAACATTATTCGCGCTTCGATTTTGTCTTCCCCGCATCACTACAAATTATTTTGCGGAGGACTTAGATGGATGACTTTCCATGTGCTTTTGTTCCCGTTCCCACTGGTATTGATGGCTATAGAATTATCGCTTTTTGGTAGCACGGGTGTTTGAAGACACTTCAGGTAGAATCATTGCTTGCATTAGTGAGGCCTTCATTAGCAAATGTTTGCTTTGTTTAAATGCCTGGGTCTTTGGCTCATTACCAGTATGGTTAGACAGTTATCTTTAATATAACTCAAAAAGCTTGTATTAAACTTTACTTGAAACCCTTATTCTGTGAGGGGGAACTATTGTTTTGCTCTAAACACCTGTCTTTCTACTTTTGCGTGTTGTTTCTTGTTGTATTTCCAGTGGTTTTTTTTTTTTTTTGCATCCCTTCTCCTCATGGGCCCAGGCATGTCCGCTGCAAAAGCCAGTCCATCCTCCAACCATGCGGGGCAACCCGCTTCCTTTCCGCAGAGGAAGAGAAAGGGGAGAGTTTCCTGGCTACTCGGATACTCATGTTATTAGGAATAGTTACGAGTTCAGTTGAGTAACTGGGGAAAAAAATAATTTCTTGAATACATACAATAACAGGAAAAAATGTCTGGTTGAATCTTCAGGTTTGACATTATGGGGGTAATGTATGAAAGTTCCCGCACTTCAAAAAGTGCCGGGAAATGGAAAAAAAAAGGGGGGGGGGGGGATTTGCTTTTTTTTATGTATAATGAAGTTTGCACCTTTTAATAACATGACATTTTGCAGAAGAGAAGGACCGCCACCAAACATTGGCTCCACCAGCACACTGAGTGCCGCCACAACCAGGAAGTAGGTTCCTGGCACAGATTTGTCGGGAGTCAGCTCTATTCATCGGCGCACATGCCGATAGCGCCTCTTTTTGGCTCAATCGATGTGTGCTCTGTGGTTATACATAACCACCTCCGTCTCACAACTGACCAACAATTTCTCTTAAACCTAAAAGTCATTTACTGAAATGCTTTCCCCTAATCTTACCAGCATATTTTCTCCATAAAGGATATTATCAATGGCTATTTATTTTATTGCACATGGCATAAAGTCTGCCAGTATCTGAAAATCAAACTCCATCGGGCTCTTGTAATCCTGCACATGTGAAATGGGCATTCCCCAGCATCTCTGTGAGAGGCTGTGCATGCCCATTTTTTTTGCTTGAGTTGGGGGAAAAAAGCATACTAAAGTTTTCAAGTTAACTATTGCAAAAAATAAAAACAGAAAAAGAACAGGAAGACGTATTGGATATTAATTTTGTATTTGTACCGGTATTTCAGAGATCATTTAACATAGTTTATTGCAGGGGATATTTATCTTGCAGTACAGAGAATCACATCATGTTTTCCTACTACCTGTTCACTGTATAAGTTACTATGCAATTGGTTATAATATCAGGGCAAGGTGCACTGGACTGGGGGGTTGGCTAGCATTCCCATTGTTTTTTTTTCTTTTATATACGCCATAGAGGCAAAGTACAGCAGTTATTGTAAGTCTCTATTGTGTTGTTTGCAGCAGGTGTGCTGACACTGAGCAAACAGCAGTCTGCCTGCCCATCTAGTCTGCCTAATTATCATTAGTCTCTGGCCTTATCTTATATCTAGGATAGCCTGATGCCTATCCCACGCATGCTTAAACTCCTTGACTGTTTTTACCTCTACCACTTCCGCTGGAAGGCTATTTCATGGATCCACTACCCTCTCAGTAAAGTAATACTACTTTTAAATCTTTGCCCCTGTAATTTAAGACTGTCAAGGTAGGTTTACTTTTAAATATACTCTCCTCTTTTATGTATTTCTATGTTTCTAGTATACTAATGATGTCATCAGTGGTGTATTTTGGCAATGTGCTGCCCTAGGCATGATGCATCCCAGGACTTACCCCAGGACATGCTCTGTCACAAACACTACACACCCACACAACTGACAGGCAGTATTGTTTACATCCACTAAAAGAGGAGCATTGCGCTCCAGACACCCAATATCTGTTCCGGGTGAAGCTGGAGCTCAGTCTCCCTGGATCAAGGAATGTGAAGTGAAGGTGTCAGGAGGAGCTTAGAGAGATAAATGCATGGCTGAGAAGGTGGTGTAAGAAAGAGGAATTTGTGTACTTGGTGCACTGGGCAGACTTTGCAGTCAGCTACAGACGCTACAGCAGTAATGGGTTTCACCTCAATGATGAGGGGGCAAGAGTAGAATTTAGGTCGGACTAGCTATGGGAAAAGGTGAGAACAGTGGTGGGATTAGCATAGCATAGTGAGGTATGCACAATTAAACCTGTGGTCATGAAATGTTTTGAGACAATGAACCATAAATGAGATAGTAATCTTAATACTATAACAATGCAACATATTTAAATGGTATCTCCTTGGGAAAAACTACTAATGAGAAAGATTTAAGAATAATTGTAGACAATAAACTTTGCAACAGTACGCAGTGCCGTAGCTTCAAAGGCCAATAAGATTTTGGTAAGTATAAAACAGATTCACACACGGAAGATATAATCTTACATCTTTACTAGTCCATGGTAAGACCTCACTTTAGATTTGCAATACAATTCTGGGCACCAGTCCTTTAACCAAGAGTGCAAAAGAGGGCTACAAAATGAATAAGAAGATTGGAGGATCTTAGCTATTAAGAGAGACTGAAAAATATCTGCCTTTATTTACACTAGAAAAACAGCATCTTATAGTAGGAATGTTAGGGAGAAGGGTAGAACTGGTGGTATTTTTCCAACCTATGATACTATGTTAAGTACGGATTATGCAATGATTATATTTTCCTTTTGTCTACAAACAGGACTGCTTTGCAAATGAAAGGAAACATTGAAAGACATTTTCTCTGCACATATTGGCATAAAAAAACACCTGTAAAATGTACATGCTACACACTACAAGAGACATCAAAGTTATTGCGGGAGTGCCTTTTATCTGTGAAATATGGGAGTTAAGAACCACAAAATCTGCACTTTTTGGTTCATTCAGCTGCAGTCTGCATTATGTTTCAGAAAAATAATAGCAGAATAGACTCTTTTTTTTGTTTTGTTATGCCTTTTTACTTGTTTCTTCATTGTTAAAGGGACTTAGGGGGTGTTAGAATGCATTTGACCCAGGAGTCAGCCTCTTTCCAAATTTCGTGTCACTTCCTGTCAGTCTTCTGAGATGCACTGTATAGAAGGTTACTTCTTTTAGCCACTGGTCATGCACCATTCACAGCTTAAAAAGGGTGACTAGCTCTGTTTGTCAAAATCCATCACTCTGTACGTAGACTGATCGGTTGATCGGCTCTGTGGGGGAAAAAAGTAGCTATTTGAAATACAAAATAATATATTTTCGTTGGCAGCACAATTCTTGATTTATAAAAGGTATATAATGCATAGGCTTGTGGCTGCACAATGTGATTTATGTTTCTGTGTGTGACGGAACCCCCTAATACCCAGGCCGGGTACCTCTGTCAGTACCTGCTTCACAAGGACCCTCAGCTCTCACAAGGCCTGAGACCAGTGATTTTAGCTCCGGGATCTCGGGATCTCTGCAGCCAAAACCGGACCACTAGCCAAAGCACTTAGTGTAGGATGAAGAATAGTAACACTTTATTGCCATAGAAACAGAGTCTTATATACAGACACAGTCAAGTTAACATAACTCAACCCACATATTAACATTCAACACAACAGAAACCAAACAGCAATTAACCAGACCGGCTACAGATATACAATAACACATCATAATCATTTTAATAGTAAATTCAATTAACATAGAACAATGGATGAGGGAGCAAACTATCAATCCTTATCCCTGACTCCCCTGTGACACATTGTAAGCCTTCAGAGTGGTCTCCTCTCAGAATTATGCACTAGGCATAAACCAATATACTAACCGAATAGAAATAAATAACCACATTAAATATACAGTTATAGCACATAAGCCAGGGCGAGTAAGGCTTATAGGGCACACAATCTCAGTAAAATCAATGCAAAGTGCAAAGCACCTCCACAAAAACATAACCCCTATTCAATGTCAGGGCCTATAATCTATAGGGAGGAGGCAGGACATTATTTCTCTCCAAGAACCCCAGTGCTGTAGGGTTCCGTCGCACAGTGTATTCCAGATGAATGTCAATTTGGAATTATTCCACTTCCTGTATCCAATTTCCTACCAGCGCAGAAATTCATTAGGTTAATGCTGCAGTCAGGCCTGTAGAGCAAACATTAGCTATAAACCACAATTGAAACGGTCCAGAGCCATTTAACCTCTTCGGCGCTGCTCGCCGCGCTGGACCTCGAAGGGTTAATTAGCAGCCCTGAGGCGGGCGAGAAAAAAAAAATTCAAACGTTTAGATTTTTCATTTTGTTAAATCCGTCTAGTGATTTAAAACAAATGACCTCTGTGACTCCACTTCTTCTTTCCCGCGGTGTGTTTAGCTACAAAACTGCAGTTATTCCTTCTGGGAACTCCATTTTTATAATATAATTGGTCCTGTAGTTAATCTCTTTCACGGATTTTGCAATATTGTTGATGGTCTCAGGTTCGAACGAGATGCTGCTGTGCACGTCCTTGTTTCGTGTTACCTAATTGCACAAATGACATTGAAAAGTACCCCGTGAAAAGGGACAAGCAATTTATGGAGACATTGTATGATTGGACTTATTAAGAAACCATAACTAAAAGGCAGGTTTTTTTTTTACTGAACTGTAGTCACCTTTCCAAATCCCATCCACAAGTATTAGTACGGTTATATGAATGAAATACTAAGAGCAATTAAATGTAGCAGGAATTACATCTTGATTAAAGTAAACATTTCTCATCATGGACTCTTGTTAGAAAAGGTACAAAAACTGATGTTTTTTGATAATATTATACTATTTAAGCAGACTCAATACCCCCAGCTCAGAGGCGACCCAATACCCTTAGGATAAAAAGTGCCAAAACTAAATCACTAATTACTAAACCCAATAATTTAAATTAAAATGTATACCAGCATGGGACCCATGGTGACTAGCTTCCATAGTGTTGTCGTTACATATCAAGGTTGGCTTCCTGTGAGTGCATGGCACAAAAAAAATAGATGAAGAACACCTCCCCACAGAAGGTCTATTGATAGTGATACACTATTGACATAAAAAAAAAATAATCAATGGTTCAAGAAATAACGCAAAAACAGAAAAGATTTTTTGAATGCCATGGACTGTGAGATAATTATCATAATGACTAGTCACAAAATTATCCGCACTCTAGCTGTAGAATCGCGTAGAATGTCGCGCGGAACATTTTTGACACACCCTCGTACAACCAAATATTACCATACATGTTTTTGATGGCATTGCAAAAGTTGGCTGGATTTATTTTCAGGTTATCGGTGAAATAACTTGCCTTGGCATGTTTGGTTTGCTTTTTGCATGTAATGCAGATGTGTTGATAAGCAGTGTGAGCTCTTCCCAACCAGCCTAGCATTATAAATACATAGCATTATAAATTCTCCCTTTGGATGCTCATGGGCATCCTGGCTGTCATCAGCATCTGTACTTGATTTAAATATATATGTGAAAGGAAGCAGTCAGGCCTAAAGCTGCCACAATATGAATGTTTATGGCTAGCACAACGGAGATAGCCAGAGTTTTGAGTGCTGTACTACACAGGATTACTCGGGCCTTTTTCGGTTTCAGCAACTCACTGTCATATTTCCGACATATGTTTTGCCTTTAGGAGAGTTGATTACACACATTGTTTTTCTCCACCTGCGCACGTCTTACGGCAGCCTCCAGCTCAAAAGGCCTTTTGAGACGAACAAGTACAACTAAGGACAGCTTCGATTTACTAACAGACCGTATGGTATTGGAGATCAGCAACATTGCTGCATTTTGAGTCATGTGTTCATGTACTGTTTCCAAATCAGAACTTTATGATACATTCTGCCCTCAGCCAATCGAAACCTGGGGTTCCCTGAATTACACCGATTGGCGCTCAGCATTCCGCTGTGTCCAGAGGAGAGGGAATGGACATCCTGATGATGTAGAGTGCCCAAGGAAGAATCTCGGGAAGCACAGGCTAGTTAGAAATCTTTCATTCAATTCTAAAGATAACACAAATAAAAAAGAAGTTTAGAAATTTTTTTTTTTTTAGCAAACATGATGCAATAGCAACTTCAGATATAATGAAAAGCTTTTAGGAGTAGGGATGGAGGGGAGGACAGAATGGCACAATAAAATAACCATCTTTTTATTCTCCTGCCATTTTATCAATCAAAAAATAGAATGGGATTTGCCGTCAGCATCTTCCATTATTATTGAATACAGTTCATTCAGTGTGACAAAAAGGGTGTTTACGGAGTCTGAGATGAGCAGCACACCTTCCTATGTCAACCCCCCCCCCCCCCCCCCCCACTAAAAAAAATAATCTCTGGATTCTTGTGCTGAAGATTCTTCATCCATCAGCAATCTTGAAAAGCCAAGCGAGGCAAGTGTCATTCCATCAAAAGATCAGCCGCATTACACCTCTCTTTGGCTTTGATTGATGTGTATATATATTAAATGGTTTCCAACTCATTTACTGATTTCCTGCTTTTATCAAGGGAAACGTTGGCTGGGAAACTCTATATTGAGAAATAGTGGCAATAATTTGAAAGCTTGTAGGTATTATTACATAGGGTACATCAACAAACTGTAAGCACTTTTGGACAGTCCAACTGTAAATGTCTTAATTCTCCAACCATTTTGGCTTTTAGAACACACGTTAGGGGGTCTAGGACACTTCAGCGCGGCGACTTCATCGCTGACAGTTCAGCCCGGCAGTTAGAACGCTAAACTGTCAGCAATGAATCATAACGCAGCCGCTTCATCGCGGCCAATGGGCCCCCCCAACCCCAATACTAAAATGAACCCCCAAACCCCAATACTAAAATTAACCCCAAAACCCAATACTAAAAATTGTACCCCCTAAACCCTAATAGTAACCCCCAAACCCTAATACTAACCCCCTAAACCCTAATACTAAACCCCTAAACCTAATACTAACCCCTAAACCCTAATACTAACCCCCGAACCCTAATACTAAAATTAACCCCCTAAACCCTAATACTACAATTAACCCCGAACCCTAAAAACTAATTCTAACCCCCTAAACCCTTATTCTAACCACCCTAAACCCCAATACTAAAATTCTAATTCTAACACTCTATCTTGTAACTGTAACACATTAAAACTCACTTTTAGCGATGAAATGTCCCGCGACGAGCTGTCGTGTGGTGAAGTGACGGCGGTGAAGCAGCTGCGCGGATGCAGCCGCGATGGAGTGTCCCATCCCCCAAGTTAGGAGGCTCTTAACGAACAGACGTTAGGAGGAAAGGTAACATAATGGCAAAGTGACAAAATGGCTACACTTCTGTAGCTCCTGAGAACTTCATTTGATAGCTGAAGCATATAAACAAATGCAAACTGAGCCATGATATATATATATATATATAAATATATACACACACACACACACACACACACACACACACACACACACACACACACATTAATACAGCTTTTGGCCAAAATCCTTTAGAATAATGTCCACAGTCCACAGGGATCATAGATGGTGTCCAGACTTATCCCAATTCAAGAATCAGTTTATAAGAGATAATTAAAAGAGATTGAGGAGTAGAGAGTCGGAGGTGGAAAGAACCCCGGGGAGAAAGTCAAAAGGTAAACTAGTGCGATATAGAGTTTAAATACCTTATGGCTTAACCATCCAAAAATCCACTACAGGTTCGACAAAGTAAAATGACATCAGATACAAACTGTGACAACTATTGATATACACTGCAGAGATGGAACCAAAAGTGGAAAAGTGATGTAATATCATGTGAAATTACATCATTCGGTAAAACAGCCATATCGAGTACCAAGTTATAGTTTGAAGCCTGTACCAGAGGTCTGGCGCTTACTACCTCTGTAGTTCAGTATTGGCTCTTTTCGGCTAATTATATCTCATATACATGGTTTAAGTAGATTTTTAGTGCAGTTCCAATCATTTTGACATATCAATGTAAGTTTAATTTTAGCATGATAATTATAACATGCCCTCTCTTTATCATTAAAGATATATTATACTAAATAAGCAATATAATTAGTTCAGCTGTATAGTATCTTCTGTTTTAAAACATATTCTAATTCACATGACAACCTCAAATTAGAAACTCTTATTTTCTCCTGTGACGATATTATGATGGATTGTCAGCATTTATATATTTTTATAGAGAATATTTAAAATACAGTATGGAATATCAGGTTTTTTTGAAAAATCAAGCCATTCACTTTGGGTGAAAAAAAAAAAGACTATTTATTTGTCTTTGACGTATTCATCTTTTTTCGTGGTATTTGTCCCTATTAGATACAGGATGTGCTCTATATTGCCCACACTCAGGGGCGTACCTAGAGCATTTGGCACCCGGGGCGGACCCCGAGTGTTGCACCCCCCCCCCCCCCCCAATAAAAATGCAAGAAAACACCCACAATTTTTTAAATGTTTGAAAATTGTACAATTATAGTTACCAGGAATAGTGTGCCAGTCAGATACCAGTAATATTGTGCCAGTCAGAGCCCAGTAATAGTGTGCCACTCAGAGCCCAGTAAGTGTGCCAGTCAGAGCCCAGTAATAGTGTGCCAGTCAGAGCCCAGTAATATAGTGCCACTCAGAACCCAGTAATATAGTGCCAGTCAGAGCCCAGTAATAGTGTGCCACTCAGAGCCAAGTAATAGCGTGCCAGTCAGAGCCCAGTTATATAGTGCCACTCAGAACCCAGTAATGTGCCAGTCAGAGCCCAGTAATAGTGTGCCACTCAGAACCCAGTAATATTGTGCCAGTCAGATACCAGGAATATTGTGCCAGTCAGAGCCAGTATTATTGTTTGTGCTAGCCAGAGCCCAGTAATATAGTGCCAGTCAGAGCCCAGTAATGTAGTGCCAGCCAGAACCCAGTAATATAGTGCCAGCCAGAACCCAGTAATATAGTGCCAGTCAGAGCCCAGTAATATAGTGCCAGCCAGAACCCAGTAATATAGTGCCAGCCAGAACCCAGTAATATAGTGCCAGTCAGAGCCCAGTAATATAGTGCCAGTCAGAGCCCAGTAATATAGTGCCAGCCAGAACCCAGTAATATAGTGCCAGTCAGAACCCAGTAATATAGTGCCAGTCAGAACCCAGTAATATAGTGCCAGTCAGAGCCCAGTAATATTGTGCCAGTCATAGCCCAGTAATATAGTGCAAGCCAGAGCCCAGTAATATTGTGCCAGTCAGAGCCCAGTAATATAGTGCCAGTCAGAGCCCAGTAATATAGTGCCAGTCAGAGCCCAGTAATATAGTGCCAGCCAGAGCCCAGTAAGTGTGCCAGTCAGAGCCCAGTAATAGTGTGCCACTCAGAGCCCAGTAATATAGTGCCACTCAGAACCCAGTAATATAGTGCCAGTCAGAGCCCAGTAATAGTGTGCCACTCAGAGCCCAGTAAAAGCGTGCCAGTCAGAGCCCAGTTATATAGTGCCACTCAGAACCCAGTAATGTGCCAGCCAGAGCCCAGTAATATAGTGCCAGCCAGAACCCAGTAATATAGTGCCAGCCAGAGCCCAGTAATATAGTGCCAGCCAGAACCCAGTAATATAGTGCCAGCCAGAGCCCAGTAATATATTGCCAGTCAGAACCCAGTAATATAGTGCCAGCCAGAACCCAGTAATATAGTGCCAGCCAGAGCCCAGTAATATAGCGCCAGCCAGAACCCAGTAATATAGTGCCAGTCAGAGCCCAGTAATATAGTGCCAGCCAGAACCCAGTAATATAGTGCCAGCCAGAACCCAGTAATATTGTGTCAGTCAGAGCCCAGTAATATAGTGCCAGCCAGAACCCAGTAATATAGTGCCAGCCAGAACCCAGTAATATTGTGTCAGTCAGAGCCCAGTAATATAGTGCCAGCCAGAGCCCAGTAATATTGTGCCAGTCAGAACCCAGTAATATAGTGCCAGCCAGAACCCAGTAATATAGTGCCAGTCAGAGCCCAGTAATATAGTGCCAGTCAGAACCCAGTAATATTGTGCCAGCCAGAGCCCAGTAATATTGTGCCAGTCAGAACCCAGTAATATAGTACCAGCCAGAACCCAGTAATATAGTGCCAGCCAGAGCCCAGTAATATAGTGCCAGTCAGAACCCAGTAATATTGTGCCAGCCAGAGCCCAGTAATATTGTGCCAGTCAGAACCCAGTAATATAGTGCCAGCCAGAACCCAGTAATATAGTGCCAGTCAGAGCCCAGTAATATAGTGCCAGTCAGAACCCAGTAATATAGTGCCAGCCAGAGCCCAGTAATATTGTGCCAGTCAGAACCCAGTAATATAGTGCCAGCCAGAACCCAGTAATATAGTGCCAGTCAGAGCCCAGTAATATAGTGCCAGCCAGAACCCAGTAATATAGTGCCAGCCAGAACCCAGTAATATAGTGCCAGTCAGAGCCCAGTAATATAGTGCCAATCCCCCCCCCCCCCCCCATCACTTACCAAATCGCTGCTTCTCCCGGACGGACGACTCCTCCGTGCAGTCTTCTCTTCTCCCTCCTGCACGGAGGAGGGAAACACAGTCGCCGGATGTGACGTATCGTCACATCCGGTCGCTGTGATTTTTTTTTTTTTTTTTCACCCGGCGGCCGCATCCAGAGGAGTCGGCCGCCTGAAAAAAAAAAAAAAAAAAGGTAAGCAGCGCGGGGGGTGCCGGCAGCACCGGTGGCACCCCCCTAGTCAGTGGCACCCGGGGCGGGCCGCCCCCCCGCCCCCCCCTCGGGACGCCACTGCCCACACTGTACAAGGTATTTAAAACTAAAGAGGTAGGTTAGTGACATTCTAAACATTGCAGGATACTCATAAAAGATCTGTTAATGGACTTCTAATTAAACATTAGTTACTGAGTAACTATTCAGTAATTAATAAGTGTTCTGCATTGGGTGTCTGATTAAAAATGGTCCAATTATACATTTGTGGATTGCGGATTTGGAATGTAGGCCCATGGGCCAAGATGTAGCTACACAAGTGTCTTTCTACTACCAAAAGGTGTGTTTGTAGGGACACACTTTCCAATGCCAACCGTAGCTATGTATATATTATATATATCATAAAGGTTTTAACCAGGAAAGGTTCATTGAGATAGTTTATGGTTTTCAAGAACATCTTGGAGATGTTACTATTGCCCAACATCCAGGAACTGTTACCCTTTCCCAATTTATTACTCCACACAGTTAAGGAGGTGAGTATATTTAAAAGAAGGAAAAACTACCACAACTAGAGGACATAGTATTAAATTAGAGGGGCAACGATTTAAAAGTAATATCAGGAAGTGTTACTTTACTGAGAGGGTAGTGGATGTATGGAATAGCCTTCCAGTGGAAGTGGTAGAGATTAACACTGTGAAGCAGTTTAAGCATGCATGGAATAGGCACAAGGCTATCCTGGATAGGGCCAGGGTCTAATAAAAAAATATTTAGAAAATTGGGCACACTAGA
The DNA here is from genome assembly GCA_036172795.1 of Pelodytes ibericus. Lineage (NCBI taxonomy): Eukaryota > Metazoa > Chordata > Amphibia > Anura > Pelodytidae > Pelodytes > Pelodytes ibericus. The sequence goes on from CM069860.1 coordinate 18,707,359, forward strand.
TGGGGTGAATGGTTATCTGCCGGTGACACTTTCTATGTTTCAGATTTAATGGTCCACATTTTATGGACAGCCCCCCAAGCTACAACTGTAACAGTTGTATATCTTCTACATATTGTGCCTTAGTATGCCACCTCATTATATGCATTATATTTATATATAAATACTCCTGCAGAAATAGCCAATATGTATAATTAAACACAAACAAATAAAACCACACAAATAACAACATCCATCTTAATTGAAAAACAAAGGGTATTTTTCAGGATCAGAAAGAAAACTTCCAGGACTGGAGATATGCTAAATGTAACTGTTAAAAGCCTTCCCAAAACCATAGTTTTTTTCAACATAAAATACTGCCATGGATTGGCACTCACCGAACCTGAATGCATACAAAGAACATAGATGGAGCTCAGAAGGGAGTCAGTCATGTTAGAAATTCACCTGGTTGAAAAAAAAAATTCTCCATGTGGTGAAAGAATGGAGTATAAAAAAGCAGTCTATAGTCTTCTTCTAATCAATGCAAATCAGAGACTTTCCAATCCTCCTCCCTTTTTAATTGGCAAGATTGATGCAGGCTGCTTGCTGTGTTCAAAGAATGTCTGTTACACATAACAAAACAAAGCTATAAAATGTACACTGAATACATACAACTGAATGAAAAATATTTAGCTTCATAAGTATTGGCAAAAAATAAAGCAAATCACAGTATAAGATTGACAAGGTTTGTTCTCAGAATGAAACACACAATTTCTCACATTTGGTGCCCTGTTGGAGGCTCTGGATCAATGTCTATAAAAAATATAAAAACAAAAAACAAAAACAAAAGTATTGATTACTGCCTAGGTCACACTCACATAACAGTTCTATTGATAAGGTTTTCACATGCAGACAGTTAGAAAGCACTATGCTGTTGAAGAAAGACCCTCCCTCCTATCTACTACAGGGAGTGGGATAGGACAAAGCATAATACACACTTTCATTCTGAGTATTGCAAAAAAATTAAAAAAATTAAAATAAAAAATTGTTCCACAATATGAGAAAGGTCGTGGCCCATGTAATTTATTTATTATAGCCCTAATCAAACCAAAAATATAGGGCATATAGGATTCTATACTGCCCTGATAATTCAGATCTATAGGAATAAAATATATAAATATATATTTATAATAAATGTATGTCATAGTAACAGTGCATCCGATCAAAATAACATAGAACAGGAACGAAAAACACCACATCAGGGTTAATGGCACTGTAGTAATAAATATAGAAATGAAGAAAATAAAGGAAACATTGAAGTTGATACAATATGATATATAAACATACACAGTTGCCAATATGAGCCATGTTTCCAGGGACACGTATGTGCAACCTGGCTGGCAGCATATCTCCCAACTTCTGCCTAAGGCAAATCTGGATGCTGAGGGGTGGAGCTTGGCATTTTGAGTGCCAGAGCTATGTGCATGTGCAAGTCACAGCACTACCGCGCATGTCCAGTGGTGCTGTCACTCAATCTGAGTGCAGTCTCAGATACTCAGCGCGGGGCCGTCTTTAATATTGATTGCACCCTGGGAAAGCATTTGTTTGGGCCCCTTGTCCCTACCACCCTCCACTCCCTGGCATGTAATCATCCACCACGCGCCCAAAACAAACACACACACAACTGATGCCTATAATTTGTAAGTCCTGTCTAATATGCAGGTATACATTTATAATGTAGGTGCTGAATACTTTTATTCCAGTGTATAAAATGTGTATAATAAGTGTATAATCGCAGTGTATAAAATGTATATATGACTGCAAAATGTATACCTTCTTATAATGTAACCCTGCAATAAAAATACTCCATGCCTATATTACAAAAGTATACACTGATATTAGAGTGCATTTACATATGGTAAACACTGTCAGCAATTCAAATTAAATGTTACATTTACAGTAACATGTAGTTTGTGTGTATCACAGACTTCACAGTAATAACACTTACAGTATTGTTCAGTGTTAGTGTGTCACACCCACATACACACACTGTCATACACACTCATAGTGTCACAAACACACAATTTCACACACAGTCACACACACACAATGTCTCAATCTCTCATATGTACACACTCTCCCTCACTCACACACTGTCTCTCTCTCTCTCTCACACACACACACTCACACACACACACACACACACACACTGTCTCTCTCTCACACACTGTCTCTCTCCCTCTCCAACACACACACACTTTCTCTCCCTCAGACACACTCACACACTATCTCTCACTCTAACACACTCACACACTGTCTCTCTCTCTTTCTCTGAAACATACTCACACACTGTCTCTCTCTCAAACACTCTTGCACACTGTATCTCTCTAACACACACACACACACACACACAGTCAGTTTTTGTATTCTTTAAAAGAGAAAAAAATAATTTGTCCCTCTCCCTGCTTCTTTACCTTGAGTGGCAGGGAGGGGTATGGTCCAGGGAAGCTCAGTGTGGTCTGTGCATTCTCTGTAGATGCAGACCACCTCCTGCTGCAGTTCACACGGAGCTGCGGTTACTGCTGCCAATCATATGCGGGCCGCACCTCCATGCCCAGCAGGTCCTTGTACTGTGCGGTGCGTGCCGCTCGCATAATATAATTAACAACCACGTTGTAACACAAGTGTTTTTTTTTTTTAACATCCGCAGCAGTTCCCACGGGGCAGCTGCTTTGGGCCCCCAGGAATAACTAAGCCATGGGCAGCTGCCCTGTTTGCCCCGTGTTAAATATGGGCCCTGACACGGATGGGGTCCCGCTGCACTCTACCTCTGACCTGAAAAGCCGGGACAGAGGTGGAGCTTCTCTAAAAGAGGGTCATCCGAGAGGCAGGCAGCAGTATGTATGCATTTATACACACAGACAGAATCCAATTAATTAACCATGATTTCCACACTAACTAATTGGATCAGCGGCCTGCACTCTGAATACTCTTCCTGCAGCATGTGGAACACATATGTATTCCTGGAAACATGCATGGCATGGAAAAATCTCTGCAACTTTGCAAATATATATTAAACTTAGTAGTAAAATAGTTTCACATTGTCATAAATTATTTTTATTATAATTTACTTATGAAGCACCAACATAATTGTAATAACTACTATTTTTATATTGCCTTTCTCCCACTGGGACTCAAAGCAATTTTTAGTGCATGCTCTTGTAATTAACCAGCTGAATAAATTAATAATAATAATTGGCAAATGAATAATAGCTGTTATTATTACCTAATTGATGGTTCTCATTTATTGACCTTGGAAGAATGAAGGACTGAGTTGACACTGCTGGGGTTTGAACCTTTGACCTTGAGGTTTCAACGGGCTCATTTTACAGGCGACATGTTGATGTATGCAGTCTGGTACATTATGAGTATGTGGTGGTTAACATATACACTATAAAAAGCACAAAATATTGCATGAAATGTACTGATGATATCATCACCTTCAGGTAGGTATAGCCATAAAATCAATATACAGTATGGGCTTGGGAAATCCATTACCTCATGTTGCCCTTAACTCCACCAAGATGGCCACTGAAGGTCAACAGAACATCATTAACTTGTCCACCATAGACCTCAGTGAATGTCCACCGTGATCAATGCTGGTGCTTAACCCTGTCATCTGCCCACATCAATATCCCATAACACCTAACAAGCAAAAAAATGTGGGGTGCAACATCACCTTTTTGGGGTGGGAGGATGCTCCTGTGTCAGCTCTGATTTTTGTACAATTCCTAGCAATTTGGCTAGCACAATTTATAGAATGTCCTCATTCCCTGTAAAGTATTACAATGCTCATTTGTTAGAATGTCCTCATTCCCTATACCGTATTACCATGTCATTTGTTAGACTGTCCTCATTCCCTATAACATATTACCATGTCATTTGTTAGAATGTCCTCATCCCCTATAAAGTATTACCATGTCATTTGTTAGACTGTCCTCATTCCCTATAACATATTACCATGTCATTTGTTAGAATGTCCTCATCCCCTATAAAGTATTACCATGTCGTTTGCTAGAATGTCCTCATTCCCCATAAAGTATTACCATGTCATTTGTTAGAATGTCCTCATTCCCTATAAAGTATTACCGTGTCATTTGTTAGAATGTTCTCATTCCCTATAAAGTATTACCATGTCATTTGTTAGAATGTCCTCATTCCCTATAAAGTATTACCGTGTCATTTGTTAGAATGTCCTCATTCCCCATAAAGTATTACCATGTCGTTTATTAGAATGTCCTCATTCCCTATAAAGTATTACTGTGTCATTTGTTAGAATGTTCTCATTCCCTATAAAGTATTACCATGCCATTTGTTAGAATGTCCTCATTCCCCATAAAGTATTACCATGCCATTTGTTAGAATGTCCTCATTCCCTATAAAGTATTACCATGCCATTTGTTAGAATGTCCTCATTCCCTATAAAGTATTACCATGCCATTTGTTAGAATGTCCTCATTCCCTATAAACTATTACCATGCCATTTGTTAGAATGCCCTCATTCCCTATAAACTATTACCATGCCATTTGTTAGAATGTCCTCATTTCCTATAACGTATTACAATGCCATTTATTAGAATGTCCTTATTCCCTATAAAGTATTACCATGTCGTTTGCTAGAATGTCCTCATTCCCCATTAAGTATTACCATGTCGTTTGCTAGAATGTCCTCATTCCCCATAAAGTATTACCATGTCATTTGCTAGAATGCCCTCATTCCCTATAAAGTATTACCATGTCGTTTGCTAGAATGTCCTCATTCCCGATAAAGTATTACCATGTAATTTGTTAGAATGTCCTCATTCCCTATAACGTATTACCATGCCATTTGTTAGAATGTCCTCGTTCCCTATAAAGTATTACCATGTAATTTGTTAGAATGTCCTCATTCCCCATAAAGTATTACCATTCCATTTGTTAGAATGTCCTCATTTCCTATAAAGTATTACCATGCCATTTGTTAGAATGTCCTCATTTCCTATAAAGTATTACCATGCCATTTGTTAGAATGTCCTCATTTCCTATAAAGTATTACCATGCCATTTGTTAGAATGTCATCATTCCCTATACAGTATTACCATTTCATTTGTTAGAATGTCCTCATTCCCTATAACGTATTACCATGTAATTTATTAGAATGTCATCATTCCCTATAAAGTATTACCATGTCATTTGCTCATGACAAAAGTCTAGAAACATGTAAAACAATTAACTTTTTGACACCGACGTATCATATGTGTATATAAACCAGGTGTTATAAATTCCCCAGTCTTCATAATATACAATATAATCTTACGAGCCATTTGTCTTGAGAGAATACGCGGTTCTAAGTTAGAATTAACAGCTGTGCCATGAGGTAGTTCCTGCCCAAGAAATAACATTTCAGATTGTTTGTGTCTTTGTTTCAAACTAGCCAAATCCCTTTGTACGGCCTCAGAAGGAATAAACATCTGGGTGGGCGGAACCTACTTTTTACTTCCGTCAAAGCTGTATCAGTCTCGGATTCATATTACTAGATATCTTGGCAGCTCTTGGCAATGAGTTAATATAACACTATATAAAGATGCACAAATTAGACAAATGCTTCAAACAATACATAAAGTGGTGTATTGTCACAATTAACCTAGTGAATTGTAGTAAAAATAGATTTTAGGCATCATCCACATATTTAAACCTAAGGCGACTAGGCCTTGGCCTAGGGTGGAAAGCTGCAGGGGGCAGCAGAGCACCAAGATGGAGGGGACGCTTGTTATGAGAAGACATGGCACACTCACGTGATTGGAGCAGATATGGCACACTAAAGTGATTGGGGCAAACATGGCACTAGAAAGTGAATCGGGCAGACATGGCACTGGAAATTGATACAGGGGCAGGGATGGCACTGTGGAAAGTCATTTGGGATCACAGGTAATGATGTTCACGGTGGATATTTATTGGACATTTTTTGTGACAGATAATTTAATGATGTTCAATTGACTTTCACAGACCTAGTCAAGGATAGTTTGCGTATCCATGTTAGGGACACACTATAAAGGAGAAGAGAGGGTGGAGCCTGAAGAGGAGGAGGTACGACAAGTGAGGGTCGGCGGGGTGGATTTTGCTAAGTGCGTTTAGTCAGGTGTGTGTTATACATTCAAAGTATCATTGACTATTGGCTCTAAGTGATAGATGGCCTTAATCTAATCAGCGAAACGCATTGGGATCTACTCACTAAACAATGAATTGTGAAAGAAATTGAAAAAAGAGCTGTAAAATGTCGTCATAAATGCTACATTGGAACAAATTCTTCAGCTTATTTATTTCCCCCAGCGGATTAGTAGAGGTCTTCACACCCATTGCCATGGTATGCAGTCCTCATTAGAGTTGAGCGGACACCTGGATGTTCAGTTCGGCGGGTTCGGTCGAACTTTCGGAAAAAAGTCCGGGTTCGGGGTCGAACTTGACCCCGAACCCCATTGAAGTCAATGGGGACCCGAACTAAAGACACTAAAATGCCTCTAAAAAAGTCCTGGAAAGGGCTAGAGGGCTGCATAATGAAGTAAAATGTGGGTGAGTGTCCCCATTTATACGAATAGGTCAAGTGACCTATTTGTGTGGATGGGAACTCTATTTCGGTTTATAGAATAGCAATAGCATTACATGTATTCCATAAACCGAAAGTCTATAAACCAAAAGACATTCGGTTTATAGACTTTCGTTTTATAGAATACATGTAATGCTATTGCTATTCTATAAAAAGAAAGTCTATAAACAGAATGTCGTTCGGTTTATAGACTTTAGGCTTATGGAATACATGTAATACTATTGGCTTTCTATAAACCCAAATAGAATGCCCATTCATAAGAAATTCTTATGAATGGGGACTCTATTTCGGTTTATAGAAAGCCCATAGCATTACATACAATGTAATCGCCGTACCCCGAACTCCAACACGGACATACAGTGAAATGTCTGTGTCCGGGTCCGGGGTCCAAAAACCGTAAAGTTCGGTATGAACCTGACCAGTGCGGTTCGGGGTCGCTCAACACTAGTCCTCATATTACCAGTGTCAAATAATCCACTTGATCTTGAGAGGGCCAAAAAGTATGAAGAACCTTTTCAACAGGTTTTTTTAATGTATTTATTGGGTTTTGTAAGAACCAGTATTTCGGTGAGTAATATGCCATTGAGGTGCTTGCATTGTTCATGTGAGTGTCAAGAGACCAAATTCTGCAAGACTTTAGTATAAAATAATTCCTAAGTATGATTGCCTGAGGTAGTTTTTGTGTCTGCACCGCCTATGGGAAATCGAGCCTTGCTCATCTCAACATAACATGAAGATTAGATATACCTGTCAGTGTAATTTTCTGCTTGACTACAGCTTGAATCAGTGATGGCCAAAATTGGCACTGCAGATGTTTGAGAACTACATATCCCATGATGCACATGTTATTCATTGTAATAGACTTTTTCATTTTTCACCAAGACCAATTCTCGCAGGACCTCGCTATGGGTCTAAAGTTATTTTGAGTTATTGACGCTAATTGTGCTAGTATTTCTTTAAATCAAATTGGTCATGCATTGTCATATTGACATGTTAATAACATGTATTTTCATTTTTAAGGATATTGTGTCACAGTGTGTTTTAGCAATAAACTCTGTGACCTTGTGTTGTGTTTGGGTGGGTATCCCAGACACCCCTCCCTGGGATAGACAGTGACCGAGTCATACATTTTAATATGCAATCATTTTAAAGTCTGAAAACTATAGCAAAAACTGAAGTTGTGTTTAATTAATAGAGTGTTTCAAGTGTAGACATTTTCAAAAGAAATGCTTTAATTAAAGAATACAAAAAGAGGTACCTCCTTGAGCAATGTTTACTCCATATTGCTCTACAAAGAGGCAGACATTTTGTTTAGAATCTTTGGTCACATGGGTCAGATTTGTCTTCATCTGAACCAAGGTGAGTGAAGATCTGACCTAAGATTCTAAACAACATGTCTGCCCCCTGAGAGAACCATAGGAGTAAAATAGGCTCAGTAAGGCAATTTGTCTTTATTCTTTCATTAAAGAATTCATTTATAAATCATCTACACTTGATGCAATCTTTCAATGAAACATACGTAAATGATTTGCTACAGTTGTCCGTTAAGGCTTCATGTGCAACGCACATGAATTTACATTTACCACCTATTCCAATAACCAGCAGGAGAGTCTCCTCTCTCCTGCTGGTTATTGGAATAGGTTGTAAAATCCTGGAGTCTAGATCCTACCATGCAGCATTAAATGACACAGGCAACTTGTTTGATGAGGCATTATGTAGGTCATGGTATGTAACATGTTTCCATTCACTTCAATGCACAGCCATAGGATACAGAGTCGATTATTCCTTATGGAGAAATCACACTCTTTTATTGTCTAGGAATAAAGGAGGAACATGGCCTTTGTGCAGGAATGACATTGTAATTTTGACTTTGCTATCATTTAATTTCTTATTTTCTGCTCTCTCTCATGAGCTATGTTTTTATTATCTCTTAGTTTCACCTTGTTGTTTTCTCTTCTCACCCAATGGGTTGTCCAGTCTCTCCCTCTTTCCATTTCTCGTCCATGGTCTATTTCTTTTAGAGGACTGCACCATATATGGTATCCAGTTGAAGTATGGTGAGCTGTTTCCTCTGTTCATTCCTATCCGGTTCACTAGTACTTGGAAACGTCGAATAGAGACAAATATAAAGACTGATGAAAGTAGAAGAATGCAAATAAATCCCCCCCCCCCCCCCCAAATCTAGATCTCTCCTCCCTCCCCGCATTCTTATTGGATGACGGTACACTTACGGAAGGGAGGACTGACGTTCCCATTCTATGACAGGAAATGGTATTGGTTAGTTTGGTCATTCAAGCTCTTGCTAGAGCATTGCGGGCGAGATAGGGCTTTGTAACCACTTTTTACAGCATCATTAGCAGTTTAGGGTTGCTATATTATAGTGTGACTGATGCCCGCTAGCTATTTGGCTGAAACTAGTGTTTGTGGGCTAGCCAGTGCAAATTTTCTTTCTTTATTCAGTTTTTCCGATTCACCTCTAATCCCCTTCAGGTTTCCACTACTTTTAATCTGAAGTAGCCAACTGCCAGCGAAGGAGTTCCATTTCTCGGAACTCATTGAAAAACTTGAATATACGCATCTTTGTTATTTATGTATATAAAATGTTATATACATATATGTTTACAAATTAGACACACACATTTCATTATGTCCTATAAATCATAAGGAGGAAATAAAGATAACCCCTAGTCAGTTACAGGAGAATCTAGATAAAGATGGACTACATCCTACATGTAGTTTTAATCAGGCAGTAAAACACTTCTGCCTGGTGAAATCTGCACTTTGAACAAGACTCCTATTTTGTACTGTATACGAAATTCTTCCTCTAAGTCTGATAGTGTTCAATTCCTACATAAGGAGGTTAATTAATCATTTTGGTTTGAAATGCCTGAGCTATACACTAATGAGCCATAACATTATGACCACTGAAAGGTGGCAAGCCGGAGGAGGCCGTGTGTTCTTCTGGGAAACCTTGGGTCCTGCCATTCATGTGGATGTTACTTTGACATGTACCACCTACCTTAGCATTGTTGCAGACCATGTCCACCCTTTCATGGAAAAGGTATTCCCAGATGGCATTGGCCTCTTTAAGCAGGATAATGTGCCCTGCCGCAAAGCAAAAATGGTTCAGGAATGGTTTGAGGAACACAACAACGAGTTCAAGACTTGGCCTCCAAATCCCCCAGATCTCAATCCAATCGAGCATCTGTGGGATGTGCTGGACAAACAAATCCAATCCATGGATTCCCCACCTTGCAAGTTACAGGATTAAAGGATCTGCTGCTAATGTGTTGGTGCCAGGTACCACAGAACACCTTCAGAGGTCTAGTGGAGTCCATGCCTCAACAGGGCAGGGCATTTTGGTGTCAAAAGGGAACCTACACAATATTAGGCAGGCGGTCCTTATGTTATGGCTGTTCGGTGTATATAAGCCAAACATAACATTTCTACAATATTCCTAAAATACAGAGATTTATACAGGGCCAAGACAATATAATACATTATGACCATTGAACGCAGTAAAAGCCTACCAGGAAATGTCCCAAAAATACAAATTGGCCGACAGAAATGTCTAGCAATATTAACTCTGTCTAAAAAAAACATGTTATTATAAAATCTTCGCACCATCTTCTGTACAATCGGCCAGCCATTGATTTCATTCTGACAACAAATCAATGCGTGACCTGATTTTGCCTGATATTAGTTGGGTTGGCGTCAGCTGTTTAAATATCTATCGAATCATTCTCTCAGATTACAGTAATACTTATTCCAAAGGGCTCTGTTATACACTGCTGCTGCAACACGTAACTATCAGGCTTCGAGCGGCGTCATTAGTCATTTGATGCTTTATTTATGGAGCTCCCCAACATACGCTGTAACTATGTACGATGAAAAGAACATAAAGGGAAACCACAGCAGGCGTCGTACCAGAGACGTATATCAAATAAATCGGGTCCTGAAACAGCCTGTAGTCTGAAATATCGTTCCATAGGTAGCATAAATTACAATAACAGAAATTTAGTATGAGGGATTGCAAGCTTATGATGAAGCACTGAGGGTGCAAAACATGTTAAATAGTTTTGCTTGGCCTTGTACTGGTACTTTGTGCCATTTATTCACTCAGAAATAAAAGTCAGCAAATTTAGCCATTGCTGTCGGAGTTTGAAGTGGTTCACCTCCCTTCGTTTGGTTATTTGCTGCAAGATTATAAGCACAATGGGTTCCCAAGTTCATAGGGTGCTCTCAGGTTAGAAAGATGTACTGGGCTTTTAAAGCTACCTGGTAAGATTTTATCTCAGCCGCCCACTTTCCAGGGCACCAGTGATGTCATCACAGATGGCCATGTCATGGCACATGTCCCCCATGGTGCCTAGGCAGTAATTGCATCTGGCATATCTCTTGTTCCCCTGCAGCCTTGTGCTAGGGAGTTACTGTAGACTATACAAATGACAGGACGCAGCTCTCTAAGTTGTACATGCTGCAGTTTTAATGTTGATTATATATAAAAGAGTAGACACAAAGATGGAAAATGTTCCCGGCCCTTATACCATACGAAAGTTACAGTTTTATTGTATTTATGTTTACCGGTCTGACAAAGGCGACTTGGGTTTCCGACGGGTATATCAGACATAGAGTGCCACTAAAGTTATGTTTTTTTTTACTTCTGCGTCTATATTAGAAGTCGATTGGCCCTGGCATGAGGATACACCAGCATGTAATTTTTAAAGGAACATGCCAGTTTATCCTCTGACAAGCAGCCATGACGCATACCTGGGAAGTGAGAGGCCTTCGTTTTCACATCCAACCAACAGAGGGGACCGTAACCAGGCCGCCTCTGTTGGTGGCATTTAAAAATGAAACTAACTCTCTGCACTAACAGAGAGACACTGTCAGCCTGACAGACCCCAACCAGATTGCACAGGGCGAGCCCCCGTACAGATTGGCTGTGGTCAGAGTAAACCTGACTATATATGTAAAAATACTCCTTGGGTTTATTCTAGACATTAGTCTTTTAACTTTTGTCTTCTAAGAAAATATTAGTACCAATCTTAACTACATCCAAACAATGGGTACTCTAATATAGATATTGCCCACTTTGATACTAAACCACATCTAACGCTTTTGTTTGGTCAAAAGGCTTGCTTCAAATGGGTTGTTTTTTCTAAAACCCCTTATATGTACTTCTCATAATAGTTGATGTTAATTAGAAAATCAATTTTCCCCTACATTTTAATTAGTTTATAGACAACGCACTTAGAGAGAAGAGAGGCCAAAGATTTTTAAAATAAAGGTCAAACATATTATGGGACAACTCTGTTATTGTCAAAGCACAAGCTTAAATACAATGCTTTATTGAATAACTTCCTTGATTAAAGGACTGGGGTAGAATGTGCAGAGAGTGGAGTTTTGACAAGATCACCCCCGAGGACCAAGAGGCTTCCGAGATTGTACCAGAAACACGGAATCGTTTTTTTCCTTTGAACAACTTGCTAAATGCCCAAAATCAGAATAGTTAGAACCTATACAGTTATTGTTCTCTGGATCAGAGGAGAAGTGGGAATGTTAAACTCTGTTTTTTCATTCATGTCCTCCAGGCTATTAAGACTTTTTAAAAAATGCTGTGAGCCATGCTGTGAATAAATTTGTCCGAGCTTTCTAGCACAACTACTGTAATTCTTGACTTGTGGTGCCCAGCACATACACATGCCTATGGGAAGCTCTGGCATACTGTACAAAACATGTTTTTCAAACTTTGGTTGATGGGACATGAGTGTGAAATGGACTAAACATACATTGAAACAGATATCAACAACGGTGGGTGGGGTTAAAATCAGATAGAATGGGATGTGATTATGCTGCGTAAGAAAAAACTACAGTTATAAATATACAATAAAACTTTGTAAACGGTAATGGAGGGATCAAAAAAGATCCAGAATGGAGTTACACATTTAACAGTAGATAAAAAATAAATACATACATATATTATCCCCTTCGTGATGCATGGTGCTTGCGTCCCAAACGGCGCAAGCACCAAAACGTCACGATTGGTTCCTGGCCATCGATCACAAGGGGATCGGTAGCCAGGAACACTCTCGCAGAGACCCGATCAGTATGGGCTGGGTCTTAGAAGCGACAGTATCAGCACTACTCTACGGCACTGTCAGTCGCAATGGCAACCGAACTGCACACATGCATAACACAGTGCATGCTGTAAATTTGTTCTCCGGTGCTCCAAAGGAACCGGCTTGAGCCTTGAATTTGGGCTGTCCCAACACACAGTTGGTTGGCATGCTCCCCAGGAAGCTTGCATCACAACTCAGAGATTGCCAAAGGGAGAGTGTGCCAGCATATTTCCTTGTATCTCTTGTGGAATGGAAATAATCTTTACAGAAATAGCTAAACAGAAAATTACTTAACATACTGTGACACTTTTATGTGCTGTATTTTGCTACATATTATTTTTTTTTTCTTATTGTCCAGTATTGTTGTCCGAGAGACCTCCTATCCCTACTTATAAACTTTTTTTTTTTTTAGAATGACCATCCCTTGCACATCCTGGAAAAAGGAGACCAGGGTTCTGCCCTCTAACCTCACTCAATGGGCTGCGGCTGGCTGACTTTTCACTTTTAAATGCACCAGTGCTTAAGCTAGGCAGCCATCTTCCATCTGAGGTCAGTGTTGTATTTCTGCCAAGGCCACTTACGTTTAGGGTGGCACACTGGAAGTGGTGGCAGCAGAGCTTAAGAGGGTGACAGGAGAGGAAGCACTGCCATTGTTGGTAGTCCTTTTTACTGCTTTACAGGAGACTGCCTTAGCAACTGTGGGATCCCAGTATGTCTGACTCAGTGCAGGAGTGTGTGTCCGTGGTCCAACCACTCTGAGGTCCGACCGTGGTGGTCTCAATGGTCATGGTCCCCATGGAGGAAAGTGAAAGGATTTTGAAAAAATAGTGTCGCGTCTAACAAATGAATGTAAAGGATAAATTATGAAATACATTACAAGCAATGCTCCATGAGACACATGGAGAAAGTAAAGAGCAATTAGGAACACAAACACCTGTGTAGGTTCCAAAGTTAGATTTAATGGGGAGAACCAGCAAACCGAAGGTAAATAGCAGTGACCCTAAAAGCAAACATGAACAGTTATGTTGCAAGCAGGAAGGCAGGATCCACATCCCACAGGCAAAGAAACAATGTCCGATAAAGCCTTGAAGAGATTCCAGTGTCGAATAGTATTACATTCGTTTTTAATTAAGTTGATGAGTGGATGTCTACGGAAGCCTTCATATGGCCAATAATCAACACGTTTCATCCGATCGACTTCTTCTTCAGCATTTGTCAGCAATCATGTGTCGGCTGGTTTATATAGAGCTCAACTAGAGTGCAATCAAAGATTTAAAGGGACAGTGTACTAAAAAATGAAACAAATGAAAATATGAAACAAGAACCTATACTACATTCAGTCTGGCACGCTGGTAGACTTATCCTAAGAGCTTTTTATGGAAGGCCGGGTCAGCCATTACTGCTGTGCAAACATCTCTGTGGGTTGCAACAGAGTCCATTTTTTCCTTCATTTATCCCTGTCCTATATGTCTATAAGACTTTAAAGTTCTGATTATCATATATGCTGTATTTTCTTCAGCAGTCTACCTCACTCCCTAGCGTTGCCTGCACAGGTATCCAGATCATAACGTGCATGAGTTTAGTCAGTCCTAGGGCAGCACAAAATCTAAATACAGCTCTGTTTGAGGCAAGAGGAGATAAAAGCCAGTGGAAACTGGATAAAAATGCATTTGAGCTCAACCACTGCTCTATTTGTCTATCTATGTGTCTTGTCTGTCTATCAACCTCTGTTCCTTTTCTGTCAAAATATCTGTCTTGCTTGTGTATCTTAGTTTGAAGATAATGAAGATAGTGGGGAGGCAGATGAAATTGCACCTTGTGCAACTAAATTGTTTCTTCTAACCCTGGCCAAACATGGCCAGTCCTACCCGTGTCAGGCATGCAACTTACCTTGCCGGCATCTCCAGCACTTGCAGCCTTCCCCCGTGGCCAACTCTCCTGCATCCTTGTGGCAGAAAGGTTCCCAAAATTCAGGTTAATAACCAAGACCACCCTGCTTTCCGCTTAGGAACCTCCAGCAGCAGCAGAAACGTCCTTCTAGAGACACCCCAGCATCCCCTATGGTGGCATGGTCTCCAAAACAGCCCTATGCTGCATCCATGGATATACACTGGCTCACACCAAGATGGCAGCCAGCATATCTTGTGACAAATTTACTGGGAGGTAGATGATTCCAACAAGAGGTGGAGCTTGCAGTCCCAGCCTGATCAATACTGAAGATGGAGAAAGTAGAGAGTCTAGCCCTATCAGCACACCTTGAGAGGAGGAGAATGTTGAGAATTTGGTCATTCTGACCCTGGCAGCATTACAAAAAGGCCTCAACACCTGAAAATGATTGCTCGGTAGTTCTGTTGCACCTGCTTCAGTAAGCCTGCTCATGTGCTTAATTACTGTTACCCTTTCCCCCTCTGTATTATGACATTGAATTGTATTTTGCCTGCCTACCAACCTCTGCCTCTGACCTCCTGCTGCTTGCCACAACTCTGTTTACTATATCAGTCTTAGGTTATGGTGTTCTGCAAGAGTTGCCTCCCTGTCTACTAGCGCCTATCCTGCCTAATCCCTGACACCACTGTATACATCATATTCCTGCTAAATATTACCCAACAGCACAAGACAACAAAAGATGACTTTCTGCTCAACAGAAACCTTATCCAACCATAATAAAACACAACATTTTACAGAGGGAATTAATGCTTAGATGAACCAATTTATTTTCTTAAAACCAATGGATAATGATAGCATAATTATAATCAATTAACATGAAATGCTTTTAATTTACGCAAATGGCTATGATCTATGGGTGCACGCCATTCTCATTTGTATCATAATTATTTATGCACAAATGTAGGAAAATTACAGATCAAAGCTTAAATTGTATTATTAAATGCAAACAAGAATAAACAACACATTTATAAATAACATCAGTCGGTTTCTCTGAAATACTCGGTAAAAACATTGCAGTGATATATGGTAACCATGGAGTTGTGATATCACAAATTTAGTTACAATTTTTGCCTGACAGTATAAATGAAAGCAAAACATTCTCCGCACATACAGAGAAATGCTATTAGAAAGCTTATATTCTAGCCAAATCTTGAGGGTCTGCACCAGAGGGCAGCAACATTTTACCACTCGGGATACAGAAGCAACGTTGGCGAATTGATGGTGGACCCCATTCTTCTATTGTACAATTATAAAACAATAGATATATATTTATACACAACATACAACGCGTCACATACCTATACATAAATCTAGACCCTGGGTGTCCAAGTGCGGCCCTCCAGCTGCTGCAGAACTACAAACCCCATAATTCTCCACCATCATTCTAGAATGGCAGGGAATCATGGTTTTGGTAGTGCAGAAACAACTTGAGGGCCACAGCTGGACGCCTAGGATCTAGATGTATGTATAGGAATTAGACAGCGCTTACACAATGAAGATCAGGAGACCAATATACAAATATATAAATGTTTTAATAAAATAACATATCTTGTTTAAAAATATTTTACACAAAGAAGGAATATACATACATTCAATAGACGGGAAGACATAAACAAATGTCAGATGCCCCGCTCACTGAAACAGAAAGCTACATAAAATAATGCTGACAAATAGTCATCAAGCATACACACCTCCTTATGTAAGTTTGATCATTTCTATACATTTTTTTCGGTTCCTTCAGCTCCACTGGCAGTAGCCAATATACTATCGGCTTCAGTGTTAATTACCAGAAAAATACCTACTGGGACCATCTGTGTGTATTTTTGTATATATTCTAACCAAAACATATTTTGTGTTTGTATTTGTTATTTATATTGATACTTTATATTTATCTTTGTGTTCCTTTTCTTTTGTTGTACTGTATTTTCCTTTTGAATTTTAATAAAATTTGATATTGATTTCAAAAAACAAAAATTGTTATTTATATTTACACTTTATATTTATCTTTAAGGTGGTGGTATGATTCGATCAAATTATTATTTTTAACGTTGTGCATTGTGTAATATTATACAATACATCTAGATGTATATAGATAACTAGTTGCATGTATAGTTATATGAATTTTTTTTTTATTTTATATTCAAAATGTTTCATATGTTATTGAGAAAAATGCATTTCTTGTTTGTATTTCCTTCCTTTGCACAGCACCATACAGTACCCATAGTATATGGGTCACTTATATTGCACCCGAAGTACTTGGCTTGCACCCACACAATTTGACATGCCACAGTGTCACTTTGCCCCACAGACCATGTCTTAGTGTTTCCTTGCCCCACAGAACATACCACAGCATCACAGAACTGCCCTAGCAGAATATTCCACAGAGTCACGGTGCCACAAAGTGCATGTTATTTTGTCTTTCAGAACATGCCACTGCGTCACTTTGCCAAATAAAGTATGTCACAGTCAGGTGCCCCATTAATATATGCCACAGTTTGCGAGTTATAGGGCAAAAACCAAAACAAGTGTTTTTTTTTTCACCTAAAACATCACCGTTTTAGCAGTATTTGCAATCTTAGATCGCAAACACTGCTCGTTGTGCTGCAATGCTTTGCCAGACAGGACGGACCAAGTCCGTCCAATGGCGGCAAGGGGTTAAATTGCCCAATACAATATTCCACTGTAAATTGCCCAATACAGTAGGCCACTGTAAATTGCCCAATGTAATATGCCACTGTAAATTGCCCAATTGCAAAATTCCAATGCAATATGCCACTGTGACCCCATTAAAAAAAAATAAAACCCTGATCTCTCCTCCCCCACTTCCCAAGTACTCAAGCTGCTGTTGCTCCTGCTCCGCCGTCTTCACTGCGCAGACTGTAGGAGGGAAAATACGCCAACACTTGGAAGCGGCCGGGTGAATATTTTCCCTGATGCCTGAATCTGAATTATATTCAGGGTTAATCGACGCATATTGTGTGGCCGAAAACCTATTGGGCTTTCAAGATTGGGTTTCCAAACGACCCAAATGGTGGATTTGGATCGGAGTCGCTGCATACTGTGTAGGTGAAATCCAGAGATCCCTTCTATTCGGCTTTTATGCATTCCTTTTTGGAGCGGATTATCTGATATTGTTTAGACATTTTACACAATGCACCTAGACAGACTGGGACCAATAGGGAGTGTAGCTGGTTTTAGTGAACCGGGCTTGGCCCTTGGAAGGGGTCCGCAACAGAGACTCAGTCCAGCATTGCAATCATTTGGCAATATTGGCCGAGGCGAGGCCCAGATATCATCTTTGGTCCATTAACAGTCTTTTTTCGCCACTGACTGAGATCATGGACATGATGAACCTGGGGCATATTTGACCCTTAGAGCAGAACCTATGGTTGGCACCCCCTCCCATGTTATTATATATATGTATTAATATATGTTTTAATTTACAGAGATAGAGAGAGAGCGATAGATAGATAGATAGATAGATAGATAGATAGATAGATAGATAGATAGATAGTTAGATAGATAGATAGATAGATAGGCAGGTGGATGCATTTATACTTTATGCAAGTTCTTTCATATTTAATAAAAATGTTATTGAACAAAATTAATTTCTTATGTTTATTTTATTCCTCTGTACCCACATTGCACTAGGGAGCTGACTGGGGACAGAGATGATACTGGGGTGCTGACTGGGGACAAATATGACACTGGGGTGCTGACTGGGGACAGAGATGACACTGGGGTGCTGACTGGGGACAGAGATGACACTGGGGTGCTGACTGGGGACAGAGATGACATTGGGGAACTGAGTGGGGGCAGGGATGACACTGTGCATCTGACTGTGTCCCCCTAAAGATAGCATTGGCAGCCCAGGGCACAGACATCCTCCATTGCTGCGCCCACTAAACATCAGGGCGATTGAGTGGGGGGTGTTGATCTGGCAACCTACCACTGTCACCTGGGACGTACCACCCTCTTTCCTCCCCCAGGTGGCGCAGTCTATCCTAGCAAGTGGAAAAAAAAAAAGTTAAAAAATATGAGAAAAAATGACAGAGATGTCATAATTGTTTGTCTAATAAATCATGAACAGCAAATTTCATTGAATGGAGGAATAGCCAGGAACAGAAAAATAACATTGAGAAAAAGACTGAAAGTCTGTGTGGACACAATACATTTGTACCCGGGATTGCTCTCTTTCATTACTTTTTGCTTGTTATTCCTCAGTGCTTGTTGAGCACACAAAGGAGTCATCACCAGAGTTACATCGGATGAAGAGCCATAAAAACCCAGCCACATTGCAGCCAGATTTTGCAGTGTTATGTAACATCTCAATAAATCCTCATTTCAAATCCAACACGCCTTGTCCTCCTTTGTTTGTGTCCTTCTGGATTTCTTATTTGCAATGATATTGTCAAATGAGTTCATGACTCTCAGCAGCACAATCCCAATGCATATGTGAAATGGGGAAGCCCAGTGCTTGGCTCTATGACCGCTCAAATGCACATTGAAAGATTCCATTTACTTGGATGGCCACTCATCCTGTATTTAACCGGCAGGTCGGCAAAAAGTTGGTTTGTGTCCAGGGATAAAGTCTGTGGTGGCATTTTCCCCCCCACAGCAATAAAGATCACAACAGTGTATGGGGTGTATGCATGTAGCACAGAGTTCCACAGCAATAACAGTAATGTGTGGTGTGTGAGCAAGTCATATGGGTGGTTTTATCTTAATGCAGTCTATAGCATGTATTTCTTTTTTACATGGGAGACACACAATGATGACACAATCACATAGTCCCTTTAACCCAACTTCTATAAAGCCTACTGATCGGTTCTGAAAAAAGTTTTTGTAGACACCCATTTCAGCATCCACAATAAAAAAAAAAAAGAGGCATACAAAAGGTAAGTTTCAGAGTTAATTATTGCAAAAATGGTTGCAATTTTAATATCTAAGTTTCAATAGGATGTATCAATTTGCTTAAGCCTGGATAGTCTCTTTAAATCCCTTGAATAGTCCTAATGACTGTGAAATACAGGTTTTTTAAGAGCTCAGATTATCTAATGCAGAGTGTACTGTAGCAATAAAAAACTCACAGCAATTAGCATTGCGGCGCTCCACAGCAATAAAGATCACAGTAGGGTATGGTGTGTATGAATGTACCACAGAGTTCCACAGCAATAACACTGCATTGAGAGAGCAAGTCATATGGGTGATATTATCTTAATGCAGTCTATAGTGTGTATTTCTTTCTTACATGTGGACACCAAACCATAACACTGTTTACACAGTCCCTTTAACTCAATAACCTACAGCAAATGGGCCCCAATCAACCAATCCTGTTTTGTTTTTTTAAGGACACCTGCTGTATGAAGTTCACCTGGGCCAGCAATTTCTGCTCGTACAACTTGATTACAACATTTGTTTTATAACTTACTGCTATTGTTTGTCTAAACGAAATTAAAAACCCGCCCTTATAGAATATATGTACAAATACGCTCATTCTCAATTGCATTTTGTTCCGTTTGAAAGTTCAACATGGATGCTATTATTTTACCATCTGGGTATTTCCCAAGCTTATTTCTAATTAGTTACTGTTCCGAAATTAAGTTTATGGGGATTAAGGGGAACATTTAAACGAAGGCCATGTTTACTGTAACTGATACCATATGGAATACCCAATCAAGCTGAAAAAGAAATGCATTTTGTACAGGGGATCATGTAGAGTAAGCAAAAATCACCAGGGATAAGTCATGAAAGGCTTATGCTATTAAACAGCCAAATCACTGTGGGATTTCAACACTTCAAATTCAACTTCAAATTCTTTTATTTTTTATTTTTTGCAAAGGTAAATGTTTTATTATTATGATTATTATGATTAGATATTTGTAGATCTATATTGAAAGCAGCATTCCAAAAAGGCATTTACAGCCAATGGAATTTAATTAAATTCTTTATGGTAGATATAGCATTTATATACACTTATGGGCCTCTTTATAATGTACACCTGTACTATATAAGACCCTCTATGCCTTTAAAATTGCTTGAATTCATGCAGCCTGGATTCAACATGGGGGAGGGGATATTCGTTGGCTTAAATATTGAGTGACCAGGGATAAAACAGGCGAGTACTACCTGCAAAAAGGCCCTGAATAATGCATTGTTAAAACCTAAGAGATCTGAAAGTTTTAACTATGTATTATCCATGGCCAGCTGAGCTCTTGTCTTGGGCAAGCACCAGAGTCAGGGATTACTTAAGGGGGAAAGGGAATCATTCACGGGTTGACAGGGGGCTTAATTTTAATTGTGTGAAGGGTATATATATTAATAAATCAGGGACCTTGAGCAAGTCCCTGGCCCATTTTGTTTCAGGGGGCTGCTAGCCATTTAGACATTTTTTTTATAGTCGGGGCCAGGGCTACATGGAGAGCCCTGGCCACAGGGCCGGCCTTACATGTTTCGGCGCCCTGTGCGGGCCTCCCCCGTGGCGCCCCCCCATGCCTGTCTTCCTCTCTCTCCATGTATGTGTCTCTCCCTTCCCATGTTTGTCCCTTTCCTCTTCCTTGCCATGTCTGTCTCTCTCCAACACCCCCATACCTGTTCTCTCTCCTCCTCCTCCCCCATAAATGTTCTTTCTCCACCTCCTCCCCATACCTGTTCTCTCTCCCCCTCCTCCACATACCTTTTCTCTCTCCCCCTCCTCCCCATACCTGTTCTCTCTCCCCCTCCTCCCCATATCTGTTCTCTCTCTCCCCCCCTCTTCCCCATATTTGTTCTCTCTCTCCTCCTTTGTTTCCCCCCTGTTCTCTCCCTCTCTGTTCTCTTCTCCCCCTTCCCCTTTTCTCTCTCCCTATCCCCTTCCCCTGTTCTCTCTCCCCCCCTTCCACTGTTCTGTCTCCACCTCTTCTAATTTTCTCTCTCCCCCCCTTCCACTGTTCTGTCTCCCCCCCTTCCACTGTTCTGTCTAACCCTCTTCCACTTTTCTCTCTCCCCCCCTCCACCTGTTCTGTCTCTTATTAATTTAGGAAATACTAAATAATCCTGTTGAACTCCTCACACTATTTTCGAATTTTAGTGAATATAGCCCAATGTACCGCTAAATTGGTGGGATGAAATTTTCATCTCACCTCACCTGTCATACATATTTTAGTGAATAGCCCCTAAGATGGTATTTGTGATACATTATTCTACTGGGAGAGAATCCATTTGAAAATGGTGAGACTGTGGTCAGAAAAGGGCTGTGGTTATGGCACTCCGGCCTCATTACAACTCATTTCTGCACTAACGGTGCACCATTCGAAAAAGGCTAAGAGCCTTCGATCTCAAAGAACATTGGTCCATGGCAGCAGTCTCTCCCTGTCAATCCCGCTGCAAACAGCTAATAGCGGGAGATCTCTTCACTGGAGGTGTGTTTGGTGGTCATAGACATGGCGAGCCTGGAATTCTGCCGGAGGCCTCCAAATCAAATGAACGGTGCTCCATCGGAGAAATATAATAGTAAAATATCAGCCGGAGGGTTTAAAACATTATGATTATTCACTAACACAGGGAACGTCAAATGTTATGGACGGGCAGCTGCGTTTCAACCCAATAACTTTTTGCACAGCAAAGAAAATAAATTAAAAAAAAAAGATTTGATTTCAAGGGACCTGTATTTTCAAAACTGCTGCCACTGATCTTTGGAAATCCACAAACTTTCTTTTACAAGGAAACAGGGCGTCTGGTGCAGTTGTATTTTTTTTCTGTTTTACAGCACAAACTTTTTTCATAATTGGGTCCAAAGAGCATTGTTTCTATTTTACGGGGATAACCTATTCTGTCATCGGACCATAGCACTGCGCTCTGCCAGAGTTTCAAACGCCCCCATTTTATTCTGTAACTAGTTATACTATCAAAACAACAGCAGCTACTAGTTTTCTTTTTTTTTTTTTATGTTACATTTTATTGGTTTTTTTTTTTTTTTCAAGATTGCAAGATTGATCCCACCAGCTTTGTTACATTATGTTACTTATAAAATGTTCTTTTGGGAACAAGATCTGTAAAGTACCATTTGGATACACATTTATTTTGTTACTAATATTTTTTTTTTTTTAATATATTACACCAGCCCTTGGGAAGAGAAAATAACTTTTAAAATGATTGCAGATACAATATAAAAAGCAGTAGCTTTAGGGAGACAAGGTAATAGTGTTCAGATTGACTAGCAAACAATTTAGATGTGTCTTGATGACCCAACAGTATTGTTTTAGAACACACAGAAAATATATTCCTCCGAGCTATTGGAAATGTGTATTATACTGGCTTTACGGTCACATTTTTAAACTTTAACTCCTTATGACATTCTGTTTCTTTTGTGTTGACTTGGAATACTTGATTCGGTAGTAATCACGAAAGGTCTATGATTAAGCCTTGTTTTAGGGTGAAACGCGTGAGACAGATGCCTCCTCACGTTGGTAATATGTGTTTACTATTTTTCTAATAAAGTGATATTTTTCTACCAGACTACATCGCCTCTGGAATAATTATTATCTGGTGTGCCCTCAAATTTTTGCTCTGCTGTTAAACCAGAAAACAGGTAGGCAGGCAGCTAAATAAAAATGAAGGAATATGGAGCATCAATTGTTAAAAAGAGAAGCTCTTCACTTGGACCTGCTGTCGCTGAATTTATGGAAGACGTCTTAGGACACAGTTGCTGCCCGTGCATTTGATTAAATATTAAGGTCAATTAAATTTAAAAAGGTTTTTTGGCTGGTCAACAGGGCCGACCTTAAGTGTTCCGGTGCCCTGTGCAGGCTTCTCCCATTGCGCCCCCGTCTCTTTCACCCTCTATGTATGTGTCTCTTTCCCTTCCCATGTTTGTCCCTTGCCTCTTCCTTGCCATGTCTGTGTCTCTCTAACTCCCCCATACCTGTTCTCTCCCTCTGTTCTGTCTCTCTCCTCCCCTTCCTCTGTTCTGTCTCTCTCCCCCCTCCCCTTTTCTTTCTCCCCCCTCCCCTGTACTGTCTCTCTCCCCCCCCCTCCCCTGCACTGTCTCTCTCCCCCTCCTCCCCTGTTCTATCTCCCCCCCCTGTTCTGTCTTTCTCCCCCTCCCCTGTTCTGTCTATCTCCCCCTCCCCTTTTCTGTATCTCTCTGCCTCCTCCCCTGTTCTGTCTCTTCCCCCTCCCCCTCCTCCTGTTCTGTCACTCCCCCCTCCCCCTGTTCTGCATCTCTCCCCCCTCCCTTTGCCTGCAAAAGTGGATCCAGGGAGGGGGGCAGAGCTAACTAGATGAGAGGTGTAGCTCCGCCCCCACCCGATGAAGCAGAGCAGAGTCTGCTTTACGGGGAGCCACGGGCAGCAAGAGAAAGTGCTGCTCGGCTCCCCATGCCTGCATTAAGCATGGGGAGCCGAGCAGCACTTTCTCTTGCTGCCCGTGGCTCCCGTGAAGCAGACGCTGTTCTGCTTCAAAGGGTGGGGGCGAAGCTACACCACACAGCCGGTTAGCTCCGCCCCCTCCCTGGATCCAGCAGAGCTTCCCGAGCAGAGGGCTGGTGAGGGGGATCTTTTGATCTCCCAAATCCAGTGCCTCTGCCGGCTTTTTTTTTTTTTTTCTCAACCAGGTCGCACATCCCTAAGGCCGGCCCTGCTGGTCAACATTGGAAAATAGACTGGACATAAGAAAAAAAATGTGCAATGCTATTAAGTGCAAACGGACATAATGGAGTGAAGCTACAAAACATTACCAGGAATGGGCAAAGTGTCTATACT
Organism: Pelodytes ibericus; assembly: GCA_036172795.1. Classification (NCBI taxonomy): domain Eukaryota; kingdom Metazoa; phylum Chordata; class Amphibia; order Anura; family Pelodytidae; genus Pelodytes; species Pelodytes ibericus. Next base: position 18,731,787 of record CM069860.1, read on the forward strand.
AGTGTCCAGGACAAGGTCCATAGAACATCATTATACACCATGAATATGTTGGTGCCTACTCCTGTGTTATGATCCCAAAACATTATGTTTTATGCAATAAAATAATCTTTAAAAAAGTTTCTTTTCATAAAAAAAAAGTTTAATTATCTACCTAATTGAAGTGGAATACACTTATACACAACTTATCTTTCCCTATTGTTCATTAATATTGTTTTATTTATAATGGGTGAACATATTTTGCAGAACTGTACCATGGATTAATAGGGTAAGAAATTAGACATACTTGAACAAAAGGTGAGGATGACTAAGAGTCTAAAACATCTCTAGTGCTTCTAGCCATGGATGTCTAGGCCTTCCTCCTCTGGATATCTGTTAGATCTCAATTTGTTGTCATAATGTTGGGCTATTCAATGCGATTTACTTAAACCAGCCAAACAATGTGTACTGGCAAGGTCTGTGTTTAGTCATGGTCATAGTCTTTTTGCACATCTGGTGGGTCAGAGTGGGGGCTATCACATGACTGGGGTTCTAATACTTTGACAAAGGCAGGTCACACTCCCCACTGGACCACCAGAGATGCTCCTTACTGAACCTAATGGGAAACATTTTCCCATAACTGGAAAATGTCCTACAGACGGCCATATTTAGAATCTTAATCCATCAATTCCTGACATAGAATGTTGGACTGAAGGAGCCTGCATCGATTTGTCTCTTGTCATCTCTAACAAATAACAGTGTTAAATATATTTATACCTTTGGGATCACAGAATGTTTTACCTTGGAATAATCTCACTTTCATTGTTTGGATCTGAAATCTTTCCATCCAAAGCAAACATGGATCATCCTCAGAGTCCGTATTGACCTACGGGGAAATCGGTTTGTCTTCTGGGAAATGATGCTCGCTTCGGAATTACCAAAACGGACACTTTATGTTTCAAAGGGAATGATCCGACGGAGAGTACCATATTAATGTTCACAAACAACAAAGGTATCACGTCTCAAATTTGTCGGAAAACAGACGAGAGAAGTACACTGAGTCATCTGCAATAAGAGGATTTTCCTAAATAATTAATAAGAGAAGTATGCAGACAGACATTTTCTGTGAAGACATAAACACTAACTGAGTAGAACAAATTGTTACTTCCAACCAGAGATCTTTATTAATCTGCTTTAGTGAAGTATTATATATGGATAATTATACTTGATTATTAATATATCAATATTATTGATACTACAAAAAAGGCTGAGATAAGTTTATAATGCATAAATCCTGGTAAAATCACTAACAATCATTACAATTGATTGACGATGCATCAACCTCTAGCCATTATATCTAGAAATACTTTAATGAAACAATGCAAATACTGTACCTTTTTCTGAGGAAGGAAATGCTTAGAACCGTGAGCCAAATGGGTCAGATCTTCATCTGACCCAAGATTCTAAACATATCGATCCTCTGATAGAGCTATTTGGAGCAGTGAGGGTTTAAAAGCCTACACTTGATACAATTTTTCAATTAAACATAACTGACAGTTGTCCGAAAGGGTTTTAAGAAGTGATTACTTAAACTGAGGGGCCCTATTGTAGCCACTAACCACTGAGTCATTAAAAAAAGGGAAATAATATTTTTATTATAGTTTTGTGGCTGGAGCATATCACTTACACTTGTTTCTATCTTTTATCATATATATATATATATATTTATTTTTTCTCCCTGGTATATGGCAAAAAAGAATTTGGATCATTAAACCAACAGGGACTTTTGTGACATGTCATTCTAAATACATAGACATTAATATGTAGTCGGTTCTGCCTTTGCAGCTATAACAGCTTCCACTCTTCTGGGTAGGCTTTCCATAAGATTTTGGAGTGTTTCTGTGGGAATTTTTGCCCATTGATCCAGTAGAGCATTTGCGAGGTCAGGCACGGATGTTGAATGAGGAGGCCTGACTTGCAAGCTCCGTTCCGGTTCATCCGAAAGATGTTTGATGGGGTTGAGTCCAGTCAAATTCTTCCAAATCAAACTCATCCAGCCATGCCGTTATCAACTTTGCATTAGGCAATGGAGCACAGGAATGCTGGAATTGAAATGGGCCTTGCCCATGCTTTTCCCACAAAGTTGAAAGCATAACATTGTCCAAAATGTCTTGGACATTAAGATTTCCCTTCATTGGAAGTTGGGGCCAAGCCCAAGCTCTGAAAAAAAAAGCCCCATATCATTATGCCTCCTCCACCACACTTTACAGTTGCCAAACCCAGACTCCTCCAGAATCCAGGGGTGACGTGCTTTACACCCCACAGTCCAACACTTATCTTTGTGGTTGTTGATGTGAGTCTTGCATGCAGCTGCACAGCCATGAAAACCCAGTTTGTATTCTGATGTCAATGCCAGTGGCGAAATTATACACCTCAGCGCTCGGTGACCCCGCTCTGTGACTTTACGTGGCCTTCCGCTAGTTGCAGCTGTTGCTAAACGCTTTCACTTTCCAGTAATACCACAGTTACAGTTGAACGTGTCATATCTAGTGCGGATGAAATTTCACGAGCTGACTTATCGCAAACGTGGCCTCCTATCACAGTACCACGCTTGAAGTCACTGAGCTCTTCAGAACAATCCTAGTTGTTCCACAATCGTTTGTAAATGCAGACTGCGTGGCTAGGTGCTTGATTTTATACACCTTTGGCAATGGGTCTTATTGAAAGACCAGAATTCAATACGTAAGAGGTGTGTCCCAATACCTCTGTCCATATAATATAGCTCCCACTGAAACAGGCAATATGTATTTTTAATCTTTTGTGGCTTTTTAACATACATTGAATGATTTTTAGAAAAATGTAATTGTATGCCACTTTTCTGTGAAATATCAGTGGAAGGAAAGTAACTGTGATTTTAAAGATATCTTTGATTATAAAGGAGGATCATATGAATTTAAAGGGGCTTCGTGCTGATTTAGGCACATGCTAATCTCTTTATTTGGTACAATAAGGCACAAGATGGTGGAACCAGGAAGTTTGGTTAATGATGCTCAGCTGGAATTTTCTGAGAGACAGCACTTTACACACAGCCAAGTTAAATATAACACAGTTAATAATAATTATTCTCTTGTGTCACAATATGCATCAATAATTACATTATGCATTAACACTCTCTCACCTGTGCTGTGATAAGACAGCCTATGCATAGACTGTGGAAAATAGAATATCCTCGAATTATGTACAGAAAAAGGACCATTCTGACTGTTTTCAGGCATATTAAAATTAAATTATTAGAAAAATGTATGTGTTCATTATGATTTGGATTTTTGTATTCTAAATATTTTAAATTTACTTATAAATATCAGGCTTTCAATGTCTACTGACCCCCCCCCCCCCCCCCCCCGATCAGCACTCGGCATTTGTGTTGGGCTCGTGCTGGGAGCAGGTAGCGGGGAGGCAAGGTGGAACCAAGGCAAGGTCAAAAAGCAGTCCAGAAGGTCAGGGCAGGCAGAGATGGGTCACAAGTGGTTAAACAGGAAGGGTTCAGGGGAGGAGAGATCAGGATAATCCACCATGAAGACACTCACCAGAGAGGCATCAGCCTCTTCCTCCTCCTCCTCCCTTGACCCCTTTAATAATGCCGCTCCATCGGATGCCCCCCCTCCCTGACCTGCATGCCGAGCACAGCACACGAGTTACTGGAGGCCAGGGATGGAGCCTACCCTGCAGTACCACGGGCTCATGGCGGGGGGGCGAGGAGTTTTACGACATACATTGAGCAGGGGCAGCTGGAGAATTTTACCAGTGTAGCTATTAATGTCTGATTTTGCCATTCACCAGTAAGTTCACCACAGTTCACTCTGTAATGACCAGAGTCGTTGGATGTGAAAGGTTATATCCAGATATGGATTACCTATATATATATATATATATGGAGGACCTTTGTCTCTGGTTGTGTTGATGCTTATATCCAAGTTCTGAACAAAATAGGTGGCATTATAATTAGCATACATATTGGAAGCCATTATAAGTTGATTAGTAACATAGCTAGAATGAAAGGTCCGTGTTAAAGCAGACAGCTACATTCACTGCAGCAAAGTCAATTACTTCCTGCCCCAGAGAAGAACAAAAGTCTTATATTCATATAACGCAAGTAAGATTCAGCCCATCATCATTATTCCTTCAGATTCTCCCCCAAATAAATTGTTCCCAATTCTTAAGACAACTCTAATTTGCCCGGTTTCTACACTCCCTTCCATTCAATCTCAATGCCACTTACCATCCTTTGCAGTGGTGTACCTTGGTTTTGTGCTGCCCTAGGCAGACAAATTCGGGCACCCCCCTACCCACGCTGCACACACACAACATGCCCCATCACCCACATCACCCCATTGCATGACCCCATCACCTAAATTACATGCCTCCATCACCCCAATTACACACCTCCATCACCCCCATTACATCCCCCATCACCCCCATTGCATGCCCCCATCAGCCCCATTATATGCCTCCACCACCCCCATTATATGACTGCATCACCCCATTATATGCCTCCATCCCCCCATTACACACCTCCATCACCCCCATTACATGCCCCATAACCACCATTGCATGCCCCCATCAGCCCCATTACATGCCTCCATCACCCCCATTATATGCCTGCATCACCCCATTATATGCCTCCATCCCCCCATTACATACCTCCATCACCCCCATTACATGCCCCCATCACATGCTTCCATCACCCCCATTATGTGCCCCCATCACCCCCATTACATGCCCCATCACCCCCATTATATGCCCCATCACTCTCATTACATTCCCCATCACCCCCATTACATGCCATTACCCCCATTACATGCCCCCTCACCCCAGGATTTACCCTGATCCCTGGTGGCTAGTGGCAGGCAGCATGGTGTCCTACCATGCTGCCTGTTCGGCTCCCCGCTGTGGGTGTATATAGGTCACGTGACCCATAGCGTCTCTGACCTCTGAGTCACATGACCTGTCATCACTCCGCCTCCTAAAAAAAAAAATTCACGGGCAGCCCAATCGCCATGATCAGACTGCCCGTGCGTTTTTTCTTCAGGTTTTTTTTAACTGAAGGGGGCTGCCCCCTGAAATTAGCCGCCCTAGGCATCCACCTAGGATGTTTTGCGGTAAATACCGCACTGCTCCCTTGTACTTGCTTAGTCTCTTTCCCAAAGAGTGTTGCAGGACTACATTCCACATACTCCTCTGCCAATCTCTTGGCTGAAAGAGCATTATGGGAGATATAGTTCATCAGCAGCTGGAGGGCCGCAGCTTATCTACCCCTCTATTACATGATACAGCACTTTGTTGTTGGTTGTTGGTGGAACTAATGTAGTTTTTTCCATTGGAGACATGCTTCATTGGCATTTAAAGGAGAAAATATTTTTTTTAGCAATGTCCCCCCCCCCCCCTTACTGCAGGTCGCTAGATGACTGCCAGGTCATCACTGTCCTGTACTGTTTGATCAAATCTACAGACCTTTCTGCACAGAGGCAGTCAATATATTTATTATTATTTAGTCAGAGAATCTTACTACTTGACCCTCCCCCCTTCCCTAAAATTCTGCCATCCTTCCAACATACTGCTTAATCTGGACCTCATCATAGCCATCCCACTTATGCGTCTGACCTTTCCTGACAATTAAATCATTCTCTATTTCTGTCCCCTTACCTTGTGTTTATATCACCCTGAATATTCAGCTAGTCTAACAGCACGCAAGAGTATCCCTCTCTATCCCCTCTGTCTCACTACTTAGATATCATTAGTCCTGCTCTATTGAATAGTTCACTGAATTGGACAATAATCATGTAAATAAACAAGACAGAAGCTATACTATACTGGCATTTTAATAATATGATAATATATACATCATTTTTAAATACAATGAATATAGTTGTTTTTTTTTTTTTTTTTTTTTATTTAAGCTCAAACCCTTTTGATCCCTTCCCAGCAGTGCTGTGTGCATGACAAGGGAGAAGCCATTTTAATACAGATCCAGCATGATGTTGCACGTAGCGTTCTAATTGGCTGGATGGGCAATCAAAGCTTAGTACAGGGCATTGCAGCCAAAGTTCTCACAGTGATTACTGTTCATTCGGAGCCTGCTGTCTCTTTTTGAAGGGTGGCATGAGCAAAGAACTCTCCTTATAGTGGGATTTTAGATAATTATGGGACAAAATGTCAAATCTACCGTTGAAGAAAGATATTTATGTCTGCATCCAAACTGTGCCAGTCCCATGGCATCTACAATTATTACATAATGAATACTCCTGCATGAGAGTAATGCTCTTTGCATGCACTTTGTAATATACCAGGGCTGTTATATTCCCCTGATATAACCCCAGTGCTGGTTTGAATTACTTTAAAGAATAAATGAATCAAAAGGTCATGTGTGTTTCATATAGAGTTAGTATCAGATTGATTTGGTCCAGAACTTTTTCCATTTCTGTTCCTCTCTCTATTCAGTGGTGGCACTACCATATAAGTGAATAAAGTGGCTGCTTTTGGCCCTGTTTGCTTAGGGTGCCCCTAAAGTGCCTAAATCAGGGACAGATCCAGTAGCTGATCTCAGGAGGGGCACTGCCCATGTCCTTCTATCTTTTCCTCTCCCCCCATGTCCTTCTGTCCCTTTCCTCTCCCCCATGCCTGCCACTCTCTCTCATCTCTTTTACCATATCTGCCTGTCTCCTCTCCCTTCCCATGTCTGTCTCACTCCCTTCCCATGTCTATATGTATCTCTTTCTTCCCATGTCTGTATCTCTCCTCTCCCTTCCCTATGACTGTATTTTTGTCCCCTTACCTATTTATCTCTCTTCACCCCATCCATCTCCTTTCCCCCTGTCTGTATTCACTTGCGGTGAGATGACTAGTCCCTTTTGAGCCAAAGTATCCTTCTTCTTTTTTTGTATACAACGTGCTGTAAGATTTAGTTCCACATCAAACCTCCTTATATGTGCCTTTCCTGTGACATAGCCAACAACGTAACATATACCTATCAGTGGTGCCAATTCTTGTATGAGTTCTCTCCTCTCCCCCTGTCTGTGTTCTCTCCTCTCCCCCTGCCTGTGTTATCTCCTCTCCCCCTGTCTGTGTTATCTCCTCTACCCCGTCTGTATTCACACCTCTCCCCCTTGTATGAGTTCTCTCCTCTCCCCCCTGTCTGTGTTATCTCCTCTACCCCCTGCCTGTGTTATCTCCTCTACCCCCTGTCTGTATTATCTCCTCTCCCCGTCTGTATTCACACCTCTCCCCCTTGGATGAGTTCTCTCCTCTTCCCCCTGTCTGTGTTCTCTCCTCTCCCCCCTGTCTGTGTTATCTCCTCTACCCCCTGCCTGTGTTATCTCCTCTCCCCCTGTCTGTGTTCTCTCCTCTTCCCCCTGTCTGTGTTTTCTCCTCTCCCCCCTGTCTGTGTTCTCTCCTCTTCCCCTTTTGTGTTCTCTCCTCTCCCCCTGCCTGTGTTATCTCCTCTCCCCCTGTCTGTGTTCACTCCTCTTCCCCCTGCCTGTGTTATCTCCTCTACCCCCTGCCTGTGTTATCTCCTCTACCCCCTGTCTGTATTATCTCCTCTCCCCGTCTGTATTCACACCTCTCCCCCTTGGATGAGTTCTCTCCTCTTCCCCCTGTCTGTGTTTTCTCCTCTCCCCCCTGTCTGTGTTATCTCCTCTACCCCCTGCCTGTGTTATCTCCTCTCTCCTCCCATATTTACCTAAAGCACTGCGGTGAGGTTATGTGGTGGGGACGTGCAGAGAAGCATTGTCTCCGTGTGTCAGCTCTACGCGCTCATAGTGATGACGCAGGGCATCATATTTCCAATGCTCTGACTCATCACCATGCGTGGAGAGCACGAGGCAGTACTGACTGAGCTCTGAGTGTTTAACACACAGAGACGATGCTGCCGGCGTCGCCCCACTGAGTGAACCACACTGCTCTACATGGTTGGGGCGCACCTTCACCCCGGCACACGGTTTTATCCCCCCACATCACCAGAACGTCACTGGTCCAGAAGCTGCCAGCAAGGCACCAGCTAACAGAGTGTAACCTATTATGGACTAGGGGCAGATAGCTAACACAGGGCTCCCATGCAATGTTTCTCCTCCCAAGATCCTAGAACCACCCCTGTCTCTTACAATAGTATATTGGTAAGAACCCATTCACTAACCAGCTATCTCACCTGTATTATTTATTATTCCAACACATTTCTCAGGATCACTTGTTTTTCCCCTATTACCCCCCCCCCCCCATTGTTTAAAGGGACCCTGTCATCCTGTTTATACTATGAATGTAGAGAATAATCTAAAAAAAAAAAAAAATGTGCCTGTGTAGTCTCCTGTTTATGATATTACCAGTGTCTTGATATGCAAACAGAAACAATGTAATTAGCATTTCAAGTCACAAAATGATGTCAATTTATTGGTTTTATGTGCAATTTTGTTAGAATACATAGATATTTTGTGATACTTTTTAACTTTTAGTTGACAAAGTCTGTGCACTAGAATGTATAAGGTTTATACATTATAATGTAACAATAATGTGTTTTAAACAAAAATTAAGAGTGCATGAAGTGTAGGTATTTTAAATATAACTTCTATAATGAAAGAATACAAATAATTCCATTTTTTTTTTTTTTTTTTATATAATAATGTATTATAAGTCTGCATTTCCAGTGCGTTGACCTGACAGAAGTGTCACATTTTGGAACTAGCACTGATCATTAAAAAAAAAAAAATCATTTTGTACTCCCGATAGAGAGACTGAATCTTTTTTCCAGATTTGAGCAGTAATGACTGGACTGTAGTTAATTTGTGACATTACTTGTCAAAGGCATGATTAATTATACACATACTTAGAGAAATATCTGATGCCGAAAGGGCAGAGAAAGTTTAAGAGAGAGAAAGATGCAAACCCTTTTAAAGGGACACTAAACGTTTTTTTTCCCCACTTGTGCTTCTAATACAGAAGCAGAAGTGAAAAGTTAGTTGTCCCTAGTAGGAGGAAGAACTGGCGTGTGATTGATAATACTCGCCAGTTTATCCTCTGACCGACAGCTGCCATGCTTCCATAGGAAGCAGGCAGCCGTCCGGTCGCCGACTGGGTCTCTCAGCGCAGAGAGTGGCCCTCGTTTTTTTTATGAGATCAGCAGGGGGGCCTTAACTAGGTCCCCCCTGCTGACCCCATGCAAAAACGAGGGTCTCTCGCTGAGCTAGCAGTGAGACCATCGCATTCTGACAGGCAAAATAAGGAGAAAGTACAACAGATCATTAAACACGCCTTGTGCAAACAAGCATTAAAGCAATAAATATACTTATATTCCATCCATTATTTTGTGTGTGTATTTCAATGTACGGTTAATAAATAAAAGTCTGTTTTTATATCTCCTGCTTCTCTCTGCATTTGCGGCCCCTGTGCTTGGAAAGATCCTGTGCGTTGGGGAGGTATCAAAGTTCGCAGTGTGGGCACCCAGATTCGTTGGAATGGATGGAGAAAGACAGAAAACTCTATGGAAGTCTCTGTGTGTTAAACACTTAGAGCTCAGTCAGTACGCTATCGTGCTCCCCACGCATGGTGATGAGTCAGAGCATTGGAAATATGATGCCCTGCGTCATCACTATGAGCGCGTAGAGCTGACACACAGAGACAATGCTGTCTGCACCTCCCCACCACGTAACCACACCATATTTATTTACGGTTTTATTTTGGGTTCTATATTATATATTATTATATTTTGCGTGGCACTTTTTCCTCAAAGTGCCTGTTTTTTTTTTACACACTGGTGGGTAGGGTGTGAGGACAGCAGCAGTATGCACTATTTACCATGGCAAAGAACTTGTGGTGAGATGACTAGTCCCTTTTGAGTCAAATTATCCTTCTTCTTTTTTTGTATACAACGTGCTGTAAGATTTAGTTCCAAATCAAACCTCCTTGCCTGTGACATAGCCAACAACGTAACATATACCTATCAGTGGTGTAAATTCTTTGACCCGTTTTGGTTCCACATCAAACCTCCTTATATGTGCCTTGCCTGTGACATAGCCAACAACGTAACATATACCTATCAGTGGTGTCAATTTGTTGACCCGTTTCGTTGGCAAGCCTTAAAGTCTTAGGAGATATAAAACTAAAAAAGAAGTTTGCTTTGAGTAGAGCTAGACAGTCTAAAAATATTCCCAGATCAGCTTTACTGTATCACATCGAATTAACTGTTGTTTTTTCTCTCACAATGTGATATGTCTACAGCTTAATACACCAGATGGAAAAACATGGTGAGAACATGAGCTGGCTTACAAACCTGGCACAGTCCATTTTGACGTTCATTGCCATTCAGAACTTGTAGGATTTCTCTTCTATTCCATTCATATTTTTATGTCCACATGTTAAGCCATCACCTGCGGCTTGATATGCAAATGGCACATTCCCCATTCAAATGTAGTTAATTTGCATGCTCAGGTCATGTCATATACAAGAGACACCACAGGTGATGTCATATACCAGAGACACATATTTTTGTTATCCACAACATAGATAATCAATTTGCCTGCCTGAGAACTTAGACAGTGGTCTGTACGTATTAAACGAATTCCACCACATTTAAAAATGGGTTTCTCGTCTCTATCGCTTGTGTACTTTAAAGAGAGTTGTAAAGACACAACAGGACAGTTAATCTTAAATCCACATTGGAACCATTTTAAGGCCAACTGTTGGCAAAAAAACTTGAGTCAAGCAAAATGATTGTAAGTGTAGATGTTTTAAATAGAAAAGCCTCAGCCTTTGAAGACTTTGGTGCATGCTGAAGACGACTGCTTGTATAGTGCACAGGTTTTTTTCCAGTGTGATTTGATGCAGGCATTCTGCATACATCACATATTACCCCCAGTGATTATCTCCTAGCATCACTAATTAGATATATACTGAGCATATAAAGTTTTGTTTCATTTAGTCACTTCCTGTGCTGCTGGAATAGAATACAGTGTGTGGAATGTAATAAGCTTGCTCTTGTACACAGAAGGATCTGTTAAGAGTGTAGCACATTGATGACACTCTAGAGTCAGGAAATTTCATTTGAAATGGCATTAGTCTCATTGGTTCCTGCAGTAAAAAAAAAATAAAGGAAAATTACTTTTACTCAGCTAGTGTGGGCAGTCCTGGCTTCTTACAAACTGCTGTCATTTCACAAAGTTTTTTTTAAATATTTTAAGCAATGCAATATGTAAAACATGCATTTTAAAGTTCTGTGAAAGCACATTAATATGCATTGACGTTAAACCATTGTGCACAATTATGGGATAGGGTGACATTTTATAAATAATTGATAATAAAATGGTGCTTTATAAGTAAATAAAACTAAACCTGTTTGTGATTATATCCATGATAGTCTTTACAATAAAAAAAATAAAAAAATCACAGTTTTAAGAGTTTTAGAATTTATTCACTAGGTCTAATTTGCAATGTTGGCCTACCTGTGCTGCCCTTAAACGACAGCACAGCCTACCAGTTAAATAAAATAAACACTTGGATGTCTCTTTTTTTTTTATTGCACTCTTACCACGCGGCAAACAATTCACAAAAGGAAAAAAGAAAGGTAGCGAAATGAAGGGACAGCTACATAGCTGTTATCCATGTACGTATATACAGTATATACACAACTTTATTAAAAGCAAATTTTGGAAAGGCAGGGACTCGTGCTGCTGCTCCGACAGTCCGGACAGCAAGACCTTCTGCTTGTTCTTTTGGGTTAAAGAAAATGTATTTCTCTTTTCCTCCAATCGTCTCCATTCTGGTACATCTTTCGTCGTCCAGCTGTAGAGGATTCTGTCTTATTGAACATTTGCTCTCTTTTGGTATAGAATGGCTAAAGGCTGGAATGACTAAGGACTATGCTCATTGTATTGATGTGGTGGCTTATCCTCCATACTTTGGAAGTTCCAAAGAGAACCTATCTGCAAATGTATCCTTTTTGAATGAAGACTGAACTGATGCCATTGACATGTGCTATTCAGCAATGTCAGTGTATCAGATAAATAAAACTATAGTACCCTCTTTCTGTTTAAAAACTGGTAGGTAGGTCATTTTCTTTTTTTTATATACTCCATGTATAAATACAAAATATTTTTTTTTTTTAAATAAAGGCCTATCTTTACAAAAAAGGACAGGATCTGCTTACAACTCAAGCCAGTGCCATCGCTCTTAGACCCGATTGGTTTGTGCGCATCCATGTATACTCTACCTCTAGTGCAGGCGTCTTAATTATCTAATCCTTCTTGGTTTCTAGAGCTTGTCTACAGTGGGAACAATTACATCTTAAATCTGAATTCACTGAATTCACACCAGGATCATAAACAGTCTTTTGCAAGACTATGTGTTCTAGGTTTCGTGGACCATCTTGTGCGTCACTACCTCTTGGTTGTCATGTTGCTCAGGTCAGAGTTCAAGTCATTTTCCACAACCTTATTGTAATTATCTTTTTCTATGCAGTCGCTGACAGCTTTGAGAACAATCCGTAGCCTTCTGTCCATGGCCTCGAGATGAGGTTGGTAGAGAATCGGGGCGACTTTATCCATCAGCAACGACTCTTCCATCAAGCTACTCAATTTGTACTCTTCCTTTGCTAGAAGCTGTAACCGCAGGTATGTCGATTTCTTAATCCTAGGAAGAGAAAACATGAGATTTTAAACAGCTTATATCTAACAATACAGGGGTTAAGTTTTCTGAACCAGTCTATATCTAGCAATCCAGGGGTTAAGTTCCCTGAAACAGCCTATATCTAGAAATCCAGGGGTTAAGTTCCCTGAAACTGCCTATATCTAGCAATCCAGGGGTTAAGTTCTCTGAAACAGCCTATATCTAGCAATCCATGGGTTATGTTCTCTGAAACAGCCTATATCTAGCAATCCAGGGGTTATGTTCTCCGAAACGGCCTATCTGCTAATAGAGGTGTCTGATAATGACTGTATGCATATTACAAATAGATTATTCCAAGTGGTGTATAACTACATGGTTCGCAAGGTGTCCTTATCATTTATCTTATATAAAATGTGTCCCTGAATGGCAGAAATAAAATGTGGTCACCCTAATGCAGAACCAGAGATAGACAGACAAAATAAGGTTTAGATATCGATAGACAGATATACAAATTTGATAGATAGTGCTACACACTAGGGCCTAGGAGTCCAACTGTAGCCCTCCAGCTATTTCTGTATTGTGACTACCACAAGTCTCTTACATCTTAGAAAGCTGGGGAATTATGGGGTTAGTAGTTTTGCAGATGGATAACTGCAGCTGGATGACTCACTAGGGAATTTAGAAGTGAAAAGGGGTGAGCTAGGGTAAAGGGCAGCCTGGGGGCAGTTGCCCCTCTGCCTTACTTCCCAGCCCTACCCTAAGTGCCAACCTCTTGCCAGGTATTGATTAAGGGTATCAGTATAGTGGGCTTTTTTTATTTATTTACTGACATTAGGTAAACTTTAAGCTCTTAATAATTGTACTGTTTTCAGACTAATGCTTTAGAATCAAAAGTGGTATCCAGTTTAATATGCACTACTAATTATGGTATAGTATTCCATATGAGTAATGAATGAACATCGTCTATGTAACCGTACCTGCAGCATTGATTCAATGGCACGAGAATAGAGAGCTCGTCATGAGAATACTTTCCAAATCTGCATAAGGGAAAACAGAGAGATCAGAATAGATATAATGACAAAGCAAATAACAAGTTGCTTGCTAAACAGTATTTTTTTAAAGCTTATTCCATAACTACATACATTATTAATGGCCATTCTGACATGACATATTTCTTGTATGAAGAACAATAAATGACAGTTTCATGTCATCCAATGGGACACAGCGCCCCAAACCTTGTCTCAAACACTGAGCTAAGCATCTCCCACTTTCCATGCTCATACATATTGGAATGATCTGCTTAATAACAGTCTTTCTTGCCCTGGGTGGTATATGCCATTAATATCCTTTTGTTCATAAGCAGCAATGAGATTAATTTTAAACATTCCGGGACTAGCACAGTACTAACTTGTGGGCACCAGGTTGGTTACTCATGTATCAAAACTGCAGCCATTCAGCTCCATCTACAACTCCCATGATCTCCCAACGGCCTTTAGGTTTTGCAAAGCATCATGGTAGTTGTAGTTCAGACACAGCTGGAGGGCCACCGTTTGACATCTGCACGATAGTTAAGATTAAGCCCCATGTATTTAAAAAGTATGCATAGCGACTTCCAATGAACCAAAAGACACATTGCTAATATTTGATGTTAGGCCCACCCTCCACCTTTTTGGCTAGGTGTCACAGTGTCTTTACCAGTGGGTGAGGGTTAGGGATGATCCTAAAGGGGGTATGGGTACAGCATCCTCCCTTTGTCCACTCTGTCTGAAAGTGGTAAGAAGATTTGTACCCTGGCCAGCTGGTGGTTGTTATTTGGTGTGGTGGAACAATTGTAAAAGGTAAAATAGGTAGAGAGAATGGTAAGGTCTAGCTGTTATGTCACAATAGTAATTTTATGTTGCGATATCTGGATTGTTTTATAATATGTGTGTTATTGGAGAATGGGGAGGGAGAAAACGTTGGTCAAGGTATTTCCTCCCTGCCGCCCACAAGAGCTAGTTTCCAACAGTAAACCTCACTAACAGGTGCCATTGACAAGCACTTTATAATGCTAAATGCTTGATAAAGGAAAATTAAAAAACATTGTTTAACCCTAGCTTCCTTAATAGATACACGCGGGTTTACTAACTGCTGTGTCTCACATGCGAGACACAGCAGTTCCTGGTTGTTGCATGCTGACAAACGTGTTGCGCACAGCCAATCAGAGCGTGGGCTGGCCCCACTCTGACAGCTGAATGCGAGGGTCTCTCACTGGTAGCACAGAGAGAGACCCTCGTTTTTGCATGGGATCAGCAGGGGGGGACCTAGTTATTTTAAAAGTACACGCCAGTTCATCCTCATACTAGGGACAAATAACTTTTCACTTGTGCTTCTATGTTAGAAGCTCAAGTTAAAAAAAAAAACATTTAGTGTCCCTTTAAGTCTGTGAGATGAAATGTTCATCTCACCTGCAGCTCACGATTTAGAACATAGCTCCCTAAGCGTTATTTAATTGAAATATTTACCCTCTTCCATTATCCAAGTGAATAATAAATGTCTCGTTTCCAAATTTCTCAAACGTCTCGTAATGATGGCGATCCATGTTACCTGAGGGAACATCAAACATATCTGTGACTTAATAGCTCAGGCATTAATCTGATCATTGCACAATTAGACAATAGTGTTTTCTGTAAGAACTGGTTCTCATAGCACAGTTATTGGAAGTGATTGAAATAAAAAGCATAATAGGAAATCAGGGGTGTAACAACGAGTAGATATAGTCAAGAGCGGGCAACAGAGATATTTATGGCCTAGCTCTCTCTTCCGTTCCTAGGGCAGGACGCTAAAGGTGTCATGTATGATGTCATAATACGGCGCCTTCAGAGTGACAAAGTGCAGACCAATGCTACAGTGTTCGCAGCTATACACAGTTACACCACTGTAGGAAACAGTTATTCAACAGCAGAGATTTATACTGAACAGATATAAATATTTTCAATAAATGCAAAACTCAAGTAAAAGGACTGGGAGTTTTTATTTGCACCAGCACTTAGAACCCTTGGCTGTATGCTAGGCTTGTAGGCTGTGGTACTTTGAGACTTTTAGACAGGCTGGAGATTTAAATGTCCTTATTAATGCTCTTTGCTTAATGCATTCCGACACAGCAGAACACATTCACACAATCGTTTTTGCTTGTTAGCGATCTTTTAAGTGCTGTTAAACCGTTAGCTCTTCCAGTCTACCAACTGCATATACAATGACTAGGACATTTTTTGAAACATTGACACTCTAACAATTTTAAAGCCCACCATTTTGACAAGTTGTGTACAGTATTTAAATGCATAATACTAGTTTATTAATAATAATAATCACAATGCTGATATTACAAGTATTAAAGTGGCAGTATACTTTTGCTTTATTGAGCGGGGGACTCGCCTCGTGTCTAATTGGGGTCTGTCGAGCTCTGTCTACTAGTGCAGAGAGAGGGCCTTCCTTTTTGACTGCCACCAACTGTGGAAGTGAGAGGCTGTCGTCAACAGCCATAACCCAGAGAATGGTAGCTGCCAGTCAAAGTATAAACTAGCAATGCTTATCTAAAAATATTTTTTCAGACACTGCAGGTGGAACTGGCCCTTTAATATGTAAGTCACTGTGAATTTTATTGCTGTGGAGTCTTTCATATACATTGGACATGTGCTTTTATGTGGAACTCTGTGATCACAGTTCTGATTGGTGTAGAGCCATCAGATACCCTCATACAGATTGCTGTGGAATTATACACTGGGCAC
Source organism: Pelodytes ibericus (assembly GCA_036172795.1). Taxonomy (NCBI): domain Eukaryota; kingdom Metazoa; phylum Chordata; class Amphibia; order Anura; family Pelodytidae; genus Pelodytes; species Pelodytes ibericus. The sequence continues at coordinate 18,748,178 of CM069860.1, forward strand.
ACTCCGCACATAGTGAGTTTTTATCCTTTCTGTGAAGGACCCATACACACAACACATCCTGAGTATCTAGAAAAATAGGAGCACCAGACTAGTAAACAGGGAAGAGTGAGAGACACTTGAAAGCTATGGTGTTCTGGAATATAAAGAGGTACAATAGAGATATTAACCAATAAGTCACACTGTTTGTATGTCAAAGATCCATAAAAACAATGCGTTTCGTGCTTATATCAGGGCTGAGCTAAGCGTGAAATGAGTAAGGCTGTGTTTTGGGTCTGCGTTGTAAGCTGAGGTTGCCCTGGATGGTGAATAACGTTATGTTTCTCAACCTAGATTTTACGGTTCACATGCCTATGATTAAGCCATGACCTAAGTGCGAAACGCGTGAGACCATGTTGCTGATCTGCGCTGTTGGCTGAGATTGCACTTGACAGTGAATACATTTTTATGATTCTCAACACCTTTGATATCTTTTAGAATTATCTGAATCACTTTGGAAGGAGTGCTGGATATTTACTTCCTTGTTCTGTTTTATTTTTGTCTTTGTCAAAGACCTTTGGTTCACATCTCTACTCCAGAGTGTTTATTTAGTGTTCACACTTGTTCCAGAATTTTTCTCAGTCACTTTTTTTGTGTTAATTGGGTAATTAGGACCAAGTCTCCACTTTGGCAAAAGCAAAAACAATTCTGAAGTGGCCGTAGAAAGTCACTATACGATAATCTCTTTGGAAATAAACAAAAAAAATCCATATCCGAGGTTGTAATCTAAGCTGTGCTGTAACGCAATCACAAGATTTGTCTTGGCAGAAACAGTAAACTCCCTATTCATAGTTTCAGGCTATGATAAAACATATGATAAATCCAACAGCAAAACTATTGTCTAGAAGAGTCCATGAAAAAAAGCATATAAACTTCCATAAAAATCTCATAAAGTTGTCTACGGCAGCAGAGTTAATAGGTACTGATGTGCTTTGCTTTACGCAGTATGTTTTTGTATCAATTTGCTTGCATGGAATCTAGACACATCACTGCTACGGCCTTGACAAGGGGCTTTGCAAATATAATGCAGCCTGCTAAGGAAAATTGTACCTGTAACAAACCTACCATTTAGCGTCCAAATGATTAGAAGCTATTCCTTGATTAACTGGTTTGAGGCCCAATCCTCTAGTTCTCGTAATATATGAAGAACACATGTAACCCTACAGGGAGTGTGAAGAGGGCAGGTAGAATATTATATATTATATATTATATAATAGAAATATTGTTGTGGTCAGGAAAAGACAAAGGGCAGCACTCATAAAATATTTTCTCTTAGTCTTTGCAAAAGACCGTCGATCTCTCTGTGACTTGTGTGTCCAAGCCTCAATTTATACAAGGTATGTGTGTTTACTGTTCAAGCCTGGGAGAGGCAGGAGGGAAAGTGAGATTTGGAAGTCAATATAGTATCTATTTAGGGCAAAAGGGGCCTTTATGGCTTTCAGATATAAAGAGATATATGTGTATAAGTATATAACCTACTCTGATTTCTGTTTAATTCTTTTGTGGTCTATTGATCAGACCGTCTCATCTCCTTCTTCCCTCTAACCTGGGCAAATTTGTATGGTATTTGTATTGTATGTAACCGTAACTGTATAATGTTATATATAAAATTAAAATAAAAGAAATATAAAAAAAAAAACAAGCCTCAATTTATACAGAGCAGTTATTGCTCTAGTACATGTGAGTGAATAACAGGGGCGTATCGTGCCCCTGAGTGACAAGCGTGCTTCCAGCCCGGAGCACGCCTGTCACTCAGAGGCACGACGTTTCTCGTGTATTTCCGGGGGTTTGTGTGCTGAGCCAGCACACAAACCCCCGGAAATACACGAGAGACGTCGTTACATCCGTAAGACGACGCTGTGCTGAATTCGGCAACAGAGTCACTCACTCTGTTGCCAATTCAACAAGAACGAAAAGTATAGGAAAATTCGGATACTTTTAGTGCTTGTTGAATTGGCAACAGAGTGAGTGACTCTGTTGCCGAATTCAGCGAAGTCGTCTTTCGGATGTATTTCTGCGGTTTGTGTACTCTCTGCTCGGAGCACACAAACCCCCAGAAATACACAGCGCGGGTGCTCCGTGTTAGATGTGCGGCGCACACCTAGCACATACTGAGTATCCGCCACACGTGAATAAGCCCTATTCTAGTCCATTTGTTAAAATATACTACACTACATATTTTGTTCTATGTTTTTTATTCCCTTTGCATAATACCAAGAGGAGATTTTACCTCAATATAAAGGGTACGCTGAGTGTGTGGAGTGGTGGGATAGCGCACTTATTCACCTGTTTTTATTGTTGTCTATCATCTACTGTGTTTTGGTGCTGCTTTCCATCACATAAGGCACAGTGTATTTTATTTGTCTATTTGGCCTATAGATGATGTTCACAAAAATTACACATAACATATGGAAGTAGTCCATTTACCTATCAAGCCATACACAAAAGACACCACAGGCACAAGTACGTCTTTTGATCTATGCATTTGCTAACTTCTGCCAACACAACGTGTAGCTCATTTTCTATTCTGTATTTTTCATACAAACTAGCCTGGAAGATGTATATCACGTGTCCAAGGTTATTTTTGCAGCAGATGTAATTACTATATAGAAGCACACACACATAATGGTTTGAGCCAAACAAAATGTATTAGCAGAATTCCATTTAGAACATGTGAGTTTCTACTCAATAAAGTAAGGGGAAGTGAGATGGGAATTTCAAACTTTAGGCCAATGTAGCGGAGTTAGAATAATTCTCCAATAAGGCGAAATGTGAGTTTTTTTTCCAATTCAGTAACTTTGGCCTTAAGTTTGAAATTCCCGTCTCAGTTAGATTATTCACAGGTCAGAACACAACGTTTTCCACAGCGTGTTTGTTGCTTCTCCGGTCGGCTTACCCATTAGGAAGTCAAACACTGTCATATCGATGACATCGAGGAGTCTTGTGCCGCTGTCATAAGGAGGAGTTTGCTTTACTTCCTCGCAGTAATCAAAATCGACTTCCCACCTACAAAGATTGAAAAAAAAAAAGGTTTAGAATCATAATGTGAATATTCTACAAAAACACCAGAAAACAAAACACTTTTATCACATATACCCTACCTCCCAACTTTGCCCCTTGGCGAATCTAGACATGGGGGGGCAGAGTCTGGGGAAGGAGTAGGGCACCTTGGGGGCGGAGTCTGGGGAGCGGGTGTCAGTGCTACCGCTCACGTGCGGTAACACTGTCACTCAGTATGGGACACCGGAGAATGCGAACAGGACCGCGGAATTGCAGTCCTAAGTCCCGCTGTCAAACTGAGCTCTACCTTTGTCCCGAAAAAAGGCTCCCAAATCGGGACAGTAGGGAGGTATGACATACCGTAATACAAAACAAATGGCTAGATCAAAAGTAATTAATCTAACAAGATAAAGGATTGTCAATAACACATAAACAATATATTTATTTAAATACAGAGAGTGTGAGTAAAAAGTCTGGAGCCAGCCAAATATCTGTATCATATTTATTTTATGTAGACAACTTAACGTGAAGCTGTCACCATGGAATCCAGTGGACTGTTCCTTCTATTCAGACCCGTTTGGAACTTAGTCCCAGAATTGCGTATTTATAAATAACTCCCTCTATATTAGCGGAATCTCGTGATTACTATTATCTATTAGACTTATGGTTGTAACTAGGATGTATGTTAAGAGAGAGAAAACACTGCCAGTCCTCCATGGAAGATAAGAAAGACTCCACACCAAAAAAAATACAACAAATTCGTATTTATTCCAACTTATTTAAAAACTGGCACAGTGGGGGCAGGGGGGGGGGGGCAATTCTATGTAGGCGCTACCATAGCCATTTCGGGCAGAGTTGCACTTAGTCATAGTTCATGACCAGGGATTAAACACAACTCCATGTGAAACGTAAAGCGTAAGACATCGCCTATCTAGCAATGTCCTCCCCCCTCGTTGTGCCAATTTTCAAATTGGTTATGTGTGAGCCGGAAAATTTAGCGCCATTGAGCTATTCTATGCATCTTGTTATGATGTATGTTACCCTACCAATCCACCATATTGACCGGGGTCTTTAATGTTCAGATAACCTGAACACGCAATTTCCAAAACGTGGACCATTTGAAGGAACACATTACCGATGCTTGTGTTACCAGTACACCATTGGTACTTAAGCATGTTATCTCTGACTTGGAAAGATGTCTCAAATTGTGCCTTGCTGAAAACTGAGCACGTTTGGTGCTAATTGGTAGGTTTGAAAGGTGATAACTTTTACGCAAGTTTGAAGTCACATGACTAACTTTCAATTTAAACAAATGTTTTGTAGTTAAGATGGCAGAATTCCATTAAGAATTCCAGAAAGATTATGGTAACATACGTCATCAGTATTGGTATAAGACCTAATTCTAGTGCTGAGACTCATCGAACATTAAGCATCTTACAGACATTTGGGTGGTTCCTGACTTCTGATTCACCCTGTAGATGCACATAAAAGGTGGAGATAATAAAATGATGAATGAATTACTACAAAAGGAAACATGTTGAGGGACAGAGATGGCATGGAACCAATAGAGTAGAAGCCTTCTAGTGATAGACAACCATAGATAGACAAGACCACTTCTCTGTATGGCTCTGGCCGCCTAGCTCGGGCTACAAACAAGCTAAAGTAGCCTTACGAGCAGCAAGTCCCATGAACTTGTATTTTAAACACAATAGGGTCTACACAAATACTGAGAGATCTGTGGGGAATTGAGACAGGAATTTGAAACCTAAAGGCCAAAGATGCATTGGAGAATGCACTGGCCTAAAATTTGTAGTTCCCGTCCCAATGCCCTGCAGTTCTCTCAGTATTGAGTAGCTCCTAATGTTCAATGTATGGTCTTTCTTCTATTCTTGATGGTACCTCGAGAATACATTGTTACCCTATTAGAATTGACTTGTATGTTATAAAAGCTTAAAGGCATACTCCCAGTCATTTCTGCATGAGTGAGAACACAGAAGGTCTGAGGGGACATGAAGGACATGAAGGACTTTAACTTGCAAAGATATTAATGGGCTGCTCCTTCTAATAATGACGTTCAAGTGCTGGCTACTTAAAAAATATTTGATGATGCTATGAGGGTTATGATTCATATCTAATGATTTCTGTTATGAAAATAATTCTCTCATCTTTATGCAAACAAATTATTATCAAAAATTGCTTTAAACCCATTATTTGTTGAATACTATTTATACATTTATTGTATGTATTTACTATGTTATATATATATATATTTTTTTAATTTATATTATAAAATAATATTTACTGCAATATATTAAAATAGGATTTACTTTTTAGTAAAGCATGTATATTTATAGTACTTTATATATTTCCTGTACTGTATATTTAAATTAGAAAAATGTGTGATCAAAAATCCGCCTTTGATTAAGTGAAAGATTGCATTAAGTGTGGATGGTTTATGTAGATATATAATAAATATATTTTTTTTAATTAAAGAATAGAAAATAAGTATCCTATTTAGCCTTTTTGGCTCTGTGAAGCTTTATCAGGGGTGGACATGTTATTTAGAATTTTGACAGGTCAGAATGGTTTGTCATCCAGCCGGTACGTTACTGGCAGGCTGGTAAAAGATTGACTTGGCCAGTGTTAGGTGGATGGAGGCAATAGCATGGTGGGTATTTATTTTTTTTTTGCAGAAAAGGAGGCAACCGTAGGCTCAGATTACCTTTATCTGACCCAAGGAGAATGATGATGCGAACCAAGATTTGTATCAACATGTCAGCCCCCTTTAAAAAAGGAACTACCGTCCCCGAACGCCTTTTAATCAGGACTTTTAAGAGATATTCCTAAGGAGCACTATTGAAAAGTGATTTAGGATTGTCTGTCCCTCTAAATGTGTCTGTACCCTCCTACCCTCATCATTTAGCATTCTTCTCTATTAATGAATCAAGTTAATTAAACTTGCACAGAAAATAACCCAATTTAATTTGCCCTCCACTACCAATTCCTCTGCTGTTGATTAAAGTGTAAATTAGATGCCAATTATAATGACCAATTATCTTATTTTTCAGTAAAATAAAAAAATAATGATAACAAAAAACTATTCCTATTCCTATATGATGGCCACAAAACGAACGGGTGATGTTTAATTAGAAAAATATACATTTCTAGCAAAAACAAAAAAAAAATAGATTGTTGAAGTGGATGGAAATGGTTCATCTTTTCAGGCAATACAGTTAATAAATCTTGCATTAGCTTCTAGCCAGTTCCTGTAACCCATCTTCGGATAATGACATATACTGCATGTTATTCACAGTGGCAAACCCATCAGCTAGAGGAAGAGATTTTTTTTCTTCTTCATATCATTCTCCAAACCCCTAGTGTGCGATTTCTCTATTATGTGCACAAAGGTTTGTGTTGCATGCACTCTTTAAGTATCGGTGCTGAATTTAGAGGCAAGGCTACACCTGATTCATCTTCTTGCATGCTAACTCAATCAAATCAAATAAATATATATTTATATGTGTGGAACTAGTTGTTTTCAAGATGCTTTTCTTTTCCAGTTCTACCAAATAATAGTAGCTTTTTTTCAGATAGATGTTGCTCGTTAATTCTGACAGTATGAGCCTTTGTTAGTAAGTACATACAGTTTTCAGACTGGGGGGTCAGCCAACAATACATCATACATATAAATGATTCAATAAAAAAAACCTTACCAGCTGGAGATTTTTAATATACGGACATGCATTAAATATATATATATATATATATATATTTTACGTTTATTATAACTTATATATATTATAAGTTTTTACTGTGAGTAGAACATTTTATTATGTATGCTTGCAGATTATAGTACCGAGTTTACCCTAAAATACGACAGTGTCTTATATTAATTTTAGGTAAAAAAAAATTGTCTCTGCTTGGAGCACACAAACCCCCAGAAATACACAGCGCGGGTGCTCCGTGTTAGGTGTGCGGCGCACACCTAGCACAAATGGAGCATCCCCCACTACAGGACACATGCAAAAATTAGAGGTAGGTCTTATTTTCGGGGGAGGGCTTATATTAGCGGTATGTCAAAAATTAAATGTAGGTCTTATTTTCGGGGGGGGGAGGGCTTATATTAGCGGTACCTCAAAAATTAGAGGTAGGTCTTACTTTCGGGGTAGGTCTTACGGGGAAACAGGGTATATGTGTTGTAGGTATGTAGTACCTATTTTTTTTTTATTTGTTATATTTATGGCCATGACAGGTGCTGCCAAGATTAAAACAGCTTAGAAACATAGAACGTGTCGGCAGATAAGACCCATTCGGCCCATCTAGTCTGCCCAATTTTCTAAATACTTTTATTAGTTCCCAGTTCCCTATCTTGTATCTAGGATAGCCTTGTGCCTATCCCACGCATGCTTAATATACTCGACTGTGTTTACCTCTGCCACTTCTACTGGAAGACTATTCCATGCATCCACTACCCTCTCAGTAAAGCTTGAGAAATGTCTGTATTCCTTTGACATGTTAAATATCTTTATCTCATCAAAGCTACCTTATTATGAGATGTTATCTGATTCCCAATGCTTACACAGTTAAACCTTGTTTTTTGTGAACTGCAAAAATCAGTCATTACTAGAGGAGTCAGCTTTCCAACTCGGCCTGTAGACCTCTTTGTATTCATGGACCCTAACACCAAAGCACAGGGTATTTTGAAACATGCCGCCCTTGCTCTGCTAGAAGTTTGTTTCCTCAAAATGTGTTGCTTAGATTTGATGCCAACTACCCTAGATTTTGCTTAACTTTGCAAGATAACGCAACACTGCCCCCTTTTGGCTTTTGGCCCCACTGTGTCCCAGGATGAAGTGCCACAATGTTAGCAAGTTTGGTTCAACAGAGGACAGACAGAAAAGTTTTGTTTAACAAATATCCCACTAAATATTAGCACAATTGGGTTTCTTAACTTGAGAATTATCGCCTCGGTGATCTGCTAAAACTGGCTTTTGCCCAGCGTGGAACAAACTTGACAGAAGCCCTTGGTAAATAGATAACAAGGATGATGTCCAGACTAAAGTAAACTTCATGGTGTCGTTAAACCAACATCCTGATGTGTAGGTATGCAGTGGGCAGTCCAAGACTTATGCATTTCGCTCTACATTGGCTCTTCCTAATAGGCACAGTGATGCTTGACTTTATATAAACATACATGTGAGTTTCTTTATTGTGAGGATGTGTTAGTGCAATGGTCAATATAAAATACCCTTATAATGGCCCAGAATTGGCCTCAAAATCTAGTTCAGAGGTGGACCTCTTCTGAGGTCCTCGTGAGCCACCTTATAACCGATGAATTAAATGTGAAAAGGTCAATACTTCGAACATTTTGACCTGAAAAAGTTCATTTGATACTCCATTGTGATAATAGAACACGGGGGATAGAGAAGAAACTCAAGACATGTAACCTGTTTTTCGTGTGAGTTTTATTACAATTAAAATTATATTAAAATTATATTAATAATTCATTATTTAAAATAATAATGATGCTAATAATAATAATAATAATGATAATAATTCAAATAAACCAAACTTTTTTTATTAGGTATTTTGCATTTTCCTTCAATTAAGTCTTTTTTTCTGGCCTTTGCATTAAAAAAGTTAAACTCATAATTTATATCTAACATTATAACATATTGGTATTTTTTATATGGTTTGAGCCAGTAATTCTGCATGTGAATTCATTGTATATAGTCTGCTTACATATAAAAAAAAAATCTCTGCAATTCACTTCACTTATAATCCATCTGCTTTATTTATTTAGATGCGTAATGACTAGTGCGTGGAAGAATTCTCCTGAGCATCACATCCCCTCTAGAGATATTTTTACTTGGCATCTAATTAAGCTAGGGATATTGCTAAGCATTTGCAACCGGCCTTGCTGTTGTTAACAGTTGCTGGAACAGGAGTCAATGGGGAACACAAGGTTGTAGGTTAAAAAAAAAGAAGGCCATGGAGTCATTTTTTGTACTAGTGGTACCAACAAAAGTGAACCATTTAATGATTTTCTTTGAATGTTCCCAGATCTTGCCAGGTACACTGGTGGTGTCCTGGTATGGATACTTTGTCTAGCCCTGCAGGTCAGTAAAGGATCCCCCCTTTCGCACCTCCCATGCTACCTATCCGTGGAACACTCACGATTTCAGGACCACTAACCCGCAGTTCCGAGTCTGCTTTGGAAGCTTCTGACAATCTCAGTTGGGACAAATGCCCATGTGCTTAGCTGAGACACTGGTGGTAGCCGCAGATAAACCAATAGCCCTCTAGCCTCTAGAGGCTCTAGGATGAATGATATACATTTAAAATACCAGTGGAGGTATAAAAAAATAAATAAATAAAAAAAAAAAAAAAAAAAGGATAAATAAAATACCAGTGGAGGTCAGGTCACTGTGCTGTCCCACGATCCTACCTATTTTTCTAATCGCATTGGCCAAAAATAGTAAGAAAATATTAATTATTTAACTCTGCGGGAAGCCATAACCTGAGAAGACGGTGAGATTTAGAGAGTCTGGCATGCCTATTAACCCATAATAACCAATTTTGGTCTATGCTGTTACAACAATCCAGTCCTTGAATGCCCTTCAGATGTTGTGGACTACATTTCCCTTGATGCTTTTGCCAGCATTGCAGTGAGAGCATTATGGGAGATGTAGTACACAATGTTTGGAGTGCCAAAGGTTGCCTACCTCTGCTCTATCCTGATAAGGAATGTTCATGGTATGTAGCATGAGCAGGCTTCTACTGAGATAGTGGCAGGAGCATGGAATGTCACTGGTTCTCAGGGGTTGTGCATGTTAAATACTAAAGATATAGCTGGGGTGGCTAACATAACCATAATCATGCAATTAACAGATAATGTATCAGCCCAGCTACCCCACTTTCACACTTTCATCTAGCATTCTAATATAATATATACACGAAGGGATGTATCTTCCAAAATCAGATCCGGGCACCTGCCAGGAATGACAAATTAAATGCAATACAGACCTGAAATGCAACAGGTTCGTACAATGGCCAATGTCCTCTGACACGCTTTCAGATGCCCATTACAAAGCCACATTTACTCTGATGCATTCACTCGGCCGAGATGGGAAAGTATCAGTTTCCCTAGATATAGATCCTTTTCTGGTAAGATTAATATCCTCTGATTTTTCATGCATGTAAATGCACTTTACTTTGGGCGTACCATTTTCCAGATGGCAATTTTATGTATCACTTAATCTCAAGCGAAAAGGATACAATAAATAAGTGCAAAAAAAAGGCATTAGTTAATTAATTTCTAATAACAGCCACGATTCATTGATATTTAATGCAGAATATTTTTAGCACTGTTTGCAACTTAGATATCTAGAGAAGGAATACACAATAGGCTGCTGAATGATCACATGTGAGCCTCAGACAGAATTAGATGAGGTACAGGCTGGTGTACTTCCCAACACTTTGAGGGGAGGTACATGGCTTCATTTGAGATGTGGTGTTCTTGGCCATGCAAATGGTATAGCCCCCAAGTGTCTTGCGTTAGGATGGACAGTCCTGGTTTAGGACCGCTTTGCCAGTTCATGATATCAAGATATAAAATGGGGGAGTAGCCGAGCAAACGGGACGATATGTAGGCATCGGTTGGCAAAGAATTATGGGTGTTGTAGTTCCGTATCAGCTGGAACAAGTGGCCAAAATGGCAGCCAATTTCCAAGCTTGAAGCTTACTGAGCATTATGGGAAATGTAGTTCTCAACCGCGCCAAGAGCAGCCACCATTGTTCTAGCAGCATTTGTAACCTCTTTATTGTTATAAGGTTGTTACAAATTATTGGCATCAAGAATTTTTGACACCCTTACTCTAATAGCTATTAATATACTTACGCTCCAAGGAGGTTTTAAGGGTCTTGGGTGTGAATAAATCATCTGATTATTATCACACAGCCTCTTTGTGAGCTAACGAGTGTGACCTCTCCTCTGTCCATAAATTCTAAAGTGGATGGAGCTTTATTTCCTTTGTACTCTTGCACAAGGGGGCTAGTGACATATGAAAAAAATATAAATAAAAATAAACTGATTTCAACTCATACTTTCCAGCTAAATTTAGATGCTGACAGCAAGACACCTCGTGACCCATTTATATTCCAGCATGCTGGGTCAGTGAAAGATTCAATGTTCAAGGAGGAAGCATTAGGGCTCCGATTCTCAGACTTGAAAAAAGCTCAGTGCTGGGCTGAAACGTTGTTATTTTTTGGTGGATTAAACTCCCTTAAACGGTGTGCTGAGTCTCCTGTGTTTTCTTTTTCCTACCAAATATATGCTGCTCATTAACATATCTCCCGACATTTTGCTCCATCAAATTAGGAATGCTGAGGGGGGGCAGCCATGTCTGGGGCATGTCCATGAAGTCTAAATAACTGCACAGGCATAACAGAGAATAGTGGTGAATTGGCGACTGCTTAAGGCAAGTCTTGGGTTACTACCAAAACGTATTGCCATGGACCAACATGTCCAACTGGCATTGCGGGACTCCAGGAGGAGGTGGTAGTGTCGCCACTTCTGTAGTACAACAGATCTACACATGCACATAACTCTTCACATGCATAGAGTGTGTCAAGGAGAATTGGACTGTACCAGATAAAGTAAAAATTTGGGGGGACCAATTCTCTGGGATACCAGAAGATGAAGCAGGGACCATGATATAGCGGTCCCAAGTTAGGACTGTCCCAAGTTCAGCAGCAGGGAGGTATGATTTTTTTTTTAGTACTGGCTAAAGAAGAACATGCGCAAGTATGAAGACCCACATACAGACTGTAGGTAGATAGACAGTGATACAGACAGACATATAGACAAACGACCAGGCAATGCTCTTACTCTGCTTTTTTGCGTTTGTGGTATGACCGCCTCCACGGGTTCCTCCATGTCTTCCTTTTTGCTAGCGACAAGTCTGGCAGGAAAGCCGCCAGGGAACCTTCTATCTGGTCCGGTTTCCCACAAAGAGCATGCTCAGTTGAGCAGTAGTAGGAGCACTCTCCATAGAAACAGATATTGTTTGCTGCAAGAAATCACAGTAAGCATCATCAGAAAAGAGAAGGAAGAACTCTTCTTGCAAGCGTATCGGAACCATGAACAAACAGTGGCAAAGCCTTCAACATGTCCCAGCAGCAATGTGGGGCATCGGGCGTGGTTTGGAAGGCAGCAAGGCTTGAATCGTTAATGTTAGTCAAGCCTTGTCCCTGGTGCTAATCATGCACTATACTCTCTCCCGATTAGACACCAGGTCATGGAGTTTTGGACGATAACCTAGCTTGATTGGTGATGCACCTTTGTTTCACTTAAACTAGTGAGTGGGTAAACTGGGCTTTCCATTTATCAGATATTAATAGACAATACTGCACTATGATATTATTGTTTTTCTCTAACATGACCCTTCCTTTTTTTAACCATACCTGCACAGCCGATGCCCGCAGGCATAAACTGACGAAAAAAAAAGTGTCCTAGCGCCCGATTTCTAACTATTCTAGATTCTTCTAAACAGAAAGCTCATTTAAAAAATAAGCTGGCAAATTCTGGCCTATTTATTAATAGTTTCAGAATTGGGATTGATTCCCACATTAATCAATAGGGCACTGTATTATTCAGTACACTCTACTTCCACACTGTCCTTCTTTCTGATTTTGATTTCCCCCTCTGTTGTCCTGTTTCTGTTGAAAATTGGACAACAGAAGATTCTGCTCCACCACTGTACACACGCACTGGACCATCGACCAATCAGACCTTGTTGGCATGACACCTCGGCATGTGCAGTATTAATTTCCCCCAGCAAAATATGGCCGAGAGAACAAGGAATAGACATGGTTTGCATTGCACGCACACACACACACACACAAAAAAAAATTCAATATTTTCTAATATTTATAAAATGAATGCTTGAAAAACCAAATACCTCCAATATGAATCTGCTTCATGTTTCAAAAATGGATATCAATAAGGCATATTAAACCTGCAGAAAAAATAGCCTGCAGCACACGGATGATAAATCTCAGTGAATCATGACTTCGATCCTTGAAATAGACATCCATGCGTTTAATTACCCAATAACAGATAGTCGGTAGTTAAAACGAGGCAAATGATTCCATCCCCAAGCACAGGAGAGCGCAGATAAAAAAAAACTTGCAAGGGTTTTGTTCCCTTCTGCACTGCTGCTAACCCACAGTCAGGGCCTAATGTGAGCTGTGGAGAATTACCCCCTGCCGCTCAGATGATCAAAATGCTGATGCTTTGAAATTATACCATAAGTCAAGACTGGAATTCAATTTTATTCAGAGACCTCTTCCTTCAGTACAGTACATTTACTGTTTATTGAATTCACGTACTGACATCCTTCAATGGGGAAAGAAAACTTTACCACACAAATCTGAGTATTATCAGCCAACAGAGGAAAGTAAATTGTGTATGATTGAGAGGTTTTGGCAGGATATATCTCAGATGTATGAGGAACAGCTCCCAATTTAATAACTCTTTAAAAAAAAAACTTTATCTCTGTGTATGTTTTAAGAAATGCATCTTTCTGAAAAGAAAAAAAAATATTGGATATTTTAGTGCTGGATTTATTTGCTATGTTTAGAGTTATTTTGTTAGAATGTTTTTTTTTTCCATTTCTTTTTTTTTCCTATCTCCTAGTTCTGAGCAGCATCAACTGCGTTGGGATGCAACTAGGAAGCGCTTACAGGACAGCTAAATACATTTTAGTAAGTAGGTAGAATCCTGAGGAATAAAGACCCTCTGAAGCAGAGCTAGCTTTCAGCTGTTGCTGAGTGACAACTCCCATGATGTCAAGCTAGCTTTTAGCTACATCAGGACTATGGGAGGAATTTTTTGGAATCCTTTCATGAAAAATACCCTATTTCAATTAACTGCATTAACTGCGTTTCGGTGCTACCATTTCAGGGAGCATGTACAGAGCAGCTACAGAAATTTTAGGAAGTAGATAGTATCGTAAGGGATAATTCTTAAGCAGGTATGGGCAATATGTATTCTTTGTTGCTCAAGAACAACTCTCACGATGCCTAGATAATTGTTGTAACTTCGCAAAAGCAGAAGGGCTATGAATGCCCATCCCTACTTTATTTTTTTTTTTGTTGGTTGGCACTGACATAATTAATCCTAAATCAAAACACACCAATAATTTCAGGTCAATGAAACAGCAAAATGTATGGTACAATCTTGTACTAATGTCAAGGTTTCAATGCTGTTTTCGAAGAAAACTTTTTTTCCTTCACTATGAGCGTGTCAGCTGTTGTTAACAGCCAGCTGCTATCAGCTACTGTTACCACGGTTACTCACCAAGTTGCTATCAGCCAGCCCCAATGCTACTCAGTACTAGTATTTTCAGTAGCTCCTTTACCCTTGCATTGTTTTTGGGATTCCAAGTGCATTTCCTGTGTTTGATTCGGCTCGGCTGACTTCCCTTCTGGTTCCTGACTCCTGGCTTCGTTCCCGACTATGCTCATCTCTGTTCTCCTGATTCTGGCTTGTCTGACTACCGACTTAGGTTCCTGACCCCAGCTTGCCTCCTGGATTTTGCTTACGGTCTATTTTTATCATTTTTCTATTTATTATTAGCAAAGGTGTTTTGCATCTTACTTTCTATTTCTTTCTGGTTGAACAAATTATCACTAAGAACCAATTATAAATAGATCTTTCATTTTTAACTCTGAGGGAAGATGTTCATATCTGGGAATTATTTGGATCTGCCTCTAAATTGTTTGCAGTGGTTCTGGCTGAGCATTAATCTCTAAAACCCACTACAAGCCAAAAATCCCCCTCACTGTTTTATTATTTGTACCCTAAGCAGCTTTCCATCCCCACCAGGCATTCTGAATTGATACCATTTCCTAGCTATTAACCTGAATCGATAACTACACACACTGTCTGCATCCAAGCCACGGGTAAGACAAACAGCTCACAGGGATGTATGATATAAATTTAAAATATCTGGATAAAATATGTGGATGTACTGCCCCGCGGGCCAACCTGTCCCTAATCCTTCCCTGACTGAATTAGAAATACAATATTGATTAACTCTGTGGATGACAAGATTTGGAGTGGTTTATTAACCCTAAAAGACCAATTAAGAGCTATGCTGTCACAACAATACTGTTCTCTATTGCCATCGCGGGTAAGCCTGATACGGAATGTCCAGCAGGGTTCCGCTGAGCTACTGGCTTACCAGGACTTTGCTGTCGGTATATTACGATGTTTGGACATCACATCGACACATTTGTGCCCTTTAGACATTCATTGAAAGGATATAGGTAATTAATACAGACTTATCATTTAAAGAGGTGTTATAACCCCCCAAAAGGTTTGAGTCTGGCTAAAACATGTACATAAAGGAGTAGTAACGTATTAGCTATGGAAAAACAAGAAACAAGTTATTGGCTAACTAAGAGTTTGGTTGCGAGATTTCTAGACCAAAGTTGTTAGGTCCCTTTCTCGGGCATAAATGAGGCTAAAACAAAATTCCTTAAACACGTACTTAACACTAGTCAAACCAGACTGGAAGTCTGGGGGTCTATTCACTAAATGGTGATTTGCACATTTCATCTCACCGATTTATTTATACATTGTGCAGGGACAAACCTGGTGAACTTGCTTAGCTCAAGTTTGTCCCTTCCCAATGTATAGTTAAAATGGTGAGAATAAATATTCACCTCACCTGCAACTCATCTTTCAGTAAATAGACTCCTTTTTGTCAGCACACCTAGCTGGGGTGAATCTCCTTTCATCTCGAAGTTATGTGAACACCCACACGCCAACTCCAGAGACCTTTTGGACGCTTGACTAGCTCTCTAGGCGTCTCATGTAGCCGGTCTATGTTAAATTGTAACCAGGAAGTCTTTGTTCGACTTCGGAATAATGGGCAATTGACTTTGAAAAATAAACACTGGAAGACTTTTTTTTAAAATAAGGCAGAAGTGGTTTTCTGCCTGAAAAGAGCTGTGTTTTTTTTGGTTTGGTCCCGTGTAACAGCCACCTACCTGCAAGGATGTTCATGTTTTTCTGAGAGATTAAAGAGCCACAAAAACTTTTTTTTTTTTTTCTCATGGTTTGAATATAAAAGAAGCAAAAGTTAATAAAAATCCTGTTGTACACCTTTAACAAAAAAAATGCTACAGTATGCCCATTTCTGATCCGAAACAAAATATTTAAACATCAACAACCTTTCAATAAAAAAAAAAATGTTTAAATTAAATATTGTACTTGAGTTAACTTGCATGTCCACATAAGGCAATCAGATTTTGCTAAATACCCTCCCCCCGGCTGCAATTACAATGGTAAGTACGATATTAATTACATGCAATTTACCATCCAACTTCGTAGAAAAAAATAAATAAAGCATATTTAATAAACAGCAGGACCATCTGCTTTAAAAACAGGGCACATTCAAAGCAACCTCTTGTCTTGGCAAGATAACTATTTTCTATAATTTCTCAGCAGCGTCCCTTGTGATAAAAAAAAAAAAAAAAAAATGATTTATACGAACATCTTCTACAGAAGGAAACATTGTGATTGTATTCATCTGATTCAAATTCCTTCCTGTCAGAAACCAGCCCCAAAGTGTTTTACTCAGATAAAATGGATTTGTCACCTTTGAGATTTCATGTCATTTATAATTTAATGTCAAACACTGTGCATCCTTTTTTTTTTAAAGGGTAATGGTTTCGGAGATAGGACTAGGGTTGCCACCTTTTCTTCAAAAAAATACCGGCCTTGGTACTTCCTCGAAAGACTTAACATTGTGGTCAAGCCAATTTTTTACCGGCCTGCCGGTAAAATACCGGCCAGGTGGCAACGCTAGATAGGACAGTCTATTTTACCTCTGCGAATCTCTACCTGTGTTTGGTTATGCCTACATCATCTTCTCAGTCCTCTTTTTTGAAGCAGCACCACTATAGCATCCTACAACATCTGAGGATACATTTTGTGGCCAGCAATAATCACACACAAAAAAATTGCCAAAATGGCTGCCTCCGGTGTTGTTTAGGCATGTACACAAATCCAGGTGCTCTTTTCCCTTTTTTGGGCCTGACCATGTTAATGAAAAATTAATGCGGTGAAGGATTATATCCCACCCAGGCCATGTAACCAGAGATCGGCACCAGCATTGCATATGGTTGACATATACTGTGATGGGCAAGTTAAAGATGTTCACACACTTAGCCATGGACTGGTATCCTAGGCCTATACTGCACTGTAAAAAGTTCAGTGTCCTTGTGTGGGAATAAAATTACACATATTTTGTGAGATTGGCAGCCTCCATGTGTTACTGCTGGTCGCTGACAGCCACCCACTGACAGTAAGAGATCCATGTTGTTATATTTAATCAATAGAGAGGGACCCAAAGACTTTATGCAAGAGACGAGAGCAGCAGCATGCATGTCTTGCCAAGCACCCTGGGCGGCACTTCCCTGCTCTGTCTCGGGCGTGTCATTTGGATTCCCCACGAGACTCCCCACACCACCCCCAACAGGCACAGGTGAAGTGTTATCATCACATTTACCCTGCTTCTGTCTGGGGTTGTGTTGTGGGGGCGCTCAATGGCAAACCTGACCAGCTGTCACCGAGTGTGGCTGCCCCCCATCCATACACCTCTGGCGAGCGACTTAGTTCAAAAGCAGAGCTTTGTGCAAACCCATTGTATATCTATAAAGATACACATACAGAGTGATGCTAAGTTTTTATGCTGTAAGTCCCAGTGGAGGACCACAGTGAATATACGAAGTTACTACATTATTTTATAAGGTCAGATTATACAAGAACCATTCACAGAGAGCTAAGGAAGGGTGAACATTCACCCTAAACGTATATCCCGAAGATGGTTTAACTCCACAATACGCATATTCATCGGTCCATAACAGCTGCCCTTTGTGTATTACTTCAGATCGTGTGATGGAACTCAAACTACACAAAGAAGACATTTAGAACAGCAAGAGACTCTGTCCCAGTCTCTGCACAGGGTAGGAAGCTGGCAACACATCACGAGTACATATACCATTCATGGCCGCCTTGCACTTTCACTTTATTTAGTTATTTTAGACAGGGGATAGTTAAAAGAGGTAAGAGGAAAGATGTATGCACACCCATGCACACTTGTAAAATGATACTAATAACAGATAATTTAGGAGGGCTCCTTTGTAACAGGAAGGGGAAATGGACACTTGTGCAACAAGTCAAGAGGTTGGGCACTGGTGCAACAGGTATAAAGCTTTATATAGTTATGTGCTACATATAAACAAATGAACCCCTTAGTGAAAAGACTTTTGACCTTGTCTTTCCCTTGGTGACAATGGCTATTTTGACATTTCTGGGGTGTTTGTGTTTAGCTGTAATTTTCTTCTCTCTCACATACTGTACCCACACAAATTATATGTTGTTTTATCATCATAAGAGGGGCTTTCGTCAGATACCATTATATTCATCATACCTTATCATTTACTGCAAAGAAAATCATAAAATATGATGAAAAAATAAAAATAAAATCACTTTTTCTAACTTTGACCTAAAAAATAATTTACACAAATACAATCATAAAAAAGACACATCTAAATAGTTTCTAAATTTTGTCCCGAGTTCAGAAATATGCTGGTTTCCATGGTTTTCTGCAGTTTTTTGTGAGTTGTAGTTACATTTTGACCCCAACTCTAACCTTTATGCTACCCCATTACTGTAACCCTATCCCTTATGCTAACCATAATTTAATTGTAACCCTAACAACTATTCTAACCCTAACCCTAGATTTTAGCTAATTAAGTTTTTTTTATTGCAATGTTGCTGACTGCCTCTAGGGGCAGTCAAGCAAAAGCATCAGAGCGACGGAAATGATATTTTTCACTTCCGACGCTCAACCCATGCTGCTCCTCTAATATGGCGCCCACAAAATTTCGGTACTGCCTAATGCCTGACATTGAGGCAATAGAGCAGCACAGTCAGAGCAGTTTTCGCGATCGCTGATCGTGAAAACCACTCGTTCCACCGCAGAACGTGTCAGGCATGTCCATTGTCAGCAACAGTGTTGACTGTATCACCTGAACATTGTTTTTACTTTGAATGTAGAGAATAAAAAATTATTGAAAAGGATCTTTACATTGTATTAGCAAAACTGCCAGCAAATGCCTAAATTAGGAGAAAAATATGTTTTTAATGTGAAATATCCTCCTTATGACATCACCTGTGGCACAATATGCAAATTACACATGGAAAAGCAGTATATTTGCATACCGTGTCACAGGTGATGTCATAAGCAGGTGACTCCACCCACACATTTAAAGAACATTTTTCTCCTAATTTAGGCATCTGTTTGCAGTTTTGCTAATACAATGTATAGATCATTTTAGTTCACAGTAATGTTAAAATGATACATTCCCTTAAAGTGACAGATCAGGGCCCCCACTCACATAGTGGGCCCCACAACACCTAACTGAGGTGGGCCACTTAGGGAAAGGGGGTATATAGCAGTTATCGGGCCACCATATAATATTTCGGTTAGGGCCCCCACAAACCGAGAACGACCAGAAAAAATAAAGAATGGAGGACTGTGGTAGAAGAGTAACGCTTTAAAAGCCAGAGACTTGTGCCCACGCACACGAACAGTTAATGTTTCATTCACATGTTGAAAAATACCTTATACTACACATTTCAGACAAAAATCATTAATGTAACGCAGATACAAATAATCCATGGCTCTCCAGCTTCCCTGATTAAGACTTTTCAGAGCAATACGATAGCAGGGGAGCAAAAAAAGAGGCCTAATTAAATATCTGAAAAATGATTCGGCGCCCACAGGTCTGTGTACCAAGATAAAAACTTGTTAAGGAAAGAAGAATTTATAATAAGACCCTCAGGACGGGCACAGTCTGACCTGCGTTTAAAGCATCAAAAGTGATTTTGCAGCCATTAAAGAAAGGGCCGTCGTTGTAATGGGGCTGGGTCACCTAAGCTGTTTTAAAGACACTGAATACAAGGCATAGAAATCTCTGTGCCTTGTCTAGTAAGACAACTAGCAAGAGACTCCGGCATTCGGCAGACGGACGAGGCGAGCCCCCGCTCTGATTGACTGTGGGCAATACAACCAAGAACTGCTGTGCCTCAGATGTGAGGCACAGTGGAGAGTAAACTCACGTGTATCTATTAAGATACACGTCAGGTTTACTGCGGATGAGCAGGACATTTTTTTTGTATGGAGGCAAGGGTTAAAAAAACAGTTTACCGGTCCTTTAATAAGTTCTGATAACATACAGCTTCTACACACTGCAAGGCAGCACGCAAACGTTACATTTGGCCGGTAAAAAATGGCCAAGGTGGGCACCCTAAATACAATGGACAATAAAAAATGTGCGTTTGAGGTCATATAGTGATGTCACAAACAAATTGCATTCCTTGGATTCTCTGTATACCTCTTGACTGCGAAATACTCTCAGAGTATCCAATTCTCTGGGCCACAGTCTGCTTTTCAGACCACAATCCCCTAGTACCGCTTTCCTAATGTGTTGTCCCTTTTTATGACCAATGATTCTAAACACCATGCCTGCCCCCTGACTGAACTATAGAACTCAAAACGGCTGAATAACGTATTTTCATTCTTTTATTAAATCATTTCCATTTAAAATGCTTGTACTCGATGCAATTTTTTCAATTAAACATAATCTGATTTTTTTTTTGCTGACAGTTGTCCTTTAACTCAATCCTTCTTACAATGGAATATAACCGGATGCAAACGACAGGATATTTTTCCTACTACCCTGGGCCTCACAGAAAAAAAAAATGTTTGATATGAATAGTAGGATAACATACCAGCACGCTGTCTTATTGATTCCTGTAAATGGTTTGCTCAATTAGTGCTGAGATGACTGGCTCTATTGAATAACTAATGCTTTTTTTTTTTTTTACCTCCTTTAACAAGGAAAAGTATATATATTGTTGCTGTTGCATGTTGTTGCTGTTGTGCGGAATTTAATGTATCTTTCTTTGTTGCTTGGCAGACCATTTTCTTGAGACTCCAGATTATTTTTTTTCCCGACTGACAAACCCCTTTGTGTTCTTTCTTGACCGAGTTACGTTAGTATGTTTCTCTGCAGACCCCGTCTTTTAACCCACTTTCGTTTTCAAGAGCCAATCAGGTTAACCACAGCTGCAAACTGACCCCTGGAGAAAAACAATGGTTTCTCTGTGTCTGGATACGGTTTATAAATAAACAAGTCCTCGTATTTATATAGATCCAGCAGCACCTGCAAGGGTCCACGACAGGCTAAGGGATCTGGAAAAGTGAAGGGTTTCTATTTTTGGCACCGAAGAGGGGTTTGCTTGTAGCACTTTATATATTTTGTGTTACAAATATAAATGAAACAGTTTATCACTGTAGGTCCATGGTTTATTCTGCTTACTTGCAAGAGGATCAGTGCAGATGTTCTGGGTCATCAGTTCATGTGCATGCACTGTTGTAAAAAAGTCAATCAAAAGCATGTGACTGTCTTCCTGTTTATTAGTTTGTTTGGTCTATCATCGGTAATTGGAAGCAATATGCCATGTGGTAGATAGTGGGTCTGTCAACAATTATGGTTCCTTTTCCATATTAAGCAAGTCCATTCCAAAAATTAAGTCTGAGTGGGCAAGCTGTGGGTGGAGATAAGCAAATTCGACCCAGGAAGCTGTCAGATGCTGAGCCTATGGCTTAAAATTCCCAAACCATTCCCCATGGCCTCCCAACAGTACAGTATTTAGGGATTACCGTGTTTTGTTTAAATACAGATATATATCAAACCTGGTGTGGTGATGGTCATTGAGGATTGGTTTGGGAACCAATGATTTCGATTTTTATTAAAAAGAGTAAAATCTATTAATTTCAACTTTCAACATCTACAGTTGTTAATCTAAAACAGTCCCAAAGGACCAACACAATGCCAGGTTTTATGTATATCTGTATTTTAAACACAACTGGGATGTTGGTGGGGGGCAGGAGGACTGATTTAGGAACAACTGTTCTAAGGGATGTCTATCGTGGAATAAAGTAAGACATTATCAGTGCCATCCTGAACTTTATAAAGTTGTATACAACAATTAAAGATATACAGATCACTCTATTACCTGGTGAGATGAAGAAAGTCCTCCATAATTTCTTATCACGAGTGACGTCTCTTATCTCTTTGGTCATGTTCACCAATCTGCCCGCGACAGGTGGCACACGCCGAAAGTCGAGGATCCTGAAAGGGAAAGCATTGTATCCTCAGGAGTTACAGTGAAATATGGCTGTTTCAAAGCTGGATGTGGCTCCCAGGGGTACTATTTTTTGCAGGTCACTAGCACTGACAACCTCACAAAGTCAAGTGCATAAAATGGAAGCCTAACACGGGACTTCTAATCCGTTTACAAGCACAGTCACAACTTAATTACAAACAGATAAGGGAAGGAGGGAAAAATATGCTTTTACAGAACCTTTTTGAGAGCTGATCGTAGGACATGAAAAAAATATATATAGAAGATGTGTCAAAATCTATTTCAATGAATATGAGTATGCTGTTAGAAAACCTACTGCACTATATAATACTTGTTAAAAATACACAAGAGGCACAGTACAGTTGATACCAGTGCAAAACCTGAAGGAACAGTCCTGTTTTTTAGGGCCTGTCATGTAAATGTGCGACTGTCCAATGCACAGTGCACTAAATGGAATCTCGCTTATAGGACAACTGTAGCCCAAAAATTAGGTTATGTTTGAAAGATGGAATCAAGTCTAGGCATTTTAAACTGAAATGCTTTAATGAACGAATACAAAGTAACTTATTGAGCCCAGTTTGCTCTTAGGTCTGTTAGGAGGTGAACACGTTGTTTAGAATCTTGAGAAGGATGGTTCAGATCATCCCACCCTAATTGAAGGAAGATCTATTCAAGGTTCTAACCAACATGTCTGCCCCCCTAGACAGAGCAAAGAGGTCTCAATCAGGCATTTTATTTGTATTGTTTCACTAAATCTTTACTATTTAAAGGAACATTGGACTTTTTTTCAACCCATGTTAAAAAAAACAAGTCCCGGACTTTGAAGTAAAGCCAAAGTGACTCTTAATAGATACACGCGGGTTTACTATCTGCTGTGTCTCACATCTGAGACACAGCAATTCCTGGATGACAACGTCAGCGTGCGCACTGGCAATCAGAGCGGGGCCTTCTGCTGAATGCGAGGGTCTCTCGGTGCTAGCACAGAGGGAGACCCTCAGGGAGACCCTCATTTTTGCATCAGATCAGCAGGGGGGACCTAGTTAAGGTCACCCCCGCTGATCCCTTGCAAAAACTAGCAGAGAGAGCCGGTCGCTGGCTAGACAGCTGTCAGACAGCTGCTCCTATGGAAGCATGGCAGCTGTCGGTCAGAGGATACACTGGCGTGTACTGTCACAACAGGAGCAACTAACAATTAATTTGTGATTCTAAATTAGAAGCACAAGTAGGGTTGCCACCTGGCCGGTATTTTACCGGCAGGCCGGTAAAAAAATTGTCACCAGGCCAATGTTAAGGCTATGGAGACAGTACCAAGGCCGGTATTTTTTGGAAAAAAAGGTGGCAACCCTAAGCACAAGTGAAATATAACGTTTAGTGTTCCTTTAAAATGGCTACACTTGCAGTCTTCCAATTAAACATGGCCTACTATTTGACATACTGTTGTCCTTTAAATGTACTTGTATTTCAGAAATTGCCTGGCACTAGCCCTGCCATGTTCCAGGATCTTGCCAAACACGGAAGAATGAAGCAGGAAGTGGTGGCCGAAGCGTACTAAAAAAAAATGATCACACTTCCCTTAAAAATCCGCCCACGCATTCGCGAGAAATGCCAAGAATCCCTAAACATGTACAGGAGCTGCAGGAAGAAGCATCAGCATCTCTTTAATAAATTAATCAGGAGATGCTGTAAGGATGACTGTTCGGAAAGATTTTGCTGCATAATTTTGCACATCCCAAAGTACAACACTCGCTAACGTACCTAAGTCTTCTTGGTACTACATTAATTCACTGGCTGGTGGATAAGCTCTGATGACTAACATAACAAGATGCCTTATTATACGTTCTACGCGGCATCATGCACAGGCACACACGGCTAAGCATCTCGCGGCGTAGCATTTCTTACCTGTCCAAATG
This sequence comes from Pelodytes ibericus, assembly GCA_036172795.1. Classification (NCBI taxonomy): domain Eukaryota; kingdom Metazoa; phylum Chordata; class Amphibia; order Anura; family Pelodytidae; genus Pelodytes; species Pelodytes ibericus. The sequence goes on from CM069860.1 coordinate 18,772,415, forward strand.
AAAAGCTGCAATTTCAGCATTGTGCCGCTCAAAGTCGGAAAAGTAAAAGAAATCGGGTGGTGTTTCTTGCTCCCTCGTTTGCCTAGACAGACAAAAGAAAAGAGTAAATGCTTGTCCTCGGTTGTGCTTCACATTAGAAGAATTTATTATGACACATTTTATTGTCAAGCATCATGGGAGTTGTAGTTCCACAACAGAGAGATCATTTTGGCCAATTCTATCTATGTTGTCATGGTCAGCCTCTCTTCTTGAGGTCTTTAAAGAGGCAGAGCATAATGCTTTATTGCATTATAGAAGGCGGCCACGCGACCATCCTTTAGAGCCAGTCTTCAAGGAACCTCACAAATCCTGGATTTAGGGAATACCCCCATTTTGTTTAAATGGGGATATCTTTAGAACCTGGTTGTTGGGATTTATGAAGGAGTTGGAGTTGAAACCACGGATTTAGAGGAACGTTGGGCTTTTAGTTGGACAACAGCGGGCTGTACCAAGGGATTTCAAGGCTGAATAAAGCCTTGAAGTGGGTGTGTCTGTTGGTGACAGGACACATCCCCTTGTGACACATTCCTGAAAGCAAATCTCCTAGAGCTTGGCTTCTCCCCTACATAATCAGTGATATCTTCCACATAAAACATGACAGGATGATAATGTTAAAAGCATTTAAATAAGCAGAACACGAACAATTTACTAAAAGCATTACCATCTTGGCATTCATTTTTTTAACTATCATTGGGGTGTGACAATGCCCTGCAAACTGCAGAGGAAGAGGATACCTCCTCCATTGGATTCGCCTGGTACTGGCACAGTGTTTCCCCTCCCATCTCCCTAGCAAGTTAACTTAACACTCTGTAACAGCCTTCTCAGACCTGTTCCCTCCCATCTCCCTAGCAAGTTAACTTAACACTATGTAATAGCCTTCTCAGACCTGTTCCCTCCCATCTCCCTAGCAAGTTAACTTAACACTTTGTAACAGCCTTCTCAGACCTGTTCCCTCCCATCTCCCTAGCAAGTTAACTTAACATTGTGTAACAGCCCTTCTCAGACCTGTTCCCTCCCATCTCCCTAGCAAGTTAACTTAACACTATGTAACAGCCCTTCTCAGACCTGTTCCCTCCCATCTCCCTAGCAAGTTAACTTAATACTGTGTAACAGCCTTCTCAGACCTGTTCCATCCCATCTCCCTAGCAAGTTAACTTAACACTATGTAACAGCCTTCACAGACCTGTTCCCTCCCATCTCCCTAGCAAGTTAACTTAACACTGTGTTACAGCCTTCACCGACCTGTTCCCTCCCATCTCCCTAGCAAGTTAACTTAACACTGTGTAATAGCCCTTCTCAGACCTGTTCCCTCCCTCACTGCTGGAGATGTAGTCGGCTTAACCTAGACTAAAACTAAGAATAAGTCAGATGACTACAATACGACTAAAATAAAATGGAATTTTAGTCAAAAGACTATGATTAAAACGAAATCAAAATCTGCCATCAAAATTAACACTTTACAAAAAGTAGCCAGAATAGACTTCCTTTACATAGCTTTTATTTGAAATTAACCAGTTAGAGGCCACGGCTATCTGAAATTGCGGCCAATGGTGAAATGAATGACCATGCAACAACAAAAACAACATCATTGCCTCTAATTTTATTATAAGAGAATATAGTGAATTAAAAGCTTCTGCTTCATCATGACAGTTTAGGCAGCTGTGGAATGTGTAATTGTTCCATACTGCTGCATAAATGACATATGGGACAATCATTAAATCACTGCAGGAACAGTACATTCTCCCAAATTTCACTCTTCTATTAGCTGCCTGCAGCTCTGGGTGCACTGCTATATACATCATTAACTTTGGATTTTGCAAACTTTTTTTTCCCCAGGTTTATAATAATCCTGTGCTCCACAGCTTGTCTGTTTGTAAATATTTCACAGAGACATCAAAACAATAACTTTTATTGCGATTCAGCTATTATACGCTCAATGCAGATGTGCTATGCGGATATATATATATATATATATATATATATATATATATATATATTTATTTATTTCGCAAGCATCGTTTTATTGCTGATGTCTGTATTTAATACAAAAGCGCATTCAACATGGACTGTTCAGAAGCACCCCTGAGGATGTGGTCGTCTTACACAGGACCCCAAATATTGGGACTGTCCTGTCAAATCTGTGACAGTTGGCAGCTATGTTTGTGTTGGCAGACCTCAGCACTGGATCCACGCAGATTATTATTCCTTCCCTGAATGAATCGGCAATGTGCCCACCTTAGTCCTGTCCTATCAAGTTTGGGACGGTCTCAGCATGACTGCTAGCTGTGCATAAGTGGCATTGGCTTTTAGAGGGATTGTATCAACTACACATGGCTTATATTGTGAATGTAGAGAATAAAAATGTATTGAAAATGATCTATACATTGTATTGGCAAAATTGCAAGCAAATGTCTATCTTAGGAGAAAAATGTGTTTTAAATGTGTCTGTGGAGTCCCTTGCTTATGACATCATCTGTGGCCTACTATGCAAATGACACATTTCCCATTGAAAAGCAGTTCATTTGCATATAAGGCCACAGGTGATGTCATAAACAGGAGACTTCACAGACACATTTAAAGCACATTTTTCTCCTAATGTAGGAATTTGCTTTGCAATTTTGCCAATACAATGTATAGATCTTTTTTCTATTCTCTACATTCAAAGTCAAAGCAATGTTTAGGTGATACAGTCCCTGCGGATGCGCTAAAGACACACAATCTAAATGTGCAAGAAGGGAGCTGTAGGTATGCGTATCTGTATAGATTAGGATGCAACTCAATCTCAGTCTATGTAGCTTAGTTTTATAACTGATCAAAAATGTCAAATAAAAAGTTGATAAAATGTGTCTATAAAATAGGGCATCCTGATTTTTCCCAGCAGGTAGGTTTAAATCTATTATTAAAACATATCTTAAAAACTGTCAGGCAGTTACAAAACCTGTTAACATGCATGAAGCTTTTATGCACTACTGATTAATGCAAACGTCTCTGCGTATAACTCTTGGGTGAAACCTTGTGAACCACTTTCCGAAACCTTCCCAATGATTTGAGTGTAAAGCATTAGAACACAACGTGGTTCATTTTCCCTTATCAATAAATCATTGGATTCTCGCAGAGCACTGGCACTGTACTTGCCTGTTAGAGCTTACAATAAGTTGCATAGGGATTCTCTGGATCTATGTGACACTAAGATATAAGGTTCTTACCATCAATAGAAACTAATCGGGTTCCAAGTATTTAACCCCTGCTAGCCCTCGTTTTTTTTTTTTTGCTGTGGGATCAGCAGAGGGAACTTGTCATGTACATACACAAGTAATGATAAAGAGATAGCTTTGCTCTTGGATGATCACCATATCCCCAATAGGATATCTTACACACAACACTTACAGTTCCCTCTTCTATTTCTCATTTTATATCTAAAAAGGTGACAGACCTCCGCACAAAAGGAAAAGCTTAATAATCAGAGTACCAGAGAGGTAGTCAAAATGGAGTTTACCCCCCGGGAAAGGTTGTACAACATTGCATTATGGGATGGAACTAGGGTTGCCACCTTTTCTTCAGAAAAATACCGGCCTTGCTACTGCCTCCATAGACTTAACCTTGGCCTGATGCCAGTTTTTTTACCGGCCTGCCGATAAAAAACCCGGCCAGGTGGCAACCCTATATGGAACAAGTTATCAGCCTTAACTTGTGTTTATATAAGGGTGGTTCTAGGTTTTTGGGGGCCTAATGCAAAAAAAAAAAAGAGAGGTGGGCCGTCCTGTCAGCTAACTGTCTTGCCTCAATCAGGTGCTTTGGGGGTCGCCTAAGCAGCCACTTAACTTACTTATCGGGTAATGCCACCTCCAAAAAATTGGCTCTGTTAATTGATTGATGGTATGTAATATTTCCAACTAAAGAACGGACTTAAAACGATTGACATCTTGTAAACGTTCTACGGTTCTCTCAATCTCCCGTTCGCCTCGGCCCGTGCAACGAGGATAGTCAGACACAATAGTGGGACAAGGCCGTTTGCTCATCTCATTTCCTTAAAGCAGTTTGCGTTCCTCTACTTTGTTTCAGTGTAATGAGGCATTTTACAACTTGCGAACATTATCAAGACAAATCCTCTTTGCACTTAGTGTTCCTGTCTTTATTAAATATTGTCACACCCATGAGGTGGAAAAGTAATGTTTAGTTTATTTTGTACAGAAGAGGAGCCTTAGAGGGAACAAAAAAAGTCGCGGTTTTATCTCTTTCGTATAATTTAGACAATAGAAGATGAGTACCTATTACTCATCATTTAGTTTTTCTCCCTCTTTTAATAGACATTAATAATAGACCCGCTAAGTGAGCACCAGCTACATTTTGCTAAAACAAACAAAAACAACCTGCAGGACGGCATAGACTGTCCTGACAGTAGCAGCTGTGGATTCCGCTACAGGCAAATAAAATAATTAATTCTTGTTCTAAACGATTGATCAGATTACATAAATTGATACCAATTGGCTTTAAAGTCGCTGGAAATGTTCCAATAAAGACCCACCCATAAGCCACACCTTCAGCCACTCCCACAAAAATAAAAGTGCCCCTCTTTGGACATTAGACATGTTGAGAAAAGCCAGGAGAAAAATGATGTCTTCTCCTCTGGGAAAAATCTATCCTACTTGGAGATTTGGCCCTAACTCCTGTACACATGGTGTATTCAAGCAGCAGGTGGAGGAGTTGGCTTTGATAGAATCGCGTGTTCTTGGAGAAGTTCATTTCCTGTTTACAGCATTTGGTGCTTATTATTTGCCAAGCGAGGATGATAAATGAAAGGATAGAGCTATCTGTAGAAGGATATTGTCGCATGATACAAACAAGATACAGTTTAGAGTTACACAAACATTAGTTTCCTTATGTAGACAGATTTAGAACAGGGATAATAATAAGAGAACAGGGATAATAATAAGATAATAAACAACAAAGAGGAAGTATTTATCCTGGTAAGGTACACACTAAAGGGTCTAATCAATAAATGGAGAATTACAGGGAATGGAGAGGGGAATTTCAAACTTAAGTTCAAAATAGAGTAGTGGTGTAGACTCTGTAATTTCAACTCTGTCCTGAGGGACAATGCCCAACATCCAGGGGATGATATAATTGCCCAATTTAATGGCACTCATTCTATCTACATTAGAAGGATGAAGGACTCAGTCAACCATGAACCAGGAAGTGAACCTGCAACCATGAGGATTGAACTGATTCTGTAGTTGGCACATTAGCTCACTGAGCCATCTTATTGGCTACAATGAGCACTGAAGATGTAACTCAATATAATAATCCAGTTCATGAACTTTGTAAGTGATTACAGCCTGAGAATCGTTTAATTTCACAGATCTTAACAAAGAATCAATGTATACACTAGGTAACATTGTAATGTCCTTAAGTGACACCCCTGTGTTTAAGGTGGATGACAGATATAAAGACATACTGGTAAGCACCATTTGGGAGGTTTAAATATCAGCAAATTAAAGTAGCAGGCGATCGGGTCCACTATATACAATTGAACTGAAGAATCGTCCCATTCACCCCAAGATCTTCCACTTATCCATAAGGTTTTACTGGGAATCATGAATTGCAATGCCAAGGTTAGCCATCACTGGTTTAGAATAACATGACAGTGAAGTGACAAAAAAGTGACTGAGATTTTCTTTCATCAGTTTTATCCTGTATGCACTGATCAGCCATAACATTATGACCACTGAGAGGTGGCAAGGAGGCAGTGTGATGCTTTGGGTAACCTTGGATCCTGCCATTCATGTGGATGTTACTTTGACACGTACCACCTGCCTAAGCATTGTTGCAGACCATGTACACCCTTTCATGGAAACGGTATTCCCTGATGGCATTGGCCCCTTTCAGCAGGATAATGCTCCATGCCACAAAGAAAAAATGGTTCAGGAATGGTTCGAGGAACACAACAATGAGTCCAAGGTGTTGACTTGGCCACCAAATCCCCCAGATCTCAATCCAATCGAGCATCTGTGGGACGTGCTGGACAAACAAGTCCGATCCATGGAGGCCCCACCTAGCAACTTACAGATCTTAAAGGATCTGCCGCTAACGTCTTGGTGCCAGATACCACAGCACACCTTCAGAGGTCTAGTGGAGTCATTGACTCGATACGTCAGGACTGCTGATCGGTGTATATTCACTATTTAGTACTCAAACCAGAGTGTTAAAACCTAGCAAGTCCATAGTGCAAAGAAAAAAATAAATTAAGCTCACTTGTATGAATCTGATTCTGAGATTTAGGACTGTTTCTGGATATAATATACTTTAAAAAAAATTATTTCAAGTTGCACTGGAATTAGTAAACACTGTTAAGGACTATAAAAAAAAAACTAAGCTCTCATGAGGGCCAAACTCAATGTCGCCATCTGAATCTGTTACTAAATGAGCCTGTTAATCAATCATTTGAGCTGCCCTGGTTCAAATACTTCTTAAGACAGTACATTAAGTAACATAAATAATGCTTTCTACGACTTGATCAACATGGTGACAGATCATAAAAAGAGACGTACTTGGCCAGGAAAATGCATTCATATCAGTTGTTCTTGGTTGAATTGCATTCCTGCAGCACCAAATAATTCTGCTTTAGAAATCTCAGTGGCATAATTCTAAGCCAGTATAAGTAACACTCCGGAAATCTGATACAACCTGAAACACTGCAACAAATACAATGCATCCAGTTGTATGGAAGGATAAGGACCTTCTTTGTATATTTCGTCAGCCTAATTAACTATTTAATTATACATTAGCCAAAATAAAAAAAACAATGGGGATTATGTATAGAAGCAAAACATGTTGGGAACTGATAAAAAAAAAAGGGTGCAATTAATGTATAAAAATGACATAGAAACATAGAATGTGTCGGCAGATAAGAACCATTCGGTCCATCTAGTCTGCCCAATATTCTAAATACTTTTATTAGTCCCCAGTTCCCTATCTTATATCTAGGATAGCCTTGTGTCTATCCCACGCATGCTTAAACTCCTTCACTGTGTTTACCTCTACCACTTCTGCTGGAAGGCTATTCCATACATCCACTATCCTCTCAGTAAAGTAATACTTCATAATATTACTTTTAAATCGTTGCCCATAATTTTAGACTATGTCCTCTAGTTGTGGTTGTTTTTCCCTCTTTTAAATATACTCTCTCTTCCTTTACTGTGTTGATTCCCTTTATGTATTTAAATGTTTCTATCATATCCCCCCTGTTACGTCTTTCCTCCAAGCTATATAGCTTGGAGGAAAGACGTAACAGGGGGGATATGATAATATATCATATGGGGGGATATTATATGATATACGTTAAGATGCTTTAACCTTTCCTGGTAAGTTTTATCCTTCAACCCATGAACCAGTTTAGTAGCCCTTCTCTGAACTTTCTCCAAAGTATCAATATCCTTCTGGAGCTACGGTCTCCAGTACTGCGTACAATACTCCAAGTGAGGTCTCACCAGTGCTCTTTACAATGGCATGAGCGTAGGACCGTACCAAATATTCTATATTCTGCTTTGAAACTTTTTTCATGCAGCCCCACACCTCGCACCGGCTGAGATGGAACCTCAGTCAAAATGGATTTTGATCAGCGACAGGAAACGTGTCTGTACAAGGTCATCATTGTCTCCATGGTAAGATCAGTGAAAGTTCCATAGAACATCATGGTTACATAGTAGTTTATGTTAAAAAAAAAACCAAAAAGACTGGCATCCATCAAGCTCAAGCCCTTTCCTATTCCATGTTGATCCAAAAGGCAAATAAAAAAACCTTTTTTCAGCAATTTCGAATTCTGTTTTCAAAATTCCTTCTTGGCTCCAAACGCCAATCAGATTTCTCCTTGGATCAACAAGCACTAAATAAATATTGATGCCTATACTAACATACATAGCCCTCTATGTTCTGGTTCATTAAAGTATCCAGGCCACTTTTAAAGGCAACTAACGTATTTGCTAGCACCACCTCTTCAGGCAGTGAATTCCATATATTTACTGTCCTTACTTTCAAAAAAATCCAAAGGGGGGCCAAATGTCCTCCAGGATGCCCTCAACCCTCACTCAATGGGCTGGGTTTTCATTTTTCACTTGTAAATGCCCTAGTGCACAACTGAGGCCCTCTCTCTGCTGTCGAACTACAAATCCCATAATTCTACAACAACTTCTAGAAGACATAGACACAACTGGACTAGGCTCTAGTGTGTAGCACCTTCTATCTTTCTATCAATTTGTCTTGTCTGTCTATCCATCTCTGTATCTTATCTTTCAATATCTTTGTTCTGCCTGTCTATCTCGAATGATAATGGGTGGGCTGATGCAATTGTAAACTGGGCCACTAAATTGTTTTTGATCCCTGGGTAGAAGTTGCCAGCACTCCCTTGTTGGGGAATGTACTAATCTCCAGTTACAACCATTTATACTATATATATCAGCCACCAAAAATCAGGTGTATTCTGGTGTCCTGTTGACTAAACTGAACTGACAAGAGAATTGCACAAATCAGGACTTAGTAACTGAGCTGGAAAAATGATCCAACTTGTCTGTTTTTCCAAACTCAGTTATGAATGCCTGATAATAGCCCTTGGTGTTAAACTAGTGAGTTAATACACTCTTGTTATATGGCCAAAATGAGAAGCCCTGGAAAAAAAATCCACGACCCCACTTGTTTGTGGCCACTAGAATTTGGCTGTGGCCACAATGGCAACCATGGAGAAAAAATAATGTTAAGTGCAATTGTATTGCTAGAATATCTTGAAACAGCTGAACCATAAACATGTAAAATATAATAGTAAATAATATAACATAGAGGGATAATCACTAAAAGGTGAGATGGGGTGAAATGAACATTTTTATCTCACCAGTTGAGCTATACATTGTGCAGAGACAAACGTGGTGAGTATGCTAAGCGAGGGGAAAATGCACAATGTATAGCTAAATTATATAACAAGTTCATCTCACCCCAGCTAACCTTTTACTGAATAGCAGCTATTGTCTCTGACAGATTTAAGAGCACAGCATTTCTGTCTTGTCCATTATTATATGAAACTGTATCACATGGAACAGCAGTGCTCTAGATAATTATATGTCTTTGCATTTCAGCCTGTTATTCATTGTAATGTACTGCTTAGAGATGTCTTTAATTGCACAGATGTATATAGTTCCATAAGGAACCTAAGCATCTTTCTTCCATGTGCCAATTAAATTAGTGGATGAAAAACACAACTGACAACAAACAAAGCTATTTTTTTTTTTTTATATATATAGAAAACTCACAAACAGAAGAAAAAAGCTAGCAGAGAAACTGGAAAATCAAGAGAGAATTAAAACATCCTTTGCTTGTTCTGTTGCTTGGCTGGAGATTTTACTTAGAATCATTCAAGGGTTTACTGAGTAAAATAGAAAAAAAATCAGGGAATTGAGATGGGAATTACAGGCACTGTATCACCTGAACATTGTTTTTACTGCTCATGTAGAGCAAAAAAAAAAAAAAAATGATGGATAATTATCTAGATATTGTATTAGCAAAACTGCAAGCAAATGTCTAAATTAGGAGAAAAATGTGTTTTTGACATCACCTTATGACATGGCACGGTATGCAAATTAACTGCTATTCAGTGGGAAATTAGTAATTTTCCTACCATGCCGCAGGTGATGTCATGAACAGGAGACCCCCACAGACACCTTTAAAACACATTTTCTACCACTTTTATAAACATGTTTAATGTGTTATAAACTATGGTATATTGTTTATAAACTAATGTGTTATAAACTATTGTTTTTTTTTTTTCTTTTTCTTTAATGGTGTATCAACTTTGATAATATTATTTATTTTAAGGGAAGAGCTGGGAGGATTTTGTTTACATACTATGTGTAGCTTTCTTGAAATGTGTTTTTGACAGCTGCTCACTTGGCTAATTTATGTGCGTTAAGATCACTTATTGTAAAACAATCTGCTAGATAACCATAGTAAGATAGCGGGAGTGTATCCACCATAAAGTAAACTACTGAAATCTGAGACTGGAACAGTAAACATTTACTTGCCAAGTCGGAAATATAGGCAAGGAGATGAATTTTTGAACCAATTGAAGTCTGAATTAAAGGGAAAATACCAGGTGAAAACTACCTAATGAAACTAACAGTCCCATACCTCCCAACTGTCCCGATTTTGGGAGGCAATCCCGCTCAGCTCTACCTCTGTCCCGTAGCGGGATTTGAGAGTGCAATCCTCAGTATACATGGGAGTATCTGGTTTCTGAGACACTGGCTACTGTTGCCAGTGTGAGTGACAGCGCCTACATGCATATGCTGACGCTCAACTTCCCAAGCTCCGCCCTCCAGGGTCCCAATTTGCCAATAGTTGGGAGGTATGCGGTCCAGTTGAAGTATCTTTAGTGAACTGATACAGTGGCACCCAACATAGAATAGAAACTTTCGGAACCTTGTGATCGGCAACGAAACCAAACTCCTTACCAGAGTCTAGTGAAGAATGACTGTGAAGTATGTCCCTTTATTTCTATAGGAATATCACTTGCTTGAGTAATTCTTTGGAGCATGATGTGGTGTGCGTACAATTCTAAATGAAATGTGTCACCTCTCCCCCTAGTAAACCCAACGTGTATCTTTCAGCTTGTGCACTCAACCAATCAGAGCAGGGGCATGGCCCACTCATATGATTGGGGTCTAGTTAAAGTCTCCTCTGTTGATCCCTTGAAAATGAGGGTCTCAGAGACAGACAGTCGCCGACCAGCTCTCAAAAGTACATACCAATTAATCCTAGTACTAGGGACAATTCATTTTTTACGTTAGCTTCTATATTAGATGTACAAGTGAGAAAAAAAAAGTTGAGCAGTCTTTTGAGTCTGTGTTTTAAATAAACATGATTAAAAAGGTTTTTTTTTGCTTCCATTTAGGGAGAGAGTTAGGTAAAAGGATATTCGCAAAATGACTCAAGGAAATTAGAAAGAAGGGCTGAACTCTAGCTGTAGAAGAAAATGTGATACATCTGTTTCTGGCAGAGGAGATTTACCCTGCTTCTCTGTAGTTGGCTGCAATTACTGGCTAAATCCCACTGCTGACATCATGACCGCAGTGAGAAAGGACAGGCGTTAACAAGTTCTCTTTGTGTAGCTGAAAAATCTATCTCCGGAGTATAAAATCGCTCTAGTGGCTTTACTAAATAAATATATTTACTGTATTATATACTATATAACTTAAATGTAAATGTGAGACAGTGATGATGGGTACAGTATGAAGAGTATGGGTTCTGTGGTTGTAGATTGACTTACTGCAAACATTCAGTGGGCGACGGAATCTCTACTCTGCTCACATCCTATTGGCTGCACTGCATTCTAATTTGGAATGTTGCCACAATTATACATTCCGTTAAGGTGTATCCATTAAACTTCACCTAGTGTTTACCTTAGCAGGATAAACAATTTATTTAAAAAAATTATTTGGCAGTTCAAATAAGGATAGAATTCTGGAGAGCTTAAATATGAAAAAAAAAAAGAGAAAAAGTTCCAATATTGACCACTATGTAAATAAGTGCAATAGTGCTAATTTTCTCCAGGGAGTTGTGGGCAGAGATTGACTTTTCAAGTGAACTCAGTAGAGGGGAATGAGCTAATATTACCTCTTTCGACTTTATATCAAACCAAGTGTAATGGGAAGTGAGTAAGTGAGTTCTATGCCAGTGATGGCTTACTTTAGCTCTATAGATGTTTGGGATCCACATATCAAGCACAAGGCTGGCTGCGCATCATATGATATATAGTTCCCAAACAGTTGCAGTGCCAAGATTAGCCATCACTGGGCGTGTAATTAAAGGGACTTAAAGGTCACTGAGCAAATGGTAAGAGTCGAATTGTACTAAAAATATTTACCTTTTTTAAATGTGTATTTTTTTTTTTGTCATTGTCACTTGAAACAAGTATTTACTTACTAAGATAGCATATGTCTTTAAACCAATGTAACTCCCCAATGTGTTTTTTTTTCTTTTCTTCCAACAATTTCACGTTAATTGTATCACTCAGCTTAAACACGGCAATTGGTGTTGCAGAGTCTGGAGATGTTTTGCCAGAGGTTACTGTATTTATAGATCCAAGATGAGTATTCACATAGAGTTATACTTTCTCCAGTGTGTTATTATAAGTTAATTATAGGGTAAGCTCCAGTAAAACGTTGGTAACTAGGGAAGCAGGAAACGGAGACATCTTCCCACCTTTTTCTGTCTATGTACAGACATGGTCATCTTATTTAGAAGCAGACATGATAACGTAATATCCCAGTGTCGGCAAACTCATATCTGTGGACCAAGGTGCATCACCCAAACTAACCACTTCCCTTGTGTTATTTAAAACTCTAAACAAAGAATATATAGAAATAAAGAGTTTTATTTACTAAAGCAAATGTTGTAAGAGGACCTGTCCACTTTTTCGCAGGATAGTCCCAATTAAGGTGGCCACCTTGGACATTTCCCCCCAGTCATATATAAGTTTTGCAGGCTGCCTTGGAGTGTGTAGAAGTCATATGTGACCAGATGGAGATCAATTAACGGTAATTAACTAAGGAGTAGATGCCAAAGAGTAGATGCCAAAGAACCACATTTATCAGATAACTGGTTACCTTCTGGTCACATAGGAGTTCTACACACCCCAAGGCAGCCTTCAAAAGTGACATGTGGCCGATATAAAAAAAATGGACGAGGTGGCATCCGTAGTCCCCAATTGGAACTGATGTACCATCGTCCCGACGTCATCCTTCAGTATCCCAATTCTCAGGAACACTGGACGAGAAATAATTCTGCACATGTGCAAAGTCATTAATCCATGTTTGGAGTATTTTGGACCCTGCTTGTGCTGTCCCGCTCCCAAACAACCATCCCAGGGTCTAGTTCGTTGCCAAGCTGGGGAGTTTGGAAGCATTCAGTTTCTCCTGAGGATGCCTAAGACTAGCCCCTTTTATTTTTTTCATAACCCTGGAATTACATTGAAGGATTTATTTTATTTTTTTAAAACGAAAACCCCAGAGCTACAACCTGTCCTGTCCTGTCCACCTGGTCCAACCCTAGATAGTATGTCAGACAGTTTGAAAGCTTAAAGATAGACTAAAATGTTTTCATCACAAAAAAGGCAAACTCACCAGAAGCGATTTGGGCTCCTTCTGGAAGTCAAACAATGATTTCCAGGCTGTCAGAACCATCTCCGTGAAGTGGCAGTGCTGATTGGTGACCCTCTCCTCCACAGTCATTGGCTGTGTGTTGCGTGATTGACGCGCATGCTCACCAATCATAGAGAGTGCACAATTACGTGCACCATTCAAATTAGACTTTGACTATCATCCAAGTGGCCTTCTGCCTCATTAAAAGAAAAAAATTGTGGGTTTCCTTGTTCTTTAACTCTTAAACCAATAATCCAATCTATAAAGCTGGAAAGCTTTATTAAAAAGACAATTAACGCTTCTGCACTTTGTACTGTGTCTAGTATATTTTATGCCTTTTTACATGTTTCACTGCTGCTCTAGGAAATTATTAGCAGTTTAGTGACTTTATAAGTAGGTTTCGTAGCTAGATATTATTCACAGTGACTCAGAACATTATAGAAAAAAAAAATAGGAGGGTTCCACTCAACAAAAATGTCTGCGTTGGTTTCTAAAGCATAAAAAGTAAAGGAGAATTATTTACTGCTGTGTTTAAGCTAGGGTTGCCACCTTTTCTTCAAAAAAATACCGGCCTTGGTACTGTCTCCATAGACTTAACATTGGCCTGATGCCAATATTTTACCGGCCTGCCGGTAAAATACCGGCCAGGGGCAACCCTAGTTTAAGCATACCTGCCAACTGCAGAGCCAATACCCTGTGTTCCTGAGCGCTACCTCTCTCTGAATGCACAGTGCCGGTGTGCATGTTTCAGGGCTGTGGCATGCCGGCAGTGCATTGCATCACAACATCACCAGCTTACTGGTAAAGTACTGGTTACATGGAAACATCATGAGCATCTAAGACTAAATCGGCACAGATGTCTGTTCCACAACTTCATTTTTAATTTTTTTTTTTTTTTTTTTGTATTTTTAGAGTGTGTTGCACCATGACCTAAATATTCTGGATTTGTCCCCTGCCTGGAACCTGGGTACGATGGCCCATTATTTTGTTCCACTTTTTGGGGTTGATCCCACCTGTTACCTTCCACAGCTATGATCATAGGGCATCTGACTGTTCATGCTCCTACACTATGCATTATCCATGGCCAGTCTTCTAGCAGTAGAAGTTCGCCAAGTTTTGGGCCTGCACAATGTACAACTGAGTCGGTGAGATGAAATGTTTACCCGAACTGCATAGTGCATAGATCCTTCTCTTGCTATTTGAGTTGGATATCGTTCAACACTTTTGGCAGCAGACCTTAGGAAACCCCAAATATTCCCAGTGAGACTCTGAAGAAAAATACCTGTCCAACAGTACAAGTTGGCAACACTCTAAGTATCAATTAACTTTAAAAAAAAACCAAGGTATTTATAATGGCAAACTATACCCCAGTGAGAGAGGCTGTGGTTTGACAGTTCCACTAAGTGATGTATAAATCTAGGCTTCAGTAGCTGTGCTCTTTTATTCAATGGAAACTAGATGTCCCAAGAGACATGTACAACACAGCCATGGTTAAGGTAAGCCATTCGTGTGGAGACATTTTCCCTTGAATGTGCCGTCTCAGATAATATCTCACCAGGATATATATGTCAATGGCAGTGCCAAAAAAAAACATCATCTGTGACCAAAAAAAAAAAAAAAAATATATATATATTTTTTCAATTATTAAAGTGTCCCCCCCCCCCCCCCCCCACCTCCTCTATGTTTGGTATTAAAATATATCCCCATAGACCTCTGGAGGACAAGGTAGTTTCTTGTGTGTTTTTAGGTTTTGTTAGCTGCAGTTTTTCAATTTTTGGACTTCCTGAGAATCAAGGCCCAAGAGATTAAAAAGAAAAAATGAGAGACTTTTTACAAACCAAAGACAAAAGCCACAGAAGCATCTTTTCCATTTTTTTTTTTGTTTGAGGCCCAAAAAATGTCTATAATGCAAAAAAATTCTCAATTCAATTAAATTGATAAAATGGCCTTACTGTGGCAGGGCTGCTTTTAATGAAGATAAATATACCAGATAAATGTCATTCTGCAGAGGGCCACATATATAGGAGGCTTTGCTATCTCAAAGTAAAATTAACTGCAGGTTCATCTAGGATCAATCTAAAAGGATATCATTAACTGTAGCCGAAAATGAAGTAAAATATATGTATAAATAGGTTACACAAGATTAGAACAAGATCCAGGGGCAAGTCACAAAATAAATCATTTATCTTTACTAAGACATAGATATAGGTATCGATGGAGAAGCCTGTGTTTTTTATGGAGAGCAAAATCATACAGAAGTCCAGAGAGGCCATATATTTTTAATATTTTTCTAAGTTGTTTTCTCGAGATAAGTTGTTTTCTCAAGAAAAAAAAAATCTTGTTATCTCGAGAAAACAATGTAGAAAATATGAACAAAAATTACATGGCCTCTCTGGGCTTCTGTAGAATCATGAATCAGCAAACAATGTTGGTTATGTCTATAATTTCTTGGGCAGTGCATAGGCAATGTGCCACTTCTCCCCTTCTGTGATATTTACTAAACGATCTAAGCATTGATAAGGTGTCTCTTTGCTTTAGACTGCAGTAGGACAATGCAGTCATTCACTCGGTTTTCTTCAGTGATGAAACTTATTCAGTGATATCCATGATATCAGGGAGGTGCTCTAGTTAAAGAAGTACGCCATAGTTTGCTGAACCAACCCAGGACTAAATGGCTTGGTTTCTAGATTTTTTTTCTTTTATCACTACAAAGTATTTTAGCTAACCTGTTTTCCTGCTCACCCATTTAGTGCCCAATCTGTTCTCACACTAAAGTGTTGAATTTTAGAGAGCGCACTCAAAACTGAGCTATGAGTCCAAAGGGGTCTGTAGGCTTTACATACCATCATTCCTTGGTACCCTAGGGTGAAGTCCACTTTCTATTGCTCTATTGGTATACATGCTATAATGAATGAAAGCATCTGATACTGCATCATTTATAGCAGCTTTATTCACTCTCCCATACCTCCCCACTTTTCCGCCCCCTCCCCTTGGGACACAGGGGGCGGAGTCTGGGGAGATGGGTGACAGTGCTACTGCTCTATTGCGGTAACACCGTCACCCAATTTTGATCCTGGCTCCTGAAGCCAGGATCGCTACAGCGCATGTGCACAATTCTGCACATGCGCAGAAAGCATTCTCTGGTGTCTGGGACAGGTATGGGTACCTCTGTCAATGCTCCAGAGTGATAACTTCTACAATATGACTATGTGAGATGAATGTAAATGTGTACCAACTCTCCATCATCCTGGCTACAAACAAATAGTGTGCAGACACTGCCAATCAACAACACTGAAGACATGGTGGAGCAACGAGAAGACTTTGCTAGATGTGACAGGTAGACAGCACATCAGATGTCACATTAAGTGGATTATGTTCAGGGGTAAGCGCCAACATTGCCCATGGGGTCACTTTAATGATGTTCTATGGACCTTCACAAACCTTACAGTAGGCTACCATAACAATGGTCTCAGGAGATTCAGTTGATAGTCCTCAAGCTAGTCCTCTTTCCAGTTTGAACATGCTAATGAGAACTAATTTAATGGCAGCCATGATCACAGGTGACAGAACCTGTAAAGGAAAACAGTAGTAAAAAATGCCCTTCTGTTTAATTTAAAGATTGTATCAAGTGTAGATAAGAAAATTATTTAATGAAAGAATACAAATTAAGTACCCTACTGAGCCTTCTTTACTCAATATAGTTCTCTCAGGGGGCAGACATATTGTTTAGAATCTTGTTCAGATCGTCACTCACCTTGGTTCAGATGAACAAAGATCTGACGCATCTGACCAAAGATTCTAAACAAAATGTCTGCCTCCTGGTAGAGCTATATGGAGCAAAGACGGCTCAATAATGTACTTTATTTGTATTATTTCATTAAAGCACTTCTGTATAAAATGCCTACACTTGATGCCATCTTTCAATTAAACAGAACTTTATTTTTTTTGCTACAGTTGTCCTTGAAAGAAAAGAAAAAACTGGTTTACTCAACTGGGATGACAACAGTAAAACAAGTAATTATAGATTCCGCACCATCGATATAACTCAATGTCCTTTTCATTAGAAATCTTGGCCCCTTCTATCCAGACTGTCCATTTATATTCCAGTAAATAGACCTGACCAATAAAATGTTAAATGATTTAAAAACTCACTTGGCTAAAGCAGATGGTTTAAAAAAAAAAGGTCCACAAGCTAATAAATGTAAGTGAATATTTTTTTTTATCTGCGGGAAAACGGTCATGGCCGACTCTCAATATGTAATAAAATGGTAATGAGTTTTTCATTTGCCTGTTAGGTTAGAATTTAGAATAGCAATGGAACAGAAATCGCAGCAAAGGGAGAAATTTCAATAAAGCTCAATGCCATAATGGAAGAATACATTTGTAATTATCAATTTATTGTAAGGTGGGCATAGGTCAAACAACTAGAAATATATTTAATAGGTACGACGGAATCTCATTCATTGTATCGGATAAGAAAATGTATTGTAACAGCCCTGGGATCTTTATGATCTACACAAAATCAATTTAGCATATCACACAAGAGCAATTTCATATCATCATTTCAGGGAAGGGAACGCTGGCATCGTATAACTTTCAGCGAGTGGAATATTTTTGCAAGTATAAAATGTGGACGCGTCAATATATTTTTCATTGTAATAGGTGGCTGCAAAGAATGTCACCTTGGCTATTTTTTTTTTTTTATCAGTGTGGGTTCAAGATTTTCTCTGGCCAAGAATAATGAAAAAACAAACACATTTTAACGGTTAACAAATATACACAATAAATGTCCTTGGCTGTCAGGAGACTGGTGTTAAAAAGGCAAATAGATTTAATTTGTGTAAGGATTAAAGAAGAAAAACAATAATCCCAAATGATGAGTCAATGAATTCGGTAACCTTCTTATCACAAGTGAACGGAAAACAACTTACAATCTATTTAGGAGTCTCGATGGATAATTCAAGTATAAAAACGAGGTGATCATTCTTAGTACAAGCCAGGGTAGAATATTGTGGTTGAGGATTTTACCTGTGAAAGAGTTGGGATTTTGTGGCTGGTCCAGACATGGTTGCGGAGGAGTTTGGTGGGCAATTTTGTACCTCTGTTAATTATTGGTCAGTAGACAAATGAGCGAAGATTCCAAAAAGATCTCATATTCATTCATTTCTATATGTTAAAGGAGGAGGGGAGAGAGAAGTCTTCTCTCATTCCAGATCCCCCCAGGATAGAGGCTATTGTAATAGAAGGACATAGAAGACTATATGATTCCATTGTTGGGATTGAAAGAAAATGTGTCTAAACTTTAAAAAGGCGAAGCAAGCCAATGAGTGGCCAAGTGTCGTCAACCAGTGTTGTATTTTGCCTAGGTCAGTAGGCTGCCTCACTGCCTTGGGCGGCCTGCACAGACATCTGGGCTGCCCCACCCGATGGAGAAATCTGGGGTTGTGCAAAGAGATGTGGAGGTAATATGGTGGCCTAGGGATGCCCACACCCCATGGTGGCCTGAAGCACCCCCATGCTTCCTGTACCTAATAGATGAGCTTGCCACCACTTTCTATACTTTCTGTCACTTCAAATAGCTTGCAGAAGACAACATAATATATATTTCATATTGCATGTGTGATACCTGTAAGCCAGAGGAGTTGCATACTTGTCCTTTAGAGTCACAGATGCACCTGGTGTTTTTTTTTTTAATAATAATTAGCACTTTTTTTTTTTTGCCACACACATTAATTGTTTGATTACAAGTTAATTAGAAGAAAAATCTAAAAACTTAAGCAAAGTTACCGGACTTGAGGGCTGAGTTTGTCACCCCCCTGCTGAAAACCTTCCAAGCAGGAGGCCAAATATTCCTACGGTGTAGAGTTAATTTTAAACATTGTCACACGTATATGTGGGAATAGTTCATAAAAATGGTGTCGCCGAGTCAGGGAGTGAAAGTCGCATATACAGGTTGGGTGTTAGTTACATTTAAATGGAAAGAGTCAAGGTGTTATATTTTTTTAACGGACAATTCCCTGATTTAGCCTTCTGTCGCGGTTTATGCCCAGGGAAATGTCTTCAGTGTCCTACAAGAATTGGACGATTATTTATGTTATTTATGTTTAATATTACCTTAAAGGGACAGTTCCACTTAACGTGATGCAGTACTTACCCCCCAAAAATATTTTTTTTAGTCACTGTAACTTTAAAGTGATAATAAATGACAAAAGAAACTGGACTTTCTCCACACTAAGTAACAGCATGGAGCTCATTAATAATTACTTAAAAAGCAAGTAATGGTATGGAGCCTCTAGCCTACAGAGGGCACTAAGTATATAAAGAGTATGGATATAGCTCCTTCGATGAAACTCACAGTGGCTGAGCAGGATACACATTTTCTACAAAGCCATACTTATTGTTCCATGTGTTCACTAGTTCCCAACCCAGTTCTCAAAGCACACCCAACAGTCCACACCCTCCAGCTGCTGATGAACTACATCTCCCCTAATGCTCTTTCAGCTAAGAGACTGGCAGAGGAGTATGGGAAATGTAAGTCCTGCAACATCTGTAGGGCGGCAGGTTTCCCCACCCCTGAACTATGGAGTGGTCTATAGGGTGTACAGTGGTCTTTACAGGTCTGAATTGGGAATAATATTATTTTATTCAGAAAGAACTGAAATAAATAAAATGTGCAAATCTTGTAGAACTGGTAAAAAAATATATAATAGATACATTTCTATAAACGGACAGCTGTAATATGTGTTTAGTAATTCATCATATGCCAATACACATCCTTGAGGAAAGTATTCACCTGTCTACATTCTGAACTTCATGAAACATACATGTAATCAGGGCACACCAGAGACATTTCCTACCCATACTAATAATAAACAATGGAGTCTTTTGTCCCAGTGTAATCTGCTCAGCCTTAAAGCTTTGGAAGAGCTTGGTCTAACACTCTGACAATCAATGTGTTAACAAAAAAACTATTAAAACTCAACTGCCCTTAAACTAAATCATCAAATTTGGGTCCCAGTGCGCATTCACCTGACAATGGTAGACGTAAATAAATACTTTTAAAGAAGGCAAATAAGGTACATTATTTAGCCCTCTTTGCTCCATATAGCTCTATCAGGAAGCGGACATGTTATACAGAATCTTGAGTTGTCTTATCCATTTTTTTTAGGTATAATTAATTAAAAAACACATGCTTCAGCACTGGGTCACAGACTAAAATCTCTGACTAAGCTACAGTTTGCCGAACATAGCTCTGGATTATACATTTAAAGAAAGAGTTAAATTAACCGTACTTCCCTTCCAGAGTGAAGATGTAACCCTACTTTCCTTCCAGAGTGAAGATGTAACCCTACTTCCCTTCCAGAGTGAAGATGTAACCCTACTTTCCTTCCTGAGTGAAGATGTAACCCTACTTTCCTTCCAGAGTGAAGATGTAACCCTACTTCCCTTCCAGAGTTAAGATGTAACCCTACTTCCCTTCCAGAGTTAAGATGTAACCCTACTTCCCTTCCAGAGTTAAGATGTAACCCTACTTCCCTTCCAGAGTTAAGATGTAACCGTACTTCCCTTCCAGAGTTAAGATGTAACCCTACTTCCCTTCCAGAGTTAAGATGTAACCCTACTTCCCTTCCAGAGTTAAGATGTAACCCTACTTCCCTTCTAGAGTTAAGATGTAACTCTACTTCCCTTACAGAATTAAGATTGGGTACACAGTACACTGGGTACACTTAGTTAAATAGTAACTCTTTTGTCCATTAAATTAAATGAATACTTTTTTTGGTGGTAAAAAGAATTGGTAAGGTCTACTACACCTTTCCCCAATTTGCTAACACTCTAACTCTACTCCGACAGAATGACCAAATCTTGTATGCAACAAGTAACGAGACCATGTAACCCTTAACTTTCCCAGGTAGGAAGTTGAATAAGCTTTTCGCACTGATCGCATGCCTGGTTTTGTTACAATGTCCATATATCTGATGGAACTTTGGTAGTGCATCCTACCACCTTAGGTCACCACCTGACACCATCTGACACCTGACACCATAGGACTAAAGTTCTATTTTCAATATTACCATAGACTATGCCATGAAATGATGGAAGTGTTATTCCTGGCACTGAGGAGTAGAGAGCTAATCTGTGTCTGCAGCTCCATAGTAACCATAGAAAGATCTTATTTCAATCCTGACTCTTACTAGACAGTTTCAGCAAATGGTCCTTTTAAAGTAACTACGGACAGGATTCTATGTTTGTTGTATTTAGTGTATGAATGGAGTCACACTGTTTACTATCGAATGAAAAACAGCAAATAAACAGGATTTATGTTTGGGAACTAATCTACCTGCAGGCTGAATTTTTAAAAGCTGTCTGGGAACCAAAAAAAATAAGAGAAGGAATACAATATTAAAAAATGTTAATGTTACGGGTTTCTGTGAGCAAAAAACCCATTTGGGAATAATTGTGAGCATTCCCCATAACTATTGATAAATGAATGCGTAAACATGTGCATAGTTGACAAAAGTCCTGAGTTTTATGGGACAGTCCTGTTAAATTTGGAGTGACTTTGCACTGTGCACATGCATAATTTAAACGTACAAAAAGTGAGCTCCAACCCCCTTCCAGCTCCACCCCCACTGTGTTTGGTAAACAAAGCCTGGGATGTTGACAGGTATGTCATATGCAGTATTTATTAATCATGTGATATATTTTGATATATTAGATACAAAATCATACCTTCCAACTTTTGCAATGTGGGATACCACGGATGGGGCTTAGGGTCATGGCTACCAAACATGTACAAACCTATATTCATACTTTGGTGTCCCAAAGGGGAAATTAGAACCATCCACCTTCAAGCGGAAAAGTGGGGGAGGCATGTGATATCAATATTTAAAAATTGCTGGACTTGTCTTTCTCTCTTTAATATAATATTGCATATTTGCACCCAACTGACTAACCAGAAAATCAGCTGGCTTATTTCATGCCCCGTTGACAGCTTAACCTTAGCTTCAAGAGACATGTTAATGGAACATTAAACGTTGTTTAACCCTTGCTTCCTTTTTTGAATTAAGTAAACCCGATGTGTATCTTAATAGATATAAGCGAGTTTACTAACTGCTGTGTCTCACATCCGAGACACAGAAGTTCCTGGTTGTCGCTTGCTGACAGCCAATCAGAGCAGGGGCTTGCCCCGCTCTGACAGCTGAATACGAGGGTCTCTCGCTGCTAGCACAGCGAGAGACCCTCATTTTTGCATGGGATCAGCAGGGGGGACCTAGATAAGGTCTCCCCTGCTGATCTCATGCAAAGACAAGGATCTCTCTATGCGCTAGCAGAGAGAGCCAGTCGCCGACCAGACGGATGCCTGCTTCCTATGGAAGCATGGCAGCTGTCGGTCAGATGATAAACTGGCGTGTATTAGGAAAAGTACACATCAGTTCATCCTCATACTAGGGGAAACTAACGTTTCCCTTGTGCTTCTATATTCGAACAACAAGGGGAAAAAAAAAAAACTTTTAGTGTCCCTTTAAATCCAAAGTGTTCTAGCTGATGCATTCTCTGTTTTTATGCTTACTAATGTATAATTGGATCCAAGGCCAGATTTTTCATAAGTCAAGGTACACAGCTGGATCAAGTGGCAATCCTCAACAAGCCGTCAAGGACCACCGGAGATCAAGGATTTGAAAACTTCACAACCGTGTTCAGTTCATACACCATGGAGGAGCTACAGGAGGTGAAATGATAAACCCACCCAGTTGTATACATACAAAGAACCAAATTGTAATCATGTGATAGTCATGTACAGCCATTGCCCTCACCACTGATTTATGGAAGGTTGACCCAGCACTCTGCTTCCCACCAGCACCACTCAGCATTTCACATCTCAGATGGGACATACATAGTTGCCAACATCAGCCATGTTTCCAGGGACATATATTTGTTCCACATGCTGCAGACAGAGCATGCAAAGTGCAGCCCGGCAGTATGTAGGATGGATAAACACACAAACAGAATCCAATTAATTAATCATGGTAGGTCCTTTGAGATCTCCACCCTGATTATTTAATTGGATTTTGTCTGTGTGTATATCCATCCTACATACTGCCGGGCTGCACTTTGCATGGTCTTTCTGCAGCATGTGGAACAAATATGTGTCCCTGGAAGCATGGCCTATGTTGGCAACTATGGGCATGTTATAAGCTACCCAGATGTGTCAACATGTCTAGCTTCATGCTGCTTGTAGAAAAATACTCTCTAAGAAAATGCCTACTGTTTCTAATATGAGAGACCCAGCCTTGTTTATTGCACGGCCAGTGGTTCATGGCCCTAAATGATGACATCACACAAGTGTCAAGGTATTTTCAAGTACGTGCCAGAATGGTTAACAAGGCTACATGATAATTATATCCAAACTCAACACATGTTGGCCAGAAGAATACTAAGCATTTTTCTCCCTCTCATTAAAAAATAAAAACACAAACCAAAACACCTTTATACGAAGATAAAACATTGTACATGTTCCTTTACAGTCACCGGTGACCAATAATACAGCAATAAACTGATTTTAAATGCTCACCCTTAACCCACTGAGGCTCAAAATGTTATAAAACAAAAGACTGGTATATTCTCTCGAATTTCCATACAGTTGGATTAAAAAAAGAGGTAAACGATTTACTGTGAGAGAAAAAAAAAAAAAAAAAATCTGAATTTCAAATTACTTCCCACAAAAAAACAACAAAAAAAAAAAGACGTGGAAGACGTGTAATAGCTTTTTCATAAAAGAACAGTAATATTTTCCATCCCCCTTGGGGGGAGATTTTTTACCAAGATATCCAGATGCAGAAGTTAGTAAAGACTGGTTTCTTTTTTTTTCTTTCTTTCTATAAACCAGAAAAAAAAAAAAAAATTATTGTATTGAAAAGCTCTGTTTCGTATCCCAACTTTTTTTTTTTTTTTTTTCTTACCTGGCTCTGAAATCAAATTTAAAAAATAGGCCAGAATTCCACAGGCTAAAATAGGTCACTGTGGAATGTAACGGAAGTGAATACGTTCATGCGGCTGATCCAATCGACATTCACCCCTAATAAGTACCATTGATAGTCTATCCTTAGCTTCAGTAGACGTGTTACTATTGTCACAAATGTCAACACCAGCAGAAAACTATGGGACCATGTTGGGAGCAGTATCACAATTACTGATTGTTATATATAACAGCGATCACGCCTTTTTTTATAAATCCCGACACCTTTTAGTGTGGGAGAGGCGCTATTCAAGCGCTTTTCATCACCTGATTTTTTTTTATACATTGGCTGCACCAGTGCAATGAGTGTCCGCACAACCAAAAATGTACATAGCCGGCAAAAGCAGCTCAGACTCAGATTTGTCGGGAGTCTGCTTTATACGTAGGCGCACGCGCTGAGAGCGGCATTATTTGGTGCTATCTGCGCTTGCGCCATTTTTACACATGACCTTCAAAGAAGCATATAGAGCGTTCACCTTAACGGACAGTTCACCCAGGTTGATACCCAAAAGAAGTATGGTAAAGATCATGCATGATCTCCAGAGGTAATGTGACTGAGAGACTCTTGCAGGTGAGTTGTGTAGAGCAGGATCGGACTGAAATTAGGGGTGTGGTTTTCGGGTGGGGTATGGCCAGCGAAATTCAGATAATTTCTGCGATACCGTATAACCTAGCGGAAGCTGTTTAAGTACCGTACTGTCCAGGTTATAGGCCGCACCCCCTCTAAACCACCACAAATTACATTTTTATTTAAAATTAGGGATGTAGCCTAAAATCAAGCTTTAACATTTCAGCATGGCCAGCGGGGAGAAAAAAAAGGTGCCCCAAGTGATCAGCTCAGCCTCTTTGCACACTACCAGTGCGCGAATACTAAGCCAGACACCTGGAGTTTTAGCGGTAAAGTGGTTCGTCTTCTAATGCGGCACCTCCAGGAACAAAAGTGCAGCACTAGACCACATTAGAAAACGAACCGAGCTACCGCCAGAGTACAGAGTGCTCTGCTCAGTTTGGTAGCGCAAACAGGTTGAGCTGAGCACTCGAAGAACATTATTTCATCCATCTCGCCATCTTGAATGGATTGTCCTATTATAGGCAACACATGCATTATACACTGTTGTATTGCTGTGCAGGTCTCAGGGTTGACTACATCACTGTTTTATTCAGGGGTGAGTATGAAAACTGCATGCGTCAGGGCTCTATCGGGTAACCTGCTGACCGATCTAGAGTGCATTTTTCCTTAATAAAATAGCAATGAGGTCACCCTAACCAGGGAGGAAAAGAAAGAGTAACTGGGGAACTTGGGTATAAAAGAAAGGTTCTGCCGATTGCAAATTGTTCAACGTGGTTGGAAGTCAAGTCACCATACCTCACTCGTTATTGAACAAAGCCTTTTGTGTGTATGCTAAAAGGTTGTTCAATGCTGTCCACACCTTTGATATAAATGTCATTTTTGTCATAAACGCCAGTACAGCAGGGAGAGTTACACCTTAACCAACAAGGGGGGAATGGTAAAGATTGTGTATGATCCCTAAAAGTACTGTTAACCAAGGTAAGGTGAATAGATATGTGAGTCTTGCAAGTAGGGCAGCATAGGACTGAGTGATAGTCAGCCAGGCCCAAATATTGAGACACCCTATCCCTTTTTATGGATTTTCACATTTTTTTTTTTTTTGTTATAGAAACACATGTGTTTTCACAGTTTATATAAATAGATTTATTCTGTACCCTGGAAGCAGGTTATCAAACATTTTACATTAATTCCATTAGATGTAATAGGAAAAACTCATAAAATATCTTTGCACTTTTTTCACCCCCAGATATTTGAACTTTTAAAGAAAATTGTATAATGGGCTATTCTGTGTTAATATGGTATTTACAAGGGAGATGCAAGGAAACAAAACAAATATGACTAAATATATGTACCAAATCTCCAGACTGTTAAGAGAGTAACAGTTCATTGTGGCAGATTTCCAGTGCTAAGAATTAATTGCCCTACATTTGTAATCAGCTTCTCTACCTTGTTTCTACTTTGGTCTCTTTATTTAATCTCTTAGGCCTTCCGGTAACTACTTATGTAAACCATGCCATAAAGCAGGGGGAAGGCAACCTGTAGACCTCCAGATGTTGCAGAACTACATTTCCCATACTCCTCTGCCAGCCTCTTCACTTGGGAGAGCATGATGGGAGCTGTAGTTTATCTGGAAGCCGGAGGGCCGCAGGTTGCCTACCCATGCCATAAAGCAGTATCTGACATAAAGCAAAAGTTCACTGCTGTGCTTTCATGGGATATGATGGGAGGTATAGAAGAGGGCGGCTTATAAACCATACAGTGGTCTGCGTGGGATTTGTTTTCTTACATATGGTCTTGCTCTGAGGTCAAGGGACGAAGGGCTAAGAATTGAGCATTGCGTCGGATCTTCCAAATTGTCAGGAAAACAATTCAGCTTCATTTCAGAATGTACAAACATGACGTGGCATGTGATACTGTGGTGGAGGAGATACTGAAGCAACAGCATGAACCAGCCAAAAAATGCAGTGCTTTTTGGACCCTCCCTTGTCCCTGCTAAATAAAAAAAAATTCCACTGAAAGCCAAGCAAGTTTTTGCTGATGACCTCAGCTTCACATATTTCCTATTGCTCTGGAGAGCCACATGGCTAACTAGAAGCACAAAAAAAAAAAAAATCTACTTAGTCACTTCAAGTATTCACAGTTGAACAATGCTGTGCCCCGGCTTTCACTGTAATCCAGACATTCCTCTTGTAGAAGTTTATTTGGTTTCATATTTTGGGGAAACGAGAATGTGCTGCATTTATTCAGATTGGACATTCTCTATTTTTGCCACAAATCCCTCCGTCACGGAGCTCCAAAGCACACAGAATAAAACTTATCGTACAGCATATCTCCCAACATCTCCCTCAGTTTGCGTGTGTGTGTGTGTGTGTGTGTGTGTGTGTGTGTGTGTGTGTGTGTGTGTGTGTGTGTGTGTGTGGGGGGGGGGGGGGGGGAGGGGCGGAGCTTGAGTGTCAGCGCTAATGCGCATGCGCAGTAGACACGGGAGAATGTTATTGGGACTGAAGGATTGCGGTCCTGAATCCCCAAGACCTCTTGGAAACCAAGAACAGGGCTCCCATAGAGCTTTATGGGGATCCCCAATGCACACGCGTGCGAAATCAGCTGTGCACATACCAGTTTACATGAATACACCTGAATATGCAGCAGAGGGCTCCCACCCCAATTAAACTGGCACTTAATGTTAATGCCATGGGTGATGATATCAATGCATGCCTTTTGCTTCCATTCGTTCCGTAGCATACAGTCTTTAGTGTAAATCAAACAGAAGTGTTGGCGTAATGGTAAGTGACAGTTCCATTGGCCTGCTCCCTGCAACCGACCACGGAGAAATGATGGGGGTCACGGGAGACGAAAGAAGGCCTGTGTGTGCCTTATGACCCACATCCACATCGTACCCAGCCTGGGCCATAATCGCCTTTCCTCTGTGCTCCAATATGCCCAGCGAGCGTGTAACACATTCGCCCAGTAAGTTACGTATGCTAACAACTAGTATTTCCATTTGTAGAGCATTGTTTGCGGACATTATTGGACAGGAATAGTCAAGGGCTCTGTGTCTGAAATGGAATTGGGAGATATGGAAAATAATGCAGTACCATTCACAAGAGCACATGAGCTGGCAGCGAACAGTCCAGTTAATAGCCAGGATTATTAATCACTTGTTTGCCTACTGTCTGATCTCGTTATCACAAAGGCTGTGTTTGTGCAGCAATTCCGAGAGCGCCATTCAAAGAAAAGAATGCTGGGGAGGCAAAATCTCGACAAGTATCCACAGCGGCTGTTATCAGTGAACCCACTAAGGGTCAGAGAGGGGAGATCTCGCTTCTTTTCAGCATCTATGGGCTCCTAAAGGGACCAGCTAAATATTGCCTGTCCCATGAACGTAGAAAATAAACGAATATTTAAAAAAAAAAATCTGTAAAGCATGTTAGAAGATTTACAAGCAAATGTCACTCACTCTGTTTTCAATTCAACAAGCACGAAAAGTATAGGAAAATTGGTACACTTTTCGTGCTTGTTGAATTGGCAACAGAATGGGGACCCCATTCATAAGAATTTCTTATGAATGGGGACTCTAGTTCGGTTTATAGAAAGCCAATAGTATTACACGTATTCTATAAGCCGAAAGTCTATAAACCGAAGGTCGTTCGGTTTATAGACTTTCGGTTTATAGAATACATGTTAGTCTATGCTATTCTATAAACCGAAAGTCTATAAACCGAACGATCTTCGGTTTATAGACTTTCGGCTTTTAGAATACATGTAATGCTATTGGCTATTCTATAAACCGAAAGCCTATAAACCAAATTACTTTCGGTTTAAAGACTTTCGGTTTATAGGCGAACCTCACATACCGAATAGTGCGGTCAGGGTTCGCTCAACACTAGTGCACACAAACCCCAGAAATACACAGCGCGGGGAGCTCCGTGTTAGGTGTGCGGCGCACACCTAGCACATATGGAGTATCCACCACTGGCGGCAGACCATTTTTGTTACCGGCCTGCCGTGGCCCAACCTGTGTACACACACGTCTGCACGTGCCATGTAACTATCATGTAACTTTATTACCAGACATAGTAACCCTATGCATTTGCCTTATATGTTGCAGCTGATTAGCAAGCCTGTTTAGTTACTTTTCACTCCTCCCACCCTTTGAAATCATATCTGCTCCCTTGCTGTCCCCAGACTTTCCTCCTTCCTAAATCAGTAGGTGGGGGGGGGGGATAGACAGATGTCCAGGGCAATACATTTACTAAGCTTTCAATGCTGCTTCTATGGCTCACACTGAACTGTTCAGCCTTAGTGGAAAGCAGCCAGCTGAATTTCAAATTGTGCTACAACATGTTTTTTTAATTTTTTATCCCAGCGACAATTGAATAGTGAGGTTAGCGGAAATTATTCAAGTTCTGCCAGCCTGTCTATCCTAACTCAGCAGATTCTGCACATTCTGTCTGACACATGTCACCAAACCCAGTAAAAATATGTTGTTAAAAAAAAAAAAAAGTAAAAAACAGACGAGTGACCTATAAACATTTAAGGTTCTACTAAATAAAGAGAGAATTGCAGACGGGGAGTGCAAACTTAAGGCCAAAGTAGCCGAGTTGGGGGAAAAAAATCTCCCATTCAGCTGTATGGGAGAATCTTTCTCGGCTACTTTGGTCTAAAGTTTGAAATTCCCATCTCAGTTCCCAGCCATTCTCTCTTTAATGATTGGACTCTTTAGTCACAAAGTAATCAGTCCACTACTGCCCTCAAACACTTGACCGTTGACAGAACTATGCATACAGAGGTACTGGAGGAAGACCCTTTTATTATAGGTCTCCTAAGGGGCTGTCCATGAATATTTTAATTATTTTGTAATTAGTAAATTTACTGAGTACTCTGAGTACAGAGGTGAAGCTAAGGCTTCACAAGATGCCTTCAGCCATATCTATTTTTATCTGACCGCACCCTCCCCATGCATTCCACACAGCTCAAAAGGGAAAAAAGTGGGATAAAAGTTATAGTTTAATATTTTAACAGAAAATTACCCTTGTATTTATTGGATTCAACTGTTTTGTTTTGAGGGATGAAAAAAAAAAGTTGTCTTTTAACCATCCCTGGTATGTTAACTGTTTTTACACTTCTGTAGTTTTTGTGTTTAGCTGTAATTTTAAGTCTAGCAACTATCAATAGAGCAATGATTCGCCCAAAGCTCTTGCCCACAACATGGCAGCGCGGGTATGGTGCTGCTCTTCTGGTGTGGCGCATACTTTTGCTCCTGAGAGCGATTGTATGTATGACCTTAGTGGGTTTTTCGGTGTTGCCTGATGCCTCCTCATGGTGGCCTTTAAGGCGCGTGACGTACACGTATGTCAGTTCGTCGTTAAGGAGGTTACAGAATCTCTTACGTCTGTCGAGATGGCAGTGATTCACACACTGCTTATTCATTCACTTTAAATATATAACAAGTCATCCACTTCCTTGATTTCTAGTCTTTCCATCTGATTGCGTTAATTCCACAGAAGGAGATAACATAACAACAATTAATTATCCAAAAATATAACTGCATAAAGCACGATTGTCCAACTGTAGTCACGTGGGCAGGATGCCATCTTTAAGCTTGCCAAAAAACCCAAAAAATCCCACATATTCAATTAAATCACACTGTTAATTTAGTTATTATTACGTTTTATTGCACAATAATTATCTATCTAGTGTTTATACAATTCCTTATTAAGTTATCATATGCTAAAATCACAATAAAATAAAGTATCTTTCTTTAATTCAACAGGGGCTGTAATAAGTGATTATACTGGCAAGAAACGCGTTGGGCAAGAAACGCGTAGGGCATCTACAGAGAGCTGGTAAGAAGTGTAGTCTGCAGCCACATACTAGCTGAGGGTAATAGGAGTGGTGGTACACTAGCAGTGGGAGGGGCGCTCCAGTGATTAATACCTAGGAACTTCTGATATTTTGCTTACTGTGGTGAACGTTCTATAATGTATTGCTCCTTAGTGGGTCTCCCCCGAGGGGGTTAAAGGAAGGAGTCTGCTGGCTGTGACTGCTGAGCGGCTGGAAATAATGAGATCTGTATTTGGCAGGGGAATTTCAAAGCAACAAACTGTAGTGCCATGTAATTCTTCACAAGCGACAATAACGACAGCGGAAGATGGTGTTTTCACATCAGCACAAATTAAACAGGATCAAATAACATAAAATTACCAGACTTTCTTCATCACAATGGTACTCCACTGACTACTGCCTCTGTCTTCTTTTTGCTCCGATAGGTTCCAATATATGATAATGGCTATAATAATACACCATGTGATGTTAGGCTTTTAGCAATTCAGATAATAAGTCAAATCAGCTCTTCTGTTTTATAGGAAGGCGGTTCAAACAACATCGGTGACTGCCCCAAAATTCAGGCAGAATATCTACTGGATTTAGATTTGGGAAAGGAGGGCAAAAATGTGGCTAATTGGGTGGTCTTTAAAGGGGCCGTGTCCGAAGAAAAATGGTGTAAGTACTGCATCATGAAAAAGGTATGGTTCAAAATAAAATGATTCCATAACTGGGTGCCCTTTAAATGCATATGGCTTAAAGGGTTTTTTGCCGGATCTGTCCTGGTGACTCTGGGTTTTGGAAGCTGATGGCCTTCTGCCATGGCAGACTTCTGCTCCCCCAATGCAAACTCTTAAAGGTACTGTCTAGTGCCCAAAACGCCTCTTCCAAATGTTAGTGCATATGAATGTGCTTTCAAAATACTTTAAAATGCATGTTTTACATTTTGCATTGCTTAAAATTAAAAACACTTACAGCTAGATGAAATTGTGAAATTACAAGAAGCCAGGACTGCCTACACTCGCGCAGTAAAAATCAATTTCCTTTTTTTTTTTGCAGCAGGAACCAATGAGAATAATGCTATTCCAATGAACGGAACTTCCTGTCTGTCTAGTGATGTCATCAGACAATGCGTTGCACTGTTAAATATTCCTACTGTGTACAAGAGCAAGTTTATCACAATCCGCACAATTTATTCTATTCCAGCAGCACAGGAAGTGACTAAATTAAACAAAACTTTATTTCCTCAGTGTCTACACAATCAGTGTTGCCGAACCTGTAGTATACCTGCAGAGTAATCACTGGGGAGGGCTTGAGTCGAATATTAAAAATGTGATTTATACAGAATGCCTGCATCAAATCACACTGGAAAAAGTCTGTGCATTATACAAGTAGTGATCCTTATCTTGCACCAAAGTGAGTTTGGGGACTAGACTGTCCCTTTAATCTTGAACCTCTATGAAAGTGCAACTCCTATGATGCTCAGTCTATCATTGTTCATAGAATACCCCAATATTTCTAGAAAGCAGTGGTATTTATTTCACAGTACATCCAGAAAGGGTGCTGAAGGGAAAATTAATTGTTTCTTTGTTTAGTATGGTAAGTAAGGGATACTTTTACAAAGCTGGCACCTGAACTTTGATTGAACTGACTGATAAAATGTAGCCTACATGGATGCAAGCTGCGGTACAATATGTTATTTTGAAAGGATTTTTTTCAGCTCGTAAGATAGAGGCCATCTTTATTTGCATTTGAAGCAAACAATACAAAATGATCAGAAACTCTACGTTAATGTGGACATGTCAGTTTACATGGTGGACTCCAGGGGCCGATAAGGGTTGCAACAGGTGCAATGCCCATTAAGCTGATCAAGGATGACAGCATCACAGCCAGGGTCAGCCATACCGGCCTAGCGGGAGGCCCAGAAATGATTTCTAGGGGCTTTAACGGTCAGTCTAGTTCCGCCACTGGTGGAGTCTCTGAAACCTTTCACGGCATACTCCTAGACTATAGCACACCATCCACTTTTGCATGCTCAGAGGTCATTGGTCTATTGGTGAAGACAGAGAAATGTTTGGTTGCCTTGACAACCTGGACCAGTGTTTGTCAAGCTCTGATGTCTAGAATATTTTAAACTAACACATGGGGAAATGCATTGGATACTTTCAACTTCTTCTATACTATACCTACATGTATATGGGCAGGATGATGCCAGCACAAGAACATATATAAAAGACAATTTAGAATAATAAATAATAATGAAATGACATGCAATAAATAATTAAAAGATAGATACGACACAAAACCATCCCAAAACACATATTTTTTTAAGTAATCCAAATATCCTTCATTTGGTACTGAAGGGGTTAACGTAATCAATTCCAAAACTAGCTCCCACATGTCCGTATTTTTCACGGTTTTGTGTTCATTTTAATCAATGACTAATTATAATCCTTATAATCCGACAAGAATGGGGTCTAATGTTCCTTTAATTGCATTATCATTTGATGTAGAAATTATGCTCTCATGGGAAATTGTAAAAAAAAAAAAAATACATAAAAGATCTATTGCACAATTTCAAAAAATCCTCTGTTGCCAGGGCAGCCAGTAGAACAATGAATTAATCATGTGATAATTAAAGATGGCTACATTAGTGTCTGCTTTTGAGTTTATCTCACCTCTGGGCCCTTGATAAATGCCTTTTAGTTTGTCAACAGAAAGATGGCATTTTGCAACCAAATATTCTAAATGTTATTTTCCCCCATCAGAGGCTATTGGGTAAAGTAGCTCAGATCAGAATAAACTGATTTGTGCAGAATAATACCAGATTTATGAATAATGCACCAGCCCTCCTGCACGGGTTAGCAGAATGCTTATATACATGCAGACACAGCCAAAAATCCAGTGAAACAGCTTTTATCAGGGTCTGTCTCTACAAAATATGTTCTCAAAGACAAATAGATTACTAATGCAGTAAAAATCAAAGCCTCAAATCCCTCTAATTAGTTTATGCTATTTCATTGTTAGATTTATTGACAGAAACTTTGTTTAGTGAATTAAAAAAAAAAAGATCTATAAATAGTGTTCACAGAATTGCAACGGCACAGATTAAGCGAACATGTGTTTTAAATGTGTCTCACTTTTATGACATCAGCTTGTGACTTTTTTTTTTTCAATTACGGTAAATGCTTTTCACTTGCAAATGAAGCCACAAGGTGATGGAGATGTCCCAGACACATTAAAAACACATTTTTCTCCTAATCTATACATTTTGTTGCAATTCAGCCAACCCAACACAAAAGCATTTGTACCGGTATTATCTTTCGTCACAGGACAAACCATTTTTTTGGTGATGGCGTGCCTTTAAATCAAAATGAAAAAAGAAATGTTATCCATAGGCATTAGTAGTGGGGTTGGAAAGATAGACAATTGGGATAATTTGTCCAACTCAACATTGATTTAAAGAGATATAAGTACCAAATCAGTTGTCCCTTTACACTCTTATGTCATTGTTAATGTGTCTGCTTGAGGAGACTGAATTAAGGATACATTTTAGTCCTGATAATGCTAGAACTGCTTATGGATAACTGGTGACAGGTTTCACACACGTTTTGTAAGTAATTTTGAATATTCTAAAAAAAAAAAATCCCCTGATCACCTAGTTCCCAGATATCTTTATGACCTCTAGGAATTATTTCATTGAACTATGCTCTATAGTTAAACACAGTCAAGGATTTTAAGCATGCATGGGATAGACACAAGGCTATCCTAGCTATAAGACCGGGAACGGGGGACTAATAAAAGTACTCAAAAAGAAAAATTGGGCAGACTAGATGGACCGAATGGTTCTTATCTGCCGATACATTCTATGTTTCTATAATATCTACACATTGAAGACTTATTATCAGAGAAGCATTCTCTCCTTCATGATAATGTATATGATCAGCTGTATTGGGAACTCCCAGCATTTCAACCCACATTTTCAAGGTGGCAACCTCAGAGTCTTAGGGAGAAGGGAACAAAATCCCAGCGTTACCCTATGCATGTTTAACAAGAAGTCTGTGCTTGAATCCAGGTGGATGAATTTTATACATTTTGTTAATGCTGATAGAGGTCTGTCAGACCAGTAATGGAGCATCTGCACAGAACTAGCCCACAAGTAATCATTGAAGATAGTAAGTGCCCTAGTGCTTGGTTTCTGCCAATAGTTTATCAGTGATACAAACATGATAGGAAGAGAACTCTAGATCTGCTGGCATAGCCTCCTCTTTAACGTTCACTTATATACATATTGCATCTGAGACATGGGACATTTGGCTTGACATATCTCCTGTATATGTGAAAACAAAACAAGGTAAAATGCGTTGGTGACTTGCATCATATTAATTACAATGTGGAAACACTTTGATGTACTTCTGCATATTGATTATTTTTAGAGTTAAAAACTGTGATGGGCATTGTTCATTTAAAGGGAAACTCCCACCAAAAAATGAAAAGGGTTTTATTTATTTTTTATTTTGTATTGGTGATTTCAGATATGTCTTTTGTTTTTGTTATGTGACTGTATTTAGCAAAATATGTAACTAAACAGGTGTGATGGGGCGCCGCCATTTTGTGAAGTGTAGTGTTTTTGGGTGCCACCCCCTAGAGACACAGTATGCAGTCTATAAGTCAGAATTCTGATCATAGACTTGCATTTAATGGGAGGGTAATGTAACTATTATATATATTATACACAGGACACCAGTAAGTAAGCAAGGGAGTATCTTATGAGATCATAATGCAGGCTTTGACCACAGTTGTAAAGTGAGACTGGCTGGAAGATTTTGGATGATGTTGGGAAATATTCACAAAATGGAGCCACAAGATAAACACCTAATTTTATTTTTCCTTTTATATGCAATTAATTCAATCATATAAAAACAAGACAGTGGCATATTATTTATATATGTGTTTGTTTTAAATAACCAGGTTATCTAGTTACATCTTATGTAAGTGGTAGTGTCCCTTTAAATGTTGTCTATATTTTAACTTGTAAACAATGGATGGATTTATAAAGTTCATTAGGGGACTAATATGCAATGTTATGCATTACTGCTCATTATTTGGCAAAATATATAAACTTAATGCAATCTTCCAATAAAACAAATGAGTATTATTTTTTGTTTTGCTATAGTCACCTTTAACATGCAGTGAGAATTTCCCCTTTAAAATAGGCCCTGGAGGTAAAGCCAAAAAAGGTCAGATCCTTTTTGCCTTTGCTATTATCTTACACTTTGTGAATTTGTAAAATTCCAGTCACTATTTTCCTTCATATAAAAGATAAACGTGTACGCCGTCTACAATTGTCTTTAAATCAGTCTTTCTCTACTAACCAAAGATTTAGCAACTTATTTGTAATCCTTATTTTTCTTGAGTGACATGAAACAACCATTCTACAAGAAACCCTGCACAGCTGACTGTAAAGCTATACAATCAACCAGATCAACCCAGCAATGATTTTAAAGGAACATTAAACATTGTTTAACCCTTGCTTCCTTGAAGGAAGGAAGGGTTAAACAAAAAAACATGTCCCCGGACATTTAAGTAAACCCGACATGTACCTTAATAGATACACGCGGGTTTACTATCTGCTGTGTCTCTCATGCGAGACACAGTAGTTCCTGGTTGTCGCGTGCTGACAAATGTCAGTGTGCGCACAGCCAAACAGAGCGGGGGCTCTCGCTGCTAGCACAGAGAGAGACCCTCGTTTGCGCAAGGGATCAGCAGGGGGGACCTAGTTAAGGTCGCCGACCAGACAGCTGCCTGCTTCCTATGGAAGCATGGCCGCTGTCGGTAAGAGGGTAAACTGGCATGTACACAAAAGTACACGCCAGTTCATCCTCATGCTAGGGACAACTATAATAACATTTAGTGTCCCTTTAAACACAATGGATAAACAACACACACAGAGAAAGCGCTATCTTCTGGTTCGCCTATGTATAATGTCAAACTACCGGGCTCCTCCAGTGACCGGTGTGCTGAAACAACCATGTATAAACAAACAATCAGGCGCTTCTGAACTCAGATTGGAAGAGGTTCTTCTCCTGCCCTTTGAAGTGTCAGAATGTATCAAATAAAAAAAAGCAATTTTCATTGCTTATTTTATATAACAAATGGCAATTGTGTTTTTTTTTTTTTTTTACTTCCCAACATTTTACAGTGCAGGATTTTTATACAAAACCCTCTTAATTTAAGCTTTTATATTTTCTTCTGATAACCCAAGGGGGGGGTCATGTATAAACATGGCGCGCATGCAGATAGCGCAGAAATAATGGGAGCTATTGGCATGTGCTTCTATGGGAAAAAAGCATACTCCTGACAATTTTCGGGGGTGTCTGTAGCAACTCCGACGCCAGTTAAGCAGCTCAATGTATCAAAAAATCAGATGCTGAAAAGTGCCTGATTAGTGTCAGGGAATCGCCGCCAAACAGGTCCCTCTCCCGCACTGACAATTGTCGCAATTTATAACAAAAGGCGCAATCGCCAATGTACACTTCCCGATACTATGTTATCATTTTTTTATCCTCTAAAAATCACAGTAAAAGCAATGCTTAGGTGACAGAGTCCCTTTTTAAAAAAAAATTAATTAATTTCCCCCCGACTCCAGTCAGTGGTGTATCTTGATTTTGTGCTGCCCTAGGCAGACAAAATACGGGCACCCCCCTACCCAAGCGGGGAAGTGAGGGAGCCCGATCATGACAAACGGCAACGGGTGAGGGGAAGACTGAAAAGAGCGGTGGGGGTGGGAAGGGAAAAGAGAGGGAGGGGAGGGAACAACTTTTTACACAACGGTGAAGAAAGTAAAAATCTTTGCCGCACCAGAAAGGTTTAAAGCACCAGTGTGCTTTAACAACCTCTGGGAAAGTGCCGCCCTAAACAAGGCGCCGTCTATTTGCCTCGCGGTAGATACACTACTGACTCCAGTGCAGAATTGCCAAAGTGTGTTATTGATTCAGGATTTAAGAAAAGGTGTGACTAAAAAAAGATTCACTGGCTATAACAAAACAAAAACAACTAAGCAGAATTGTCAGATTGTCTCATTTTATTTTGCTCAGTTTGGTTCATGCTGTTCCAGAACATTCTAGAATTGAAACCGTGCTATCAATCTTAAGGCCATACACTTTAATGTATTATCCTTGTCATGACGTACAGAATAAGATATACTTTGTATACTGAGCAGGTAGAACAGAGAGGCATTTGAATTGGTAACTATCAATTAAAAGCTTATCACCATACTGAGTTAGGGAACTGATAACAGGAGAAGAACAGGGTCTTTGTCTGTGTAATAAAAGCCTAGACAGAAAAGCCACACTTATGGAATGCCTGTGGTCTAATTGCAGAGCAGGTAGCCAAGTCGTCTTAAAGGGACACTCCCACCGGAAAAAAAATAACAAGGTTTTATTTTATTTTGCATTGTTGATTTCAGATATGTCTTTTGTTTTCGTTACATGAGTTTATTTAATAAATTATTTTACTAAACAAGTGTTACTGGCCACCTCTATTATGTGACATATAGTGTCACCCCACAGTGACTTTACAGCACTAGTATCTCACTATAGGGCTGGGGACGCAGAATGCAGTCTGACCATAGACTTGCATTGAATGTAACTATTACATCACAAGGGGGCGGAGTTATGATCCTGTTTGATCAGGTCAATCTCTTCTCACTTCCAAAAAGATGTATTTTTTGTGTTGGAAGGCAGGTATAAAAATGTTTTATAAAAAAAGATGTACACAACCACCTAGTCCTGCGTCCTAGTGATACACAGGAGCCAGTAATAGAGCAGGGGTATAGACTTGCTGGAAGCTTTTCGAGAATGTATCATCATGGGTAAAATTCACAAAATGGATGCCGAAGATAGACACCTAATTTTATTTTTACATTCATGTGCAATTAATTCAAACATAGAAAAAAAAAACCAGTGCCCTATGTCTTATATATGTCTTATATATTGTTTTAAATGCACAGGTAATATAGTTACATCTTATCTAAGTGGCAGTGTTGCTTTATTGAACTACTCAATGAAGAATTGCAGGGAACTGAAATGGGAAAAATTCTCAAATACAGCTGCATTTTTCCAACTCTGCTACTTTGGCCTTAAGTTTGAAATTTCAATGTTAATTCCCTGCAATTCACTGTTTCTTGATTAGAAGCTTTAATGTTTTTCCATGTGATGTGAGCATGTAGGCGTCTCATAACACACAAGCGGCACGGACATTAGTATCCAACTTCTATGTAACGAAACTAATAGCATCCAACGCTCAAATAGCCTCATTTTTGAACCGGTGACTCTTTTAAAAGGGCACATTAGCATATTCCAAGGAAGAATGATCAAGGACCGGATTTGGGAAACTGATACTCGTACCTGTTCTACTGATGTTCTTGCTGGGAGACGGGAGGTGCCTGTGCCTGAGAGGGCTAGTAATTCAAAAAAATGTGAGCCCTAAATATGAAAGATTTTTAACTTACAAATATGGGCTCTATCTTATGATAAGTGGTCTGTTCAAAAAAACACTTTGACTTAAAAAGGCATTTAAAGTGAAATATTTATATAAAAAATGCATTTATTATAATTTGGATACCAGTGTTCTTAATATTTTTAATCTACTCACAAATATCAGGACTGCATCCTCAGCTGACTTTCACACTGGCTTAAAACAAGCAGCATTTTAAAGTGTTTTTTTTTTTAAAAGGAAAACACAAAAAGGTCTTAATAGAGAGAATTGTAGGGAATTACATTAGCCTACAGCTTACAATTCTTGTCTTAATTCCATGCAATTTCTGTTTATTGAGTAGAGTCTTAAATGTAGATTGTGTATATATAAATGTGTTACTTTATATAAAACTAATAGTGAGCAGACATATTGTTTAGAATCTTGATGTCAAATGGTTTAGCTCAGGTGTGTGTATATTTGTGTCTGACTGGATGTGTATGTGTGTGTGTATTTATGTGTCTGACTGGATGTGTTTGTGTGTGTGTATTTATGTGTCTGACTGGATGTGTTTGTGTGTATATATGTGCATGACTGGATGTGTTTGTGTGTATATGTGTGTGTGACTGGATGTGTTTGTGTGTATATATGTGTGTGACTGGATGTGTTTGTGTGTATATATGTGTGTGACTGGATGTGTTTGTGTGTGTGTGTAAGTGCCTGACTGGATGTGTATGTGTACGTATGTGACTGACTGGATGTGTCTGACTGTGTGTGTATGTATGTGACTGACTGGATGTGTATGTGTGTATGTATATGTATTAAAATAAGGTGTAGCAAGTTTTGCACTCAGAAGTGGAGGGTGCACGGAGAGGACTTTCACCCTGGTACTCCAAATAAGAATAAATTATCCTTTATTCTGTATGTATATGTGATGCACTATGTGTCTGTGTGTGTATATATGTGACTGACTGACTGTGTGTCTGTCTGTGACTGCGTGTGTTTATGTGCTGTTGTCTGGCTCCTAGATATTTTAGCTGGCTCCTAAAACTCAGATACATTTGTCAAGCCCTGGTTTAGCTCTTCTGTCATCTGATCCAAGGTAAATGAAGATTTTATCCAAGATTCTAAACATGTCCACCCCCTGAAAGGGATGCATGGAGCAAAGAAGACTCAACGAGATACTTTATTTGTTCTCTTTCATTGAAGTATTTTTACTTAAAACATCTACACTTGATGCAGTAAGCAATGTCAGCCACCAAATAATAACTCAACTTGCAATTAGTTTCTTATCTGAACCAATATAACTTTTACATGCACCCTTGCCAAATGTCCAGGAGCTACCAGTTACTTAATTACGGAATGAATCCCACAGAAACAACCTTGATTCATTAACTGATTTCACTCTACACCTTCATGCAGATAAATGAAGATCTGTCCCAAGATTCTAAAGAATATGTCTGCCCCTGGTTAGAGCTATATGTAGAAAAGAGGGCTCTATAAAGTACATTATTTGTATTCTTTCATTAAAACATTTCTACACAAATTGCCTACACTTGATACAATCTTCCTCAGATGTTGAGGTTAGGACTGTATCAAATATTCTATATTCTGCACTTGTTTTTTCCCCCCAACGTGCATATCTGTCTTTTTCAAGTACACCCTGATGATGTTACGATTGGCCAGTTTAATGGTACTTATTTTATCTGCCTCAAAAGGATAAAGGGCTGAGACAACCCTGCTGGAGTCAAACTTGCAAGTTAGTGGTGTATTTGGGTTTTGTGTTGCCCATGGCCTAAATAAACTCACGCACCCCCCTAATCTTCATTTGCCCCACCACTTCCTGCCCAGGCCACACCTCTTCCTATTCCACAACCATCGTCCCCAAACACATTGCCAGTGCCATCTTTGTCCCCAAACACCTTGCCGGTGCCATTGTGGTCCCCCAAATGTTTGTCAGCTTACATGGAAAAAAGGAGCAGAAGGGCTTTAAACAACAACAAAAAAAACAGAGTAGACGGCTTTTTATGCGGGTGGTGACCGCCCCCCATGCACAGCGCCAACCTAGCCCTTGGCCTTGGCTAAGATACAGCACCTCTACAAGCCTAAGGCTTGACCAGAATCTATACCTGGTATAGTAGCCCACTTAGCTATCTTCGGGATAATAAAGAAACATGTTTATGGGTTCTTTTTACTCAGAGGTGAAACATTGGGAAACTGTAAACGTAACATAAATTTCGCAAATTAGATATAAATATTTCTTTCTAGACACCGAGATACATGGTATCAGGTGTTGGTGAATCTGTAATTTGAAACGCACAAGTAAATCTCTGTTCTGGCATTTATTTCCGAGCCAATGAAATCAACTCGCAGAGATTAATGTGAAATGTTGCTTAAAAAAAAACAGTGTAAATCAGCCATGCAGAATGTAGTGAAAAAAACAGGATAATAGTACATGTAATTCTGGATGATAAAAAGATAATCACAGCTAACATTTGGAATTAGGCCCAGGGAGAATAACTTCTCCATTATGTATTAGGATAGTAGAGTGATTCTAAATCTTAATGATATATTATCGGCAAAGCAGAGAAAAATGTTATGTTTTAAACACCACATTTCTTTTTTTTCTGGATAGCTGTAGAATAGGAATGCACAATCTGTTTAATTTTGGGAAATTTTACAGAAAGAGGTGAGGATCTACTCAATAAAGAGTTCAGAGAAGGGCTACTCAACTGGTTCATGGGTTGAAGGATAAAACTTGCCAGGAAAGGTTAAAGCATCTTAACATGGATAGCTTGGAGGAAAGACGTAACAGGGGGGATATGATAGAAACATTTAAATACATAAAGGGAATCAACACAGTAAAGGAAGAGAGTATATTTAAAAGAAGAAAAACTACCACAACTAGAGGACATAGTCTAAAATTAGAGGGGCAACGATTTAAAAGTAATATCAAGAAGTATTACTTTACTGAGAGGGTAGTGGATGTATGGAATAGCCTTCCAGCGGAAGTGGTAGAGGTAAACACAGTCAAGGATTTTAAGCATGCGTGGGATAGACACAAGGCTATCCTAGCTATAAGACCGGGAATGGGGGACTAATAAAAGTACTCAAAAAAAAAATTGGGCAGATTAGATGGACTGAATGGTTCTTTCATGCCTCCACATTCTATGTTTCTATGTTTTTAACTCGGCTACTTTGGCCTTAAGTCTGAAATTCTTGTCTAAATTCCCTACAGTTCACACTTGATTGAGTAAACCCATTTTTTTTTTTTAAATTAGATTGCAATTGTTCAACTTGTTTATCTCTCCAACCCTACTATTAAAGGGACTTAAAAATCATTGTTTTAGCAAATCTGAAGGCATATGCATACCACATGAGAAGAGAATATGTTTTAAATCTGTCTCCTGCTTATGACATCACCTTGTTGCCATGCAAATTACAAGTTCCCATTCCAAAGTAGTTCATTTGCATACCAAGCCACAGGTGATGTCATAAACAGGAGACTCCACAGACGCATCATAAACATATTTTTCTCTTAATTTATGCGTTTACCTGCACTTTTGCTAGCACAATGTATAGATCTTTTTTTTTTTAAATGCAGTTCTCCACCTTCACAGTATAAGCTATGTTTAGTATGACAGCGTCCCTTTTACGATGAATAATTGCAGTTCACTTATCAGTTCACCCCAGTTCACCTTTTATAGAATAGTTCTGGCCTGGAATAATGCAATATATGTAAGGCCATCATGACAAAGGTTTCCTGTCATTTCCCTCACCTGTCAGTTAAGCCAAGAGCCCAATAAGGGCATGGCAGGGGGGTGGCAATGAGTGGATAGAGGGGATGGCCTTAGGCTATATATTGCAGGATTTACAGAAATGATTTCCTGTTTAAAGTAAAATGACAAGTTCCCTCCCTCCCATCCCTAGGTGACGAAGAAGGAAGTGGCAGCGGGGGTCCCCGAGGTTTGGCGCTTGTGCAGGGGGTTGGTCATCTGGGGTATGGCCAACCCGGTTGGGCAGTAGCTGTGGGAAGCTAGCTGCACGGGCTCCCCATGGGCTTGTCCCTGGGGAGTGAGGCATGGCTACTGTGCAAACAGGGACGTCAGTAGCCGTGAGTCATGTGGTACGCCTGCGCCAGATTCTCGGGGTCCTGATCCTAGATGGTCTAGGATAAGGCACACGCTACCGCTAAGGTTCAGTAGTATTGTTTCATGTTGTTTATATTTATGGTTATAAAAGCATGTGTTGGTTGGTATATATGTATATGTATATAATGTTTGTGTATATATATATATAATTGTATATGCCCGGTTATTTATTTATTTATAAAGTTTTAACCATATTTGGTTTACAGTAATATTCGTTACTTATTTCAGCTATATTTTAGCTGTCAATTTATGTTGCAGCATTTCAATAAAGACTGCGACCTTTCTAGCCACTCAGTTGTCTGTCTCTTCATTGGTGGGGGGAATGTATTATCAGGTATACCTTGGTCAAGACCCTCTTTAAGATAAGCGGAGATGCTTTGGACACACAGAGTACTGACGTTACCGT
Organism: Pelodytes ibericus; assembly: GCA_036172795.1. NCBI lineage: Eukaryota > Metazoa > Chordata > Amphibia > Anura > Pelodytidae > Pelodytes > Pelodytes ibericus. The sequence goes on from CM069860.1 coordinate 18,816,078, forward strand.
CTGCATATAAAATGTTTATCCAAGCCTATATAACACTACATAGGGATGCATGGGAACTCCTAATACACACATCTGTGACATCACATACATAAAGGTTGGGAGTACCTATACACCTATGATTGGTGGAGTATGAGGACACCTATATAAGCCCAAGCACAGATCAAAGAGTACAGAATAGCGAAATGGGCCAAAATCTGCCTATTTTTTTACTTTTCAGAGGTAAGAATTACAAAAATTGTGGGGAAAAAAAATTGATAAATGGATTTATTTATTTTTCTATCAATTTAATGATATTGGCATTTTTTTTTTTTTTACAGCGCGAACTTTTAACAGCGCTAACAAACATCCAATGGGATATATATAAAAAAAAAAAAGGCAGAATGTAGACTTCTAGTCTAGAAACATCCGTAATATAACTCTTTTAGCTCAAATGAAAGAATTTACAGTCTGAGTGGTATTAATCAAGGCAGAACAGGTGCTACATAGTATCACTATACACTGCAACCCATTGATTTCATGCATCATCACCATCAACTGTTGCTTCAGAAGTAGCTAACAGGGTTATACATGAAAAAAAAAAAAAACACTCTGTGTAGGGAGATTATGATATGGAATATTGAATGGAAAATTGATTCTGTGCTTCCTGTGACCTCAGAGGTCACAGTCTATATATACAAATGCATCTTTACACAACATACTGGCATGACTGTAATTGGAATTTCCCCTGTTTATAAAATGAATTATTATTCCAGTTGAAGGGACCTTCCAAAAGTAAAGTGATATTGTGGATATTGCAACAGACATCATTTAAAAAAAAAAAAAAAATTGATAGCATTTAAAAAAAAAAAAAAAAGATTCAGTGAGGTGGCTGGAGTTTCCATATGGTAAAAGTCTGGCAGCAATAGTCAGCCTGGAAGCCCAGCAGGAGGTGATTATCCCATATTCTTAAAAGTACATTTTTCCAGTCTGTCTTTATTGATGTACTGTACTGAATTGTACTGCACTGACTGTACTAAACTGAATGACCAACCAATATTTTAGTCTCATACAGGACAGGGGTTTCAAAAGGCTTTGCAGCTGTTGCTGGGACAACCATTGTCATGGTGCTCAGCCAGCCCGTAGACAGTGGACTACAACACCCATGATGCATGGCAAGCATAACAATCTTATATTATGTGTAGAGCAAGACTGAGCAACAAAAGCCTTCTTGGTTTACTTCTACCCATGATGTTCAGCCAACTTTTACCTGATCGAGCAGGTAACATAATATGCATTAAACAAAAAAAAGAAAATTTCAAGTTAAAATGTAAACATATTTCTTTAAAAAAAAAATATTATTACTTACTTCATAGGTTTAAACAATGCTTGACCATAATTTTGGAAAGTCATGATGAGCTTCAGTTGCGTACCCCCAGACTTCATAGCTGTAAGAGAGAGAAAAAGTTATAATCTGCACCTCGCTTCTTTTTTAAATTTGTTATATAATTCTAATATGCATTTTTTTTTTCATTTTCTTTACTTAAAGCTCCAAATTTCTCTATAATAAAAAAACATAAATAAAGATTGTTCTTAAAGGACAACTGTAGCAAAAAATGAAGTTCTCTTTAATTGAAAGAGGGCATCAAGTGTAGGCATTTTAGCATAGTAGCCATCTTAACTCCATATAGCTCTGCCTGCAGGCAGACATTTTTGTTTAGAATCTTTGGTCAGATGGGTCAGATCTTTGTTCATCTGAACCAAGGTGACTGATGATCTGAACAGTGGTGTATCTTGATTTTGTGCTGCCCTAGGCAGACAAAATCCGGGCACCCCCCTACCCAAGCTGCACACCCACGTTACACACCTGCATGCCCCATCATTCAGACTCACATCAAGCTCACACTCCCATCACACTCAGTCACACACTCCTACTCCCATCACACTCAGTCACACACTCCTACTCCCATCACGCACACTCTGACTCCCATCACACTCAGTCACACACACTGTCTCCCATCACACACACTCTGACTCCCATCACACTCAGTCACACACACTGTCTCCTATCACACACACTCTGACTTCCATCACACTCAGTCACACACAGTCTCCCATCACACACACTCTGACTCCCATCACACTCAGTCACACACAGTCTCCCATCACACACTCTGACTCCCATCACACTCAGTCACACACAGTCTCCCATCACACACACTCTGACTCCCATCACACTCAGTCACACACTGTCTCCCATCACACACACTCTGATTCCCATCACACTCAGTCACACACACACACACACACACTGTCTCCCATCACACACACTCTGACTCCCATCACACTCAGTCACACACACTGTCTCCCATCACACTCAGTCACTCACACACACACACACACACACACACACACAGTCTCCCATCAGCACTTACCTTTCCCTGGCAGGCAGGCAGCATGGTCCCTCCATGCTGCCTGTTCGGCTTCCCGGCGATTGTGCCGACAGGTCACGTGACCGGGCGCGCGTATGACGTCAGCGCGCCCGTCACGTGACTGTCGGCACACTGCACGGGGAGCCGAACAGGCAGCACGGAGGTTTCTCTGTGCTGCCTGTTCGGCTCCCCGTGCAGCCTGGCAGGCAGAGCGATGGTGCCGCCCCCCAAAATTTGCCGCCATAGTCATCCGCCTAGGATGCCTCGCGGTAAATACAGCACTGGATCTGACCCAAGATTCTAAACAACATGTCTGCCCCCTGAGAGAACTATATGGAGTAAAGAAGGCTCAATAATCTTTGTATTCTTTCATTTGAGAATTTCTTTATAAATCTACACTTTATCTTTCAATTAAACATAAGGTAATGTTTTGCTACAGACTAGGGTTGCCACCTTTTCTTCAGAAAAATACCGGCCATGCTACTGTCTTCATAGACTTAACATTGGCCTGATGCCAATTTTTTTACCGGCCTGCCGGTAAAATACCAGCCAGGTGGCAAACCTAGCTACAGTTGCCCTTTAACTCAATGTCCATTTAATCCAGAGCTCTATCTGGCAGAAGATACTGACTCCACCACTTTCTGACACATCATTATCAAAGTCTGTCTAATAGACATCCATAGCATCTGTATCGACAGGGCAATTACGGAATGATATACCTTCAGCTACGTCCTACAAGCTTCCTGACACCGTTCATGTGTGCATGACGTTATAACATAATGCACACTGGGGTATACGGCTGTCATGTTCCGGAAGTCACCAAATACAAGAATTAAATGCGATGACCAAAACCCCTTGTAAAAATCTGCGTTTATTCCGCATAATAGGAGCCTAGGCTTGAGAACAATGCCCATTGGAGCTGAAACATTGCCTTTTTGCTAATCATAGCATTTATTTCTTGTACTGGGATCCCAACGCATTTCCCAGTAGGCTGAACCTGCACCCAGCCATTAATTTCTTTATTTTGTTCAGGTGCAAGCCATGTGGTCACAATTATGCTGACGGCATCGTGAGAGCATAATTAGATATCTATCTAATTATAGCCTGAAAGCAAAATTACATCCTGAACTGACCTGCCTCCTTTTTGGAGCAGTCCCGCCCACTTAATGACTACAAAGGAATGGCAGACTATCTAGATATGATGGAAAATACCGGATAGACCTCAGATATATTGGAAAGTGAAGCACATCATGAATCACTTTCAATGGGCAAAACAATTGGTTTAAAAATCACATTATAAAGAAAAAGCTAAGTATAACGCATAGGCACAAAACATGATCTTCATAAAATAATGTAGCGTCACTGGTTGGAGGTCTGATAGCATTAGAGGTTCTTTGGCTAATATTGGGGAGGGGGACTTTGAGACCAACTTGAACTTGCAAAATTGATCTAATAATTTGTTAGGGTTTAACATTAATTTAAAACCCTGAGACATTTCTATTTAGCATCCAGATGCCAGATAATCATATTCCGAAAAAGTGTGGCTGTCCATATCACCAGGGGGGTAAGAATATGCGTAGCTAGAAAATAGAAATTTAAAGGTAGCCTGCACTGGCCAGATGGTTTTCACCAAATTGGTTTTCAGTTTAGGATGGAAGCCGGTTTCTTTTTCATAGATACCTGGGCACCTTGGAAATCTTATAAAAATTCTATCACGAAAGACTGCACCCCTGGATGGGACTCGATATCCGTACCGTCCCCCCCCCATAAGAGGACACGTGTGAATTTAGTGTAGGATGAGCGATTGTAGTATTTTTATTTTCCTTTTTCTTTTCTGCTTATATAGATTGAGTATCCCTCATCCAAAATGCCTGGGATCAGAAGTATTTTGGATAACAGATAATTTTGGATAACGGATCATTTTCAACAGTTTGATATATTAAATGCTCTCAGCGCTTATGAATTACAGTAATATCAATGCACATACTGTATAGAGCATATAAATCACTGTTACTGTGGTGTAGCGGTGATGTGAGGCATTGTTGGGAACCTGCCATTGGCGTGTCAGGCCTGCACACTGTATTACCCCTTTGTGGGGGAATCCGAGCATGCATTGAAAGGCTATATCACAGCTTAAGGGGGCTGGACGCTGAATAAACTGTTGTACGATTGCATTCTCATAGGGGTGTGTGTGGAATTGGCAACTTGTGGAAAAATCCGAATTTCTTTTTGTATAAAGGATGATTTTGGATAACAGATGTATAAACATATGACAAAGATGATTTTTGTAACACTATGGATGATAGATAGATGTATACTCAACTTGTATTTGAGATACGTATTATTCATTCCCTGTACTCATGATATTGGTACAATAAAAGATCTATAAATAAAAAGTAAAAAAAAAAGGTGTACCTTTATTCCGGTCCCTAGACCCCATTAAAAGCCAGCAACAAGCAGAGCAATGCTTGACGCATTTCACTCTTTGTCCTTAATTAAAAGCAGTTAAAAATGAGTTTTGGAACTGTGATCCGGCAACAAAGTATTAAAAAAATACGTGCCACGAAACGCAGCCTATTCGTACACTACTCGCAAACAATTTGCTAAACAGCTCATTACACGCCTCCTGTAATGTCATGTTTTCAAACACATCTCGTACAGAATTACTCAGTCTATGAAAAGCACCCTTTGAATTCTAGCTAAAACATGTCTTCCACTGCCTCTAACCTGCTGACACCCCAGTTGATTGTGATTTCCTTGAAAAGCAATGTTTATTCTCCAAAATCTATCATTACAGATGATTGGGGAGTTTCAGATATAATTATCTGTTTTCCTATGCACAGCATATGTTTTAAACAAGCATTCCTGCACAAATATGCTTTTAAAGGATCTAGTAGGCCAGATATTACATAAACATGCTGCAGAGAGTGATAACATGCAAGTTAGAACTCAAAAAAGCATCACAGCCGAAACTTAGTTAATAGCCGCGTAACGCGATCGTCGGGGGACGCCATTTGTAATGTATTTCTGTTCGTAGTGCTGATAATCACCGACCGTGTCTACATACACTTGTTCTATAACTTCTGGAAACAGAGTCCCTGGTGGTCCAGTGGGGGGGCCAAGAACACTTGCTCCTCCACTGTACACATTTCTATTTCCCCCTACCAAAAAAGTGGAAAGTTCTATATATATTTAAGGTACAGATTTCCTGCTCTTAGGCCACAACATGATAGAGTTGCTGAGCCTCAATGCCCCACCAAACTAGCAGTTAAAAAAACAAACAAACAACAACATGATAAATCCATAAAATAAGGTCCAGAAAAAAATTATAATTAGGATAACAGTGTCTATGTTTCTACAGAAAGAATTAGTCATAGACACTACGTGTAAGGTGGTAAGGCTTAAAGTCTAGCTTGAATAATCCCCTAACACAGCATAAAACATAAATTATAAATAAAAATGAAAAAACTCACACTTTACATATATGAACTAGTGTAGCGTGATACAAAATATCCCAATAAAACAGGGTTAACTATATGCATATCTAACTCCAGAGGTGCATGGAAATGCTATTGAATTCTGGCAAGTTGAATGTCCATTGTATTCAGTCTTCTTGAGCTTCTTCTGGCTTACTGGTAAACTGTAGCCCTTCCTAGGCCTAAGATTGGAACCAGCGTTGGCTACACACCAGAGTAATCCGGCTGAGTTCTTCTACAACGCTGCTGATGACTTTCTGCAAGAACCACTGCCTTTCTTTGCATCAACTCAATGTTTTGTAGACATGTGCATTCGTTTTCGGACGAATGCATTTTCGTCCGAAAATAGCATTTTCGTCCATTCGTCCGAAAAACGAATAACGAAAATGCTATGCTAACGAAAGCCGAATGAACGAATGGTTAATAAACGAAAATCATTCGTTCATTCGTCCATTCGTAGTACTATTGGCATTCTATAAGCCGAAATAGAGTCGGTTTATAGAATACAATAGCATAGTACACTACATTCCATAAACCGACATAATGAACGACTTTCGGTTTATGGAATGCATGTAAGTCTATTGGCATTCTATAAACGGACTCTATTTCGGTTTATAGTACTATAGAACGAATGGACGAATGATTTTCGTTTATATTAAACCATTCGTTCATTCATTCAACTTCTTAGCTTTCTATAAACCGTAACAGAGTCCCCATTCATACATTTTTATGAATGGGAACTCTAGTTCGGTTTATAGAAAGCCCATAGTATTACATGTGATCCATAAGCCGAAAGCCTATAAACCGAACGTTCGGTTTATAGAATAGCAATAGGATTACATGTATTCCATAAACCGAAAGCCTATAAACCGAACGTTAGGTTTTAGACTTTCGGCATTTGTAATGCATGTAATAGTACTATTGGCTTTCACTACACAGAGACAGAGTCTCCATTCATAAATTTAATGAACGAACGTTCGGTTTATAGACTTTCGGCTTATGGAATACATATAATCCTATTGCTATTCTATAAACCGAACGTTCGGTTTATAGAATAGCAATAGGATTACATGTATTCCATAAGCCGAAAGTCTATAAACCGAACGTTCGGTTTATAGACTTTCGGCTTATAGAAAACGAACAGTAGTAGTGCCTTTCGATGAACCCATTCATAATTCTTATGAATGGGTTCATAGAAAGGCACTACTACTGTACGTTTACTATAAGCCGAAAGTCTATAAACCGAAGGTCGTTCGGTTTATAGACTTTCGGTTTATAGAAAACATGTAGTACTATTGCCTTTCTATGAACCGAACGAGAGCCCCATTCATAAGAATTTCTTATGAATGGGGCTCTCGTTCGGTTTATAGAAAGCCAATAGTATTACACGTATTCTATAAAACGAAACGAATAAAACGAAACGAAATGAAAATAATGAACGAATTTCGTCCGAAACGAATGTAGTAATGAACGAAATTCGTTTTAGACTAAATAAATAACATTTTCGTCCGAATGGACGAAAACGAAAAGAAAATTTTAGTTTTGCACATGTCTAGTGTTTTGCTAATATACCCAGTGTTTACCTTACATTAAGCTGCATCAATGATGTCTGGCAGGTATATACTGCAAGCCAGTAAAAAAGGAGTTTGAGCCCAGTGTCAAGCCTATGGAGACAATGTGATTTTTTTGAAGAAAAAAAATGCTAACCCTACTGGGGAATAAATCCTTTAGAGGAAGCAGACTAGTGCAGAAGACAGAGGCTTATCAATCTATAGGCCAGGGGCATCCAACGAGTCGTCCGTGGACCAAATGTGGCCGATCTGACAGCAAGGTGTGGCCCAACTGATTTAACTTCCCATATTCTCATTAGTCCTATAAGTGTGTAGTTTCAATAAAGTTGATTCAAATTGATTTCCGAAAAAATTCGGCCCTGCTATTGGGCTAACCTCCTCTAATGTGTATCTTCGTGTGGAGTTGCCACATTCTATTACAATGCTTACGTGCATTTTGTATGCTCTAACAAACCGGTATTATCAGTCTTGTCAGGTTTGTTCTTTTTCTTTTTTTTCTTCCACGTTTTTCACTTTGGTGTCTCGTTCTATTTGCTTAAAAAAGCATCCCGGTTACTTTAGGTGACACGCTAGGCCCTTCAAAAGGCAGCAGAGGTTTAAAACACACAAAAACTAAAATAAATAAATACAGGGGGGAGGGGGGGGGAATGAGCATATCATTACAAAACATAAAGCTGCTTAATGGAAAACAATCAGTTGTTTTTCAGTAAACTCCCTTAGATTATTGTTCTTCTGTCTGCACATAAACTATATAACATCATATTTTCATCTATAATAAATGTTAACTATATAACATCAATAAAACATACATTGTTGCAAATTCACTGGTTAGGGAAAACTCTCTCTCGGTCTTACTCGCAACCGAGAGAAATCTCAAAGTATTCTTCTTGGTAAACCACTTGATACATAAATAATTAAAATTTGGGCTAAGAAATATTATTTGAAATTCGGATGAACATTGAAACTTGGATGAACCTGACCCTGAGATGCACTGGGTTCTTTTCAAGTACACTGGGCAATGGCCTTGGGCTCCATTTTCTGCCTGTCTCCTTTTATGGCCAATGGGACAGGTAAACCCAAAATGGGGTGGCTCCTTGCCAAATAACAAAGGACTGAATTCATTATGTCTTAGTGTTTTTAGAATGGTGTGCACAGTGCACCTGTTAGCCTTGCAAGTAGAGGAGCGCCCATGGGCTTAGAGAATCCTTATACATCTCTAAATGAGCCTACTGATAGGCTACTAGGAAATGATGGGGGACTTCAATTTCCGAAGGAAAATTCTTGGGGCAAACATTGCAAAAGGCAATTTTCAAATTTAAGCATTACAAAAAATATCTTTTTTTTTTAATTTTAAGTGTTAACTTTAACATGTATTATTATTATATAACCTTAACTTTTTCATCCTGGAGTGATCCCGTACACTAAAAATTGCATCCATTCCACAAACTACATATTTAACAGCCTCTCATGCCTTCCATTGTCGGAATATTCTAATTGTTCTAAACCCTACTGATAGGCCACTCTTTTAAACAACTTGTAATATGTGTCCTTTTTTTTCCCCCTAGCACAATGTTATGTAAGTCTGTCCACTTTAATTACTGGCTCATTACTGCTAGATCTCATGTGAATTGCTCCCTTTATTGACCTATGTTTTCTATTACATTGCCAGAAATCTCCCCTAAGGAAAGTGAAAATAATTAGAAAATGAAAGCCATTTAAGAGAGTTCATTGGAAAAAAAAGGTAACCTGGATATGTTAGTTCTCTGTGTACAAGAATATGTGTACTTCAGTGATCCTGCACATATTGAGACGTCCCAGTTGACCGATTCTGATAATGACTGACCCTCGTGGCCAGTAGAATTACAGGAAACAAAAATTAGAAGCAGTATAATCTACAAGGCTGCTGACAGAGGGGTACAACAACATAATGGAATTGGAACCTTGTCATGGCTCCAAATAATATAGTAAATAAATAAATCAAGAACAAAATGTATACTCTACAAAATTATTATTATTTCAATAGTTGCAATACATTCATAATCGTTCAATTATTCAAGATTATGGCTGTTGAGTTACTGATACCATTTTGTTTTCTTATATTAAATGATAATATTTTTTTTTATTTTTTTTTATCTTCTATTCTTCATTATGACAGGAAACACAGTTTACAGATTAGCTAATTTATCATGTCATGAGGACCGGACAAAGTTGGTTTGATGAAAGATACATGACAATATAACAACCTAGCAGCGACTACTTGATATTCTCAACATCTTTAACAAAAGAGCTCTCGCAAGGACCAGATCTTATTCAGTTCACAAGACATTGTGTTTGGTTTAGATTTCGAATGGTGATCACATATGTAAAGGTTCTAGTTAGAGAGTCACCAGACGATACGCTTTAGCATCTGCATCCGTCAACATAACCCCTGTCGTCATTAGGACTGGAAAAAAAATAATTCTACCACAATCTAAAGTAGCTTCCATGCAAACTAGATTTAACTAGACAAACTAAATTGATGTGGTGGATAGGGTTGCCACTCGGCCAGTATTTTACCAGTAGGCCGGTAAAAAAATTGGCATCAGGCCAATGTTAAGTCTAGAGTTGATCAAACCCGAACCGCGCTGTTCGGGTTCATACCGAACATTACAGTGTTCTTACCCCGAACCCGAACATTTCACTGTATGTTCGGGTTGGAGTTCGAGGTCCGGCTATAAACCGAAAGTCTATAAACCGAACATCCAGGTGTCCGCTCAACTCTAGTTAAGTCTCAAGTATCAAGACCGTTATTTTTCTGAAGAAAAGGTGGCAACCCAAGTGGTGAAGTGGACAATAGTTGGAAAACATAGGCCTGGGAGGAGAGGGCATGGTGCACTAGAGGCAATAGTTGAACTAGCTTTATATATTGACAAAGAAAAGAAGGACGGGAAGGGAGTAAGGTGGGGAGAGACATCCAGTACAGTACAGTCTTCACTGGTCTTGGGGCAGGGAAGGCACGTGTGGAACTTCCCGTTCATTGGTCAAGCCGTTTGCTTACGGAAGTGCTGCTGCCATTGAACATCATTCCAGCACGAACTGGATGGTGGACGGACAGGGTAAATATTCATATTGATATTTAGTCATTTTGACCAATTGCTGGTCCACAAGTTTTCATCAAGAGATTAAATCACAAGAGAATTTGGCGCAATCCGTGTGGTGTTTATTACATTACCTGTGGCTTAATTTGCAAGTGAACTGCTTTAATTCGAAAAAGGGGTAATTTACATATCAAGCCACAATGTGATGTCATAAACATAAATCCTTTCCCATCATGTTTTATGATCCGAAGCAATCCTCTGTCTCTCCGATACGGGACCACACCACTCATGAGCTCAAACCTATGGTCATACTGTGGCTTTTCAGCTGCCACTAGAGTTGCCACCCAGTCAGTATTATACCGGGGGAAAAAATGGCTGACAATGTTAAGTCTATAACAGGCAGTAGCAAGGCCGGTAGTTTTTTGTTGAAAAGGTGGCAACAATAGCTGTCACTGGACCCCAACTCTCCAACATCTGGACATTTTTGGGATGCTCTAAATGATACTTGGACATTCCACCATTCTCTAGCAGTTACTCGGCTTAAATAAACTGCTACAACACAGGAAAATGGCAGTAGGTCTATCAGAGTTCTCTGTCCATCTCTCCTCCAAAGTATGTGCATCAGGCCTTCCTAGGGGTCAAAACTAAACCTCATTCTCATTGTATACTATGGGCCAAATTTATCAAGGCAAAGCAGGTGCTATTTTTCTTGTAAAAAGTACAAAATTTGGAGCAAACTGCTATTTTAGTCCTTTTTCCTGAAATACCACCTATTTTTATTAAATACTGCAAAATATCTTAATTTGAAACCCAACAAGCACACAGAAACACTGGTGCAATCGATTTATAATGTTTAAATAATTCACAACGTTACGCTTTTGTGACTACTGTACAGATAACATGACGCTTCTTAAACCTAATGAACGTTATTTATTCTTCACTTTCCGTGCTATGCCAGCCCCACCAAATTCCTCCACAGAGAAAAATAACTTAACGTAACTATATTATAGAGACTCCCGAGACCATTGATTTTTGTGGCGTCTGAACCTGCTGCTTTAAGCTATCAAACAGTCAATCTTTCCTCCAGCAAATATCCCTCGGTGGCCATTGGGAAGACTCTACGGAGAAGTGGGTGTCTGGAATTAACACCGGAACTGCGGTATCACTTCAGTAAAATAAACTTTAGACAGAGTTTCAACTAATCTATCTCTAGTCAGTTCAACAAAGAAAGAGCAAAATGACGTTTTTGAAGCAGGTCAGACAGGTTTGACTACGGATATTAAGTTCTTGAGGTACCAGAAAAGTAAGTTTTAGTTTTTTTTCTGTCACAGTTTTTCTGTCACAGTCACCTATAATAGGTTATAGAATTTATATCACACTCTGCTTGTGAAAAGCAAAGTTCGACTGTAAACTCTTAAACCTACAGAGCTCGTGACTGGTTACGAGCTGGAAGGATGTTCGGCCCTTTTGCTCTTATTTAAATCTCCTGTCATGTCTAAGCCTCATAAGAGGCTGGGAATGACATCCCTGCTTGCCTTTGCGATAATTGAGGGCTGCAACTCCTATCATGCACAATGCATGCTTTGCCATGACAGGAGTGGCAGTGAACAGTAACATATTATTAGGAAGAAGGGCAGCCATTACAGCTGACAACAGGTGATGATGTCATCAACAAAGTTCCAGCCCTAGAGGAGAGAGCATGGCTCCTGAGAGGAGGAGCCAGAAATGGCTCTGCCAAGTAAGTTCCAGCCAAAGCTACCCAGATCAAAGGGGAAGTATTAGGACCATACTTTAGAGCTGAAGGTTTCCTAGTGTATATTAAATCCATTATAAATTGTCCTTACTAAGGACAAGAAGGTCCTTACTGATCTTAAGAGTATACAGCCGGGTAGTGCCTGGTAAAGGAGTCTGCTTCACCGACTACCTCTCTTGGCTGGCTGATCGCCTCTATCCGGGATGGAGATAATATGCCGTTCAGGTAAGTATATCGCTTAATCTACATATGGTGAGTCTGCCAGTAAATGTGTCGAAAACGTGCGTATACCTACCTGAAAGTGAATTTGTCATCCACAACATGTTTTTGAGGATGAACGGCTTCACGTACAACAGTACAGCATTGAGCCTCATACGTGGCCAAACCAGTTTTCCTCTTTCGTGAAGAGAATCTTAAGGTCGCCACCAAAGCCTCAGGCCACATTGTTACATTTTTGTGTCTAACCAACCTATATGTGCTGTCAGAAACGAGAGTCTTCCTCTGTGAAGCTTTACGCTCTTCAAGTTGCGCGAGCCAAGACTGACTTATTTCTATTCTAACCACATGAAACATTATGGAATTCAAACCGCTTTTGTTGGTTTCTCTTGAAAGGCCTCTCTTGTTCATTTATCACTCCAACGTTAATCAATCTGCTGGTCCCAGGCAGGTTTACGGCCTCCTCTCGCCATAAATAAATCAATGATACCATATTTCACTTATTTCTACAACAACTTTGGAAAGCCACACTTTCCTTGCCTTTTCATAACATAACAATGCTGTTTATTTAATGGGAAAAGCTGCTGGTAGAAAAAAAAACAACAACAAAAAACTATTATGTATCTGCCAAATTGGCAAATTGCTACTGATACATCTGCTCACTTAAATCCCTCTGCTTACTGTAGGGCAGGAGTGTCAAACTCCATAGGGTAGAGGGCCTGTTTGGATTGACACACAATTTGGAAAAGCCACAAAGTTTGTAATATGAAGGAAAAAAAAACATATGAAATATAGTAAACATAAGAATTATAATTAAAACATGGCTCTTTAGAGGCATCCCAACATTTCTTTTTTTTTGTTGTTAACTCTTTATATATATATTTATATCCAAAAAAAATATATATATATATATATAAAAATAAATAACATAAAACAAAGTAACAAGTTAACATAAAATATCCCAACAATTCTAATGCATATTGAAAAGGGACTCAAACATGGGGATGGGACACTTAATCGCGGCTTCTTCCGCGCAGCCGCTTCACCGCCTACTCTGCACCGCAAGACAGCTCGTCGCTGGAGATTTAATCGCGGGACATTTCATCGCTAAAGATAAGTATTTTAGCTATTTTAGTTTATTTTAGTAAGGGTGGTTAGAATTAGGTTTTAGGGGGTTAGAATTAGGGTTTAGGGGGTTAATTTTAATATTAGGGTTCAGGGTTAATTTTAGTATTAGGGTTTAGGGGGTTAATTTTAGTATTAGGGTTAGTATTAGGGTTTAGGAGGTTAGTATTAGGGTTCGGGGGTTAGTATTAGGGTTAGTATTAGGGTGTAATACTCTTACATAGCCGCGGCCGCGATCAAACGGCCGCGTTATTCTTCATTGGTGACAGTTCCGCATTCTAACTGCCGCGCTGAACTGTCAGCGATGAAGATGCGGCGCGGAAGGGTCCTAGACCCCTCAAACATTGCTTATACTGTGAATGTAGAAAAATGATCTCTACTTTGTTTTAGCAGAATTGTAAACAAATTCATAAATAAGACACAAATATTTTTTATATGTGTCTTTGGTGTCTACCGTTTATGACATCTCCAGTGCCTTGATAGACAAGTAAACTATTTTTCAATGGGAAATATGTAATTTGCATATTAAAGGGGCTGTATCACCTAAAAAACTGTTTTACTGTTAATGTAGAGAATAAAACATAAAACCAAATAAAAAATGATTGAAAATGATCTATACACTGTGTTAGCAAAGTTGCAAGCACATGCTTATTAGAAACTAGTGAAATTAACTAGTTTTCAATGGCAAAAATCTAATTTGCATATAAGGCCACAGGTGATGTCATAAGCAGGAGACTCCGCAGACACATGTAAAACACATTTTTCGCCCAGTTTAAACATTTGCTTGCAGTTTTGCTAACACAATGTATAGATTATTTTCAATCATTTTGTATTCCCTACATTCCCAGTAAAAACTAAGTTTGGGTGGCACAGTCCCTTTAAGCCACACATTAACATATATTTTTCTCTTATTTTATGCACTTCACCTCTCTACATTCACAGTGTGAGCAATGTTTAGGTTGACAGATCATTGGTTATAAAATGGTATGCATTTGTTAAGATGTGCATTCCTGCATTCCAAATACGTTTATTTGGCCAAGATTTTCAGAATCTTTTGATCCGTTCACTTCGTTTACCAGCATTTGGTTGGAGCTTGAAAACAAGAATCAAAGTGTCTCAAATAATAAATGTGCATTGCAATGTGCACATGTGTTTCACAGGAGACTGTAAACAGCCCGCATCCACAGACTTGTCCATCAGATGTACAGATGTACACCTGGAGTTATGATCAATGCCAAGAAAATGGTAGCGATATACAAAATAATGGGGAAAAATTGTGTGGATTGAACCTTTAATCCACAAATGTGGAATATTAGATTTAAAAGAAAATCATGTTGACAAATATTTAAAAATGTTTTGTGTTCTAAGTCTGTGGTGTTAATATAACATTAGCTGCAAGGTGCAAGTGTTTTTACATATGCTGGTTGAAACAAAATAGGGAAGTTGCAGCTGGTGCAATTAAAGGTGCAGTGCACGCAATTTCTATTGCACTAAGGTCCAATTGGGTGACGGAGGGGGAGACTTTTGTTGCAAACTGTAGTTCCTGTGATGCCAATGTGTCAATGACCTTAATGTATATCGGAAATCTTCTGAAGTTAAATTCAGTGCAAAGAATGTTCATGGAGTTTAGATTTTTTTTTTTTTTTAAACAAACAATTGTTTAAAAACAATTACAAAAAAAAATTAAAAAATTAAAAAAAAAAAAAAAAAAAACAACGTTACAAAGGTTCCCAACATCTTATAGCAGCAAGTGCAAATCTGCCAAGTTTAGAGTGCCACAATTTTATGAAAATAGCATTTTCATACATATACACACACACACACACACACACACACACACACAAGTTTGCGGCTCAAGGCTTCTGGTTCATTCAAACGATTTTCAGTTTAGCGTTAGTAAGATATTGTATCTTCCATTTCTTATCTTAAGTAAACAGAGATATAAAAGACAAAAACAATAGCCTTGTGGACACTGTACCAAGAATTTGAGTAAGGGTCATTTAAACAATGAATCAGTCACCGAAAACATGTTTATTTTTTTTATTTAGTATTATTACACCTTAAAAACTGAAGGACAATCAAAAGAAAATTAACAAAATATATAAAGAAAAATATATAAATACTATATTTTGTGGTACCTCTTCCTCCGACCTTTCTAGATTCCCGCACCAATTATTAAAGAATTTAGAGGTATTTACTTAAATAAAATAAACCACAGCTGTCGGGTTACAGCTTATCAAATAATATTTTTAATACCGTTGTGTGTAAGAGATGGACATAATATTTGGCGTTATATTTGGTATTGAGATTACACGAAGATATTTTGTTAGCGAAATCTCTCGTAGGATCGTGGCACTAGAAAAAATATCTATGGGGGTGATGTATGAACATGGCGCACATATAGTATCAAATACTGTGTATAAAGCAAACTTCTGATGGATGTCCCAGCCGAGCACTTCTAGGTTATTCCAGAGCTAAGATCATTGGCACAGCCAAGGTGTTGAAATTAACCCAACTAGCATTGGAGAACAACAGTTTGGCGGACGTTCTTCACCCCGCACTCTAAAGTATTGGGGAGTATAAAAAAAATAGAACGATTGTTATTTGACATTCTCCATTTACAGTTAACCTATGCCAGCGAGAATAGGCAACACCAATTCTTGACGGTCGCTGACAGATTAGGTATTACAGCTACAGCAACGACATAGCTTCTGATTGAACCACTTTGCCTACGGTTCTGAAAGATTGGAGCTATGCGAGAGTCTAGAAAAGATTTGATTTTACTTATTCAACCATGTCTACATATTAATTATCCAAGGGATTACAAAACCATTGCTATTTTTTGAGGGGGGGAGGTGTCATACGGCATGCCTACATATAGGGGCACAGGTTTGTCATATTATTATTTAATGAGGGATTGGTCAGTGGTGGGTGATCTTAGAAAATAAAAGGAAATAGAAGCTCGTAAAGGTGCATCTTGCCTAGGACCCAGGCCAATCCTGCTCATGATCAGAAACATTCTGTTTCAAAACATGGACAATGGGTGGTCTATTGCAGGAAAGAGAATAGCCGAATGGGAAAAGGTGATTTAATAGGAAATGTATACAAATAAATATGAGTGGCTGGGGTAGGCCTCTGAAGCATGGGTAGGCCAACAATGCTCATGGTGAACATCTATTGGACTTTGTGCAGGACAATTTAATGATGTTCCGCACCTTGCCACTCAATTCTGCCTGAAAAAACCCCATAACTTGTAATGAATTAAATAGTGAGACAGCAAGACCCAGCATTTCTTCTTGGAGGTAACAAGTGACCTGATGAGTTGATCGCTAGTGTTTGTCAACTGTATAAGCTTGCTAGGACTTTGGACTTTGTAATAGTAATGGGGACTTACTTTAGTTAATAATAATAATAATAATATACTTTATTTTGAGACATAAAGTCCTAAGCCCCTGGTATGTTACATCCAAATTGCGTTGTAGGTTTCTTCCATCGCAGAATCATCCCATTCAGAATGGGACATTCGGCCTACTTGGTTCATTTGTGTAGGTGACACGACTGAGCCACGTAGTCAGAAATCAAAGTAGGAGGGGCTGGGGAATTAATTAATCAAATAAATACATACAATTAAGTTAAGTATTGAGTAAAAAAAAAAAAAAAAAAAGTTTGGTTGACCTTTAACCCTTGACCTTGATCCTTTGACATTCCATCCCTAACTTTACTACAATATGTATGATAGAGGGGCCGTACCCCTTGCCAGATCATCTCTTCCTTTGCTTCTCTCCCTCACTCCCCAGTTTGAGTCCTTAAGTTTCTCTAAGCAATTGCGATAGGAATTACAAGTATTTAATTAGTATTATCCTGCTTCTTGCATGTATCATGTGACTAATTCTATTATCTAAATATCCCTTCCTGTATCATTTTGTCACACTTCAGCTGTGTTTTTTTTTTCTTTCGTTTTGCATACCCTTTAATAAAAACTTATTGAAGGTAAAAAACATTTTTTTTTACCAGAGTGCAGTCATTGCTGACTAACTAGGGTAAATGTATCACAGAGCTCCACAGCAATATGCATTGTGTAAATGTATCACAGAGCTCCACAGCAATACAACTCAAATTGTACGTCAGGCCGGTAAAATACAACTCAAATTTTACGTCAGGCCGGTAAAAAAATTGGCATCAGGCCAATGTTAAGTCTATGGAGACACTAGCAAGGCCAGTATTTTTTTTGAAGAAAAGGTGGCAACCCTATGACTAACAGGTCACATCCTGCCTATGGATGATGAGAATTGTTGTCCAAAACTGGCTAGAATGTTGTTGGCTATCCAATCAAGACATAATACATTCAGTCCTGGTCTATAAGGGATTTCCCATGAGCCTCGGCTGCCACGTAACTGGCACAGCTGTGCTGAGCACCATGTGATTTGTAGTTCAGGAACAGGTGGTTAGCTACCTGTTAGTTACCGGTATTCTAGTGACAGCAGGAGAAAAAAATAAAAATATAAAACTAATTGGCTTGTATAAACCCATGCAGAATGACTCATCCATAGAACTGCTCTTTTGTTTAACACCGTCCCCTCTATAAGCAGTTGCTTAATATAACATTTTTTATTGAACAAGATGTTCAGATTTGACAATGCAGAAATAAAAAATAAAAAAAATCCTTGTCCTTACAACATTCAAATAAACTCTGTTTCTTTTTGTCGGTGTGTGTCTTTTACATTTGAGACTTTAATAATTGGTGGTGTTGATTTTTTTTTTTTCTTTCATTTTGTTTTTCTCTTTTGTTTGTATTTTACTGCCATGAAAAAATGAACAGGATCTACCATATATTTGGTATCAATGTGGCGGAGGCGAACGCAGACAGTATTAAATGCACAGCAGCGCTCAATGATTGGCCATAACTGTCCAGTGGAGCTCTCTGCACTTTCATTCTTGTAGGGTACTCCTTACTCAATAATTCATATTTCGGACATTTTTTATAGGCATAGTACTTGCTGCCAACCTAGATGAAGGTATAAATATTCTATCTTTAAAGAACAGTAATGGTCCCTTATTGTTTTAGAAGCTTGGAATGTGAGTGTATGACAAAATGGAGGCCACAATAGCAGAGTTTTAAGTATAGATGAATTGGGGAATTTTTCCAACTCGGCTACTTTGGTCTTAAGTTTGCAATTCCCGCTTTCATGAGTATCAAAGAGCTCCACGGCAATAAAACGCACAACAATGTACAGTGTTTGTGAATGTATCATAGAGCTCCACAGCAATACAACACAAATAATATGCGGTGTGTGTGAATGTATCACAGAGCTCCACAGCAACATGCCGTGTGTAAATGTATCACAGAGCTCCACAGCAATATGCAGTGTGTAAATGTATCACAGAGCTCCACAGCAATACAACTCATATGCGGTGTGTGTGAATGTATCACAGAGCTCCACAGCAATATGCAGTGTGTAAATGTATCACAGAGCTCCACAGCAATATGCAGTGTGTAAATGTATCACAGAGCTCCACAGCAATATGCAGTGTATAAATGTATCACAGAGCTCCACAGCAATACAACTCAAATAATATGTGGTGTGTGCGAATGTATCACAGAGCTCCACAGCAATATGCAGTGTGTAAATGTATCACAGAGCTCCACAGCAATATGCAGTGTGTAAATGTATCACAGAGCTCCACAGCAATACAACTCAAATAATATGCGGTGTGTGAATGTATCACAGAGCTCCACAGCAATATGCAGTATGTAAATGTATCACAGAGCTCCACAGCAATATGCAGTGTGTAAATGTATCACAGAGCTCCACAGCAATACAACTCAAATAATATGCGGTGTGTGCGAATGTATCACAGAGCTCCACAGCAATATGCAGTGTGTAAATGTATCACAGAGCTCCACAGCAATATGCAGTGTATAAATGTATCACAGAGCTCCACAGCAATACAACTCAAATAATATGCGGTGTGTGCGAATGTATCACAGAGCTCCACAGCAATATGCAGTGTGTAAATGTATCACAGAGCTCCACAGCAATATGCAGTGTGTAAATGTATCACAGAGCTCCACAGCAATACAACTCAAATAATATGCGGTGTGTGAATGTATCACAGAGCTCCACAGCAATATGCATTGTGTAAATGTATCACAGAGCTCCACAGCAATATGCATTGTGTAAATGTATCACAGAGCTCCACAGCAATACAACTCAAATAATATGCGGTGTGTGCGAATGTATCACAGAGCTCCACAGCAATATGCAGTGTGTAAATGTATCACAGAGCTCCACAGCAATATGCAGTGTGTAAATGTATCACAGAGCTCCACAGCAATACAACTCAAATAATATGCGGTGTGTGCGAATGTATCACAGAGCTCCACAGCAATATGCAGTGTGTAAATGTATCACAGAGCTCCACAGCAATATGCAGTGTGTAAATGTATCACAGAGCTCCACAGCAATACAACTCAAATAATATGCGGTGTGTGAATGTATCACAGAGCTCCACAGCAATATGCAGTATGTAAATGTATCACAGAGCTCCACAGCAATATGCAGTGTGTAAATGTATCACAGAGCTCCACAGCAATACAACTCAAATAATATACGGTGTGTGCGAATGTATCACAGAGCTCCACAGCAATATGCAGTGTGTAAATGTATCACAGAGCTCCACAGCAATATGCAGTGTGTAAATGTATCACAGAGCTCCACAGCAATACAACTAAAATAATATGCGATGTGTGAATGTATCACAGAGCTCCACAGCAATATGTAGTATGTAAATGTATCACAGAGCTCCACAGCAATATGCAGTGTGTAAATGTATCACAGAGCTCCACAGCAATATGCAGTGTGTAACTGTATGACAGAGCTCCACAGCAATACAACTCAGGTATATGCAGTGTGTGTAAATGCATCAAGGGGGAAAAAAATCACAGAGTTCCACAGCAATTAAAATTCAACAGTAACATGTATCAGTGTATCAAAGAGAATAAATACACTGCAATGGAAAAGTTTACAAGCATGTAACTGTAAATGAAATACTTTGTTCTTCTTTCCACTAATTTAATTACAAACAAATAACTGACCACAAAGATATTAAAAAAAAACAAAAAACATTTTGGAATGCTGATCCCAGAACCATATGCTTAGCTATTTCCCCTAAAGTACAGTGCCCCTCCCTGGCCATTTGATGTATTGGGAGGCTGATTGGCTATTAGTACCTCACAAGGAGAAGGAAAATAATCATAACATAAAGGCTATACAACATCTCCCGAACCTACACACTCAGGGTTACTGCACCTGACCTATAGATTTTAGGCTTTCTTAATTTTTTAAAGTACATAATTAGCTATTTGTTCCAAGCAAATAAGTAGGCCCCGGCTGACATTTATATTATATATATATATATATATATATATATATATATATATATATATATATATAAAATGTCTTCTTTGACAGAATGTACAGTATTTAATTATCTATGTGGTAATTTTCAAGCTAGGTGGGAGATGATTGATTTAGCTTTCAACGATTCCTGACGTGTCTTCCAGTAATCATCTCCTTTAGATAGAGTTTACTCATGAGATGAGGATGACAGTACAGATTAGAGGGCTGGCAATAGGGTTGCCACCTGGCCGGTATTTTACCGGCAGGCCAGTAAAAATTGGCATCAGGCCAATGTTAAGCCTATGGAGACAGTACCAAGACCGGTATTTTTTTGAAGAAAAGATGGCAACCATAGCTGGCAATAGGGGCATATGGGCAATTACCCCATAGGTTTTTTCTCTAACCTGACTCGGTGGGCTGGGGCTGCACCACCTTTCACATCTAAGTACCCTAGTGACTAGCCTTTTCAATTGTCTTCTATGCCCATTAACCTGTTTTACCTGCGTATTAGTGTCTATCTCTGATGATAATGGGTGGGCTGGTAAAATTGGGCCACTTAATTGACTTTGAGTCCCCCAGGCCACAAGTTGCCAACACTCCCCTGAGAGTATATATAATTGGTGTTTAGGCCAGGAAGACTCCAAGACATCCAGCTACCAATGATGTAAGAAGGAGCAGAAAGATTCCTGTCTCCATCTTCGGTGAGATCAACTCAGAGCTGACCGAAGATTCTACCAGTGTAAGGGATACAACGAGAGCATCAGGTATTTAATAAGATAGCTTATTCATGTATAAAAGTTAAAAGATTGCTCCACAGGGGAGGTAAAAAACAGTCCCTAGGATACTTTAACAGAAGAGACATTTTCAGGGTACAGTTTTTATTTTAAACTGTAGAATGTTACTCACCTAATTACTAAAAGAACTATCAAAAGATCACCTGACATGGAGGAGGAGGGTATATGTAAAGTAAGGAAACCTACCACAACTAGAGGACATAGTCTTAAATTAGAGGGGCAAAGATTTAAACGCAATATCAGGAAGTATTACTTTACTGAGAGAGTAGTGGATGTATGGAATAGCCTTCCAGCAGAAGTGGTAGAGGTAAACACAGTGAAGGAGTTTAAGGATTCGTGGGATAGGCACAAGGCTATCCTAGACATATGATAAGGCCAGGGACAAATAAAAGTATTTAGAAAATTGGGTAGATGGACCGAATGGTTCTTATCTGCCGACACATTCTCATGTTTCTTTAAAAAAATGTATCCATGATGGCCACGCCTCCAGCCACTCCTCTTAAAGCAAAATAACCATTAAAAAAAAAGTTGCCACAGAATACAGAGAGTCCAAGAATTAAACTATTGACAATGAAGTCAAAGCTAATAAAAAATTAAAAATGCATATATATATATATATATATATATATATATATATATCCAACTTGCTCTTTTTATGTGCTTTTACCAATATAAATGCAGGATCTGAAGTGACCTACTTAAACACATATCTTCAAATCTTCACACTGGGATACGTGTGGAAGCTTTGTAGTATAGAGGTGAATTTATACAAATTTTTGCCTGCTGGGTAACATCACAGCTAAAAGCACTGCTTATTAATCAGCATCATTAGCAGTCAGTGGCTGACGCATCCGAGATAGAAGATAGTGTCAGAAATTGCTGTTTTCTCTCCACGCCGCACATGTCAATAAATGCTGAATACACAGTCAACAGATTAAACATTGCCTGAGCTCCACTGTGAAAAGGTACAAAGGGTGATCTTGGGTAGAAAATTGTGAAAGACGTCTAACAAAAAAAAAAAAAGGAAAAATAAAAGAGACAATGCAATGACATTTGTCCTCATACTTTAAGAGAGGTGAGGTGTTGGTACTAACAAGAAAAAAAGGTGTATTCTGTACGGTATGAAGTGGTTAAATATACCTTTTTTTGTCCATACAATAAGCTGAAAAATCGAATATCAGCAGAATTCTTTCAACCTTGCAAGGCTAATAATATGCAATTAGGGATCTACAATACACGTGTCTTTCTTCATTAGAAAAAGAATTCACATAATAACTGAGCAAAGGTTGAGTGCAATTAAATTGCATGTCCATTATTAATGGAGTCTCGCGGAGTGGAATCTCTACAAATAGCATAAAAGGGCAATCTGTCAAACATACAAAGAGCAATCAGCTGTTCTTCAGAGATAATTCCCATGGTGCTCGGCTGGCCTGAGGCATCATGGGAGTTGTAGGTCAACAACGGAAGGGTTTGCATGCGTCTCAGTCCTGTCTTAGACCATGGATATATTTGTAGCCATGGAGCTATTGATGGACTACCACACCCATATTGCCTGGCCATGCGTTCTGGGTTGCAGAGCATTATGGGAGTTGAGGGCCACAGCAGGGCGTTCCTGCTTTGAAGGAGATACAATACTTTTACGAAGACATGATCTGAAAAGGATACTGCAGATGTTTTTGTTGTTTTCTATAATAGGTTTTTTCAAAATGGAAAATTGTAAGAAATCTGAATAAATCCCATACAGTTTACACACTCTTGATACAAGCACAGATAAGCTGGTTACTTAAAGGTCTATGTTTAAAACAGCTTGGATTTAAAACATAATCCCGTCCCCAAGCAGATCCACCTCCACATGGACTCAATTACACACTTCAAATTTAACATAATAAAAGGTTCAGCCCTGTTTAGACCAGTTTAGCACCAACAGGTCAACCTTCCCAGATATTCCAGTCAAGTAGCTCAACATCTCAGCTATTCCTAGCTCATGAACCATTATCCCTTTGGTTAGAATAGGAATGGCTAACCTTTGGCACTGCAGCTGCCGTGGAACTACATTTCCCAGGATGCACAGCTGGCTGAGCATCATGGGAAATGTAGTCTGCTGCAGCGGCAATGCCAACGGTTTGGCAAACGTCAACCAGAGTTATCAGGTTTTGCATTTTAAAATGCAGGGGTCCAGAGATTTAAATGCTATGTTGTATTAAATATATTCCATAACTGTTCCCCTTAGAAGGGCCAATCAGTCCTCCTGCCTTTGAGTACCTAACGCCTAGGCATTGAACAGTAAGGAATTAGCAGAAACCCTAATGTTTGTATTGCACTGACAGATTCCATATCATTCAATTGATGGGAGGTTGGCATGAAGGTAAAAAAAAAAAAAAATAAACAGATAAACCTAACTTACCCACACTGGTGATCTTCTGACCACTGAGATCTTGCAGCAAACCCCCAATAGCCGGATTCTGTCTGGAATATAACTCATACCGATTAATGCCAATGTGAAACTTTAACCAGTTTGGATAGGTATCGGCATGCGCCTCTCCAGTAGGCAAAAATCCTTCATTTCCATTCCCTTCATCTGCTACATTTTGCCTGCAGAAAAAAAAAAACATAAAACATATATGATGTAAGTTCAGACTAAGGGCAGTATATGGGGTTCAGTGCTTGAAAATCCATGGGTTTATATATTAGTACCAATAATATTAAAAAAAAAATAGTATATCCCATACTTGATAAGTTTCTCTATTAAATAAGGATCCGAATGAATGAAAACCAAATCCTTTTTAAGGCCACAAGGTATTTTTTTGCTACACCAGCTACCGTGGACCACAACTCCCAGTATACATAAACATCCTTTTTTTTTTTTTTTTGCTGGCAGAGCATATTGTGAGTTGTAATCCACAGTTTCTGAAGTGACAAAAGTGTTGCCTGTCTGTGATGTCACTGACGCCCCCTCTCTCTAGTCAGATACAGCCACAGCCAGCGCGGAGATACTTGGGTTTATTGACGGACATCATCGAGCTGCATAGACCTCATAAGTATTGATTCATTTTGTGCCAAAGCCCCAATCTCCCACCTGCATATGTGCAAACTAAAAAAAAGGTTCTGGGTCAAAGTGCAAAAAACGACAAAAAATAAATAAATAAGATGTGTCTACTGGGCCATAGGTTGTAACCCTTTCACCGCCAGCACCCTTGGCTCTGAACCAATAAAACAATTCTAATCCCATAATTCTTTGCCCCTTTTCCCATGGTGCATGAGAACATTTTAAACCATATTCGAAAGAAAAGACTCAGATGGTATTACTTGGGGCCTGCTATTTGGTGTATTATTAAATCATTTTTAAGTATTATAATTTTTTATAGTCGGGAGAAAAATGAACTATGACATTAACCTTTTCGGGTAGAGGTAAAAAATTTTTTTTTTAAAAATGAATTACAATTTAAATTTTACTGTCAATTACACACATATCCACACGTTAAAAACCATAAGGATTATAAACAGTGAAGCTTTGTAACACTACAGGACTGTCTGTTAAACTATAAGTGGCTCTGCAAATAAACTGACACAACAATAAGTCATTAAGAGGATCTAGTTGGAAAGAGACTATATTCAGAGACACAATTTAATTAACTTGTTCTTCTGTACACAGGACAAGTCTGCAAATGCAAGTTTTCATTAACACTTTAAATCCTGCAATTATTGAGACAAGGGCAATACTATTCGGCTGTGTTTAGACAATACAATGTCACTCACATTGAAAGAGGGTGCTGTTGGTCTACACTCTGATTTGTTTTCCAGCTGCACTTTACACCGGTAAATAGTCATTTGGCAGTGAACACTTCATCACTGGAGTCAGTGACAAGGTTTTTCGGGGTAAAAAAAAAAATGACACACCGTATGTAACTAAAAAAATAAAAGTAATGTGTGCTGTTCAATTAACCCTTAACAGTGCCTGTGGAGTGCAACTAAACCAGGGGAAGGCAACCTTCAGCACTACCGATCTTGTGGACTACATCTCCCATAGTGCTCTTACAGCCATAATGCTGGTAAAGCATCAAGGGAAATGTAGTCCACAACATCTGGAGAGCCAAAAGGCTGCCTACCCTTGATCTAAACATTTAAACATAGGACACGAATTTAAAATATTTACTATATGGTTCATCACTATTTGCTTACCGAGAGATGGAAAGGTGAAAGTTTACTGTTATATTACATAACAGTACATGAATATATACACACAAACACACACATATATATATATATATTACTATATATCCTGTACATATACATATATATTCATATGCAAATTGGTCAGACTAGATGGACCGAATGGTTCTTATCTGCCGACACATTCTATGTTTCTATGAATATATATGAAATTGTGTCTATAATATACATATATATTTCTAATCCCCCAAAAAATAAACACACGATCACTTCAAATATTGTGTTTATTCTATATTTTGGGATTATACCTTGCATGATCCCAGAGTTTGACCTAATTATTGGTTCTGATCCCTACATAAAAACAGTGCTATATACCCACACCACTTTCCAGCACAGCTTTACCAACCTGCGACCATGGGTTGTTGTACAGTGCTGGGGGGATTGTATGGCTGCTATATAGTTAAACCCCTTGAATATCTAAATGATGTTAATTGAACAAAAACTACGGTAATAAGGGAATTAAGGGAACTTAATGAAGTTTGTGCAGAATAATTCACCATAATAATTAAAGTGTATACATCGGAAGACGGTGCATAATCTGAAATAATAGAAAGGTAACGTGTTTATTTAACCCTTTCAGTATGTGTGTGCCCCCCCCCCCCCCCCCCTTGGGAAAGCATTGACAAGAGAACAGTATGCCGCACACACACTTACCATTCCTGGTTTTCAGCAGCTTTGGGGTTAAACCTGATATCACTGTTCACATTGAATAAGACATCATCCTCTGTCAGATCAGGGATAGCACTTCTATAGAGGGGATGCTGGAATAGAGCAGCCAGCCTGGAGTATCCTGTACCAGTGTGAATTTTATTTATATTCCCATCTTGGATGAGCTGTTTATTGTTGACATCTTTGACCATGTATTGCTGCTCCAGTTTTTTAAAAGACTCATTTTTGTCCATGATGCCTGTGATTTTTTCCAATGAATGGGAAGTGAGATTGGAACTTGGGTCACTGCTAAAGTCTTGTAGGATCCTTAGGGTATGCTTATTAGGCCAGCCTGATTCTGCTGTGTTTCTGGGTCTCTGTTTGCCCCATCCCTGGGATTCTTCATTGAGATTATGAGTACAGGAACATCCCAAATCTCCATCACTTCTGGTTGCTCTTTTCTCCAGTTTTGGTAGTAAATCTATCATGATATGCATGGTACAAGCAACAAGAAAAACCATTAATATCAAAACTCTGAATTTCCTAACTAGCATCATTTTCATCTTTGCAAAACCCAGACTTTTGACAACCCAGTATACTTATAGAGTGCTCTTTCACAGAAAAAGCTGCTAAAAAACATGTACAAAAATAATAAAATAGTCAAGATTACAATGTAATCTGTGCTAGCCTAGTAAACATGTATATATTTATATATATATATATAAATTAAAGTCTCCATTTGTAGTGTAGCTTTTCTTGCAACAGTCAGTAAAAGGATATTTTGGTTGGTTTTTTTTTATAAAAAAGAAAAAAGTCTGGAAAATCAATAAAAATAAGTCTTCATTTAGGTGTTATTGCAACAAGAGTATTTAAAAGTAGAGAAGATGAAGTGTTTATCTGAGCAGCAGATGGATAAAAAAAAAAAAAAAAAACCAAGAGTGGGTTAGCAGAGAAAAATATCAGATCTCATCTTATAAGCAAAACAATCCAGAATATTTTGGCTTTTTTTTTTAGGATAACACCGGCTCCCCATCCTTTAGTGACATGACCCATTAATTCAGAGTGTTGTCTTCTGTAGAATTCTAAAGACCATTGGCTTGGAAGGGGGTCTCTCTAATGGTATGATCCAAGGCTCTGCAAGCACAAGGTCCCAGGTAACGTTGTGTTCTTCACAAATCAGATCTACTTGATGCTGCAGACAAACAGCTTTGGCTGCCTGTACACATCCCTGCTACCAATGCTGAAATGTTGCACAGAGTATAAAAAAAAGGAGGATCTGTGGCTGAACTATCTTGTTGGACAATCATTTGCCTCCATGGTTCATGAAAGGTTGAGGTCTGTAAGAGGTACGACTGGAGGAAGATAGTGAGAGGTGGAGAAACAGCAAGAATGGAGGTGAAATGGAGAAAGGAAGGTCTTTGGGCAGGTGCAGAGTCAAAATCCCGTCTCAGCTGAGCACAGCAGACTGGAGACAAGCAATGCTGCAGCTCCAGCCTACTGTGGGTGTGTTAAATATGATGAGCTAGTCATTGGAACCAACCTTCCATACGTCACAGTTAAGAGATTGGCTGCATGAATCCTACAGTGATAGTAACAAGCAAAAGTCTTTTTTTTCTCTCTCTCTCTGTCTTATTTCCTTCATATATTTCTGCAGATCCAACTAGGGCAAGGAGAGGGCGTCAGTTTCTTAAAGGTTTGCTCAGAGCTGTAGGATAATCTTTTTTTATTTTGCAACAATTTCCCATTCTCCCAGATAAATTACAATACATTTTTTGTTTGTATAGAATTGCAAATAAAGCCTATTTAAAACTTATTTTTTTTTTTTATTATTATTGCTGTTGGAGAATTGACAGGCCAATCAAAAGCACAGCATTAGTAACATGTCTAAAAATATCATATTGATTCAGATATGGCAGTTTTGATTTGCAAGTAAAGCAGTGGCCAGTATACTAGGCTAGTAGTAGTCATTTTTTTTTATATATATATACCTGCTCTGCGCGTGGACAAAGGAAACTACGTCATAATCTGTTTTGAAAAAGAACGTCTGCTGCTTCAGAACCTCTTGAGAAGCGTTACAATTGCCGGCTGACGTCATCAAGCAGTTGACAGTTCTGTTGCCGAAGTTGTTGTGCAGTATTAACCTCAGCAGCACTGTCATGTGATCTGTGATTGATGGGCAGTCGTTCTTCTGTACTGGGTGCCACATAGGTAACCCTATAACTGCCAAAGGGCACCTGTGTCCTTGTAAACATTCTTTGTCTGAGTTAAGGACATCAAATTAATTCTAGAAAATCCTTTTTGTGTGTGCTGCTTTGCATTTAGTGGGTCTGTAATCCATTCTTGCCAAATAATTTTTAGATTGCAGGAGGACAGTGATAGTGCTTGATTAAATGGTAATTGAGGAAGCTGTGAACCTGCAGAGTGATAGATACAGGCTGGATGGAGCCCTTGCAGGAAGGACTGGTAGTTACAGTGATATAATATAGCTTGTGAGTTGTATAATAGGCAAAATATCAGAAGTATACATGCATAGCCATAGTACTGTATATTCAATCAGCCACAGGAATTATCTGCCATTATAGGAGTGAAATATCTCATTTAGACTGCAAATGGAGCTATTAATGTGGTCCAAATTCTGTCAGTCCTGACACAATCTGACAATGTATCCATAGGTGGAATTCTGTAGAAAGGGCAGATCATTGATATATATAGATGGATAAAAAGATAGATTTATGTTCCATTTCATGTTTTCGGAGAAAAACATACATTGCAGTAGATTACAGTTGAGGATATTAACCTAGATAAGGTAGAGAACGCCCAATATATCATTTAACGGACAATGGTCGGCAAAAATTGTAATTTTGTTTAATAGAAATATTACATCAAGTGTAGGCATTTTAAATTGAAATGCTTTAATTAAAGACTAGATTATAAAGTATCTTATTGATCCCTATTTGCTGATTGATATTTGTTCTGTCAGGAGGCTGACATCTTTTTTAGATCTTGGGTCAGATGTCCAAGATGTCAGCTGCCTGATGGAGCTATACAAGCAAAGAGGGTTCTGTTAGTTACTTTATTTCATTAAGAAATTCTTTCAATTAAACATCAGTTTTTTCAAAGAGTTCCAGATTGGTTTAATATTTTATAGCTAAATCTAGAGATAAAGGATACTATTGGTGGGATGGCAGAATATTCTCACCAAGTTATCACCAGACTGCTAGCAATTTGGACTTTTTAGTTTCTATAGGAGGGGAAATAATAGCCGCCATACCCAAACAGATCGAACACTGGTCTGTGTTGATACAATGTGATACATGGCGATCAAATACCGATACTAGGGATTAGGGTTTGGCAAACATTTCTTATGCAAACAAAAAAAGGTTTAAAAAAAGATGCTCTTCTACCTTGCCCAAAACTGAGAGATTACACCAATTGTAGGCATTTCAAATAGAAATG
This sequence comes from Pelodytes ibericus, assembly GCA_036172795.1. Lineage (NCBI taxonomy): Eukaryota > Metazoa > Chordata > Amphibia > Anura > Pelodytidae > Pelodytes > Pelodytes ibericus. The sequence goes on from CM069860.1 coordinate 18,846,232, forward strand.
CGTAAATGAAAGAATAGATATAAAGTACCTTACTACGCCCTATTTGCTTATCAATATTTGTTCTATCAGGAGGCTGACATATTTTTAGAATCTTGGGTCAGGTGTTGTTCAAGATGTCAGCCACCTGTTGCCCTTTAATCAATTTCTATATGTAGTTTTTTGAGGGTTCATATGATATTTCTTATGTTCTGTGATTTGACAATAAAAGACGATTGGAGGAGGTTATGTTGTATTGTATTATAGCTCTTAACATTTAATGTCGCTGGCCTGTGGACTAAGGGATAGGGCCTAGAGAAGATGTATAATCAAGAGAAAAATATATACTGGGCTCCACTCAATATATATAAATCATCAGGCGCAAAATAGATGTTGCCAGATCACAGCAGGTGCTCAGCCTTTTTGGTACATGTGAAGTTAGTGAAGGATAAGAATAATGGGCACTCCAGAATCAAAAAAGTTGTGAAATTTATTAAATACCCTACCTTATCTGAGTGTAAAAATAAAAAAAGGGGAAACAAAATAATTTTTTAAATACACAAAGCAGTAAATCGTGGGTATGACAGCTCAAGTCTCTGCTGTACCCCACCATTTGCTGCTTTTTGTATTTAATAAATTCCACTACTTTTAGATAATGCTTATTCTTATAATTCAGTAATATGCATAAATAGCACACAAATGAGTTCCAGATTAGTTATTCTATAGCTGAATCTAGAGATAAAGAATACTATTCTTGGGATGGCGGAACATTTATCTAATGGCTAGGAAATGTAAATATCATTTTTACGTCTCTTTGAGGCCAAGTCATCACTAGATTGCTAGCTCTTTGGCCTTTTTAGTTACTACAGGAGGGAAATATAAGCCGCCATAACCAAACAGATGGAACACAGGTCTGTGTCGATGCATGTTGACATACGGCCTTCAAAGACCGATACTAGGGATTAGGGTTTGGCAAACATTTCTTCTACAAACAAAAAAGGTTGAAAAAAAGCTGCTTTCTACTTTACCCATGAGTACTCGCTTCAAGTGACTTTTCTCCTACTTTTTCAGTGTGGCATGGGCACATTTGCAAAACCAGGTTACGTGGCTGTCTAACTGTGCATGAATAAAATCAGAGCACTTATCCATACTATCCAACACATTAAATATACCCATATATCAAATCTTGATTTTTTTTTTTAGCACAAAAACATATATATATATATATATATAAACATACTGTGCTTCATAATAGTTGTAAACTTTAGGAGTGAAAACGGTCAAATCCCGCTAGCTTAGTCATTTTAGGAGCCATTAAGTGGTAGAGCAATAGAATTCTACATTAAACAATCCAAATAGTTATTAGCCATGACTTGTTGGCTTCTGGAATTCGAAACAAGTGTTATATGTAGAACAAACCAATTTTGCCAGCTTTCATACAGTATTTAGCTGGTATAACAAACTTATTTGAGATAAGCGGAGAAAAGCCAGTCGAACGACCAGCTCTGTTCTGTCACTGGTGAATGGACATGTCAATCATACTCCACACAACCAGTAACAGGGGAGGGGATGAGCACAAATGTCACTCACCAATCAGCTGCAGCTCCATGAAATCGAGATCACTTTTAATTGGTCCTGCCAATTAAGGCATCATTCCAAAGCCCTTTTAATCAGACAGAAGTGTACTTCAGTCAGGTCAAAACTGGTTGAGGAGGGTTGAGTCCCTTTTTAATGTATGAATCATAGAATGGAGACACTAGGCTACTAGCAAAAGCTTATACGTTACCATAATTACATGAATATATGTATTTCAGAGCCAGGGATGTTTGGTCCAAGCAAAGCATATGGGCAGGGAACAGTAGGGATTGGGTGAGGCTTAGGAATATCTGGGCCAGGCAATATATAGAGTTGGGTGTAACTAACAGTCACGTCTCTCACTTGTCTCTTATAGCATCATGGAAAAAACTGACAATAGCATATGTGGAAGGCACGTTCTGTTCCATTGTATTTACCCAGTAATGTATATATACGGAGCATAGAATTCTACCAGGACAATGCATAGATTGTTTGAAATACTCCACATTCTCCTTTTTAACTTTTTAATCGCTGGGTATTTATCTTAAAGATCACCCTGATCAGCACCTAGTTCACTCTGCTACTCAATTAGCTGCTTCGGGGCAATTTCGAAGGAAATAATAGGTAAAGATGTAAATATTAATACATCGAACAAGACAAAATAGTGCTCCTTCGTGCCTTAGTCATTCCAATTTTGTATAGCATTTCCCTTCCCATTTTGTATAGCACAGTAAACATATATTTAGTGCTTTGTGGACTGTTGTTTTCCTTCCAAGAAAGCAATTTAACCTTCTGGCAACAGTGATCATACAAAGCAAGATTTGAGCCCCAGCAATGGTACAAAGGCTGCTCTATCAATAAAACATACATTGTGTAGCTACAAAGAGAGCACAATCCATATGTTTTATGGTTACATTGCCTTTAAAAAAAAAAAAACATACATAATTAAAGGTGTCGGAAGATGTATTTTCAAATTACACTTCATTAAAATTGTATGTGTTCTACACACTCCACACAGCGCTATGGGGTTAACGTATATTTATGTATATATAGGCTAGGTTTCCGAAGCATACGGAATACATGCTTTTTTTCTGTGAAATAGGATGGCAAGGTGACTCCAGGTCAAATCGTTGATCTCTCTCATCGATGTAAGTTGCTGAATCAGCTTCAATCAATGGTGCTTTTTTCATTAGTGTGATAATCTGGACATGGCATAGACCAGTATAGAAAATTCCAGGGGCGTCATAATCAGGAATGGAGGTAGGTGCGTGTTGGGTATCGCATTCATTTTTAGCCATTCAGTAATGGTGCGGGGTAGGTTGGTGGCCATAGAAAAATGTTTGGTAATTTAGCAGTAATTCAAAAAGCAGTACAGCACAAATCTAAATTAACTTTATTGTAACAAAACCAAATATTTATAGGGGTGATGGGAATATGGGCAGTTAAGTCAGGTGGGCCACACCTTGCTGTCAAAAGGGCTGCATTTTGCCCACGAGTTGCACGTCAGACACCCCCCCAATATACATTTTTTTAATGTAATCTAATCAACTGCTTAAAATCCTGACGTGATGAGAGATCTAATGGATGTGCAATATGGGTGATGGGGCATGTCCTGGAGTGATGGGGCATGCCCTGGGTGTGCAACGTGGGTGGCAGGGCGTGTCCTGAGTGTGCAACGTGGGTGGCAGGGCATTTCCTGAGTGTGCAACGTGGGTGGCAGGGCATGTTGTTGGGGTATGTCCTGGTTGTGCAATGTGGATGGATGGGGTGTTGCCCGAATTCAGTCTGCCTAGTGAAGCACAAAACCAAAATACACTACTGGGTTAGGGTTAGTGCTAGAATTAGATTTAGGTTTAGTGTTGGGAATAAAAGATCACTGTAGGAGAAAAAGCAATACACTACTTTTAGTTATTGCCCTATAACTTACAAAAAGCAACATAAAAACATGTACACACTGGGTATTTCGAAAAGTTTAACATTTTTCAGCATTTATAGTTAAACATATAATATGATCAAAATAATGGTATATAAACTAAAGGAGAAAGAGGAAAATGACAGCTAAACACAAACACTGCAGATGTGTTAAAACAATCATTGACCAAAACTGTTTTAAAATTCTGATTAATATATGTGAAATGCACTTTTGTTTTGTACTTTAACACAGTTTACAGTACTTATGCAGTTTTTGCATTGGAAATTTCATGGGGGGCATGTGACATTCAGTGATATCTAATATCCAAAGGACAACAGACCTTGCTGGAGACATAGGCAGGACTGTCGCTTCTGCAAAAACAATAATGCTATTACATTTTATTTGCTATTTTTAGGAGATAGAAAGTGTTGAGGGGAAAAAAAAGTTTCTTCGCTTTACATGACGCAGTACTGCAATAGCCCAGAGAGGCCATGTATTTTTAGTATTTTACTGACTTGTTTTCTCGAGATAACAACTCGTTTTCTCGAGATAACAACTCGTTTTCTCGAGATAACAACTTGTTTTCTCGAGATAACTTGTTTTTTCGGGATAACAACACGTTTTCTCGAGATAACAACTTGTTTTCTCGAGATAACAACTTGTTTTCTCGAGATAACAACTTGTTTTCTTGAGATAACAACTTTTTATTTTGAGAAAACAAATTGTCATCTTGAGAAAACAAGTCAGTAAAATATTAAAAATACATGGCCTCTCTGGGCTTCCATACATCACTGATCTAAAAATATATTTTTCGGGTTCTGTAAATGGAACTGCCCCTTTAAGGATAGCACTGCTAAGTTTTTTTCAATTCATCTGGAATTCAGAGGGTTAAATAAGCCTTATTTTTATACACTTTCATTTTTATTATTTTTTTGCTTTCTTTTTTTTTTGCATTCGTTGGCTTATCCATGTTTGAACCACATGTAAACATCAGCCCCGTAAGAGGAAATAAAGATTTCTTAATTGTAGTGAGCACACGATCCTTAAGACTGTGGTTTGAAGAACCCATGGACTTTTTTTTTAAAAGGAGAATTGCGATTGCCTCCCTCAAGTTTCCTATAAACAGAACCCACCAGAAAGCAGTTCCTTTCCAGGCCCACATGCTTGTAAAATGAAAGCCATCTGCCTGAAATATGCAATTTCCCCCTTTTTTTAGATGTATTTATTTTGTACATATTGGTTAGCCTTGTTAGCATTACTGAGTACAAGCCCTAAGCTAAACTGCAAAATGCCAGCAATTATATAAGAACATTTTCTACTGAACTGGATCCATCTGAATTAGGACTGCATACTTCCCAACATTTCAAATGTCCATTTATTGTGGGAGTGGTTGAAGGTGAGGCTGTGGGTGGGGCTTAATCGGAACATCAAGGAACTTGATGGCCAATGGGTATCTTTTTATGTAATATTATAAGTTGTTTCAAAACAAAGTATACAAGTATCTAATTTATACAAATTGATATATAAACATAACAAAAAACATTTACAACAGTAAATAAATATAAATTCTACCCATGACCTTAACTGAGCAACAATTAACTTTCTGAATATGGCCCCTATAGTACAGTGTTATTAAGACGTAATGGGGGCTGTTCACGAAAAAGGTGTGTTTCTGTGAGATGAATATTTGATCTCACCAATTTATCTATACAATGTGCAGAACAAACCTGTTGCAGAATGGTCTGACCCAAAACTTCAGGTCAAACCATTCTCTTCCAGGCATATAGAACTCCACACTAGGCACCAAGTTGGCCCTGCACCATGTATAGTTGGCTTGTGTGAGGCCTAGTACTCAACCCAACCTTCTGCACCTCACCTTCTAGTAAATAAATGCGGGACTCGAAGGGTTAAATGGGAAATAACGTTTTAATATCACATGATTAGAAAAATGTCGGTGCGCTAAGCTAGTCACAGGCTCAAATAATATAAATGTAAAATGATGCTTACCAAACAGGTGTGAGCATCCAGCAAATACAGTGTGATTGGCTGTGCCATGTATACAAAAAAACAAAAACTGTCTGCGCTTCTCACCCTAATAAAGTTGGCAACAAATATATAAATATAATATAAATGAGAGGGTTTGGTTACATGAATTGGCGTAAGCATAATTAAGCTCACCCGCCACGTCAAGGCACACTCATATCCTGTAGCCTGTCTCTCGCATATCTGTAGCCTGTCTCTCTCTGTCCTTTCTGTGGCATCTCTCTCTCTGTCCTTTCTGTGGCGTCTCTCTCTCTGTCCTTTCTGTGGCGTCTCTCTCTCTGTCCTTTCTGTGGCGTCTCTCTCTCTCTCTGTGTCCTTTCTTTGGCGTGTCTCTCTCTCTCTCTCTCTGTCCTTTCTGTGGCGTCTCTCTCTCTCTGTTGTCCTTTCTGTGGCGTCTCTCTCTCTCTCTGTCCTTTCTGTGGCGTCTCTCTCTCTCTCTCTCTGTCGTCCTTTCTGTGGGGTCTCTCTCTCTCTCTGTCCTTTCTGTGGCGTCTCTCTCTCTCTCTTTCCTTTCTGTGGCGTCTCTCTCTCTCTCTCTCTCTGTCCTTTCTGTGGCATCTCTCTCTCTTTCCTTTCTGTGGCGTCTCTCTCTCTCTCTCTCTGTCCTTTCTGTGGCATCTCTCTCTCTCTCTCTCTGTCCTTTCTTTGGCATCTCTCTCTCTGTCCTTTCTGTGGCGTCTCTCTCTCTCTCTGTGTCCTTTCTGTGGCGTCTCTCTCTCTCTCTCTGTCCTTTCTGTGGCGTCTCTCTCTCTCTCTGTGTCCTTTCTGTGGTGTCTCTCTCTCTGTCCTTTCTGTGGCGTCTCTCTCTCTCTCTCTCTCTCTGTCCTTTCTGTGGCGTCTCTCTCTCTCTCTCTCTGTCCTTTCTGTGGCGTCTCTCTCTGTGTCCTTTCTGTGGCATCTCTCTCTCTGTCCTTTCTGCGGCGTCTCTCTCTCTGTCCTTTCCGAGGCGTCTCTCTCTCTGTCCTTTCTGTGGCCTCTCTCTCTGTCCTTTCTGTGGCGTCTCCCTCTCTAACCTTTCTGTGGCGTCTCTCTCTCTCTGTCCTTCCTGTGCTGTCTCTCTCTCTCTGTCCTTTCTGTGGCGTCTCTCTCTCTGTGTCCTTTCTGTGGCGTCTCTCTCTCTGTCCTTTCTGTGGCGTCTCTCTCCCTGTCCTTTCTGCGGCGTCTCTCTCTCTGTCCTTTTTGCGGCGTCTCTCTCTCTAACCTTTCTGTGACGTCTCTCTCTCTCTGTCCTTCCTGTGCTGTCTCTCTCTCTGTGTCCTTTCTGTGGCGTCTCTCTCTCTGTCCTTTCTGTGGCGTCTCTCTCTCTATGTGTCCTTTCTGTGGCGTCTCTCTCTATCTGTGTCCTTTCTGTGACCTTTCTCTCTCTCTCTGTCCTTTCTGTGGCGTCTCCCTCTCTGTCCTTTCTGTGGCTTCTCTCTCTCTCTGTCCTTTCTGTGGCGTCTCTCTCTCTCTCTCTCTCTCTCTGTGGTGTCCCTCTCTCTCTGTCCTTTCTGTGGTGTCTCTCTCTCTCTATCCTTTCTGTGGTCTCTCTCTCTCTGTGTCCTTTCTGTGCTGTCTCTCTCTCTCTGTGTCCTTTCTGTGGCATCTTTCTCTCTCTGTCCTTTCTGTGGCATCTCTCTTCCCCCCTTCCCCCTTAGTGTCTTTCACCCCTTTCCCCCTGTAGTCTTTCACCCCCTTCCCCCTGTAGTCTTTGACCCCTTTCCCCCTGTAGTCTTTCACCCCCTCCCCTCCCCCTGTAGTGTCTTTCACCCCCTCCCCTTCCCCCTGTAGTGTCTTTCACCCCCTCCCCTTCCCCCTGTAGTGTCTTTCACCCCCTCCCCTTCCCCCTGTAGTGTCTTTCACCCCCTCCCCTTCCCCCTGTAGTGTCTTTCACCCCCTACCCTTTCCCCTGTATATCACACTCACCTTGCTTTCTCTGCTCCCCATCCCGCCCCCGGAACTGCTGCTGCAGCCCACCGCCACTTTAAGCAATGCGGCGGCCGTCGCCGCTTTAAGAAATTCGACTGCTGCCGCCGGTTGTTGCTGCAGCCGAACTCTTAAAGTGGCGGCCGCCGCCGATTCACTTTAACTGGCCAAGGCGGCCCCGGGGCAGGCGGCCCACCGGGATTTTTCCCGGTATCCCGGTGGGCCAGTCCGGCCCTGCTTCCAACACATTAAAAAGGTTTTGGTAGCAGTATAATCTGCTTTGTGTGCAGGAGGTAAGAGTAGGTTCTCACCCTATTGAGAGTGTGCCTTGACGTGGCGGGTGAGCTTAATTATGCTCTGGCCAATTCATATAACCAAAACCTCTCATTTATATTATAGTTTAATATTTGTTGCCAACTTTATTAGGGTGAGAAGCGCAGACAGTTTTTTTTTTTTAATATCACATGATGGTTAGCCTAACGTTACGACCCATGACAGCTGGGTCCTAATCAAAGGCCGTACACCACAAAATACATAACAAAAGATTTATTTTTTCTTTTGTTGTGTATTTTGTGGCGTTGTGCCTTTGATTAAGACCCAGCTGTCATGGGCCGAAACATCGTGAGATAGTAAAACGTTTATTTCTCATTTAACCCTTTGAGTGCAGAGTTCTCTATTTTTTCCTACATGTTTGGACCTGTGGATGTTTTTCAGGCCCATTCACTGCTCTGGCACCTGCTTGCATATTATATTTATTAACTTTTTCTGGGGTGCCAACATCTACCTCTATTTTTGCTTTTTCCACTCATAGTGTTGGGAACTTTTCTGTGGGACACAGAGCAGTAAGACATGGCGCGCTTATAAGGTAATTACAGAAAAAGAAGGCGTCACATTCGCAGACTGCACCAGACAGGCAAACAATGTACGAATCGTGGGAAGAATGGCCATCGGTCGTCATTCATGACGCACTCGAAAACGCCACTTTTTGTTCCTGCCCACAAGTTTATCGATAGCCAGGGACACAATGGCAGAGACCCGATCAGGGTCTTAATAGACCCTGTGGGTCCCTGCCAAAAAAACTGCGGGAACTCCCGACGTTACTTGTGACGTCACGGAGGCATGCCCGTACCTGAAAGCGGTAAAATGTTTCTGGTGCTTGTTTGAGCATCGGCTACGTTTTGCGTGTCAGTCTGAGGCCACTCCAAGTGGCCTCATCTGACAGGTGAGATCAGGCTACAAGACCCAGCCGCGGGATTCGAGCACAGCTCATCGTGGGGAGCCGCGACGAGCTGTTAACTGAAGGACGCTCTATGCCGTCCAAGCATCTTTTTGGGACCAGAAAAATAGAATGGCATAGAACGTCCTAGCGTCGGTAAGGGGTTAAATAAGAAAGCCACACTGTCCATACAAGGACACCAGAATTCCATGGCAAGGTCTGGGAAGGTCATAGAACATCATTAACTTGTCCATCACAAGGTATAGTAAAACTCTTCGTGATAAGCCCCCTTCTGTGCTGGCATGATGTGGGTTACAATGCTCTGCAAGTAATTTTCTTCCCAAAAAAACAGACCGATGAAACTATATAATAATGAATCAGACCTAAAATCTCCATTTTAACATTTTTATGCTTTAAAACCCGGTAATCATTATCATGTTCAGTTCAATACATCAAACATAAAATAGTAAGGGAGGAAATAAGATACCATCAATTTAAAATAAGGGTAATAATAACAATTGAGCTGTCAGAGAAACTTTAGTAACAAGGCTTAAGAGGAAACATAGCTCTACAATTTGCCATGCACTCCTGCAAGCACATAGTGTGCTTCATTCAATGTTCCATGAACAATTAAAGGAATAGCCAACCCAATTTTGTATTGATGTTAAAGGGACAGTTTCTACCTAGCTTATTTTCTGTATTTGTTTTTTTATTTTTACGAGAAATGCACTTATTTGTACATTGAAATGTAATTTCACCAGGGCCTCTGAATTCAGTGACATCAGTGAGAGGGAGTGCACTGGAGGTGGGTTTGTCTCTATCTGCAGCAGTTTCCATGCTCCCCTCCCAAAAAACACTGTCATTAGCTATTACTGTAGAATCACATTCTGTCTGCTAAACTCAGCTGTTTCAGGTGCTTGGGTTGCACCTGAAGGAGGGGTTCATGGAGATATATTGTTTGTGCCATTGTCCTTTTGTATTGCCCATTCTGTGACCAGCCAATGTAGTTGGGTTCATGCATCCTGCATCCTGGCACTATAGAGAACGCATTGGGTTAGTGTGAGCTACTACTGTGTATGTGCATCAGCATCACTGCTCCTGATGTTCTGTCTACTCACGTTGCCATTGGCTGTTATCTCACAGCCAATCAGAAAGCCGCGTGTCTCCTAGCAACAGATAAAAATCAGTGTCTCCTGTGTGTACACTCCCCGTTAGTACTAAGAGATTTGCTCAGTTCATCTGCCACGGCAAGCCTTCCAGATCTGTCCTACCTGCATTATTGCTCTGCCTTCTGACTAGTCAGTCAGCTTCCTTTTCACAGGCAAAGCCAGTAAATTTTACTTCAGCACAAATAATCCCTTTAGCGTTTGCTGTGTCCAAGCTGTCACAATAATAAAACTGTTACTCTAAACATGTCTCCGCCAACACTTAGGCGTTTATTCAGAATTACATATTCGCTAGTCCATTGTTAACATCTATTAGGAAAGAGAGATACATTTTTTATCCCACAGTCCTTTTCTGGGATTTGCTATGCAATATGCTGATTATTTAATGATACATATATAATATTGTATGCTACAATTTAATTCAGCACATTCTATTTCTAAAGGTGACCTTAATCAGGTTCATTTATAAATGAAGGACCCTAATGATTTACCGCAGCAAGGTCAAACCCCTGCTCCATACATTTCACTTTGATTGGGAGCACCTGCCTGCAGCTGTGGGTGGACTACAACTCCCATATTCCCCAGCCAGACTCTAAAGAGCAGAAAATGATAGTGGCGGCCAATCAGGTCCAAGTATAAGATTTACACTTGGATGCCCAGGTCCTTGAGAAATGGGACATTTGTTCATCCTATATAAAAGAGAGGGACCCTGTGAGAGGGATGTTTGTGGACATTATAGTCTGCAAGATTGTCTTAGAGACGGTCTGGTGCTCAAAATACGTCTTCCAAATATTAATGCATATTAATGTGCTTTCTAAGTACTTTAAAATGCATGTTTTACATTGTGCATGGCATAACATATGACATACTTACACCTAGATAAATGTGTGAAATGACAGCAGCTTGCAAGAAACCAGGACAGCACATAACAGCTGAGTAAAGTCATTTTCCTTTTTTTGTTGTTGTTGTTGCAGGAACCAGTGAGAATGGAACTTCCTGTCTCTTTAGTGATGTCATCAGATAATGTGTTGCACTGTTAAGAGGTCCATCTGTGAACAAGAGCCAATCTATTACAATCCACACAATGCATTCTAGTCCAGCAGCACAGGAAGTGACTAAATGAAACACAACTTTATATGCTCAGTGTCTATATAATCAGTGCTGCCACGACTGCAGTAAACATGCAGAGTAATCACTGGGGGTGGGCTTGAGTCAAATAATAAAAATGTGATTTATGCAGAATTCCTGCATCAAATCACACGAGAAAAAAGCCTGTGCATTATACAAGCAGTGATCTTCATCTTGCACCAAAGTGAGTTTGGGGACTAGACTGTCCATTTAACCCCTTTGTGACGTTAGGACGTACTATGCCGTCCTGACTTTAAGTGCCTTAAAGTCGTTAGGACGGCATAGTACGTCCTGTACTAAACAACTCATCGCAGGCACTTACAGCGGGATCCCACCTGTCAGATGAGGCCACTTTGAGTGGCCTCAGTCTGACAGGGAAAATGTAGCCGGTCCTCAAAGAGAGCACCGGCTACATTTTTCTAAATCGCGCTGTGCCCGAACTTCCGGGTTCGGGCACGCCTCCGTGACGTCACACGTGACGTCCGGAGGTCTCGCGATATTTTGGCAGGGACCCACAGGGTCTATTAAGACCCTGATCGGGTCTCTGCCAGAGTGTTCCTGGCTACCGATCACCTTGTGATCAGTGGCCAGGAACAAATCGTGGCATTTTGGTGCTTGCGTCGTTTGGGACGCAAGCACCATGCGTCACAAAGGGGTTAAAGAGACTCCATCACCTTAATTGAGTTTATGCTGTGATTATAGAGAATTAAAAATGATCTACACAATGTCTTGGCAGACTTCCAAGCCAATTTGTGAATTAAGGAAAAATCTGTTTGAAATATGTCTCTTATTCATGACATCACCTTGTGGCAGGAGCTGCAAATTACGTATTACCCACTGAAAATAGCTCATTTGCATATCAAGGTAGATTTGATGTCATGAATAGACAACCATATGTTTGTTAAACATTATATACATTTACTTGCAATTCTGCTACACAAGGCCATTTTTTTTTAAATAATGTGTAGCTGGCCCTTTAAAAAGCTATCCTATTATGTAGGATATAAAAAAAAATTAAGTAAAGAAGCCCTTGTTTGTATTGTTATATTCGTGAATACATCACCAAATAGAGTGACCGCCATTTTATTCCACTTATATAAAATATGTATACATTTTCTCTCCATCGCCCTGTAGGATTCTGGGAGTGTGCCAGCCAGCTATTCATTGCTCATTTGGGCTGTTTTACAATAGGGTCAGGCTATTGGGTCAGACAATTTTTATTTTGCTTTTGCTTTTCATGCTTCTTCGAAAAATAAATGATTGGCTCATTTGGTGTTTAATTCCCAATACCATGAAAACTCTATAAGGAAAAAAAAAAGACTTGAAATGGTGTAGCCTGCTGTGATCTGTCTGTTACCGAGGCTGATTATAAAACTAAAACGACACATCAAGGACTTTCGAATGGGAGTAACCGAGTGCAAAATGCAATTAGCCATAATAATTATGCATCACATAAGTGCACTCGTACCACAGAGGGGAAAAAAAAAAATCAAGGAAAACGCGGCTGCCCCAAGAATGCAATTGCTTGGTGCTTTAGTTAAGTGCAATAGATAAACATTACTTTGATATATATAAGCCATTTTCCCCAATGAGTGAATGATGCAATCTTACAGCATAGTGCCACCTGTTGGTAGCCTCAGTAGTATACTGAATATATATGAATAAAATTCTCTCTCATAGAAACATAGAAACATAGAATGTGTCGGCAGATAAGAACCATTCGGTCCATCTAGTCTGCCCAGTTGTAGTCTCTCTCCCTCTCTCTTTCACTTCCTCTCTCTCTCTGGGGGCTATTCACTAAAAGGTGAACTTCCTGGCCCATTGGGAAATTACCTAACGCCCGACCGGTCAGTCGGTCCCGGTGTGGAAAATCTCACTAGCAGGTTTGCCCTTCTATGATTTATAGCTAAATTGGTGAGACCGAATGTTCCTCTTACCTCAACTCACCCCAGCTAGGGTTGCCACCTTTTCTTCAACAAAAATACCGGCCATGCTATCGCCTACCTAGCCGTAAGCTTTTTTTTTCCGACCTGCCGGTAAAATACTGTCTTGGTGGCAGTGGTGTATCTTGGTTTGGTGCTGCCCTAGGCAGACAAAATTTGGGCACCCCCCCACCCACATTGCACACCTACGACATGCCCCATCACCCACGTTGCACACCCATGGCATGCTCCATCACATATCCCCCCACCACGTCCATTACACGGCCCCATCACCCCGATTAATTGGAAGGAGCTAAAGCTTGCTGAACGGTGGGGGAGGGAGCGAAAATGTTTGAAGCACCAGAAGTGTGCTTTAACACCCTCTGGCAAAGTGCCGCCCTAGGCGAGTGCCTTGTTTGCCTTGTGGAAGATACACTACTGCTTGGTGGAAAACCTAGCCTCAATCACTAATTAGATTAGAACCTGAATTTCCAGACACAAATAAATAAATTAATTAAAATTGCTTGTGCAGTATTTTTTTATTTCAACCATTACATCCCATTATGACAGCACGTCAGGTAACCTAATTCCGGTAAAATACCGACCAGATGACAACCCTAACCCCAGCTGCAACTCTCCTTTTAGTCAATGGCTCCTTTCAGTAATATGCTGTGTACATTTTTATGATAGCTAACCTGGGCAATGCAGATGTTTGGGAACTACATATCCCATGATGCTCAATCAGCCTTACAACTGTAGTGCCCAGGTTTGCCATCACTGCCCTGAGAGGCCATAAGCTGAGCCCTAAAGGACGCACGATGAATGCACTAAATGAGAAAGCGAAAAATGACAGTTAAACACACACACACACACAACCCAAAAATCCCCAAAAGTTCCAGTCCTGAAGGGGTTAATACACAGTTTTATCCAACAGGGTGTGGTGTTATTAGATAGCGTAGCATATATTGGCATTATACTTTGAACTTTTCAAGATATGTTTTGCAAGTCTTTCTGGAATATTAACACCACTGTATTATAATATAAACATCTATTACTGATTTGGTTAATTTCGAGCCACCACTGGGAGAGAGGAGCTATATATTTTTCTAGTCCTCCTAAGAGGCGGTCTAACCAGAAAAAAAGTGCATGGAACTTTAAAAGACAAACTATTATTTATTAGAGATATCTGTATTTCTTTCAATATTCAACTTGGGATATGCTGTTTATTGTCATTTCAACGTGAGTATTAATTCCTAAGCTAAACATGCGATGGAAGGCTGGCACAACTATGCATGATAGCAGATGTGTGGACGGAGGCTTATTTGCTAGTTATATATAATACAAGGAGGGTTCTGGGGCCTGAATATAAAAAACGTGGAGAAAACTACCTTCGACCCAATTGTTGTGATCTAGAATTTCTATTACGCTTTATTTACATTCTGCGATATAAAATGATTGTTAGGGTTGCCAGTGCAAAACTTGGTATTTCCGTCGAGAAGCAGGAAGTGTGAAATGAGGAACCAAGCTGATATGCTGCATGAACGGATGCCTGCAAGCACCATGCATGTATGCATCCATTCAGATATTACAGGTGGAAGACACCATTTACTCTCTAGTGCCTCCATATTTTCCCTCTATTTTTCTTCTCCATGCTTTTGCAACAGCTGGCCAATCCCCCAACTTGGGGATAGGAATGTTCAATGCAACCGCTTCACCGTCCCCTCTTGGGCGATGGCTAGTTCATTGCGCCAGAGAGGTCATCGCCGGATCATTCTTCGCGGGACTGTTCATCGCAGGATCGCTGAAGGTGAGTATTATTAGGGGTTAATGTTAGTATTAGGGTTGGGGGGGGTTAGTATTAGGGTTCGAAGAGGGTAGTATTATGGTTTGGGGGGCTCAATATTAGTATTAGGGTTCCGGGGTAGTGTTAGTATTAGTTTTTGGGTTGGGGGGGTTATATATATATCTTTTTCCTGGTTTTGTCCAATTAAAGACTGCACTACACCGTACCTCCATATGGAAGCCCATTTCTGGAGTTTATATTCCATACATATGCCCTATTGTCATGACAAGTCTTAATTTAATATTCATACTTATGTTTTACATAGCCAAATTAACAAATCACAAATGTTTATTATTAGAGGTAATTATGCTTTTGCTTAATGAGTTCATGTGCTTACAGCTAACCAATGTTGCAATTTAAAATATTTCAGATGAAATAATCTTTGTACGAATTATACAAAAGAATTTGGATGAAAATAATTAAAGATTTTATCAATTAATTTTTTGTCGACTTTTAATTAAGTCAGAAATAATTTTGATTGCCAACAATTTTTTTTATTTATTTTTTTTACAAATGTTGAAAAGTCTCATTCGCATTCATGTTTTAATTATTTTGAAGAGCTTTAAAATGCCTATAAATATTAAATCTAATTATTTAATATTAATTACGGTAAAATTGTATGCATGGATACAATAGAGAATCTCTCTAGTAACAAGTGTGTGTTCTTAAATAAAAAAAAGGTAATTAATATTGGGCAATTATTACATAATGGAAACTGTCCTGTAGTGTTTCTGTCCTAAATACTCCCCTTTTCTTCAGCGCTCACTATAAGACTGCCCGAACCAATCAGCTTCTACTAAAGAGGAGGAGTGACTTAATGTGGGCAGACAATTATGTAAATCATATTACAAGTAGTTAAAATGGCTACTCCCTTGGGAATACAGAGAAACTGGGTTTCTATACATTGAACTCTGTAAAATAGGTCTCGGCAGTATAATGGATGGATACAGGCTACCAGGGAAGCCTTTTAATATTGGTTTAGCACAGTGGTGTATCTTGGTTTTGTGCTGCCCTAGGCAGACAAAATACGACCCCCCCCTTCCTCATTGCACACCTACGGCATGCCCCATCACCCAGGTTGCACACCCATGACATGCCCCATCACCCATATTGCACACACGTTAAATGGCCAATCATCCCATTACATGCCCCCATCACCCACATTGCATACACACTAAATGCCTCATCACCCCCATTACCCTGATTAATTGGAAGGAGCTAAAGCTTGCTGAACGGTGGGGGAGGGAGTGAAAATGTTTGAAGCACCAGAAGTGGGATTTAACACCCTCTGGCAAAGTGCCGCCCTCTGGCAAAGTGCCACCCTCTGGCAAAGTGCCGCCCTAGGCGAGTGCCTTGTGGAAGATACACTACTGTATGTCCCACCTGTGGTACTTGGGAACCTCTGAGGGGGCACTTGGCATCTGAGTGCAGGGGTCACCATCATCATACAGGGAGGTAAGAAGAGAGCACAGGGGACAATGAGGTGCGGCAATAAAAGAAAATGGAACAATGACAGAGAGGATGCAAATGGCTGAGCGTGATCTCAGCGAATATGTCATGTTAAGATCTTTAGATTGGTATCTTACATAACAATTGACACTCGGACACATAGACCGGTCATGGAGCAGGGATAGACAAAGTGTCTGTACAAGGTCACAGATGTCCGTGGCAAGGTCAGGGAAGGTCCAAATAACATCATTAAATTGTCCATTACATTGTGCATTGTCCATTACAATGTCCGTGTCTCAGTGGTGTATCTTGATTTTGTGCTGCCCTAGGCAGACAAAATCCGGGCACCCCCCTACCCAAGCTGCACACCCACGTTACACACCTAAGACATGCCCCATCATTCAGACTCACATCAAGCTCACACTCCCATCACACTCAGTCACACACTTCGACTCCCATCACACTCAGTCACACACTCCTACTCCCATCACGCACACTCCGACTCCCATCACACTCAGTCACACACACTGTCTCCCATCACACACACTCTGACTCCCATCACACTCAGTCACACACACTGTCTCCCATCACACACACTCTGACTCCCATCACACTCAGTCACACACACTGTCTCCCATCACACACACTCTGACTCCCATCACACTCAGTCACACACACTGTCTCCCATCACACACACTCTGACTCCCATCACACTCAGTCACACACAGTCTCCCATCACACACACTCTGACTCCCATCACACTCAGTCACACACACACACACACACACACACACAGTCTCCCATCAGCACTTACCTTTCCCTGCTGGCTAGTGGCAGGCAGCATGGTCCCTCCATTTTATTTTTATTTTTTTTCAGTGCTGGGAGGCGATGCCGCCCCCCAAAATTTGCCGCCATAGGCATCCGCCTAGGATGCCTCGCGGTAAATACAGCACTGGTTTAGCACAGTTTCTGAGACTCTCGCAGTATTAAGACATGGGCTTTAGTCACAAGAGAGGGAATTGCTAAATTAAGGTGAAAAAAAAGAATATGAAGTATAGCTGAACAGGAAAAGTTTTTTTTTCCAACTCGGCTACTTTGGCTCAAATTCCCTTCTCAATTACGTGCAATTCCCTCTATCATGAATAAAGTCCATAGTTACCAATTTTCTGTCTCTGGTTCCCAAGGCTTGGCAGGAGTGGTGCTAACAGGGTTACGTGATATCATGTTTCCCCAGTACAGGTAGAAACTTAGACTGGGTGTTTAGAATGCACTTATATACACCAACCAGCCATAATATCATGACCACTGACAGGTGGCAAGCTGGTGGAGGCAGTGTGATTCTTAGGGCAATCTTCACCTGGGAAACCTTGGGTCTTGCCATTCCTGTAGATGTTACTTTGACATGTACCACCAACCTAAGCATTGTTGCAGACCATGTACACCCTTTCATTGTAATGATGGCGTTGGCCTCTTTCAGCAGGATAATGCGCCCTGCCAAAAGCAAAAATGGTTCAGCAATGGCTTGAAGAACACAACAACGAGTTCAAGGTGTTGACTTGGCCTCCAAATTCCCCAGATCTCAATCCAATCGCACATCTGTGGGATGTGCTGGACAAACAAGTCAGATCCATGGAGGCCCCACCTCACAACTTACAGGACTTAAAGGATCTGCTGCTAACGTCTTGGTGCCAGATACCCCAGCACACCTTCAGAGGTCTAGTGGAGTCCATGCCTCGACAGGTCAGAGCTGTTTTGGCATCAGAAGGCGACCTACACAGATGGTCATAATGTTATGGCTGATCAGTGTATGTGTGAGAGACAGATATAGCTTAAATACAATGCCATTTGTGCACTGTCCATGATTAGCAACCGTGCCGGGACAAGGCGCAAATATAACAGGACCAGATGCCAAAAACAGATGCCGTGTCATCAACTAAGGCAACCATGTTAAGATTTATATTATTTTTAATAAACATAAATGTATGTTTTAAAGGAAATCAGTTGTCTTTTTATGCACATATCTATAGCATCAAAGCCAACCGTAAACAGTGTTCCATATTCATATTTATCAACCATTGAAGGTGGCCCTGCACCTGACATGGCCCCTGACATGGTACAACTCTTTTCTGTCCTTCACAAGTTGAGACAGCCAAAGAGCGAGGCCTTTTGTTATGAAGTGCCCAGCAGCCAATGAACCCACCATCAATGCTGCCAGGGGAGAATGCATCACAGATTACTGACAACAAGCGATTGCCTGGAAAACGTATATCCACTGGGCAATGAGGCCACTTGCCGAGGATCTACCATCAAAGATGACCTCCTAATTCAGCTTCCAGCCAACAGAAGAGCTAAATGGACCAAAAAAGGTTGGGGTCGTAAAAGAGCAGAAAAAAAAGGGCTTTAGGAATGGAAAGGTTATGAATATTTTTTTTTAAGCTGGAGGCTGCTTGTTTCACAAACCAGGCATTGAACTAGGTAAGAAGACACACGATACTGTCCAGTGTTTAAATTAAGAGGAAATAGGGAATACGAGGAGGGTTACATAGTTTGCATCAGCTTTTTGATTGATATTAATTAATAATTTATTAATATTTTTGTGAATACAAGCAGTATTCAAAATATTTTTCTATTGGATTAAACGTTATGTTTTATAAGGATCAAGCTTCGTGAGATTTCTGCATATTGGACTTTCTTGTGCTTCCTTATTCTCTCCAGTATTCAAAAGAGACATAGAGGGGCAGGTACTAAAAAAACGCAAATATATTTTATGTCCAAAACTATTTTTGTGCTTTGCTCCTATTTCAATGTAAAAAACATTCAACCCTCCGATAGTACATACCAGCAAATTGCGAATAAAAACGGGCATAACTGAGAATAAAAACGGGCAATTTCGCGAATATTTTTTCTACCCCTTTTGATGGCGCTTGCTAAAAGCTGGTGTCATTTTCACACGCAAATAAGAATTCTTTTTCACAAAATATTCGCAAAGCTCTTTTTTTTATTTTTTTTTATTAATAACATTTTCCTTTACCATCCACACCCCGCCCTACATATTTATATATTTGTTAAAGCACGTATTTTGGAGATCTCTCTTTTGCTTTCTCTGTCACATCTCAAAGAGTTAAACATCAAAACTGCCAGCAAATTGGATACTCTACTCCAGTCCCAGGACTTCCCTCTAATGGTTTTGCTAAGGTTGATTGGAGGTGCAACCAATGTGGAAACCGAACTGAATGATAATGAAAGAAGTGACATGTGATAAGGCTCCCATTGTTACAACCTCAGCTATCCAAGCGAAATACATTATCACAGTATCACAGTACCACACGGGGCCTAGATATCAAGAAAACATATCACCAACTTTGATTCTCTTTCTCCTCCTTGGAAATAGCCTCTTCTGATAGAGAAAACAGAACCGACTTCTCTTTTTTTATTATCCTTTTTTTAAATTTTTTTTTAAAGAGATCATCGCGACAAATATAGATTGCTCTTTCAAACATCTGTTAACACTGTCGATGAGATTTTACTGCATGTTAGTGGATGTGAAAACCCAGAGGAATATTCGCTGAGAGATAGTAATAGTTGAATAACAATGTAATGCAAAGAAAAAAAGGATTGAAACTTTTAATCATAACCTCACTGATGGAAAAAATAGGATGTAAAGCTACACAAGATGAAGATGAAATAATTATTATTTCTAACACTTTAAATGGACTGTCCTGGCCATAATTACCAAGATTCCACTGCTGGGTTCCAGGGCTCAGTGGGGGTATGGTGTGTCATGGATGGGGCTACCTGACCTTTTGTGACCTAACCCTTTACCCCTTTGACATCATGCTGCCTTCTTACCTGCACTGGGCTGGCGGGGGTGCTTAAAACTATCAATATATCAAGTTATTTTGTTACAGAAATCTCATTGTGCACCGATACACATGCCTCAGCCACAGGGGCGGGCTGGGCCGGGGGGCATTAAGTGGCAAATCCTGGCATATTGTGGGGGATAATCCTGGCAATATTCATTATAAAACAAGGAAAAGATGGCCGTGGATGGGGAGGCGATTCGGTGGTGCAATGGGCCACTTGACTGGATTTGCCCCCCCAGGCCTAAGGCTGCCAGCCCTCCCCTGCTCAGCCACCCAGGACAACCCCCGAATTTGACAGAACAGGACCCCCCCCCCCCCGAGCAAGTTCAAGATTATTTTTCAACTATGCAGACCTTGTGCTCATTTTAAAAACTGCTATGCAGCTTTTCTTACTAAAATATAATACAATGTTCCGAATTAACCTTCAATCCTGTGATTTTTCCTTAGGCCCAGTGGGCAGTCTGCATCATCTCCCTTCTCCTGCATAGAGGAACACAGGGTAACAATCATGGGTGGTAATCTGAATGTTGCTGTGAGATATCAAGAAATCACAGCTTCTGTTTTAAAAAATGATGAAACAGTTCTAAGGACTGTCTCAATGCTGAAAAACAGTCATATCCCCAAATGTCAATTTAAACTAAATTTGTTTTAAACTAATTTATGTAAAACCACTTTTAGATGACAAAGGTGCTTTAATGGCTCAAATTCACCCCAGAATTTGTTATTGTGCAAATGAAACATTCAGTACTATGTATTTCTGCGGACAAAAGCAACCATCTTTGGGACCCCAGTATCCTGCGACTGCTATAATTAATGTGTTCGCCTATCAGTTTTCTGCTATACTACCAGGACACACTTTTGCAGCAGACAGTTCTGACAGCGAAAATAGTAGAGTTTCTGTCAGCAGTGAAGACAGCTGGCCCACACACCTTCTCTGTGGGGTGTAATTGTATTGGAATATTGGACAGTTGCCAACGCAAAAGTGGGAGGATAATGGCAGGGGCGTAACAAACAAACTAAAGTTACATTTCTTACAATTTACAAACACTAGAGCACTTAACATAACAATTTAACGACCACTCCATAGGGGGGTTGATCAGGGATGCACAATAATGCATGTTAAAGCTGACACTTAAAAGAATATGTATTTTTTCAGTTTACTTCAGTACTTACCTTTTTAAAAAGAAAATGCTTTTGCAGGACTTCACCTGTGGATTGATCCTCCCCATCAATTCCTGAAGGTGGCATCTCCAGAAACTTCTAAGAGCCAATACGAGTGTTGCCCTGTGGCCTGTGGGGACGCCCTTGGCATGCACACTGAGCAACATATATCTATATACAGGAAGTAGCACAAGTCTGTATCCTGTATAAAATGAAAGTGGAGTGGCAGCTCGTGTAGCCCTATCAGTGAATATTTTCTGGATCCCATTACTGCTGGCAGCAATCCAATCCTTCATACAACTCGCAACACTTTCACCCCTTGATTATCTACATGTCGTTCAAAAGCTTTGGGTCACTTAGGAATTTCCGTGTTTTCCATGAAAACATACATCAAATGAATTACGAAATGAATAGGAAACACGGTCAAGACGTTGTCTTTTAAAATAATAAGTTTGGATTAGCTAATACAGTGATGGTTGCTGATTATGGGCCTTTGTATGCAGATATTACATTGAAAATCCGTTGTTTCCTGTGTATGTTCATTTTTTTTTTTCTTTCAAAAGCAAAAACATTTCCAAGAGACCCCAAACTTTTTGAACGGTAGTGTATCTCTATCTAACCCTACCCCACCAACCTCTTTCCCTGCCCACAGGATTACTAGCCTTTTTTCTTTGCATAAACCTTCATTTTCTAGTCATTTTTCTTTACATCCACAAATACATTATAGGCCTTGTACTTATTACCTTCCAAACTGAAAGATCATAAAGCTAATGAAAGGCCCACAAATACAAACAGGCAATAAATTAAATACTTACATTCTGAAACCATCCAAACTAAATAATACCGTCACTAATCGGGGGAAGGCCTCATACGCAACATAGCATAGAATATCTGTCATCCCAGGCTCTAGTTCTATACGTACATAGAAGGTTAGTGCCTCTTTTGCAGGGATTCTGTGGAAGCATACATAGGAGTGGCTTCGTGTAACATTCCCACTTTGTGACTAAGCCCCACCCTTTTATTTAGCGAAACGATGCCCACTTTGCTCATGTTGCTTTTATATTGGTGTACGCCACACCCATTTTCCCCCTGCTCCCCACCCACCACAATACTTATCATTTAAGATATACATGCTTTCCGTATTTGGAATCTATATTTATATAAGTAGGTAGATTGTCCAGATCTCCCTTAAAGGGACTGTATCACCTAATCATGGCTTATACTGTGAATGCAGAGAATAAAAAATGATTGACAACCTTTTGACGAAATCCCGCCCACTTTGTTCATATTGCTTGTTTATTACTTTGTGCCCCGTCCTCTCTTTACCTGTTCCTCACCCTAGTGTCTCCTTCCACGTAATTTTAGTCACTCAGAAACATAGTAAAGGATTTAAGTATTACAGGAAGGGCTCCATGACTAGGCCCAAATTGGGGGATTTCCCACTAGATAGATACAATGGAGAATGTGTGTTAAACATTAAACTAAGTCATGGGTTCTCCCTGAGTGACAGGCAGGATATCCATTAAGGTATCCCCTCATCCATTAAGGTCTTCCCATAATCAGCTCATTACAACAATTTTACCCAAGCTGATTTCCCTCCCTCCCGCCTCTGTATTTGGGTTAGGCATTCCCGTGGCGTGGCAGGGGGTCCTAAGAGAATTGACTCCAGAGCTGGAGGTGGCCCTCACAGGGAGGGCTACGCATTGTCAATGGGCGGTATTGCACGATCTCCTCAATGGCTGGGCCCTGAGGAGTTATTTGGAGTTAAATACCACCAGTTAGGAGGAGGCGGCTGGTGGTTTTTCTTATCATCGGAAAATATGGTGGGACTATTGCGTCTGGGGTCAGTTCTTACGGGATCTCGCCAAGGAATAGGCTAATATTATGCAAAAATTTGTCTTGTGTTACATCATTATTAATGATGTTGGTTTAAAGTGTGATATATGTTATGAAATAGGTTATAACGTTTATTAAAGTATAATAAGTCATTACAGTGTGTTTGGAAATAAACGCTGTGGCCTTCTAACTCCAACCAGTGTGTTGAGTCCTTTATTGGGGGGGGGGAGGGGGGTATGTTCCCAGTGGGTTTCCCTAAGTAGATGGTGCCTAAGTCAAATAGAAGATAGCATAAACTTGTAAACAGTTTTTTCATATTTAATAAAAACTATAATTGAAAAAACTGCATATTTTGTTTTTATTTCCTTTTATTTACCAATCTGCCTCCCACCAATCTGCAACTCAGACTTACCAATACATCTACAGATTTGCCAGTCTGTCCCCCAAGACTTGCCAATCTGCCCTAGACTTGACATTCTGCCACCAGATTTGCCATTACAGACACACCAAACTACCCCCAGACTTGCCAATGCCTTTCCAGTTCATCCGGAACTTCTTAACTAGAACACCGGGAGCTCACATGACCCTGGTGTTCTGTAATAGAAGACCTGGTGGAAGTGTCGGGCAGCATAAGAGGATGTCTGTGCGCAGCACACACATCCACCAGCTGCCTAGAGGAGGATCTAGTTCCCTTATAGCCCTGTAGGGACCTGGATCTTGGGCTGAGTCCAGGGAACACATCCCCTACCAGTCTTTGGAACACTAGTTAAGAAACACTGGTATAGAAAGCCAGACAGACAGGCAGAGAGATAGAAAATATAAAAAACATGACACTTATCAATGTGATAAATAGACAGACAGTATCGAGAGACAGACAGAAAACTGGACAGTCATCAAATAATGCAACATAATTAAAAAATGTTAATGGTTTATATTATGCAAACCTAATTGGGTCTTCATCAGAAGCATATACATATGAACAAGAAACTCTTTCTACAGATAGATAGTATAGCTCGGCAGACAGACAGATAAATTGATAAATAGACAGGCAGACACGATTGCTAGACAGACAGAAAGTAAACAGATACATTGATAAATAGACAGACACAATATAGAGACAGACAGACAAATAAATTGATAAATAGACAGGAAGACATGATTGCTAGACAGACAGAAAGTAAACAGATAAACTGATAAATAGACAGACACAATATAGAGACAGACAGACAGAGACATTGATAAATAGACAGGCAGACATGATTGCTAGACAGACAGAAAGTAGACAGATAAACTGATAAATAGACAGACACGATATAGAGACAGACAGACACATTGATAAATAGACAGGCAGACACGATTGCTAGACAGACAGAAAGTAAACAGATAAACTGATAAATAGACAGACACGGTATAGAGACAGACAGACAGATACATTGATAAATAGACAGGCAGACATGATTGCTAGACAGACAGAAAGTAGACAGATAAACTGATAAATAGACAGACACAATATAGAGACAGACAGACAGAGACATTGATAAATAGACAGGCAGACATGATTGCTAGACAGACAGAAAGTAGACAGATAAACTGATAAATAGACAGACACAATATAGAGACAGACAGACAGACACATAGATAAATAGACAGGCAGACATGACTGCTAGACAGACAGAAAGTAGACAGATAAACTGATAAATAGACAGACACAATATAGAGACAGACAGACAGACAGAGACATTGATAAATAGACAGGCAGACATGATTGCTAGACAGACAGAAAGTAGACAGATAAACTGATAAATAGACAGACACGATATAGAGACAGACAGACACATTGATAAATAGACAGGCAGACATGACTGCTAGACAGACAGAAAGTAAACAGATAAACTGATAAATAGACAGACACAATATAGAGACAGACAGACAGAGACATTGATAAATAGACAGGCAGACATGATTGCTAGACAGACAGAAAGTAAACAGATAAACTGATAAATAGACAGACACAATATAGAGACAGACAGACAGAGACATTGATAAATAGACAGGCAGACACGATTGCTAGACAGACAGAAAGTAAACAGATAAACTGATAAATAGACAGACACGATATAGAGACAGACAGACAAAGACATTGATAAATAGACAGGCAGACACGATTGCTAGACAGACAGAAAGTAAACAGATAAACTGATAAATAGACAGACACAATATAGAGACAGACAGACAGAGACATTGATAAATAGACAGGCAGACATGATTGCTAGACAGACAGAAAGTAGACAGATAAACTGATAAAAAGACAGACACGATATAGAGACAGACAGACACATTGATAAATAGACAGGCAGACACGATTGCTAGACAGACAGAAAGTAGACAGATAAACTGATAAATAGATAGACACTATAGACAGACAGACAGATAGACAGATAATTTGGTTGCTCTTATGAGCAGTGTTGATTTATATTCCCGTGGGTCATACAAACTCCCCCGGAGCTAATGTCAGATTCAGAGAGGATACAATCCAGCATTACCATGTCTCCAAAGTGTATTTTGTCTCTCCCTGCTCACCGGTTTAATGATTGATTATGTTCTAAGTTGCACATTTTGAGTCACTGACACCCTGACAGGATACAGACATTGTTTTTAATGAGGGCCAGTAATTTATTGACCAGTTGCAATCAGTGATATTATCTCTGACGAAAATGTGGCAATCTCTCTGCCAAAGGCTAGATAGGACAGTGAATCCCCCCCCTCCCCCCGCAAGATGATACATCCACATAGCACAAAAATAAAATAACGAAAATGTATTTAAGTTTAATGTTTACATAATCTCCGACTATGATTCTTCACATGGTTATTATTTAGCAGCAATTTCACAGTACATGTCGGTCTTGAAGGATACGAGATGGTACAAAGGGGCCTCGGGGCTGTGATCTATATTGTATCTCACTCACAATCCAAATACATTTGATAAGATCAATTAGGCAGTAAAAACGTTACTGTAGATTCCACAAGATGGAGTCTAAACCATAAAAGGTCAATGTGAACGTGGTATTTGTTGAGTGTGGTTAATGGTTCTCGACACCAGTCACGTCAAGCCGGTCGTCTTTATTGTTTGAGTGTGTAATATTTCTGCTCTGTTTGACTCCAATAAAGAATGTGTTATTTTATTTATTGTATATATGTTGGCGATCGCGGCAGTGCGGGTCTAACATGGAGGGAAAAGAAAGGAATAGAGGGAAAAGAAAAGGAGATACAAACAATAATAGAAAGGCGGATGTCATCCCTAAAACAAGTGTCACCCCAGACACTAATCTGAAAAGATAGCTGTATATATAGAGAAACAGGTCTGGATTTCCATCTAGCAGCTCTTTTGCAGGGGATCTATGGGTCTAAATGTGGGTGTGGCTTAGTATTATCCCTCTCCACCTCTTTTGGGATTGTAGGATGGGGACTAGAGGGGTTTGTCCAGAGACATCTGAGCCTTCCATCCATCGGTAATATACTTCCAACCTGTTCTACGATGTATGTTCCAATGGTGGTTTACTTCTGAACTCTTAATACTGCAGACTGCAATGTTACAGTGGATGGGATTATTTTCCAAAACAGGCTGGATGTAAAACAAAAAAGGGTGGTATTTGAGTGGGCATTTGAGTGGGGCAAACTCCTAGCTCTTTATTTTTTCATGGCTCCTGTAAAAAAAGTTGCACATTGGGAAAGTATTTTAGGATAAATCGAATGTTCCTCAGAGGGGGTGAGAAAAATATGGAATGGTTAGAAATTCACCTAGAAGGGGGTAGCTAACCTGGGCACTGCACATATCCCATGATGCTCAGTCAATCATAAGGCAATCTGAGCGCCATGAGATACGTAGATGCAAAACATCTGCAGTGCCCAGGTTAGCCATCGCTGATATGGAATGCGAGAGCCATTAACGTAGGATGAAAAAGAAAAAAATGTCTCCCATGCCAGCATGAAATAAATCAAGAGCAAATTGTACATTAACAAAATAAACAAAACTATTCATTGGTACGTGAATTTGTAAGTAAATGGACAAGGCTTAATATGTACTCCACAAACCCAGGTATTGAGCATACGGCAACTCGTTTAATTCATAAATAAGTTCTTTGTTGAAACTTGCTATAAATCAGATCCTAATACAGAAAATAAAATACTTAATTTGAACTCCACAAATGCCTGCACTTTATATAAGCTCTTATCACCCGATTTCTAGACTTCTGCCCAATTTTGATAAATTCAACCTCTATTTGACCTTCTCACACCCACATTCCACTGATGTAATTTCTCAGTGTTTTTCTTGTATTATTATGATCTGATACAAGAAATCCCTGGAGATCTGGTACATATGGTGTTCATGTCAGCAGGAAATACAGTAACATTTGCATATGTGTTCTTATGTTGAGCCAGGTCCTACAGGTTGACCCAGGTATTGCAGAGGAGGAAGCCGAATCAGATAATGGAGAGTGGGAAGTCCTACATGTTGACCCAGGTATTGCAGAGGAGGAAGCCGAATCAGATACAAGAGAGTATGATGTCATACAGGTTGACCCAGGTATTGCAGAGGAGGAAGCCGAATCAGATAATGGAGAGTGGGAAGTCCTACAGGTTGACCCAGGTATTGCAGAGGAGGAAGCTGAATCAGATAATGGAGAATGGGAAGTCCTACAGGTTGACCCAGGTATTGCAGAGGAGGAAGCCGAATCAGATAATGGAGAGTGGGAAGTCCTACAGGTTGACCCAGGTATTGCAGAGGAGGAAGCCGAATCAGATAATGGAGAGTGGGAAGTCCTACAAGTTGACCCAGGTATTGCAGAGGAGGAAGCCAAATCAGATAATGGAGAGTGGGAAGTCCTACAGGTTGACCCAGGTATTGCATGGAGGAAGCCGAATCAGATACTGGGGAGTGTGAAGTCAAATAGCACAGCACTGTCATTTTAAACATGGCACCAACTTCATAGGCAGGTGCATGGGGTGTGTAAGGTTTGTCCAGACACACCCTATTCAGAGTGAGATGGAGGAGACGCAGGCTAGGGAAGAATAATGACATTGGGGCAAGAAATGTGAGAGAATGTGGGGCAAGTGATGTTGGGCCATAATTACACTGTGTCAAGTGATTTGTGGGATTATTTATATTACAGCAATTGACTTGGAGGAATAATGACACTGAGGTAAATGATTTTGGGAAATAGTGACACAATGGCAAGTGATGTTGGGGAATAATGACGCAGTGGCAAGTGATTTGTAGGAATATTTGCAGTACTGCAATTGACATTGGGGAATAATGACACTGAGGTTTGGGGAGAATAATAGCACCGTTTCAGGTGCTTTGGGGAAATATGGAAAAATCCTGGGTGCACAGTCTAACAAAAGTGCTGCACACTCCAATGGCTGACTAGTAGTAAACTCACAAAACAAATTTTTGAAAGGTGTAAATCTGCATCCCACAGCCTATATGTAAGCGTTACCAAAGCCTAAAAAATGTTAGCCATTTATTCCCACTTCCTATGTTTGGGGATCCTTCTCTCATTAAGTTTTCAATGCTGATGTTTATGTAATTTGGGGACATTAATATTTATTTTTTTAATATCACTTAATATCTTTTTTTTATCCACAATCAGAATCTACATACATTTTTCTGGCCAATGGTTCGGACGACTGCCACTGTGCTGGCCGTATCGGTTCCACCTTATTGACGTAACGTGAGAACGCTCCTGGGACGCACCTACTGTGGCCAGGATCATGAACCTCGAGATTTGTGACAACCGGTTATGAGTGATGCTCTCTTGGAACAATGACCCCCATTTCCCTAGAGAGCATCAGAAGACTTTACGGGCTACATTACTTTTTAGTATTTTCAAACAATAAAATCAAAGAGCAATTTCCTTTTGTTCCTAATATCACTTTTACTTGTAAACAGGATCTTACAGCTTTGTAAAATGTTCTGTTTTAAAAGTGTCAGTTTTCACAAAATACAGTGGTTTCAGGAGGTGTTTGCTTGCTATCTATGTTTGTGTTTAAAGGGACCTCAGACATTTACTTACAAGGATCAGTGATGTGCATTCTAATCTGAAGGACTGCATTATGCCATTGGTTCTCTCCGAAAAACCCACTTACATTTTAATTCATATTTCACTGATTACTGATGACTGTTTCTTTAACATCATCTAACAGGATCTGAGAAAGAAGCTTACTAGTGCTTTTTCCTGCTGTCCTGCATTGTAGAGGAAATATAGAATAGTAAAGGTTCAAACCAAATGGTCACAAATAGATTTCTTAAAAGGCAACTAAACTTTATTTTACACTTGTGTTTGTAATATAGAAGAACAAGTGAAAAGTTAGTTGTTCCTACTATGAGGATAAACTAGGATGTACTTTTGACAGTACCGGTCACTTTATCCTGTGACCGGCAGCTGCCATGTTTCCATAGGAAGCTGGCAGTCTGGTCTGGTCGCTGACTGGCTCCCTCTGCTTGAGCAGAAAGAGACACTTATTTTTGCATGGGAGGGGACCTTACTAGGTCTTAACTAGGTCCCCTCTGCTGATCCCTTGAAAAAATAATGTTCTCGCTTCAGTAGCAGACTGACTCCCGCACTCTTCAGACCATCGGGCAAGCCCCCGGACTGATTGGCTGTGTATGCGCTGACACTGTCAGCACGTGCCAGTCTCCAAACCTGATGTGTTTACACTGGATTTACTCCGGGTTTACTCCAGACCAGCAGAACATCTTTCAAGAAAGCAAGGGTTTTAAAAAAGTGTATTTATCTTTAAAGATTTGTAAGAATGGTGCAATCCCTCAAATTAGCAAAGTTCCTTTATTTATTGACTACATTTCTTTAAAAGGAACTGAGGAAACACATGTGCGTTAACTGTAGCAAAAATAGATTTTTTTTTTTTTTTTTTTAAGTATTTTATTTATACAGTTTCCAAAAACATTTTTACATACCAACAGGCACAAACATTGTAAGACAACCATAAAAACATATGTTCATCCTACAGATACCTAATAGATCACAGTCTTAAACAATTGAGGAGGATTATTTATTATATCCTTTCCACATGACGAGCACGGGGGATTTGGGTATATTAACCTGGTTTTAAAACTGTGTAAAAAGGAAAAAAAAGAGAGAAAAGGGAGAGAGGAAAAAAAAAAAAAAAAAAAAAAGAAAGAGAAAGAGAAGAGAGGAAGAAAAAGCAAGAAAGGAAACGAGGAAGAACAAGACAAAGAACAAGACAAAGGAAGGGATAATGTCATAGCATAAGGTTCCTTCCTCTTAGCTCTAATTGGTGAACCCAGAGCCGAGGAGAGAAGGGAGATAATTAAGAACCTTACCCAACGTGATATGGCACCATCTACCTACCCTAACATATAAGTCGTGGAGGGAGAGCAGGGTGAAGAGGAGGGTCTGCAGGGTCGGGTAGTCTGTCACGGAGATCCGCTCACGCTCAGGGAATCGAACCGTTTAGCTCCTCTTAGAGGGTATTACTTTCATTTCAGCTTTAGCGGGTTTGTAGTACATGTCTAGGTATCTTATGTCCCGGATTTCCATCTATCATATGCAGCCTTGGGAAGATAGCTTCTTTTCCCTGTTATTAAGCCAATTTCCATTTGGAGTTGATGTTCTATCTGGTATCTTATATTTTCCCAGGTTGGGACATTAATAGATCTCCAGTTACGGGCAATTAGGATCTTGGCTGCAACCAATATATGATCAGCTAAATATTTAAGGGGAGGTGAAAGAGAAGGCCAATTAAGGTGGGCTATATATGTCTTATATTCTTTGTTTATTTTTATTCCTAAAGCGCCCATTAAGTTATCTATCATGGACCAGTATTTCCCTAGCTCGGGGCATGTCCACCAAATATGTTTAAAAGATCCAGTGTCTTGGGAGCACCTCCAGCATGATTTCGAAGTCCCTGGGAACATCTTTCCTATTTTATCTGGGGTTAGATACCATCTATACATGACCTTAAAAAACAGCTCGAGCAGGTTGAGGCAATGAATCGACTTCCTCAGATCATTCATAGGCTTTACCCAATCTGCCAAATTAACTTCCTGGCCTATGTCCATCTCCCATTTTTGAAGGGCCTTGGGTTTGTCTGAGTCTAGTGGGAAAAATATTTGACTTTTTGCAATTTTCCTAACTGAGGTATCTTTTTTTAAAGTGAGCTCAAGGGCCTTTTTTATTGGAGTGTAGTCTCTCTCTGTTTTTTGGAGGAATCCTCTTAGTCTTAAGTACATGAAAACCTCTCTAGGGGGTAGTGAGAATTCTTCAGCCAAACTAGCAAAAGGTTTTAGTTCCTTTCCTCTCCAGAGCTGAAAGAATTTAGTTAATCCGAATCTAGCCCATATAGCGAGGTTCATGTTAGGTATAGTCCAATCCAAAAAAGCGAGAGAGGAGTCTGGACAGAGAACCTGGTCACAACTCTGTCTTTTCTTAAATCTGCTCCAAAAGGAAAGCAAGTTGCAAAGAACTAAGTTTCCTCTATATCTCTGTTCCAGCACAGCTTCTGCCTTCTTGTTGAGAGAAGTCAGTATGCTCAGATCTGTCAGATCCATCAGGACGGCCTCATATATATACCAGTCTTCCTGATCATTCTCGGCCGATAGCCACTTCGAGATATGCCAGATCTGAGCTGCGTCATGGTAATTTTGGATATCCGGGAGAGCAATGCCTCCCTGCGCTGTTTTCTTCTTCAAAGTTCTCTGTGCGATACGAGGTTTTTTACCTCCCCATATATAGTTAATAAATAGTTTCTGAATTTCTCTTAGCCAAGCTATCGGGAGAGGGAGAGGCACTAATCGGAACAGGTATATCCATTTGGGAAGGATATATGATCTGATGATGTTCAGCCTGCCCCACCAGGAAACTTCTATATTGCACCATTTCTTCAAAGACTCACTGGTCTGGAGAAGAAGACCTCTAAAATTACATTCAAGAATGTGGCGTGGGTCTGTTGTTATCTTTATACCCAAGTATGTTGTTTCTCTCTGGATCCATTGGAAATCATATGTACTCTTAATATTGTGGATCTCCTGGGGAGGTATATTCAATATAATAGCACCACTTTTATTAATGTTTAACTTATAATTAGAGATTTTAGAGAAATTATTAATTTCCAGCATTAATGCTGCTAGTGATTTTACCGGATCTGTAAGTGTTACCACAATATCATCGGCGTATAGAGCTAGCTTCCCTCTATGTTCCAAGCTTAGGCTCCCCTTAATATCGGTATTCTGCCTAACCGCTTGAGCGAATGGCTCCAGGGAGAGGGCATACAGGATTGGCGAAAGGGGGCACCCCTGCCTTGTGCCGTTCCTGATCTGGAACCATGGAGAAGATATGCCTGCCCCTATTATTCTGGCGGATGGAGATGTGTATAAGGCCTCTATCATAAACAGCAGTCTGCCATTGAAGCCAAACTTCCCCAGAGATGCAGTCATTGATCCCCAGCTGACTCTGTCAAACGCTTTTTCGGCGTCTAAAAACAGAGTCAGCGTGGGGGTCAGATGAGTGTAAGAAGAGTCCAAGAAGTGGATCAGTCGGCGGACACTATTTGTAGCTGATCTTCCAGCCACAAATCCGATTTTCTTAACTTTCTCTATGTATCTGGGGTATGCACAGGCATAACATTATGACCATAACAGGTAGCAAGCTGGGAGGTTTTGGGCAATGTTCTGCTGGGAAACCTTGGGTCCTACCATTCATGTGGATGTTGCAGACCATGTACACCCTTTCCTGGGAATGGTATTCCTTAATGTCTTTGGCATCTTTAAGCAGGATAATGCGCCCTGCCACAAAGCAAAAATGGTTCAGGAATGGTTTGAGGAACACAACAAATAGTTCAAGGTGTTGACTTGGCCTACAAATCCCCTAGATCTCAATCCAATCGAGCATCTGTGGGATGTGCTGGATCCATGCAGGCCCCACCTCGCAACTTACAGGACTTAAAGGAGCTGCTGCTAACATCTTGGTGACAGATACCCCAGCATGCCTTTAGAGGTCTAGTGGAGTCCATGCATCAAATTCAAGATCTGTAGCATGAGCCAGCAGTCATAGTACCACAAGCGATCCTAGCTGATATGGTTGTTCCAGTAACAGGCTAACAAACACAGCTGGCTAAGTGCGAAGGAAAGGTAGGACCAGAAACACCCAACGCAGTTGATGTACCTATACAACCGACGCTGAAGTCACTGATAATTAAGATACAGTCGGACTCTTAACATGGAGGCGGTGGGCGAGAGACTTTGATGAAAATTGAAAGGGGATAGATTAGTAATTTACTCTCAGGCTGGTACAAAAGTGACTTGAAGCCAATGTTAAATAGAAACATAGAACATAGAAACATAGAATGTGTCGGCAGATAAGAACCATTGGATCCATCTAATCTGCCCAATTTTTTTTTGAGTACTTTTATTAGTCCTCCGTTCCCGGTCTTATAGCTAGGATAACCTTGTGTCTATCCCACGCATGCTTAAAATCCTTGACTGTGTTTACCTCTACCACTTCTGCTGGAAGGCTATTCCATACATCCACAACCCTCTCAGTAAAGTAATACTTCCTGATATTACTTTTAAATCGTTGCCCCTCTAATTTTAGACTATGTCCTCTAGTTGTGGTAGTTTTTCTTCTTTTAAATATACTCTCTTCCTTTACTGTGTTGATTCCCTTTATGTATTTAAATGTTTCTATCATATCCCCCCCTGTTACGTCTTTCCTCCAAGCTATACATGTTAAGATGCTTTAGCCTTTCCTGGTACGTTTTATCCTTCAACCCATGAACCAGTTTAGTAGCCCTTCTCTGAACTATCTCCAAAGTATCAATATCCTTCTGGAGATACAGTCTCCAGTACTACGTACAATACTCCAAGTGGGGTCTCACCAGTGCTCTGTACAATGGCATGAGCCCTTCCCTCTTCCTACTGCTAATACCTCTCCCTATGCAACCAAGCATTCTGCTAATACCTCTCCCTATGCAACCAAGCATTCTGCTAATACCTCTCCCTATGCAACCAAGCATTCTGCTAGCATTTCCTGCTGCTCTATTGCTATGAAGACATAGTATTTTTTGGGGGAGGGGGGGAGTTGGAAACCCTAAAAGTCAAAAGGGGCTTGGTGTCGGCTGTATAACAGTAAACTGTATAATGGTAAACATAAATAAAGAGAGGATGTGGCTTTGCAAGTTGATGTGCCTTGGCTAGCTGTCCCATTCCCCTATAGATAATTATTCACAGTGTACATCTTGTATATACCTTCCTTTACATGTTATGAAGGCAGTTATAGTCCGGAATGGGACTGTTTTTCGCAGCTGCGATGACATCTCAAGACTTAGGCACATTTGCCAAAGGATTTTAGTTTTAGTGGGTACAGGTTAGTTTTAGGGTTCGTGTAGGGTTATGTTAGGGTATTAGGGTTAGCATTCGGGTTAAGGGTTAGTGGTTATTTTTAGGGTTACTTAATTGGGGGGGGGGGGGGGGGTAGTATTTGTTGGAGCTGACAGTTCAAGGCCGAAACAGCCATGTATGAACTGTTAGTGCTCTAACTGCGGCGGTGAACAGTCCCAGACCCATTATAATCCGGAATCTTTGCTTACTTAAGTATAACTATAAGTGAAAGTTTCCCCAAGTGCATTGTGGGAGATGAGTGTGTTTGGCTAAATGCCAGCCTCCTCTCTCATCCTGTCTAGTCCTTGACAACACCTTTCACCACTTTTGCATATTCATTATTATTCTGTATTTTAGCTTATTTGTGTGTATATGCACCTGTGGCATACATGCAGTATTTGTAATATTCAAAAAAAGCAAGAATAAATGCATTCAAATGAGTAAGCAGAAACAAATGTTCCATCATTTCATGATGACACTTCATCCCATGCACTGTGTCTGGACATATTGTTGTGGTGCTAAGACTGCTGGCTCATGCTACAGATATTGCATTTGTACCAACAATTAGTAGCATCAGGATATGATGAAATATTATTGAGCACTACATTCATTTTCCAGCATGCTGATGTTTGCAATCAACGTAAGACGCTATAACATCATTCACGGGTTCCTGTAGGTTAATGTGTTGATCTGGTTGGAACCTTAGAGCATGGTGGGGTTATATGACGGGGTTTCTGTTTTTCAGAATCCTGGAAGCCACTTAAAAGTATAGTCTAGATCTAGACTCTGTCTGATTGTATTCTCAACATAGCTGTAGAGGCAGATTATCTGGACTTGCTGATCAGAATACGCATTGGTCATTAATCCAGGTAGTTGAGCACCTCCTAAATAAATAAAGGGGAAGCTTGTTTACATCTTAATCGTTCAATGTGTGAATTTAAGGAGGGTGAGCAAGAACAAACTTCATATACAACTTATCTTGCAGTAGATACGTTAGTGTAGCAGCATCACTCCAATTCATATGCAGATAGGAGAAACATGGGCAGTATAGTATAGGAGCTGGGTTCTATCATTGCTCAATAGTGTGATACCCCTATAAAGCCACACTCATATGGTCAGTGGTGTATCTTGGTTTTGTGCTGCCCTAGGTAGACAAAATTCGGGCACCCACCCCCACCCATGTTGCACACATAGAAACATAGAAACACACCTACGACATGCCCCATCACCCATATTGCACACACATTAAATGCCCAATCACCCCATTACATCCCCCCATCACCCACATTGCATACACACTAAATG
Organism: Pelodytes ibericus; assembly: GCA_036172795.1. Taxonomy (NCBI): domain Eukaryota; kingdom Metazoa; phylum Chordata; class Amphibia; order Anura; family Pelodytidae; genus Pelodytes; species Pelodytes ibericus. The sequence continues at coordinate 18,881,948 of CM069860.1, forward strand.
CGCCATCACCCCCATTACCTGCCCCCATCACCCTGATTAATTGGAAGGAGCTAAAGCTTGCTGAACAGTGGGGGATGGAGTGAAAATGTTTGAAGCACCAGAAGTGGGATTTAACACCCTCTGCCCTAGGCGAGTGCCTTGTGGAAGATACACTACTGCATATGGTACAGAGCCTATTATACACAGGCATAGATAGCACATTCAGACCAAAGAGAAACCTCCTTCCTGGTCAATAACAGATAGATGTTACCTCTGGTTTCCCCATTACTGCATTTTTGGCTGGCAAATCTATGCTAATTGGTTGGAGGAGACATCTATCTGTCATTGACTGGGAAGAAGGTTGACTTTTGGTCTGAATGTGTTATCCATGAGCTTTGGTTCAGATCTGCACTCTGAACCCAAATGGAGTTTTTATTTATTTTTTTTCAACATTAAGCGCACATTAGGTTCATGATTAGTGTTGAGCGAACCCGAACCGCACTGTTCGGGTTCGTACCGAACATTACGGTGTTCGGACCCCGCACCCGAACATGGACATTTCACTGTATGTCCGTGTTGGAGTTCAGGGTTCGGCTATAAACCGAAAATCTATAAACCGAAAGACATTCGGTTTATAGACTTTCGGTTTATAGAATAGCAATAGTATTACATGTATTCTATAAACCGAAAGTCTATAAACCAGAAGACATTCGGTTTATAGACTTTCTTTTTTTTTAGAATGCATGTAATGCTATTGCTATTCTATAAAAAGAAAGTCTATAAACAGAATGTCTTTTGGTTTATAGACTTTCGGCTTATGAAATACATGTAATACTATTGGCTTTCTATAAACCAAACTAGAGTCCCCATCCATAAGAAATTCTTATGAATGGGGACTCTATTTCGGTTTATAGAAAGCCAATAGTATTACATGTATTCCATAAGCCGAAAGTCGGGTCCCCATTAACTTCAATGGGGTTCGGGGTCAAGTTCGGGGTCAAGTTCGGGGTCAAGTTCGACCCCAAACCCGGACTTTTTTCTGAAGTTCGTCCGAACCCGAACATCCAGGTGTCCGCTCCACACTATTCATGATACATAGCTTAGTCCTTTTTTGGTGTAATTGCTAATTGGCTAGTCATAATCTCTACACTAGTTAGGCCCAGTTATTCAATTCTGCCCTTGTCTGAGTGCTGCCGAATTTTTACCTTGGGTATTTACAAAAGGAAACCTAGTCTCAAGTAAGGTGATTTGACAAATTAGTTAAAAAGGGTCCCTTAGCACCAGGATTACCGGAATTCCTAGTGATGGTTCTATAATGATGTCACTGAACACTCTACTGACATCATTGCCTAAGTATCAGACCTGGCCCAGGGTCACCCCAACTCCATTCAAATTTAAATACAAGAAAAGCAACCAGGTTTGGGGTGTTGGGCATGGGGCATGTGCCCCCTTCCTGTTAAGTTTATTCACAAGTCCTTTTCATAAAAAAAAAAAACTCAGCAACTTCGTTGGCTATTGTCTCTAACATCATCATGAAGGAAGTCATCCATTAAGTGCAATAAACTCATCTGAACTCACCAGCATTGTGCGTAATTGTAACACAGAGTGAGTTCACAGAATGGCCACATAAGTTCAGAAGGTATGAAGAGTGAGTGCTGATAGGCCTTATTTGCTTTCCCAGTTACCCTCAGGCTGAACTTGTTAAGCATGCACTGACTCCAGAGAGCTCAGTAGATGCCAGTGAGTTTACAGAAGCTCACCGAGTGTGGAGTATTGTCCACATCTGTGTCAGATATGCAGAGCAGCTGCCAACGATCGGGAAGGGAAGAAATGTGGAAAGCTCTATCTTACCAAAGACTCAAATATGCGAAATTATATTCATGTGTCACTTCCTATCTTTACACCATATGTGCATTTGATGCTTTCTGCACTTGATGCTTTTCTATAAGACAATGGTAATCTGCAATGTTTAAAGGGAAGACTGTACCTACATACATTTTTTTACATATTAAACAAAGCTACAGGAAAATAAAAAATAGTTGATTAACTATAACGTAGTTTAGCATGGTTGCTGAAATGTAACAAGCCTATATTAGATGGCAATTTAACATTTGATTTTTTTTCTTAAAAATAAAATAAAAAATCATAACTTATTTGAGCAGGATGGAGGGGTCACTTATGTTGTGAAGCCATTGTGGGGGTTGATGTATAAATAAAGCCACATTTAGATTAATAGTGGTCTAGATCATGTGTGGCAACAAGCATCAGGAATCTGCACCACCGCATCTGTCCCAAACTTCTTGTTTGCTGTGATGCCACCATAAAAACCCCACACCCTAAAGCAATGCCAATGGCATGTGTACCCAGTGGTGTATCTTGGTTTTGTGCTGCCCTAGGCAGACAAAATACGCCCCCCCCCTTCCTCATTGCACACCTATGGCATGCCCCATCACCCAGGTTGCACACCCATGACATGCCCCATCACCCATATTGCACACACGTTAAATGGCCAATCATCCCATTACATGCCCCCATCACCCACATTGCATACACACTAAACGCCTCATCACCCCCATTACCCTAATTAATTGGAAGGAGCTAAAGCTTGCTGAACAGTGGGGGAGGGAGTGAAAATGTTTGAAGCACCAGAAGTGTGCTTTAACACCCTCTGGCAAAGTGCCGCCCTCTGGCAAAGTGCCGCCCTAGGCGAGTGCCTTGTGGAAGATACACTACTGTATGTCCCACCTGTGGTACTTGGGAACCTCTGAGGGGGCACTTGGCATCTGACTGCAGGGGTCACCATCATCATACAGGGAGGTAAGAGGAGAGCACAGGGGACAATGAGGTGCGGCAATAAAAGAAAATGGAACAATGACAGAGAGGATGCAAATGGCTGAGCGTGATCTCAGCGAATATGTCATGTTAAGATCTTTAGATTGGTATCTTACATAACAATTGACACTCGGACACATAGACCGGTCATGGAGCAGGGATAGACAAAGTGTCTGTACAAGGTCACAGATGTCCGTGGCAAGGTCAGGGAAGGTCCAAATAACATCATTAAATTGTCCATTACATTGTGCATTGTCCATTACAATGTCCGTGTCTACCCTTGCCATGGAGTATGGAAGATGCAGTTCTCCAACAGCTGGAGGACCACAGTTGTAAAGCTCTGCAATAAATACTTTATAGATTTTACATATCTAAACATTGACTAGTGGCTGACGTTTGATTTTCTTTAGTTCACCCATACCTCCCAACATTTATATTCCTGTAACTGGGATACCAGAGGTCAGAGCCTCAGAGGGGGTATATCAATACTGCTGCACATGCAAAGCGTTACTGACACTGCAATGCTTATCATCTGCACAGGCACAGCTGAGTGGCATTTGCGCATGCACAGTATGCATTGCCATAGAAATAGGACTCTGAAGCACCAAATATGGATCGCAGCAGGACTGGCCCACTCAATCCAGAACAGTTGCTAGGTATATTCACTTACTGAGTAACTGAATATATTTGAGGCCGCTTAATCCACAAATTTATTAAAGGGGAAAATGCATCTTCCAAAGGTAATGCATATTAATGTGCTTTCAAAGTACTTTAAAATGCATGTTTCACATTTTGCATTGCAAAACAGTATTGTTAGATGAATTTGTGAAATGACAGCATTTATCAAGAAACCAGGACTGCCCACACTAGCGGAGTAAAAGTCAATTTCCTGTACTTTTCTTTTTGCTGCAGGAACCAATGAGTATAATTTAATTTAGATTATATCCTATTTCTCTGGTGATGTCATCAGACAATGTGTTGCACTGGTAAGAGACCCTACTGTGTACAAGTGCACAGAAACCTAGAGCCCACACAATTATTTTCCAGCAGCACAGGAAGTGACTACATGAAACAAAATGTTATACGCTCAGTGTCTATACAATCAGTGCTGCAACTCCTGTAGTATATATGCAAAGTAATCACTGGGGAAGGCTTGAGTCAAATATAAAAAATGTGATTAATGCCAAATGCCTGCATCAAATCACACTAGAAAAAAAGCCTGTGCACAATACAAGTAATCTTCATCTTGCACCAGTGAGTTTGGGGACTATATTGTCCCTTTAAGGGACAGGCAATATGTTGTATTGTATAATATATGGAAGGTCTGTAAGGAACGAGTGGATTGGTCAAGGGAAAGATCGCCATATCTACCCCTACGGGTAGCAAAAAAATGGTGAGGATGAAGGAGATGGGCAAGACTTTTGATCACCAAAAGGATATTGAATGTAATACAACCCTGGTTATTTTATACCGAGAAAACTAATCCTCTCGTTCCGAATTCTTGAATCGCAGATGGTTCTTCTTGCAACAGTTGCCAAGCTCTCAGAGAAGTATTTGTGGTGTGTGTTCCCAGCGAGTTTTATTTCAGCAAACTCTTTGGAGTTCAGCCAGATCAGTAAATCAGAATCATTGTTGTTACCTCTGAATGGAACTGAGAAGCACAACAGATGTACTGTATGTCTCGGGGTGTGAAGAAATCATTGAATATTTGCAAAAAAACAGTCCGGATCTCTGACTAAACAGAATGACTGCACCCAGTCACGGAAAACTCCTAATAACGGTTCAAGAGGAAAGTTTTAGGCCCTTTTCCTAAAAAGCAGAACTTGCAACAGGGAAACAGACCCACGGGGGTTCATTTATAGCACTGCACTGTCATACTTTACATTTGGTGTCTGATGCGTGGCAAGTGTTGCTCAACCCGTCTGGTACTAAGTGCGTTACATATACAGTGTAAAAGAGTTCAGTTTGCAGCCCAAAAAAAAAGAGATAATATCAAGCTATGTATTGTTTTCCGTCACCCCAGCTTACTTGTTACAAATTCTGATTTGAACGTTTCTTTGAAGAAAAGAAAAAAGGTATAGCGCCTTGATGAAGCCTCTCTGTAGCGAAACACGTCGTCTATGATGTCTGATGTCACTGATTTGAAGACGCATCTTTTTTCCTTGCTCGTGGACCAGTCGAGAACCTGGGTTGCTGAGACAGCGTTGAAACAAATAGTGACTCTGCAGATTACCGCTGTTTGTTCCACAGTAGTCCCGAGTACTCACCAATACTAAGCATATTGGAGTTAAATTTATTGCAAGTAAAAACTAATGTCTGTTATACAGTGATTGTGTGTACTATCCAGTTATATTGCGTTGGATCCACCTGGATTCTTTTTAACACTTCCCAGGGCCTACACATTCATTTACTGCCTCTATTAGAGAAGCAATACTTATATTTACAGCTTACTGGCGCTTTAAGCACACGTAGTAAAATACAGACTTCATTAAACTGTGGCTTCTTGGATTCCAAAGTTTATTTTTTTGTAAAAAGAGACACTATCGAGAGAACATCTTGGTCCTTGTGCCATAAATGTCTTCCGAAGATTGTGGTTGTGAAAAACAACCGAGATATTTACCATGAACTCAGATCCCTGGGCAAGATGTTCTGGCTGGGCACAAATGAACGCTTTTAGTCGACGCGGTAATAAGCACCACTGAACCACTTCTGTGGTCTTATTGTAAAGAAGCGAGCACAGGCAGGAATGTCTTTCTGTAGCATGTGACAGCAGTACATGCAGTTTAGTTACAAGGTTGTTGTGGCAAACCTGTTGAACTTCAACTGGAACTACAAATACCATGATGCATAATATTGCCATGCGCTAATATCCTAGGGTCTAGTTGTCCAACTGGTATTGTCCAGCTGCTGATGGACTACAACTCCCATATTTCCTTGCAAGTATCTTACAATCCCAGAGCACTATGGGAGCTGTAGTCCAGGACAGTAAGAAGGCCCTGTGCTGTTTAGTCACTGTTAAGCTTATATTAATTTAAAGGGACAGTTTTACCTAGGTTACTGGAGGTTGCCCATGTTTGTAGAAGATGTGAAATGCGTTATATTTACTTCTCCTGTAGTTTTAGATTGAAAATTATTACACAGGAGGCCTCCAACAAGGAGGGGCTTGAAGAGATACGCAGGGCTGTTTCGATAGCAACGGCAAGACATCTATAACACTTTATATAACTTTTTTTGGAGTTAGGACGTTTTGTAAAAAAAAAAAAAAACAGACAGATCCTTTACTTTATACGATGCAGTATTTATCTAAAAATATGTGGGTTTTTTTTTTAGTAAGGACACTGTGTTATTAAAGTTTTTTTTTCAGATGCAGCATTAACTGTACCGAGGGTTACCACCTGGCTGGTAATTTACCGGCAGGCCTGTAAAAAAATTGGCTCGAGGCCAATGTTAAGTCTATGGAGGCCGTAGCATGGCCGGTATTTTTTTGTAGAAAAAGGTGGCAACCCTAATTGTACCCTTCATAATTAATGTAATGATGAATTAATTAGTCTAATTCTTGCAGTTAATTCATTAAAAAGCCCTAAACATTTTTACTTATGATGGGGGATTCATTTGCCACCACACATTATAAATTGGTATATTATTGCCTCATTTGAGCTTCTTTAAACTGAGCAGTTTAGAATATCTATACTAGTAACGCTACCAGCGACTTCAATGTTGTCCCTTCCAATTACACCAGTGGACTAACCTGTTAGTCTTGTCACTTCCTTGACATACGAACGTCGGTTGGAGATGTGCAAACATTCTAGCGGTAACACTTATTGCTTAAAATTAAAAGAAAATAACAGCGCCCTTTGATGTATTCCAAAGAAACAGAAGAGTGAGAGGTCATCACAGTCTAACGTCTAAACAAATTGGGTCTAGCAGATATAATATCCCCGGTACATGTATCAAAAGTGTTCTAATAAGCTTATGATAAAGCCATAAAAAGGAAATACAAGTATTGAATTAGGCCTCTGGTGGACCACATTGAGGTCACTGAAGGTGACTAAAAATAAGCTTGATTGTGGGGTCTATTTGCTAAAAGGTGAGTTGAGCTGAACATTTCATCTTACCAATTTAGCTATACATTGTGCAGGGACAAACCTGGGGAGTTTGCTTATTTGGGGGGGATGGGGGGGGGGGGGATCACCAGGTTTGTACCTTCACAATTTATAGTTAAAATGGTGAGATAAAATGATTGTCTCACTGCAACTCCCCTTTTTAGTGAATAGGCTATTACAGTCTAAAATAACCTAAACCCTGTGCTCTCTATTTCATTACTATTTTATACATGCATTTTCTAATCGACCTATAGTTTGCATGAACAATTCTGCCACACACAACACACAATAACTGGGCCACAGAGTGCCACATTTACTGGTCAGATGCGCTATTACATTGAATTCATTTGAATAAAATATAGGTTTGTTTGATTTTAGGAATACTTGCGAACAGTACTTAAAGTAGATTGCATAGGACAAAGGACAAATGTGGTCCATATAACATTGTGTGCCGTCCAACTTAATTAAGTTTTCAATAGCCCTAGACATATGTAGTTTTTTCCCCCTTGAATAATTTCGATTTAAAAATGTATTAACTGCTTTTGTATTACTACTGCACAATCATTTCACCATAACTGGACATAGAAAAAACAAATATCCTTTTTAGATCCATTTTGTTCTATTAGGGGGCAGACAGATTGTTTAGAATCTTAGGTATAATCTTCATGCAGTTTGCAGTGGCGGATGCTCCATATGTGCTAGGTGTGAGCTGCACACCTATCACGGAGCACCCGCGCTGTGTATTTCTGGGGGTTTGTGGGCTCCGAGTAGAGAGCACACAAACCCCAGAAATACATCCGAAAGGCGAATTCCACAACAGAGTCACTCACTCTGTTGCCAATTCAACAAGCACTAAAAGTATACACATATTCATATACTTACTCATATACTTATGCTTTTCGAATTGGCAACAGAGTGAGTGACTCTGTTTCCGAATTCGTAGCAGTGTTGCCTTTTCGCCAGTGACAGGCGTGCTCCGGGCTGGCAGCACACCTGTCACTCACGGGCACGAAACGCCCCTGGCAGTTTGGGTCAGATGAAGGAAGATCTGATCCAGGATTTTAAACAACATGTCAGCATCCAACAAACAATGAGTATGATGGTTTAATAAGGGAGTTTATGTGTATTCTTTTATTAAAGAATTTCTATTAAAAATGTCTACACTATATTACATTTTTTAATTAAACATAACTTGCAGACAGTTGTCTTTTAAATATGTTTGACTAGTGAACACTAAACAGAGAGCAGTATTTGATTACACAACTTTATTTGATCTGGTAAAATATATATTATATATATATATATATATATATATATATACTCTGTTAATGTATAATAGATATACACATGTATTTATTTCTGGTAAATCTGACAAGTCCTCGATGATGAAAATGCTTGAGAATACTCAGCTCTAGTTTCACCAACATTTTCCATTTCCTGCTGTTTGTAGTCAACATTCTGCACAGGACTTGGAATATATATATATTTATAGGTTAAACACATGTGGGGGAGGCTTCCGAGTACAGGAGGGAACTTTTTTGGAGGATGTGTAAAGCCAAAGGAAGGTTCAAATAAGGATACTTGTGTAAACAGCAAACCACTGAGATTTATTAGTTTGTATTAAATATTAAATGGCAATTTATACCAAAATATTACAGAATTATGCAAATAATAATAAAAATATGTTTTTTATATATATATATATATATATATATATATATATATATTACACACACACACACACACACACACACACACACACACATATTACTTCTTTATAATAAAGCAAATGAGCATCTTACTGCTACATTATTATTATAGGACCCCCCCCCCCCTTATTTTCATCCCTAAAAATATCAATAAAAAGTTATAAAAAAATAATACTTCGTAATAACGTCTGTGTCATACAACTTAACTAGAAGAATGTTGGTCCTTCCCAACCATGTTCTGTTTGTTATTATTATTCTAATAATTTTAAAAATAATTATAAATAGCATTATTTGGATGAAGTGAGGACAACAGCCTAACAATCCCCAATCTGGACTATCCTACATAATACAGGACAGTTGGGGTTATGCTTTTTGCTGTAAATAATTCCTTTCCACATTGTACGTGTGTACATCAGCATATAGTGTAGGCTTTTCATGCCTTCATTTTGTTTCATGCTCTCAACATCTCAAATGTCCACATTTTGGTTTTGTGCTGCCCTAGGCAGACTAAATTTGGGCGCCTCCCACCAACATTGCACACCTACCCCAACACCCCAGGACATGCCCCAACACCCACATTGCATATCCAGGACTTACCCCTGCACCTCAGGACATGATCCATCACCCACATTCCACATCCATGAGTTACCCCTGCACCCCAATACATGCCCGATCAGCCACATTGCACATCCAGAACTTACCCCTGGACCCCAATACATGCCCCATCACCGCAATACACATACAGGACTTACTCCTGCACCCTAATAAATGCCCCATCACCCACACTGCACATAAAGGACTTACCCCTGCACCACAATACATGCCAATCACCCACATTGCACATCCAGGACTTACCCCTACACTCCAGTACAACCTGTCCCTGGTGTCTAGTGGAGGCAGCTTGATGTCTGTGCAGCAGCGACATTACCCTGCTGCTTCTTGCGCTACCTGCTCTGTTCTGAAGTCTGAGCATGGCAGGTCACATGACACGCAACACTCTGACCTCCAGCATGCCTGCTCTCCGCAGCGAGGCCGGTGAGGGGAGATCGCTTGATCTCCCCAACCAGCATCTCTGCCGGCAAACGTGTTTTTTTTTTTACTTTTACTTTTAGAGGGGCAGCATATTTTGCCACCCCCTTCCGGCAGACAAGGCAAGTGCCACCCTAGGCGGCTGTGGCATCACTAATATCTTGCTAATTATATACTGATGGGAGCCATTATACAACCGTGTTTAGCTAAGTAGACAACTGTCAACGTCTTGATACCTACTGACTGGAGCTACATTTTAAAATTCTTGTGTCAGGTGCATACAAATCTAGCTTTGCTTGTGGGTATGCATATTACGGTTCACTTTAAATGCCTAGCCTTCACGGGTTTTTTTTTTTTTTCTTTTTAACTCCTTGGACACCCAGAGATATTATCAGCACATTGCTTCTCAGAAAGTGATGTGTCACAGGATTAATGAAGAGTCTACAGTCAGTGTGACTGTATGTTCAGTGGGTACACAGAATTTAAATGAGCAACTCTACGGAAACCAATATTACACAGCAGAGAGATTTTCAAGGATTTTGCCAAACCGACTCTTTAGCAATACACAGTCGTACACAAACTGAATCGTACATTTTTCATGGTAATTACCGTCCTAGGCAAACAAGGCTTCAGTAGTCTAAACCTTTTCCTGTCTCTTTCCCTTCCTTAATTCCGTTCCACACACTGATGATTTGGCACACACATATTATAATTATTTTTATTTATTTTTTTACCCTTTTGTTTGGACATGTTAACATCCGAAATATGAACCTAGCTCTGAGTGGGCACAAAAAGGCAACCTGTAAATTGTAAATAGTTATCTTTAGTAATGAAAGCTAGAGAGTTTTGAACTATACAGTGACCCTGGCAACCTTAAAAAAAAATTGTCTATGCGTTGTGTTAAATGTGTCTTAAATGGCTCTGAAGTTGTTGAAATATTTTCAATAATTAAGCTTAACTTGATGAAAAACATACGTGTCTGATATTTAATGCACAGATGTAATTAAATGGATTTTTTTTGGTTATTATCCTATACAATCCTATGAATGTTCACCCGAAACCAAAGTCTTAATTATTTTTGAAATAGGATTTTTAGCCATATATATGTCGGGTTTCAGGTTGCGTTTAGAATTGCTCTCCACACTCCTAGCACTGGCGGTGGGCGGGGGGGAATCTGCGGTGATCGGACTAAAGATGGAGTCAGGATGCTCTTTAATGCAGAGATATAGCCAACACTTTCTGAGCCCAATGCAAGAATTAAAAAAAAAAATGTTCTCCCCCTTCAATATAGTATCAAGTGGTTGGGAGGCTAACTAACTAAATGTTGGTCAATGTGAGTTCATCGATCAGTGTTGTTGAGGGAGCTGTAGGTCTTTGCGTCTGCCAGGGAGAGTCCTACAAGTTAACAAAAGGCTTGGCTGGGGTGCGTTAATATAACTTCATAGCCCATGCCCTGCCTCTTACTCTCAGCTCGTCAGCGCTCAAACGATAAAAGAAGCCGATATTACAGTAAGTTTGTCACAGGTCTCATAGGCTATCGGCATCTAAACAGAACAACAACATTGACAATTGCCGATAGGGATCAGTGTTTGGACTGAGCTTCATACACTAAAGCAAATCCCACATCTATCCTCCGTGATCATCCCGATTGCTGCCGCAGTGGCATTACAGTAATTAAATCGTGAACTGTTAAGTCACAACAGCTAAAAGAAAGAGACATGAGTTGTGCAAATAGACTGCTTTTCTATATAAAAAAAAAAAAAGCCTATTACTTAAGAATTTCTCCTACTGTCCAAAAATCAGTGGATCAGTTCCAAAACAAGAAAAGTGATCCATTCACCACCAATTATAACACCTCTGAGGAAGTCCTCCTTTCAGGGCGAAATGCATCAGGTTTTGATCATCCGTAACTTTCCTCAAAGATTGGAGTGTCAAACGAACAGATTTTTATCTTGTATTGTACTAGCTGTCATTTCTATACATTTATTTGTTCTGAATTATGTTGTATTAAAAATTGCTTTTTTAAAGTATATATCATCAAAGGCGCCTGCACCAATTACCTGATACTGCAGCCCACGCGCTGCTCTGATTAGTACTGCTTGCAACTTAATTGAAACATAAGAGAGGGCATCAGTCTAGTTATGGAGCTGTCATCGCTGTGCCCACTCAATTGTGTATTCCTAACTATCGTCACTGCTTTGCTCAACAGCTTACACATTTCATGTTGAAGCCTCCGATCATCAGTAATCACAGGTGGAGTTTACGCATGACATTTCGGATCAGTTCAAGATGGGAGCATGAAATAGAACTGTTTTTCTTTTCTTTTCTCCTTTCTTTTTCCCCTACACTTTCCTTATTTGGATTAAAATGTGTTTGGCAATTACCTGGAGCCTCAGCTTTTCCGGAGTATTCACCATTTCACATGGCCTTCAAAATATGGGATTATTCCTCCCCGGATAGAGCCAAATGTGGTTATGCACTATCCTCATTCTGAGACAAGAGCGAAACATTTTCAACAGCCAGTCCAGGTTCTGTTTCCACTACAGTTCATTTGTAATCCACATCGTTTCAAACTGACAGCCCATCACACACACACACAGTGATATTGCTGTCTTTATTTGATATAGTTCTTCCCTCCCAGGGGTCTCTGGAAGTTTTACCAGCAAGGACAATACCAAGGGGCCGTCGCAGATTTATTTAGTAGGTCAATACCGACTTTACATGTTTCTAGGGACATTGTTTCCTCCTCCTGTAGCGCACATTTGAGTTTTTCATTGACACATAGGATATTATTACAGCTCAGAGGTCACTTGGAAAAGAGATTTGGATTCACTCCAGATTGGCTTAGAGTCGTCGTAGCATCATTCACAGAATTACGACAAAACATAACCATAGAACTGAAGAAGATTAGACACCTTTGAGATTTACCTTCATGAATTTTGTACACATTGCGCTATTTTTTTCAGTGTAATCGTGTTGACGGATCCAAGCCCACATAGAGTGAACACTGAGCAATGTTTCTGGTATCACTGCAGGAACAGTCCATCTAATCCCTATGGTTACTGCTGATTACAAGGCTTACCAACATAGGTCCTACTGCCGGTAGCACCTATAATGCAAATATAGAAAGGGATGGTACAAGTGCTTAAATTCACAATAATTATATGTGTAAACTGAAAAAGTTGCAAGGGTGCACTAACAAAATATATTTTAAAACCCACCAAATGTGAGAGTACAAACCCAAATATACAAAAGGGGCTACAGCCTGAAGTTTTTGGACCTAATGGGGTACATGCTATCCTCCACGTTATTTAAAAAAGTGTCATTAGCGCTATACTAATGGACATTTTTGATCACTGCTAATAAAGTTAACGGGCGTGGCGATATGATTAATGCACCTGTTAAAAAAAATTACTGTCTAAAAACCTTGATGCTTTGGCAGAGCCAGTAAAAGAAAAGCAATTACCGCGCAAACAATGATTCAGTGACACCCGGTAAAAATAAATGCCCCCCAAAAATCTATCGTCCGTTAATTTAACCCCTAAAAAGAATTACTTAAATGTGCATCGTCTGCTTCATACAGCCCCAAATAAATATCCCAGCCCAGTGGGATTTTAAAACAAGTCATTAGTAGGGCTGGTACAAGGAGGCTTATGATTGGCACAAAACGCGTCAGGTGTAATAAGCTAAACCCGACACTGTTTTCCAGGGTGACCAGTGTATGTTTGTTTCTACATTTGTCTTGAGGAAATAAGGAAGAATCTGTCATATGTTCTGAATTTTGGGTCCAGTCTCATTTTGATCCAGAATATTCTTTAAAACCATTTATTTCATTGGATTGCTGCTGCAGCTTACTAGACTGGTATACCCGTGACTCCGGAGAATTACTCGGGTGACTTCTTTAATGCCCTCTGGTTGCACTGTGTGGGTCCGCCCGGCTGCTTCCCATTAAACGTTTATCATTTTGGAGCAGTGTATTGGAAAATGGGAATTATTTAATGCCCAATATTTAAATTAATCCCAGATATGTGTCTGTTTTACACTATAAAGTTACTCATGAAAACAAATCACAATCGGAGTCAAATAACTTATTACCTTAACCACAAATTTATAAATACTCAGTGTAACAATACAACAACTACACTAAACCACAAGGTATTATTAGATATCCGCACACTTGATAGGTCAAAGCATAACAAAGTTATGCAATAAAACATAGGTTATACAAATAAACAATACTAAAGTGATCAATCTATTCATAGAAACAAGGGGTAAATTAAAAGTAAAATAAATGAAAGTTGATATTTTGTCTCAAATGACAAACAGTGTGCATAGCCAAGAGAACTTGGTAAAGAACAAAAGACTGGCTTAGCGTCTTCTTCTTGGGTGATGTCTTCTTCAGGCATCTATCTATCTTGCCCAGTGGACCAGGTTTAATTTGCACATACCCACACCTATTGGGGCATCAATATGCAAAACAGACCAATGTGAACACTGTTGTCAATACAACTTTAGCCACTGGTAACAGTGGTTCGGTCAGGTGCGCTGATATGCTTGCTAATAACTAGCTTCTGGTTGTTACTTACAGTCCAGCCTTGAACAATAGCTGGTCTGTTTGCTCTGTTGCCTAAACCACACCATATGAATAAGGATCAATAATGAGAGAATGTCCATAACAAGACGTTCCCTCATTTTGAAGATGCTGGAAGGTGAATATATGCGTTTGTAAAGTAAGGCCTATATGCTATAATCACTTTTAAAACGACCCTATAACTTTGCTAGCTTTACAGATAAAGAGTTTAGGAGTTCCAGGAAAATAAAATTTACTTACCCCCTACCGGATCTGGTGATCTTATGGCACAGGCCTCATGAAAGTGGATGGTGCGCTTGGGTACTCACCCTGAATGCCGTGCAATCGATCACAACATGCTTTACGCAGGGACAGATAACACGACATGCTGGGTAAGTGCTTAGGTATACCATACGCTTCCTTGCAGCCTCTGCAGCAGGATCCCCATCAGGGCCGCCATCAGAAATTTCAGGGCCCCTTACTGAAAAAAAATATGGGACCCCCATATCTCCCTCTTACCCCCCTACCCTTCCTCATTTTATCCAGGTCTTTGTGTATCATTCCAATGATTTAAATACAGCCCAAGGCAGGCCCCATCACCTGTATTGCATATCCAAGACTTAATATGCCACAACCAGTGTTAGTTTATCCATTATTATGCCACTGATCATTTGCTCATTAATATGCCAGTGCTAGTTTGTCCATTAATATACCAGTGTTAGTTTGTCCATTAATATGCCACTGATAATTTCACCATTAATACGCCACTGATGATTTGTCCATTAATATGCCACTGGTAATGTGTCCATTAATTGACCACAGATAATTTGTTGATTAATGTGCCACTGATAATTTGCTCATTAATATGCCGCTGATAATTTGCTCATTAATATGCCGCTGATAATTTGCTCATTAATATGCCGCTGATAATTTGACCGATAATATGCCATAGCCAATTTGCCCAATAATTAAAAAAAAAAACCTCCTTCTCCATTCCTCAGTACTTACCTGGATGCTGCTTGTCCCCGCCAGTCTCCGCTGCAGTGTCATCATTTCCGACGGCTGTTACAGAAAGCCGGGCTCTGATCACCATATCCAGGAAGAAGAAACCAAATTATTAGGGTTGTAAATGTATAGATGACAATAGGATTTTATTACAATGGGACTTTGTCACATTATACATTACAGAGTAGCGATAAAGGACAATTGTAGAAAAAAAATAAGTTCTGTTTAATTGAAAGTTGGCATCAAGTGTAGCCATTTTATACAAATAAAATACCTTATTGAGCCATCTTTACACCATATAGCTCTACCAGGAGGCAGACATTTTGTTTAGAATCTTTGGTCAGATGGGTCAGATCTTTGTTCTGGACCAAGGTGAGTGAAGATCTGAAGAATCTAAACAAGATGTCTGCCCCCTGAGAGAACTATATGGAGTAAAGAAGCCTCAATAAGGAACTTTATTAGTATACTTTCATTTAAGATTGTCTTTATAAATAATTTACACTTGATACAATCTTTCAAGTAAACATACATTATTTTTTTTTTTGCTACAGTTGTCCTTTAATAAAAGACTAGTTTTGTCTACATGGTTTTTAAATATTAGTAGAAGTTGAATGGTGATGAGGCAATCTGAGAAGGTCAAAGGAAGGTTATATTAAACTGAGCCACAAGACAATGATTCAGAGGCTTGACCAGTTGTATAAAGAATTAAGCTTATTCATTCCGTGGTTGGGAATTATGCCTGGGGAACTCGTGTATCAGTAAAGTTTTTCTACGAAGGAACACAATAATGGTACTTTCTGAAGTCACATGAAGCAGCTGTTTTTTCCGACATCTGCTAACTGCGGATTTGTGAAAGTTTCAAATTTATCGCCTTCAGTACGGCAGAAAGCTATAAACTGGGGATATGAAATACGTTCAGAATAATATTATGCCAAATCTTTACTTTTTATTTATTTATTTATTTTTTTCAGAAAAGAAAAAAAAAAAAACTCACAAGCTTGTTTAAGAGAGTTTTATTGGTTCATATGTTGTAGTTATAAGAGAAATACCCCCTTACCCCATCCCAAAAATATACTAAAAGACAAGCGGAATGAATGCTCAAGCCTGAACAAAAGAACAAAGCAATGCATATTAAAGGACAACTGTCGGCAAAAACACAAGTTATGTTTAATCATAAGATTGTGTATCAGTATTGACTCAAGATTCTAAACAACATGTCTGCCCCTGAGCTATACATTCAGAAAGGGCTCCAATTTGTTGGGTATTCTTCATTAAAGCATCATTTTGTTTACTGATAGGTGTCCTTTTAGTGCTGCAACTGTATATATAATGCTCTGTATTGTCACTCAAGCCTTGCACATCCCTCATTATTCTCAAACAATGGACATGCACATTTCTAAGCAAACAACTGGACTACAAGATAGGGAAAGAGAGAAAAAGGCTTACGCATTTTACATTATGATAGGCCCATTAAGCTTAGGCACGTCACATTGTGAAACTGTCCGGTTGTAACAACCCAATTCCCGTAAGAAAAATCCCCAAACAGTTTTTTCTTTTTTTTACATTAAATACATTTAAAAAAAATTTACATCTAAATAAGTGTTTACTGGTTCATCTGCCAAAGCATTTACTGGGTATTAGTTCATCTAAGTTGAATGATATACCTACCTTGCCACCTGCAACCCATCTTTCATCGACCTGCGTGCACCTGTAACATGAGATTGCAGCCCATAAAATATAATGGTCTGAATTTTTATTGGTCGTACGCTTACACGAATATTAGTAACACATCTCAGATTGTTTTCCTAGTTGCTCTATTTGATGTCTTGGAGCTTACGTCCATAACAGCTTGTACATGTCGCTCCAACCCGCTATGGTAGCTGTAATTAATTGGCATGGTCTTTTGGAAGCTGAGGTCAGCATCTAGGCCCTTTTTGCGTAATTTCGCTTATTTGGCTTTGGCAGGCAAAGCCACTTTTCTGGTCTGCTCATTTTCACAAGGCTGGCATGCTCAGGGCACAATATTTTTGATAAACCAAGAGCATCTGGGTCTTCAGCTGGTTGCTGGCAAGCATAGATTCCTCGCATGTTTCTGCTGGATGCTATAAAGGCTATGGAGAACCGCATAAGGTTAACATATGCTGAGAGATCCAATGAGACCTTTTAAAACTGATACATATTTCCATTCATTATTGTTTCAGCTTAAGGCATTACTTCAAATGGGAATCAATGAAATCCATGCAAAATAACTATTTTATTTTACATAGATGGCATGTAACATTGAAGCAGAATATTACTTACTTTTTTATACTTTTCTTTACTTGACAGTTATATTTTACATTTTCTATGTTGTATTTATGTGACTTCATCAATTTAAACACTGTTTATACCATGACTAAAGAGTATAAAACATATTTAAAATGTTCAATATGTTGTGTAAGTAGACTTGCAAGCAACGAGTGATGCCAGGAAACACTCCAGATATGTAACACATATTTTTAATTATTGTATTTGCGTTGATATATATTTTTTTATTTATTCTCTACATTTATAGTGTAAGTTGTATTTAGCTGTGAGAATCCAATTTCTTTCATATGAAAGGTAATTTCTCTCTGTTTTAAATACTTTTTAAATGGTTCTTCTATGAACTTCCATTCAAAAGATATCCCATAATTGTTGTCCCAAAAAAAACAGAGACTCATAAGAAATCATTTTGCGAAGACACTGTGAACATGAATAGTTAGGAAGAATATCAGCGAAGTAGGAGTGCACGTAAATACAAATGTATAATGTGAATGCTAACATGAGCAGTGAGAAAGAATGACAGTGAAGTAGGGAGGAACAGGCAGACGATAGAAGATGGGAGAACCTGAAAGTGGTAGAGGTAAACACAGTCAAGGATTTTAAGCATGCGTGGGATAGACACAAGGCTATCCTAGCTATAAGACCGGGAACGGGGGACTAATAAAAGTACTCAAAAAAAATTGGGCAGACTAGATGGACCGAATGGTTCTTATCTGCCGACACATTCTATGTTTCTATGTTTCTATGAAAGAATTTATACAAGATGTCTATGCTGGAGTAGAAGGAGGAGCAAAAAAAAAAATTGTTGGTTTGTCATATGTAAGTTATTTATTCACATTAGACCAGGACAAAAGGTAAGTGTTAGGTAAACCCTTCAATATGGTATATGTTTGTTTTTCAGGTATGCAGAACTACATCAGATTAAAATATATACAGGTGGTAGCTTTGCTGTACCACATCTGTGTCTCACCAAAAATGTACTGATGGAAGCTATGCTCTACCACTTCTTTGTGTTACTAGTTTTATGCAAATGGGAATTATACTGTACTACAACTGTTTTACTAATGACACACTGGTAGATGGTACATCATAATTTTTTAAAGAATTTTTTATTATGTTTTGCAAAAATACATATAGACAAACATACAGGACATGTCTGTAAATTAAGAGTATGATATTGTTCTTACTTCGTATCTTAGTTCAAATCACTTCTACCTTCTGTAGTTAATGACATAGATATCAATATTTTCAGACAACAATTAAAACTGTACGGTGTGGCGATAGTGTCTCCCCCCCCCCCCCCCCGTCCCCCCGGGCTCACTCCAGTTTCTCTGATACTACAGCTCAACCATTTTCAAGAGATTCCACTTCTGCCATACGGATTTCAATTTCTCCATAGAACCCGTGGCTATATAGAAACCTTTTCCCATGTCCCTTTGTAGGTTTATCTGTCTCTCTACATGTATCCAGCTTATATTATCCTGCCGATTCCCATTCCTTGATATTATAATTTTCATTGCCAACAACATCTGAGGGATAACCCCATTCTTTTATCTCTAAATAGTGTCTCTCTTTTAATCCTGTTTTTTTTCCCCTTGCCACACAAATACCATAAATCTGTTTAATCCATTCTTTATTCAGTCTCTCTGGAATCATCCTGAAAAAGTATAGCCATTTAGGCAGTACATAATCTTTTATAATGTTGATAGGTCCCATCCATGATATGGGTAGCTGACTTCACTTCACCAGACTACTCTTTGTGGAACTCAGCAGACCTGGAGCTGTACTATACCAAATTGAACTATATACTGAAAAATACTATTCTGTACCACATATCTGTCTTGCCAACTGTGAACTGATAGAAGTATAATATAACACAATGACTGAGAGGGTAACACGTCACGGGGGCAGCAAAGTTTATCTTAGCCAAGGGCGGCAAAATCCCTTGCACCAATTCGGTGTCAGTATTTGGTTTTTAGCTTCAGAATATATCATTTTAAATGAGGTGTATCATAAAATCTTTTAGAAAACACCGTTTTTTCACTTAGGTTGATATTATTTTCTTTTATATGCTCTGTTGGTCATTATAGTAACACATACAAAAGATACCTGACAACCTGTCTATCTGTACAAACCTCTACACCCAGTTTTTCATGCCATATGAATATTTACAATGCTGACATAAAATAATCCATTTAGCACACCAGCACCCTGGGAAATATGCAAATATTGGACAGGGCATGTATGAGTGAGGGGGAGTGTATGAGATGACTGACAGTTGCCGGGGGGAGGGGTCCCAGGGGAGGTGATAAAGGTCCTGGGACCCCTCTCCCCGGCAGCCATTTTACTGCAGAATCCTATCCACTCAGTAGTTAAATTCCCGCCCTCCCTTCCCTTCATTTTGTATTATTGTTGGTGTTTCATATGATTGTACTAATTTTCTGTTTTGTCGCAGCAGGCGTGGGTTTTCGGTCCTTGCCAGTCAGGGGGTTGGTATTTAGAATAATGGAGTTGGGAAAAGTACAAGAAGGATGGGGTGCTCGGTCCTCCCTTAACCTTTTAACGTTAGGTCAGTTCATTGGACGTGCCCACTGAGCTAAAAGAGCCAGCTAGTGGTTAGCATTGTGGTAAGACGGAATGGTTAAGGTATGGGATACCTTATGGGACGAGGAGGGGAGGCGAGCGCCTCTGAGGTAAAAATGTTATGCACTATGTTTATATGTTATTTAAGTTAATGTTTGGCTGGCAAGGGGTTAGATACTTTGTTAGGCTGTATCAGTTATATTTATATAAAGGAAAGGATGGTGGTTGGCGGATACAGCCTTATATGGTTTTAATAAAATTTGCTGTGGCCTATTTATACCATCACCATGTCTCGTGTCCAGTTATTGGGGGGAAAAAAGGGGGGGTTGGGGGAAGGCATGTGGTTATCAGCGGGTGGGTTTTTAGGAATCGGGCACTCTATCCCCTCTGCGTACATACATGCAAGATCTTTGGCGAAGGACATTTTTACAGCCGTTTAACTCATTCTTTAACCACGGCAATTTGTCATGCATGCAGATTTTGTCCCAGATAATATGGATTTATATCAACAAAACTGGATTTTTTTGTTCGTCTTGCAGACATTGTTTTGGTGATAAGTGGTTGTAGTTATGTTTTCCATTACTTATCTTTTCTGATTTAAATTTTCGCTACTGTTACAGCAGAAACAAATGCTTTGGAAATGCAGGTATAAAAATGACACAAAATAATGTTCAACGGACATCTAGATAATACCACTTCCCACGGAGTTTTGATGCCCAAGTAATTCTGTCCTCAAAGTAATCCTACAAAAAGTATTTTCAGATAGGTACGTACAAAAAATATATGTTACTTGTACCCTAAGCAACCTTCTCTCTTAATCCCACTTACTGAATTACTACTGTTTTATTCCTATTGAACAAAACAGATCATAAATCCTCCTACTTTTCATTCAATCTAACATAGGAGGGCTGGCATGGGGATCGGGAGGGTAACTGTCCCCTGGCATGCTCTCTAATCTGTCTCAGTGGGCTGGGCCTGCACCACTTTTCACTTTTAAATGCCCCAGTGGGTAACACTTATCCCGCTGTGGGACACAATGGGATTACTGTATATTGCCTACCGCGAACGCACAGCAACTATATTGATTTTGCCCCCGGGTGAACAGATGCCAGCTCTCCCCCGAAACGTATGTAGTGATCTACATAACTGAATGCCAACACACAGATTTAAAGAGATTTGTGTTTTTTTACAAGTCTGTGGTGTCTCCTGTGTATGACATCACCTTGTGACTTCATATGTAAATGTCACATTTCCCTTTGGAAGCCATTCAGCATCCTTACTGCTGAACGGGTCAGTAGTGTCAATCCGACAAGTGTCATAACAAGGACGACCACTCAAAGGATGCTCTAATACACCTTACTCTGGACCACACCTATGCTCATATACACATCAGTCACTGAGTCCCTTACAGAAGAGTGTTACAAGAATAGGAAAAAAGGTACAGAATAATTCCTATCCTCACATGTGAGACTCTCTTCATTGTAATTTCCTTTTCTAATATCATGGCATACTGTATACAACAAAGGGGAATTCATTATTTACGTGAACTCCTGTATATCAGGATAGTAGCACAAGGTGACATGTTTCCCAGCTATCCATGCATAATCCTTACAACTCTATGGGCTTTTTTTCAAGAAATAGAAAACTGAAGGAAATTGAAAAGGCAACTTCAAACGTAAGGCCAAAATAGCCTAGTTGGAAAAACTCTCCCATTTAGCTGAAATGTCCAGCGTCCGCATTATTTTCTTTGGAGATGGTTTATCAGCCAATATTAACGCTTGATAAGGTTTATTGGTTAATTCCCAACAATATTTGGATTTTTATTCTGAAAGGGAGAATTGCAGGAAATTGAGAAGGGAATTTCAAACTTCAGGCCAAAGTAGCTGAGTTGGAAAAATGCTCCCACTGCTGATGAATGGAATACTTTTTCCAACTTGGTCTTAAGTTTGAAATTCCCTTCTCAATTTCCTGCAAGTCTCTCTTTTATGGATAAAGAATTATCCCTCCTGACTGTTAACATTATGTTTGCAGGAGAGATGAACACCAGCAGTTATGTCATAAAGGAAGAAGGTCATGATGTGATGTCATAATGGTCACTGCTGCTGATAACGGCTTGAACATTCTTTTTCTCTCAGACACATCCGGAGCTCTGAAGGAGCTTCAGCATCCGTCCTTGGTTCCATGGTATAGGGATCTATGCCTGATTTGGATGTGTCTCACAGCTTGGAGCTTGACTTCCCTAAATCTGACCTTGAGCTTTGGAGGTTCTAGCAGGGGAGGAATCTGACCTTGAGCTTTGGAGGTTCTAGCAGGCGAGGTTCTCTTTGGCGAGCGCAGCTACTCGTATACCCTTTAGCAAAGATCGGTGCGTCTGCAGTCGCGGTAGCCTTCCACTAAATGTGCGCTTTCTGTTTCGCGAGGGTCGCGTGTGCGGTGGTTGGGGAGGGTGTAATATGAGCCTTTGCGAGTGATGTTATTTTAGATCAGAGGTTTCCAACTGTGTTCTTCTTGCTGGACCTAAGCTCTCTGAGTTATCTATTATCCAGATGGATCATCAGCTGTAGGGTTACAGTTGGACACCCCTGGTCTATACAATCATTTAATTCATTGTTTTATTAACCTGTAATATAATATAGTCTCTTTATTTGCCTCTTAATGCCCAGAGGGAAGGGCAGTCCTTCTAGCCATGGTTCCCCAGAGGTTTCCCCCACAGGGGGTTTTTCCTCTCCTGAGTGCTGAAGGATGACTCTCTGTGAGTCCAGAGGTAGCCCATAGCATGACCAGCTTTCTGGTTTAATCTGTGATAATATCCAGGCAGCTGCTTGGCTGTAAATTCCCCATCCCATTATCTACAGACTACAAAGTAACTAATTCTGTGAAAAAAATAATAATAAATGTAAAGTTAATTTATATCTTGTCTCATGTTGTTTTTTATTTCTTTCAGTTCTTAAGCAACAGAAACATATGTAAATGTTAAATTGTTATAATCTGGAGTGGGAGGAAAGGATATTTTGGGCTCTACTGGCTACATGATGTGGTGGGATTAAGTGTATTGAAGAGGTAAATTAATTATGAAAAGATAGGAGACCATTTGATGGTGGTGATCTAAAGACGAGTGATACACATTGTGGTAATCATAGGAAAAGATGGAATAATGATAAATAATAATACAGTTTGATTTAAGGGATAAGAGTTTGAAGTGGAAGAAAAGAAGAAGACGTATAAAAATGATGTGTTTGAAGTTTCCCGCTTGCAGTCTTGTAGTATGCACACCTGGTAGAAAGGGAAGTGCCTCAGTATTGAGGTGAGCAACTTTCTACTTACACAACCCAAGGAACACAGGCTGTGCCTTAGATGCTCTGTCCAACTTCCAGAGGACTTGTCGGACCTCAGAGAGGAGGAGAAGGCAGCTCCTGGCAAATATACTGTATTTATCAGGTCAACACTATTGTAACAGTCTGGATATCTGTATGTTTATATAGGACACATCATAAGAAATATTTTATATTAAAATAAATGCAATTATCCTTTAAAGATAATCATTATCAAGACAATAAAAAAGAAGCAGTCTATACATGTTAGTGGTTTTACAATAAGTCAATAAAGGGGCTTTAGTACCATCTTTATCATATAGATGCCAACATCATGGAACTCGGATGGGTTGGAGTCAAAAAAGGGGCAGAATCACCAATCACCAATGCTGCTGAACCAAGATATTGAGTTCCAGCCTCCCTCGTATTATTTGGTGTCTAGAGCTCATTCCTTGCCAGTTTAAACTATAAATATAATTATATATATTATAATTTGTACACAAGTGCACAGGTAGCAGTGATGTCAGGACAGACCAGAATTTAGCAGGAAAAGACCCCCAAAAAGAGGGAATGTCGTGGCAAATCCGGGACTGTTGGCACCTATGCCGTCAGCGGGTTTCTGTGAATACAAAACCTGCCCCAGCAGGATTTGAAATAAACAAAATACATAAAAGAAAGTTTAAAAGGTCTGCAAATAAAGTAAGATAAAAATGGTACAGCATCTACTGCAAACACCAAATGATGCTCAGCTAGTGTAAAGTGGGGGGCCAGAGTTTACTGACATGCCCCCCTAGAGATTGTATGGTCAGATTATGTCTAACACCTATCTACATGGCAGTGCTGCCACTTCAATCAGCATGACATTTAATCCATACATTGGGTTTGACGTATCACTATGAATGGTATAGATCACGGCTTGACCAATTTGATTTAAATCTAGGAGGCAACTCCAAACTTTAGGAGCCAGTGCCAAAAGTTGTGTCACAAAGGAAAAATGCTTCCAGTCCATAAACATATATAAATACACTTGTAGATACACACACCATTCACTTATACTAATGTATGCACATGCTGACACTTACACCTTGCCCCCATGTGTTGCACTGTCTCAGAGGCCTCTCTACACAGTCTGCACCTTGGATCCTGTCTGGTGTGGTAGATCCCTGCTTCTATGGATCTGGTGCTCAGTGTTTGTTCTTGTGCTGCTATGATCAGTGCCTCAGAGCTGTCTTTGAGTCCAGCCCTGGTAGGATTTGCCAATGTCAGCCACCTTGGCTTTCTGTCAATGGTACATCCCATGCAGGGCCTTTGCTTGCCATGGCACTTTCTCTACTTGATCTCCCTTCCATGTATGTTGCTGCTTCAGGCATTCTCTCAGCAGGTCATCTTTGGCGGCCATCTTACTGATGTATTCCCAGATGCTCTGGGTTTGGTCCAGGACGGTGCATCAGATAGTCTCCAGACCTCTCCCGTCCTTAATCTGGCTGGTGTACAGTTTCTGAATTTTAGAGTTGGGGTGGAAACCCATGTACGTTGTGATGAGCTTTCTGGTCTTCACTTTGGCACCTTACAGAAAAAAATTCTGGGCCTTTCCTTTCCCTATATCTCTCACTCACCCCCCTACCCTCTCAAAGTCATTTTTATCCAGGTCTTTGTATATCATGCCAATGATTTAAATGCACCCCAGGACATTTCCCATCACCTGCATTGCACATACAAGACATACCCCCTCACCCACATTGCACATCCAGGAATTACCCTTTTCCCCAGAACATGCCCCTACACCCACATTGCACATCCAGGTATTTCCTGTGCCCCCAGGACATGCCCCATCACCCACATTGCACATCCAGGAATTACACCAGCCCCCCAAGACATGGCCCATCACCCACATTGCACATCCAGGAATTACCTCTACCCCCCAGGAATTATCTCTGCCTCCCAAGACATGCCTTCTCACCCACATTGCACATCCAGGACTAACAACCTCCCCTCAGGACATGCCCCGTCACCCACATTGCATATCCAGGACTTACCCCTGCCCCTCTGGACATACCCTCTCATTCTGGTCTGCTGTTGTAGAAACATTCCATGTTTTCCTACACATGTATGTTTTTTTTTGTGTTCCATCATGGCGCCTATAGTAACGAAAAATCAAGTTGTCACATCCTTTTTGGGTGACATTTTTATAATAAATGTAAAGTTATTATGTCTTCTCTTGTGTTGTATATTTAAATGTATCCTTTCAAGCAAGATAAACCAATCTGAAGAGAGAATTTTGTGGCTGGTGAAATAACGGAAACATAATGGTTACAATCGGTAGTGATGGAGAGGGATGTTTTGGGATCGGCCAACTAAACCCAGAGGTAGTATTGAGTGTGTTCAGTTAACTATTTAGGAGGAAAAACTGGTTCTGAGATGTTGTGTTCAATTTCCAGAGAACTGATTGGACCACAGGCTTCCCAGGCACCCCAACTACTTCCTGGGTCCTGTACAGTGAGATTGATGCTGAGTCTGTATATTTGTCCAACATCATTGTAAAAATCCAGCTACTAGAATATTTTATAATAAAATCTGTGCAGTGTAATGTTCAGAGGTTTTACATTAAATCATTAAATGAGCTTAAACAGGATTTTATTGCAGGTTTCTTGACATAGCCCCAGTATATCTTAAAATAAAAAAATAAAAACAATCTAAATACAATATTTTTCTAAGATTCTAATAAAAGGAGAAATGACTGAATATATCTACATATTGACCATAATGCCGGTGATGCTCAGTTGGCCAATCCCTCCTGACATAAGACGCGGAAGCACAAAATGGAGGCTTCCAACATTGCATCTTGTTTGTATTTTCATCCTTTCTACAGTCCTGCATGGCAGAGACACCATTAGTTTCTTGCATATGCAAGTGATAATTTGTCTTAAAAATAGAACAAAACATTGTAAACATAAACAAGAAACAGGACATCTCAATAAATGTGAAATTCCAATTAAACTATTTACAAAGATAATATTGCCTATTTTTTACTTTCAGACATAACTTAGATGCATTTTATAAATGTTAATTGGAATAAACTGTGGAACTTGGAATAAAGCGAAAATGTTTGAAGCACCAGAAGTGTGCTTTAACACCTTCTGGAAAAGTGCTGCCCTCTGACAAAGTGCCGCCCTAGGCGAATACCTTGTTTGCCTTGTGGAAGATACACTACTGACTGTAGCAGATGTCCCAGGCCAATGCCTGAGCCAGTATGGACTGCTTCAGTGCCTTCCTAGTCTGTACCCCAGCCAAAAGGCCTAACAGAAGGCCTTGAGAACACAATTTACTCCCTTCATCAGCCAAAGACAGGAAAAAAGGGTTGAAACCCCTGGTGATCTTCCATAGAGGGTAACAATAAATGGGTTAAGTGATTGAGTGTGGGCAATGGGGGATAGCATGGACACCTCAAAAAAAATATATTTGCCTTGCTATTTCCCCCTTAGATTTAACATTGGAGACAAATCATTTTAGGAGGGGCCTGTCGACCAGCTACCTGCTGGGTGTCAAAGCCTACAGGAGGAGAAGGCAGACTAGACCTCTTCCTCCTAAAGACGATTTCTCTGATGGAGTATTGCTGTGCGGTCGATCAGTCCGTAGCATGACCTGCTCCCTTCTAACACCAAGTGATTCCTTTCAAACCACAAAGTAATCTTAAACACATGAGGGGCCTTTTGGATAGAGCTCCAAGAGCAGCCCGAGGTACCACACTTGACCTTAGCCAAAAGGCCAAGAAAGCTATACATAGACAGCTGATTCACCCGTTCATAGAGCTCATCAATATGAAGCTACTTTCTGGCAAATGGCTCGGAAAGCTACGTGAAGCACACTCAATGCGGATATGCAACTAAGGCCAGCAACGGTTATAATATGGACTTATCTGGCCCCATGAAAAGCATAATCAAGCTGTACAAGGCAGCCGTTCAAACAGTCGCAGACATAGCTCTGAAACATTAAAAAAAAAATTGTTTGCTAGTTACAGCTCCTTTTCCATTTAAATAAGTCTAAACCAGTTCCATGCATTTATTTGGCTTTAATGTTTCTCTCTTTCTTATTTTGTTTGAAATTAAACATTGTTCAAAAGAAACAAAAATATAATTGTTGGAAAGAGAGCAGCATTTCTCGTCTGGTGGAAGCATTGCGGTACACAGATGTCCTTGGTTTACGTGTGGGGTGGCTTTGAACAACGCTTCAATTTATGCTAATCATGGCTAATTAAGTTGTTTTTAATTTAATGTAATTTCTGGTGAATGTAATGATGCTGGAAGGTGGCAGATTGACAACGGTAGAAAGCGAAGTTGACGATTAATCCATGCATAATTACAGATCCTGCAGCGGGAGTATTGGCTACCTATCAAGCACAGCCGATTTCCCGCAAGAACCCTTTCATGAAAGGCGGCATGTCGTTCCTACTCCTTCGAACAGAAGCTGCGTCGAAACTAATTATTGACACATCTTGTCGACAGAACTCGGAGGATAAAAATATCTGCGCTACTAGATGAAGGGCATCCTGTGTAAGAGTAGACGTCTGCCTTTGTCTCTGCAATACGATGATCACCCCCCATACATTCTACCACAAACAACATTAGAAAACGATCCTTTGTCACACACATGATAAAAACGGAACCCTTGTAAAAGGGCATTGTTCTTTTATCTTAACCCATCCACATGTGACCCATCTACCAGGCTCTTTAATTACGACTCAACATCCTTGCTAATGTAACACACTCTCTATTCAGCATCATCTTCCTGTACCCTTGATTATCAATAACCTCAATTTAGCTTTTGCTTTGCGGAGTCTACCAATTGATAATACATTTGCCAATCCTTGTAACATAAAATAAAGTTTAATGATTGAAACTGCTTTTGAAGTGATTGCACAAAGGATGTGAGAAATAATGGCAGAGGGTAACAGGAAACAGGCATGCTTAGTGTTGATGTCAGATAAGCTCGTTTTGTAGCTTTTCAAAAAATGCAATCTTTTTTTGCAAATATGTGCACTAAGCACTTTTGTGACTGACTACAAAGCCAAATATTTATTAATATGAATTAATTATTTGATTTAATTAACATGAAATAAATGTTATTTTGCTGAACTATATTTAGTTTGGGTAATAATGCATGTTATTAGTCTCTTGGTAATGACAGCTTAGATCGTGCCCATGGGAGTTTTAGGGGGAATTTAAACCTTTTTCGCACACATTTTGTGCAACTACTGTTAAAAGAACACTGCTTACAGATTGACCTAGGAATTAAAGGGGCAGTATCACCTGAACATTGTTTTTACAGTGCATGTGCAGCATAAAAAAATATTGAAAATGATCTATATATTGTATTAGCAAAACTGCAAGCAAATGTCTAAACTAAGAGAGAAATGAGTTTTAAATGTGCCCGAGGAGTCTCCTGCTTATGACATCACCTGTGGCATGGTATGCAAATTACACATTTCCCATTGAAAAGCAGTTCATTTGCATATCAAGCCACGGGTGATGTCATAAGCAGGAGACTCCACAGACACATTTAAAACACATTTCTCTCAAAAGGTTAGACATAAGGGTTCTAATAAAAGGGTCTACTTAATAAAGAGAGAATTGCAGGGAAATGAGAGGTGAATTTCAATATTTAGTTTTCCAGCTCGGCTACTTTGGCCTTGAAGTGACACTACCACTTACATAAGATGTAACTAGATTACTTGTGCATTTAAAACAAACACATATATGACATATGCCACTATTTGTCTGTTCTATGTTTGAATTAATTGCATATAAAAATAAAAATAAACTTAGGCGTCTGTCTCCAGCACCCATTTTGAGAATTTGACCCATGATGCAACAGTCTCCAAAATCTTCCAGCAAGTCTCACTTTACAACTGTGGCCAAAGCCTGCATGACGATGTCATAAGATACTCCCCTGCTCTCTTACTGGTTCCTGTGTATTACTAGTGGGCAGGACAAGGGGACTGTGTACAACACAAAGAGTGGAGATTGACGTGATCAAACAGGATCATAACTCCGCCCCCTTGTGATGTAATAGTTACATTGCCCTCCCATTCAATGCAAGTCTATGATCAGAAATCTGACTTATAGACTGCAATCTGTGTCCCCAGCCCCAAAGTGAGATACTAGTGTTGTAAAGTCTCTGGGGGGTGGCACCCAAAACCACTATATTTCACAAGATGGCTGCACCCAGTCACACTATTTTATGAAATAAACCCTTTTAATTTTTTGATGAGAGTGGCCCTTTAACTTAGAAATCCCTGTCTCAGTTCCGTGCAATTCTCTCTATTGAAATGAATGAGCAACACTCATGAGTCCATGTTACAGTAAATCAACAAACCCATGATTGCTAGTGGAACTTGAGTTGCTGAACACAAATAAAGTTTTTAATATTCGTACAGATATGGAATAGCAATAAAGCATGTTTGAAAATGATTACATAAGCACGCTGAACACACACACAGAGCTTTCTGAGGAAAAAGGCCGCAACCTGTCTCTGCATGTGTGAATCATTCGTTGCATTGCATATGCTATGTGTGCATTCAAGAGGGCCTAACTGCCAGCAGAGGCGTAATGGATTCTGTTAGTGTATGTGCACATACTTATATAGCAAAGATAAATATCACATACTGAATGATACAAAAACTGTGAAAATTTTATTTTTTATATCTTACTGCAAAAAAACGTTTCTCCAATCTATGTACAACAAAATAAGAATTGACTTTAAGCCTAGGCTACGTTAAGAAACAACAGCCTAGGTCATTAATGCAGTAGAGTATCTTTCACAGGGCAGAAAAGGCACTCGCCTAGGGCGGCACTTTGCCAGAGGGTGGCACTTTGCCAGACGGTGTTAAAGCACACTTCTGGTGCTTCAAACATTTTCGCTCCCTCCCCCACCGTTCATAGGGTTGCCACCTTTTCTTAAAAAGAATACCGGCCTTGGTACTGTCTCCATAGACTTAACATTGGCCTGATGCCAATTTTTTTACCGGCCTGCCGGTAAAATACCGGCCAGGTGGCAACCCTATTGGTCATGCCCTATTTGCATGACCATGCCCACGAGCATCCTGGATGGCCAGG